>OX451741.1:881765428-882435428 GCA_948472305.1 Vicia faba | reverse complement strand
AACAAGGGAAATCTAAGAAGTTATGATGCAACTGGCAGCCTAGAAGTTCTAATGTTACTAGAAAGTCAGAAGTTCTGGTTGTTGAGATTCTGGAAGTTCTGGATGTTTAGAGAGAGTTTGGAAGTTCTAATGTAGCTGGAAAACTAAAAGCTCTAGTGTTACTGGAAGTTCAGAAGTTCTGATAATGGGTATGTAAGGTGTCAATGCTGTTGGATGGAAATGTCTAGAAGTTCTGGTCCAGGATGGAAAAAAATGTCAGGGAATAAACATTAAAAAAGGGTGTTTCTGGGGCTAGAACTCAGGACCCTTAACACTAATGTCTTAGGCATACGCTTCATACCATTGGGGTGGCTATACATCCGGGATTAGAAGTAAAAACATAAACATATAACACAAAGTAAGTTTTGATGATGAGCTTCATCTCCCTTCCCGTGCCAATCAGAACATCTGTGACTTAATCATTTCTCAACAAAACAGAAAATGCAAACGCAACAGTTATGGAAGGTTTCCATCATGATTTCAGAAACATAAAATATCAGGACTGTAAATCAGAAGCAAGCATGAATTTTTTTGATTCTAATTCTAAATCCTAATTTCCTCAAGAAGTTCTGAACTAAAATTCTCTCTACTTAGAATAAATACATGAAATATATGAATATGTACAGCATTAGAGTCAGGATGTTTACATTGTATTCCTGAACATGCAAGCCTATCAATGCCAAACTAATATGATAAAAGTTAGCAAAAACTTACCTTGTAGCTGGAAAATGTCATGTGAGCTAGAGCCTGATTTTGACTGTTGTGATGTTCTGACCAGCTTCCTCACGTGCTCAGAAGGCTAGAGTAACCTTGAACTATGGATGGCTAGAAGATTCTGAGCAGCCAAGAAGTAATGTTCTGGTTTTTTAAGATGGAGATTGATGAAAATTGTATTGCAGTTTGTAAACAGAAGTTGGGATTATTTCTAATTTAGCCAAGAGATGTGCCAGAAAATTAGAGTTTGGGCGTGAAAAGAAACAGAGGCTTAGCAGGTTTTTGTGTTTATGCTTTTAGTTTCAAAAATTCTTTGAAATTTCAACAAGGTTTCAAGGCTAATTTTCAAATTCTCCACCCCTTTACAGTTGCAAATGAATTTCAATTTATAGGCAAGTATTTAGTAGCTTGGAGAAGTCAAAAGTACAGCCATCATATGTTATGGCACTGACTTGTTCTTTAAGCAAGCTTAAACAAGTATGGTTCAAGGCACAAAGTAGGGTGGTTAGCAGCTTTAGCCGCGCCTAATCTGAATTTGTAAGCATGAATTATGGAAAAGTACCCTCATAAGCAAAAGAAAAGCATGGGCCTAGCATAAACTTGTACAAAAGTTTGCTTTTCAAGGACATCAATGGTACTTCTATGTTACACGTGGGAAAATCCTTTGGATAAATACTCAAAAGTGGGTGTGAGCATTAAATGATGATGAGATTTATCAAATATAAAACCTACAATATGAGATTATGTATCATAGCTCAAACTGGATCAGAAGTTCAGCATCAGCGTAACTTAGAACAAACATCCAACTTCTGATCTTTGAATCTCCCTGCTCCAGCATGTTCTGAAGGAGTTCTCAAACTTTTCAAAAAGCTTATAACACGCTTTGTAGGCCCTCTTTGAATTCTTGCAAATTCTGATTGAACCTACGTGAAAACTGTCCCAGAAGTTCTAACCAAATTTTGTCTTGGAAATGTCTAGAATTTACTAAATGCTTTAGTTTCATGAATGTGTCTTCAAGGATTTATAACTTGAAATTCCAACATTTCCAGGAGAAGTTCTGTTCTGCAATGTTTTAGATCTCATTGAGATCTACAACTCTTGTGTCAGAAGTTCTCCAGAATCAACTTGCATCATGGTGAAAATCTGGCCAGAAGTTCTGAACTTATCATATTTCCTAAACACTTAGAAAAATTTCTAAGTATTTGGAATTTTGACTTTTGATTTTCCTGATGAAACAAACTTCATATTCCAACATGTCTTGATGAAATATGATTCTTGAAACTTGACTTTGATCCAAAAGTCAAAGTTTGACTTTTCAGTATGCAATTGACCATTTTACCCTTGTGCCCATTCCAACTCTAAATTGATGTATCAGTGCTGCCAACTTGATGTCATGAGAGATTTTGGGAGAAAATTCTTGAGAAATGAGAGGGCAAATTTTGGGGTACAACAGCTACCCCTGTTCAATCTTCTTAAACCTGAAGAGTTAGATTGGCGAGTCCGCCATTTGTGACTTGAAGGTGGAAGATGATTGAACACTAGAGTACCCAAAAATTTACACTCGATGATGTGGTAGTTGACTGTGTAGGGAATGGGCTTAGAGATGCCATTCAGAGTGACTAGGAAGGTACCAGGATAAATCTTTGGGTCGATTTAAACTGGAGTGGTAGATGCCTTTGTCTGTAGATTTTTCTGCAAGGAAAAAGATTAATTGCATACAGATGTATGCATGGTGTAATGATGCTCTCAAAATAAATGAGATTATGTTGTATGCATTTGTCATGTATGCGCTATGGTTTATGAATGTGATGCGTTCCTTGCAGCATGTCTTTGTCTAGGAAAATAAATCCTTGAAAACACGCTGATGAGCCTTGGGAAACGAGCTTCCGGACTGCTATTGAGGATGAAAAGTATGCTCCTCTTGTTTTAGGATGCTTCTGCTAGAAATTCATGTTCCATTATTTGAGGAGAAACTCCGCTGGGGAATACTGGCTTGTTTAAGAAGACTATGTGGAGAGTGTTGATCTCTGCTTGGGAAAAGAGTTCAATGCTCTACTAGGAAATTATTCCTGACTGGAGAGCATCGAGAACTGGCTGTTATCTGGTCGAAATCTAGGCTTGGCAGCAATTGGTTGGGGATAACGAAGTTGACTGCTATCTGGTTGGGTCCAAGCTTTACAGTGACCTGCAGGGGAAGAATCTGAATTAATTGTTATCTGGTCGGAATCTGGGCTTTGCAGAAAATTGCTTGAAGTTTAACTATTATCTAGTCGGGTTCCAAGCTTCACAGTGACTTGAAGTGGTAACTACTATCTGGTCGGGTCCAGGCTTCATAGTTTTAGAAAAGTTACACTATTATCTGGTCGGGTCCAGGCTTCATAGTGACTTGCTAGGGATTGTAGCTAGTTGTTATCTGGTCGGGTCCAGGCTTCACAATAACTTGCTTAAATAGAGAAGTTGAACTGATATCTGGTTACTTGAAGTTGGCTGTTATCTGGTCGGATTCCAGGCTTCACAACAAATTTATGGAGGAATAAAGTTAATTGTTATCTGGTCGGATCCAGGCTTCACAATAACTTTTCTGAAAAGATGAAGCTGAACTGATATCTGGTCGGATCCAGGCTTCACAGTAACTTGCTGAGGTAGAGGCAAACTCTAGTGGGGAAAATAAGTTAAACCCTTGTCTAGTTTAGTCCGGGTTTTTCCATATCTTGAAGAGTTAAACTATTATCTGGTTGGGTCCAGGCTTCATAGTTACTAAAAGTTGTATTATTATCTGGTCGGATCCAAGCTTTATAGTATTTGGATAAGTTACACTATTATCTGGTTGGGTCCAGGCTTCATAGTGATTGCGGTTAAACTATTATCTAGTCGGGTCCAGGCTTCATAGTGACTGTGGTTAAACTATTATCTGGTCAGGTCTAGGCTTCATAGTGATTGAAAGAAAGAAGTTAACTGTTATCTAGTCGGGTCCAGGCTTCACAACAACTTACTGAAGTTAACTGTTATCTGGTCAGGTCCAGGCTTCACAGTAACTTTCTTGAGATAGTAGTGACTTTGTTGGCGTCTTCATTGGGAATCAGGGGTTGTGGTCCTCTGATTTGTAATATTATGGGAGGTAAACTCAAGCCAGAGAGGATAGATTTTGTCGGGGAAGACAAATTTAGCTGGGGAAATAAACTCAGCTGGGGAAATAAACTCAACTGGGGAAATAAACCCTGCTGGAGGAACAAACTCTGTTGAGGAATACTTGACGAACTACTGGAGAGGTAAGTTCTTTCAGGAAGAGATCCACAAGGCTTCCTGTCTTAGGACCAACTTAGCTGGGGAGAGAGTTGTCAAGAGAACGAGACTCTGGCTGGGAATTAACCTATGCGAAGATACTTTATGGGCAACTCTGTTGGGGGATTGGTTTATTATAGTCGTCCTTGTGGGGATATTGCTAATGAAATAACTCTGTAGGGATATCTCAACTGCATTAAAAAGATGCTTGTTACTGCTTGGCAAGACACATGTGCCAAGTAGTTTTAATTATGTTCATATGCATATGTTCGTTCAATTTTAGTCATTGGACTACTTTGCATTCAAAATAAAAAATAGAAAGTTTGCACTTTAAAGTATATTTGTATTGATATTTTTCCCATGAATATGCATTTTTGTACAAAGAGACGGAGATCCTAGTAAGAGGAAATCGTTAAAAGAAAAACAAAATTGAAAACAAAGATAATAGCCATATGGAAGTGATCTCATTGAATTCCAACTCTATTATTGCCCCAATGTCTTCGAACATCCCTTGCCATTGACAGAAGTTGATTGGATTGATCTTGAACCGTTTGAACTCGAACCTTGGTAATAAAGTCGGATGTGATGATTTCCACGGGACATAGTCATACGCTTTCAATCCTTAATTTTTGCCGGGACTGCCCTTTTGGGTTTTCAGCCCACCAGGATACCCATTTTTGCCCAAGTCGCCCTTTCGAGTTTTCAACTTGCCGGGTGTACAATATTTTGCATATATCCCTAATTTTTTCCCAAACCTTTTGGTTTGTCGGGATGCCCTTATTTTTTCCTAGGTGTGTCAACCTAGCGGATCCTTTATGCGTAGTATTTTTTAACTATGTCCACGTTCACAAGATGTGGGAAGTCTTCACCATGGTAGTCAGCACATGGCACCACCAGAGAAAACTCTCTTGACAACAAATGTCCATTCATAAGTGGGAGTCCATTTATCCTTGGCGTCGCCTTACGGAAGAATGATACGCTTTATCACCAAGTTACCAGTTTGATATACTCGAGGCTTGATATTTTTGTTGAAAGCCTTGATCATACATTTTTGGTACATCTGACCATGACAAAAAGCAACCAGTCGTTTTTCATCGATCAAGTTCAACTGATCCAATCTTGTATGAATCCACTCGTCTCCGCCTAGGCCTGCCTCATTCATAATCCTTAATGAGGGAATCTTAACTTCCACTGGTAGAACAGCTTCCATGCCATAGACCAAAGAAAAGGGAGTTTCCCCAGTTGATGTTTGAGCTGAAGTACGATAGCCATGAAGAGAAAACGGTAACATATCATGCCAGTCCTTGTAGATTACTACCATTTTCTGCACAATCTTCTTAATGTTTTTGTTGGTCGCTTCCACTGCGCCATTCATTTTAGGTCTATAAGGAGAAGAATTGTGATGCTTGATTTTGAAATGAGTGCAAGGTTCTGTAATCATAGCATTATTGAGGTTAGTCCCATTGTCAGTGATGATCCTTTCGGGGATACCATAGTGGAAGATGAGGTTATGTTTGATGAATCTGGCTACCATGTTCTTGGTGACTGAGGCAAATGAGGCGGCTTCGACCCATTTGGTGAAGTAATCGATAGCGACAAGAATGAAGCGATGTCCGTTGGAAGCAATGGGTTTGATCTCTTGAATCATGTCAATGCCCCATATTGCAAATGGCCACAGAGCGGTCATGACATTCAGAGGGATAGAAGGTACATGGACCTTGTCAGCATAGATTTGGCATTTGTGGCAAGTTCTTGAGTGTTGATGGAAATCAATCTCCATTGTTGACCAATAGTAACCAGCTCTCAGAATTTTCTTGGCCATAGTATGTTCGCTAGAGTGAGTCCCAAAGAGACCATCATGCATGTCTTCCATAATTTGCTCTGCCTCCTTCTTGTCCACATATCGGAGTAGAGTAGAGTCATGGTTGCGTTTGTACAAGATTCCATTACTTAGGAAGAATTTGGCTGAGAATCTTTGTAAGAACTTTTTGTCATTGATGGAAGCTCCTTCGGGATATTCTTGTGCTTCAAGTTATCTCTTCACCTCGTGGTACCACGGCTTTTCTGTGTCAGCGTCGAGCTCATAGCAGTGTGCAGGTTCATCGAATCTCTCAATTATAATCATAAGAGCTTTGTTGTCCCATCTGACCTTGAACATAGAAGACATGGTGGCCAAAGCATCGGATAACTGATTTTCCTCCCTAGGGAAATGTTCAAATGTGACCTCTTTAAAGTAAGGAATCAGAGATAGCACAAGCTCCTTGTATGGAATGACATTAGGGTGCTTAGTATCCCAATCTCCTTTTACTTGGCTAATTACTAGAATGGAATCGCTGAATACATTCAAATGCTTGATCCTCAGATCCATGGCAACCTTCAGACCCAAAATACATGTTTCGTACTCAGCCATGTTGTTCGTACAATCGAAGCAAAGTATGTCAGTTAAAGGAGTGTGGAAACCTTCAGGGGATATGATCATAGCACCAATTTCGTTACCCAAAGCGTTGAAAGCCCCATCGAAGAACGTAGTCCATCGGGATCCTTATTCAGGTCTGTCATACGATCACTAGCATGATATTCTCATCCGGGAAGTCAAAGTTCATAGACTGATAATCATCAACGTCTTGATGGGCCAAATGATCTGCTAATACGCTTCCTTTGATGGCCTTTTGAATTGTGTATTGAATGTCGTACTCAGTCAATATCATTTTCCATCTGGCTATCCATCCGGAAAGAGAACGTTTTTCAAAGATATACTTGATAGGGTCCATCTTAGAAATCATTAGAGTGGTATGAGTCAACATATACTGTTTTAGCCGGCGAGCAGCCCATGCCAGAGCGCAACAAGTTTTCTCGAGCAGTGAATATCTAGTTTCACAATCGGTAAACTTTTTTCTCAGGTAGTAAATGGCATGCTCTTTTCGTCCAGACTCGTCATGTTGGCCCAACACACACCCCATAGAATTATCTAGTACCGTCAAATACATGATCAAGGGTCTTCCTTCAACTGGAGGCATGAGGATAGGAGGTTCTTGTAGATATTCTTTGATTTTGTCAAAGGTAGCTTGGCATTCATCATTCCAAATGACTACTTGATCTTTCTTCAAGAGTTTGAAGATTGGTTCACAAGTAGCAGTTAAGTGAGATATGAAGCGGGCGATGTAGTTAAGACGACCCAAGAATCCTCTAACTTCCTTTTTAGAGTGGGAGACTGGAATTTCTTGGATGGCCTTCACCTTGGCAGGATCGAATTTGATTCCTTTACCACTGACAACAAAACCTAGAAGCTTTCCGGATCGTACTCCGAACATGCACTTATTAGGGTTTAATCTCAACTTCTACTTTTTCAGCCTCTCGAATAGCTTGCATAAATGATTGAGATGTTCTTACTCTATTTGTGATCTTTCAATCATATCATCCACATAGACCTCTATCTCATGATGGATCATATCATGAAATAAAGCTACCATAGACCTCTGATATGTTGCCCCTGCATTCTTCAGTCTGAATGGCATGACTTTGTAACAAAAGGTGCCCTATTGCGTAACGAAAGTGGTCTTCTCCATTTCTTCAGGAGCCATCTTAATTTAATTATAGCCGGAGAAACCATCCATGAAAGAGAAGACTTTGTGTTGAGCGGTGTTATCGACCAAGACATCAATATGAGGTAAAGGGAAATCATCCTTGGGGCTTGCCCTATTCAGATCCTTGTAATCTACGCACATACGAACTTTTATGTCTTTCTTCGGCACCGGCACTACGTTTACAACCCAATGGGGATAAGATGTCATAGCTAGGAATCCTGCATCAAATTGCTTCATCACTTCATCTTTTATCTTTTCAGACATGTCAGGCCTCATGCGACGAACTTTTTGTTTGACAGGAGGACAATCTTCCTTTGTCGGTAGACGATGAACTATAATTTCGGTATCCAACCCTGCCATATCTTCATACGACCAACAAACACTTCCACATAGTCATGCAACATCTGAACCAATCTTCTTTTGACACTTCTTTCCAGGTTAACGCCGATATTGACCTCTTTCTTGTCCCTTTCGGTGCCTAGATTGATGACTTCAACTGACTCTTTGTATGGCTGAATAGCTTTTGCCTCTTGTAATATAAGTCTGGATAGTTCTCCCGGTATTTCACAATATTCCTCTCCTTCGTCTTTGGCTTGGTTAATTGGATGTTTGAAATCATAGTCAGCAATAGTAGAGTCATTGGCAATGAGATCCAGAGTGGATGAGGACCTGCAAGAGTGTGTGTGTGTGTGTGTGTGTGTGTGTGTGTGTGTGTGCATGTAAGATACATGGCTACTTTGAAAAAGAAAGACAATGAGAACAAAGATTTGGATGCAAAAGTCCAATGATTTGTATTGAATGATCATATGATAAGATGAACATAAATAAAACCCTTGACAAATGGACCATAGTTCCCCGGGCCAAGCACATGGCTTAAAAGTCATTGTTTAATATTACAGACAAAATGTGCTTAAATTAATAGAAAGTAATAAAAAAGTAATTACTCCTCAATGAAGGATATGGGAATGAATTCCTTTGCATCCCAATTGTTGAGCTCTGTTGTATTAGGATATACCCATTCTTCAAACTCACATTCATCATCAGAATCACCTACAGTGTTAACTTCATGACTTCCAATATAGAGAGGGGGCTTCCCTGCACGAGCGTGCCTAACTTCCTTCTGAGCCTTGATAGTGAAACCCAAACCACATTTGTATGCTTTTAATGGGATCTCGAGGAGTTGCCCCCAAGTATCACAGCTTCCTTCTTCGACTGCGGCACGAGCATCTCTAAACGAAACCATCTTTGGCACGACCTTAACAGCTTTGGACACATCAGAGGAAAATTTGGCAGTAGCAACCATTGGTGGCACAACTTCAAAAGCTTGACACGGGGTTTCTATAAATTCACCATCCAGTGGCAATCCTTCCTTTGACCGGATACTTGAGCTTTTGATGAAGGGTTGACGTTACTGCCCCTGATCCATGGATCCAAGGGCAACCCAGTAAACAGGAGTAAGCAGGACAGATATCCATGATGTAGAAAGTAGAGTTGAAACTCTGTGAGCCCACCTTGATCGAGAGGTCCACCTCTCCATGAACTGTCCTTTTGGACCCATCGAAAGACCTCACAATAATATCACTTGGTTTCAAAACTAGTCTTTCACAGTCTAAACGGTCTAAAGCCCCCTTGGATAGCACGTTTAAAGAAGAGCCAGTGTCCAGAACATGTGTTAAGGTAGTCCCCTTACATTCAACAGAAACGTGTAGAGCTTTGTTATGGTTCTTTCCAAGTGGTGTCAGATCAGCATCTGAGAACCCCAAACCATTATCGGCCGTCAAGCTTGCCACATAATTTTCAAACTAGTCAGTTGTGGTCTCATGAGGGACATGAGCTTTCTTTAAGAATTTGATTAACGCCCAAGCATGAGCATCGGAACAAAGTAGCAAAGATAACATGGAAATCTTGGAAGGGTTTTCCCCAATTGCTCCACAATCTTGAAATCACTTCTTTTTATAATTTTCAAGATCTCATTCATTTCTCGAGCAGAAGGCTCCTCAGCAGCAATGTCTTTTGCGGGTATCTCTATTTCAACAGACTCAACTACCTTCTCATTTCCCCTTGTGTCAGCACTAGGCTTAGCAGCGGTGATGCGGATAGGCGCCTTTGTAACAGTTGGTGGTGAGATGTTGGGTGAAAAGATTCTCCCAGTTCTGGTCACCTTACTAGAGCCAATAATGTTACCAATGTCATCAGCTTTGCTTTCTTCAATCCAAGCATCTTTCTTTATTCCATGGTAAAACACCTCAGCACCATAGTTCCATGGCACTGCTTTGTTGGAAGAGTACGGGATTGTCCCGGGGGCGGTAATTCTCAGAGGAGAAACAGTCGGTTCATTTGAAATCCTAATAGGACCCTTGGAAGAGATCCTAAGAGGCTTGTTTGAGATCGTTATGATGGAGAGGTCTTCAAACTTATTGGTCAAACTTTTGGCGGACGAAGTCTTCTCAAATAGGATCTCATGGCTATTCATCAGGAGTTGAATGCCTTTCTTCAGCCCTTCGCATCCATTGAGGTGTGTGGCGCAGCAATCACAGTCCTTCAAACAGCTAGGGAAAATCCCTGCTTTCAGCAGATTCTTTTTTATAATGGTTAACGGAGTAGTCAAGTCTTTGATGGAGGAAAAAAAAATCATGTCTTCAACAGCATTGACACCCTTGCCATGATTTGGCATAGGCGCGGTGATTACATTTAGAGTTGGAGGAGGATCAAATTCAATGGTCTTATTGTCTATTAAGTCTTTATTTTATTCTTCAGTGCCCAGCATTGGTCAGTCTTATGCCCGGGACTATTCGAGTGATATGCACACTTGGTATTCAGATTGTATTTAGGTAAGGAGGTATCTGGATTGGCCGGAAGATCACGCAATGTTACGAAGTTAGCCTTTAATAGGTGTTGTAAGGCTTGGGATAGAGACATGCCTATCCTTGTGTATTGTCTTTCTGGAGCCTCGAACCGTTGACGATTGGAGGGTTGTCTTTGAACAGGCTTTAGGTTGGAAATCTGAACAGCATTAACAGATGGACAGTCATCTTCTTGGTACAGGCCCTTGCCTCATACATAGCATTCGTTTCTTTCTTCCCAATGAAGGCCTTCTTTACGGGATTGGAGGTGGAAGCAGATGCTATGGGAATCTTCCCTCTTTTGATACCACTTTCAACTCTTCCACCGGTCAAGATTAGCTCGGTGAAACCAGATGAAGAACAACCAACCAATAAGTTGAATAATGGACCATACAAAGTGCCCATAAACATATCAATGTACTCCCTGTCGGTTAACGGCGGTTGGACCCTACTGTCTAGATCCCTCTATTTTTGGGCGTACTCTTTGAACCCTTCACTCTTACCCATTGTCATGTCTTGCAACAGAACTCTTGTCGGCGCCAGGTCGGCATTATACTGGTATTTGTGGTAGAAAGCGGTAGCTAAGTCTTCCCATGTATAGATACATGAACCCTCCAATTGGTAAAACCACTCTAGTTGCGTCCTAGCCAAGCTTTCTTGAAAGAAGTGTGTGATACGATAGCCAGAACCGGGACGTGTTTCCCTTTTTAAGGAATTGCTGGTTTACATTTTGCGCTTGTGTTTGCAAAATGTCGCGGTAAGCAAGAGTCTCCACCGAATTTTATTTTATCCAACAAGGAAAGGAAAAAATCACAGAAAAATTCCTTATTCGAGATATTTCTGAGTACGGGGGGTAGATTATAGAAAGGGAAGGTATTAGCACCCTTTCTATTCGTAGTTATCTACGAGCTCTTAGGTACTTGCTCATCATTTTCAAAATTGTTTTCTTTGTGTTTGTATGATTTGAAAATCTTTTGTTTTGACTTCGATTTAACTCTTGCTTCTGTCTTCAAGAGTGTAATGAAGTGTTTTTGAAAACTTTGTTTGTAAAGGAGTGTAAGTGTGAAAAAGTTTGTTTTGATTGAGCAAGTACTTAAGAGTTAATCTACCTACTCGGAAAAAAAATCGTTCTATGCTTGTTTCCTTTAGACAGCGCTATCCCACTATTAGTGAGTAGGTAGCACCGTCGTTGGAGTTTTGAGGGTCAATTCGAAAGGGACGTACGGTCATTAAAGCAATGTTAGGACGTCTTAGTAATAACCCTAATGTCTTAGATCAATTATCCGAGGCAACAATATCTGAGGCAACTTTGATCTTTAGAAAAAAGGCAGTTGTTGTACCCCAAAATTCTCCCTCTCATTTTATCAAGATTTATCCTCATAAGACTCTTTGAACTCAAGACCAAGCTAGGGTTTGCTCTGCTCAAGACATCTCCTTGCATTGTTGACCTAAATTAGGGTTTGAGTTTGCACAAGGAATTTTGGACTTCTAATACTCAATGTGACTTTCATGCTTCATGTTGGACTTGTAAGATTGCTCATACCAAGTTTCAAGCCTTGAATCAAATTTTTGCCCAGTCAATTGGACAATTGACCTAAAAATAAGTTGTATTGGGGAAAAAGTCAACTATGGCCAATTTACAGTCAAACCTCATAAATTTTGATCCATATCAACATTATAAGCTCATATGAACCATTTGATCTTTGGACCACAACTCCTCAAGAAATTTGATCAGATCATCAAAAGGGCAAAATGGTCATTTTTAGGGTTTTGACTGCAGAAGGGCAATTTATGACTTTTCACCTAGCCAATGGAAAATTGTGTTCAAGCATGGATTCAAGGAATCAATGGCATCATCTTGACCTATTCACAAGGTTCAAAAGATCTCAATTGCATTGGATTGATAGATGAATTTTCTAGTCAACTGATCAAAAATCAACTGTACACTGAAAAGTCAAACTTTGACTTTTTGGTAAAAATCAAGTGCCAAGGGTCATTTTTCATCAATATGTGTCAAAACATGAAACTTGTTCATCAAGAAACCTAATTTTGCAAATTAGGGTTTAAGATTGAAAATTTTCATAACTTAGAATTTTTCTAAGTTATGAAATTTTCTTATTTTTTCCCAACTTCGCCCAACCTTTTTCACCATGATGCAATTGAATTCAAACAAAACTTCCAACATGAAAGTTTTATTCCTCCACAAAATCTATAACTTTGATTCACAAAGTTTTCTCAAAAGAAGCTTGGATCTCAAGTTATGATTTTTGGAACAAGGGTCCATGAAACTTTTAACTTAGTGAAATTTTGCCCTAGTTTAGGTAGGATTTTGACCTATCTTCATGGAAATTTTTCACCTAGTTACACTTGGATTCTCAAAATTCATTTCAAATATGGATTGTAGATCATGTTACAAAATTTCCAAAATGTCCAAGAACTCTCCAAAATCATTTATGGTTAGGGAGAATCGAAGGTTTGAATTTGGCAAAAACTCACTTTGATCCATGGCATGTTTCATGTTGCTACAAGTTGCACTTTCCATCCAGCATTTTTTATGTTTGCTTACAGGTCTCTAAACCCTTCCAAACTCAAGAATTAAATGCAAACTCAATGGATTGAAGCTTTGTTCTGATCATTAGAGGTTTACACAAGGGATTAATCCAAAAATAGCAAAAAGGCAACATTGTCATTTTTGTCAAAACTTGCTTTATGTCAAATTGCATCCCTTGAGCCTTGAACCAAATCTTGGATAGCAAACAATATCCACAAACTTGGGGGGACAATATCACCAAGTGCATGCTGGAAGATAGCCTGTACAGGCCTGTCTTGTATCACTTCACACTTTTACTTAAAAAACAAGTAAACTTGCCAAAGAGCCACAACTTGAGTATCTATTATAACCAACTCTTGTAAGCATTTGAAACAAGTTTTGCACATTGCCTTAAGCCAGAAACACGAGCTATCCAACCCTCAAGCCTTCCAAAACAAAAAAAACACCTTCTTCTTGCAAAACAGGGCATTTTCTGCACTTTGAGTTCCATAACAAAAACTACTCGTGCATTTTGCCCCAAACTTGTTCCAATACCTTCCATATAACCCACCTGAGCTATCCCAACTGTGATACGGTGGGAGAACTGACTTGTGTTTTGCGTTCGTATTCGCACTTGTGCGGTTGAGCAAGAGTCGCCACCGACTTTTTATTTTATCCTAAAGGAAAGGTTAAAAAAGCACAGCAAAAACCTTTTGAGATATTTCGTGGGTTCGGGGGGTAGATTATGAAAAGGGAAGGTATTAGAACCCTTTTCATCCATGGTTATCCATGGGCTCTTAGTTACTTGGTTTTTTAGATCACTTGCCTTGTTTTTCGATTGCTTTGAAAATGGTGTGTGTGGGTGCTTTTTGAAAATGTTTTGGAAAAAGATGCCTTGTCTTAGGCCAACCTTGTAATAATTCTTTACTCGAATGTTTTACAAAGGTGCATATCTTTTCGAAAAGATGTTTCAAAAGTTTGAAAAGTTGATTTTTGAAAGTGTTGTGGATTGTGGTTTTTGAAAAGATATGCACCTTTGTAAAACATTCGAGTAAAGAATTATTACAAGGTTGGCCTAAGACAAGGCATCTTTTTCCAAAACATTTTCAAAAAGCACCCACACACACCATTTTCAAAGCAATCGAAAAACAAGGCAAGTGATCTAAAAAACCAAGTAACTAAGAGCCCATGGATAACCATGGATGAAAAGGGTGCTAATACCTTCCCTTTTCATAATCTACCCCCCGAACCCACGAAATATCTCAAAAGGTTTTTGCTGTGCTTTTTTAACCTTTCCTTTAGGATAAAATAAAAAGTCGGTGGCGACTCTTGCTCAACCGCACAAGTGCGAATACGAACGCAAAACACAAGTCAGTTCTCCCACCGTATCACAGAACTGGCGACTCTGCTGGGGAGAAGGTTTGAAAGTCTGACTTCACTGGGGATTGAAAGAAACTCCGCTGGGGATAGGGAGAATCTTGGCGAGCGCGATCTTCCGTGGTTGTTGGCTTTGAGAAGAATCTGAACAAGCGATAGGTTAACATCCGTTTACTTGGAGAAACCGTGAACTGTTTTCAGAAATCTTGAGGTTGAATCAGCAATAGAACAACATCCGTTGTTGGGAAGCGTCCGTAACCTGTTTTCAAAGGTTGCATCTGAACAAGCTGATAGATTAACATCCGTTGTTGGGAAGAATCCATAAACTGTTTTCAGAAGTCTGGAGAAGAAACTGAACAAGCGATAGGTTAACATCTGTTTACTTGGAGAACCCGTGAACTGTTTTCAGAAATCCTGAAGTTGAATTAGCAATAGAGCAGCATCCGTTGTTGGGAAGCTTCCGTAAACTGAATTCGAAGGTTGCATCTGAACAAGCTGATAGATTAACATCCGTTACTTGGGAAGAATCCATGAACTGTTTTCAGAAGTCTTGAAAAGAATCCGAACAAGTGATAGGTTAACATCCGTTTACTTGGAGAACCCGTGAACTATTTTCAGAAGTCTTGAAGTTGAATCAGCAATAGAGCAGCATCCGTTGTTGGGAAGCTTCCGTAAACTGAATTCGAAGGTTGCATCTGAACAAGCTGATAGATTAACATCCGTTACTTGGGAAGAATCCATGAACTGTTTTCAGAAGTCTTGAAAAGAATCCGAACAAGTGATAGGTTAACATCCGTTTACTTGGAGAACCCGTGAACTATTTTCAGAAGTCTTGAAGTTGAATCAGCAATAGAGCCGCATCCGTTGTTGGGAAGCGTCCGTAAACTGTTTTCAAAGGTTGCATCTGAACAAGTTGATAGATTAACATCCGTTGTTGGGAAGAATCCATAAACTGTTTTCAGAAGTCTTGAGAAGAATCTGAACAAGTGATAGGTTAACATCCGTTTACTTGGAGAACCCGTGAACTGTTTTCAGAAGTCTTGAATTCAAAGGTGCATCTGAACAAGCTGATAGATTAACATCCGTTACTTGGGAAGAATCCATGAACTGTTTTCAGAAGTCTTGGGAAGAATCTGAACAAGTGATAGGTTAACATCCGTTACTTGGAGAACCCGTGAACTGTTTTCAGAAATCTTGAAGAGGAATCGGTGTAGAGCTTCCTGATGATGAGCTTGCGTAAAACTGCATCGGTTTTTGAACACTTTTGACATTCGAATGCCCCAAGTGGTGAAGAAGGAATCTTGAATCAGATTACTCTGCATATTGAGAGATTTCTTGAAATCTTGACTGGACTGCCCCAGGTTAACTGAACTTTGAAAGATCTGTTGGATCTTGACTGGACTTCCCCAGGTTAACTGAACTTTGAAAGATCTGTTGGATCTTGACTGGACTTCCCCAGGTTAATTAGATTGTGACATGTCCTGCCCCTTTGTTGATAGGAGATTTGATGGAAGTGTCATCCTTTTGAAGTGATTTTGACTTACTGAGAGAGTTTTCGTTCCTCCGAACATTCGCTGTATGAACTTCTTCGCTGTCAAACAAAAGGGGTTAAATGCAGACAGTGATATTCGAATAATGCAAAGTTTATGTTTGTCTTTGAAATTTTGAAAAATACGTTTTTAGCAGAAAACTTTTCATAAGACAAATTAACACGAGATTTAGAGCAAAGCCCTACAGGAGTCAGGATACCTTTTGTAACAGTATGCTTTCGAACTAACCCATGCTTCAATTAGGACTTTTAAAGGGTTGTAACGTGGCCTGGTTCACGGTTTAAGAAACAAAGGATAAAGGCTCAAAGTATATTTGTACCCACCCGCTCTTCGTGATGTTCTTCAATCTAAGCTCAGTTAATTGTGCGCCGCACTCTGTTTTGAGTTTGGAATGACTTTTGGGCGATGGTTCACCAGTTTGAATTTGGGAGACAGTCATCATCTCCTTTTTCTTTTCCAACATTTTTCATGTTGTTGAGGGTTTTGTAATGACCTCACTATTTTGATTTTGATTTGTTATCCCTAACTTTTGCCTGACTGTTACCGTTTTCGGGATTACTGTCAGCGGGATGCCCCAGCTTTCTTAAGCCTCCTTCATAGGTTTTGGCTTGGTGGGCTTTTCTCTTTTGAGAGATTGACTGTCTATGTGATAGGGAACCACCCTTGTCTTTTGATTCCAAAGGAACCTTTCTTTTCCTTTTTTTTGACGTCGTTCGTTGTATTACGAACTGAGAGTTTGCGACTTCAATGCGCATTTTCTTTTGAATTAACTGAGAGACTACCCTGGCCCAGGTTTATATCAAAGGTTTTGATTGTTTAGAACAGGAAACTCCTACTTCTTTGGCTCGAAGGGGTTGACTAGGGATTAACTTCCTTATAACTCCAGTGTTTGGGAATTGAAAGAAATGCCTGTACATCATCAGCAAGGTTTGTCCAAAAGCATACTGTATAAGATCACGGTATTGTTTCGTCATCCTCCCTCTAAAGGCTTGCAGCTTTTTATCAAGAGTCAAATATCATAAAGAAAAACGTAAGAGTAGTGAAACGAATGGATGAATTCAAGACAAACATATGCAATGCATTAATGAAAATAGAGTTTAACATCAACAAATAATTGTTTGACAGCAAAAGAAATTACAACTTTGAAAATTCAAAAAGAAGCAAAAGTCTTTTAGATTCGAGCCTCGTCATTTCAAGTGGAGAACCCTTGGCAGAAGAATTCAGTCTGGCCATCTTGTGTGAACTCCAGCATCCCTTCGTCGATTAGATTTTGGATTTTGTACCTCAACACCCAACAATCGTTTGTATCATGTCCAGGACTATTAGAATGATAGGCGCACCTGGCATCTGGATTGTAGCCGGGAGAAAAGGTTTTGGGGTTTGGGTGAGGTTTTATCACTGAAATCAGATTCATCTTCAACATGTGCTGCAATGCTTGTGACAATGGCATGTTGATTTGGGTGAATTGCCTTTGAGGTCTTTCCCCTTTTGGATGATTATCCGGTTGGTGCTGACGAGGCCGTTGATGGGCTTGTGACCCTGAAGCATGCCAAAGAGCCTTCCCTTTGTCCTCTTGAGTGGAAGGAGGTTGAGCGGTGACTTGCTTTTCAACCCTAGATGTCTGCCCCAATTGGTTGTTCCGAAGCAGTTGGTTGACGAGAACCCCGAGCTTTTCTTGTTTTTGAGCCAAGTCTTGGATGAGAGCCCTCTGACTCGCCAGCTCTCTTTTCAATATGGCTACTTCAATGTGTAGCTCCCACTGGTCACCTCTGTCGTTCCTAGGACTTCCCACGATCATGCCCCTGGCGAGGAGCGTTTTGACCTCTTCTTGCCCCTTGGATAGGTTCAAGAACATCTCTTGAAGTTGAGCGCTTTGGGCTTGGAGGCCCTGGAGAGTCTGTTCTAGAGCCATCTCTTACTGAAATAAACAGTAGGAGAGTAAGGAAACCTGGAAAAGAAAAGATTGTTAAAATGAAATGCATGACATGTGGATGTATGCTTTCAAGGATCTCTTGGGGTAAACACAAGAGAATGTTAGAGGTTGAACTTTGCTCTTGGATTGGAGATCTCTGCATCGGTGGACGTCCTTCCACGAGAATCAAGCTCACCATGTCAAGTGGGTCATAGCCACTGATTCAAGTTGTTGTTCTTGATCTTTTGTTTGGAGAGTTTTGTATCGGTGGATGTCTTTCCACGAGAATCAAGCTCACCATGTCGAGTGGGTCATAGCCACTGATTCAAGTTGTTGTACTTGAACTTTGACTGGATTGGTTAGAGGAGAGACCTCTTGCCCCTTGATAGATGTCTGGTTCAACGTAACCCTGCATCAACAGAACCCTCGAGCTCCTTGAAATGGTTATTGAAAATGCTAAAATGCTATGGTATGATGTCATGATGTTATGTACATGTATGCCCAAGCAGGTGAGTGTACATACAAGCAAACAATATTCACACAAAGCACACAAGGCCTTAGGTTTAGGCTTGCATGAGGTTCGGGTACTACCCTCTTTTGGTTTGTTGGTTAAAACATGTCCTATCAAAAGTAACCGGGTTCTAGAGGTCCCAATATCGCCGGACTGCTTTCATTGTTCATCGTTTCGATTTAGCCACTGACTGGCGATCAAAATATCCCAAGAAAACAACCCTCAATTGAGTGTAGTATCGAGTATCAACCGACTTCGGAGTACACCCAAGTAGTCATCTCACCACCCTAAAGGGGCCAAGATGGTCAATTAAGGTTCTAAGGTCGGTTGATGCTTCACGACACCACGCAGCGGCCCCGTACTCTCCTTGACTGAACTCAAGGGTTACCGGTACACACCAAAGTGCCACATCAACGTAGCAGACTGCTTCAACCATGTCGGTATACCCCGCACAGTTCCCTCACAGCCTTGTTGCTACCTAAAAAAGGTTTCC
Source organism: Vicia faba (assembly GCA_948472305.1). Taxonomy (NCBI): domain Eukaryota; kingdom Viridiplantae; phylum Streptophyta; class Magnoliopsida; order Fabales; family Fabaceae; genus Vicia; species Vicia faba. Next base: position 882,416,593 of record OX451741.1, on the reverse strand, counting down.
CCAGATCCGGGTTAGGATCTATAAAAACTCCGATACAAAGCCCACAAATGTAAAGCAAACAAAGCAATCAATTGAAAGTAAAGGTGATCTAAACCCTAAGGTAACCCCACTTTAAAAGTAGTCCCCAGCAGAGTCGCCAGTTCTGTGATACGGTGGGAGAACTGACTTGTGTTTTGCGTTCGTATTCGCACTTGTGCGGTTGAGCAAGAGTCGCCACCGACTTTTTATTTTATCCTAAAGGAAAGGTTAAAAAAGCACAGCAAAAACCTTTTGAGATATTTCGTGGGTTCGGGGGGTAGATTATGAAAAGGGAAGGTATTAGCACCCTTTTCATCCATGGTTATCCATGGGCTCTTAGTTACTTGGTTTTTTAGATCACTTGCCTTGTTTTTCGATTGCTTTGAAAATGGTGTGTGTGGGTGCTTTTTGAAAATGTTTTGGAAAAAGATGCCTTGTCTTAGGCCAACCTTGTAATAATTCTTTACTCGAATGTTTTACAAAGGTGCATATCTTTTCGAAAAGATGTTTCAAAAGTTTGAAAAGTTGATTTTTGAAAGTGTTGTGGATTGTGGTTTTTGAAAAGAAGGCGAGTGTTTTTGCAAGTTTGATCTCAAGTAACTAAGAGTTTTCGTCTACCCTATTGTACTCAAAGGTTTTTGTCATGTTTTAACCCCTTTTAACAGTTTTGTGCTACCATTGAAATTGGTAGACAATCTTGCGTTTAGGAAGTTTATTCGGGACGGGCGCGGGTCATCGTATGGACCATGAATGCAATGATGCCAAGTGTCTTTGGCAAATTGTTTTGAAGGGACTATGATCATTTTGATAGGCGACTTTCGAAAGCGTCATCGAGGGACTTATGATCATTTGATTCGTTTTGCCAAAGATACTCAACGTGCAAGCATGGCCCATTTTGGAAGGCAACATGTGGGATTACCCTAGGGGGTGCAAGTGTGATTGTGTATTGATTACATGTATTTGTCTTGTATTAGGTTATCTAGCGTTTGATTTTATGTACATACAAACCCTAGGTCTAACCATGGTATAATTGGAAAACTGTAAATTGCGGAATGTAAATCTACGCTATTACAAAATAGTATCCAGGAGTGGGGGTATAAATGTACAAGGGGATGAGACTTATAGTATTTACAACCAAATCGAATGTCACAATCAAAATATAAATGTCGAATGTATAAATATAAGATAAAATGTGTGTAGGGCAATATATTGTGTAAGTGCAAATGTATATGTATGTGAATTGTGTATGTGTAACTATGTACAAGTGCGAAATGTGAAGTTGAGCGTATTAGGGTTTTGACCTAGATAAATGTTTTTTAGATGAATCTTGATTTTTGCATGTTTAATTATGTACAAAAGAAAAATGAAGGTGTTTTGATTAAATGTTTGGAAATTAATTGGAAAGTATTTTAGTCTAATATTTGTGAGTTTAATATTAAAAGATGTATTGAATTATTATGTACAAAAATGTATATTAACTAAAAAAGAGTTTACTTTTAATTATGTATGAAAGATGTATAATATGTACAAATATGCATTTTAATTAAAAAAAGTATCTTCAATTTAATCATGTATATATAAAAAAGAAAAGATAATATATACAAATGTATTTCAAAAAAATGTTTTTAAGTTTAATTTGTGTATAAAAAGTATTTTGATTAAGAAAAAGTATTTTCAAATTTAATTTATATGATATGTACAAAATGAATGTGCTAAAATGTATGTACAAATATCTTATCTAAAAAATGTCTTAACCTTATGATAATAATAAAAACATTTTATTTAAGTTAGTATTTTTTCAAGGAATAAAAGATATTGCTTTTATAAAATAAAAAGAATGGTTAGTGTTTTATATAAAAAAAAGAGGAAGTAAGTATATTAAGAATGTTATATTAATTAAAACTATATTTAGTTAGAAAATAAATATTGTTTGTAAAACAAAAGGGATTTAGAATTTAATGTTGTTAAGAAAAAAGAAAAGAATGGTTAGTGTTGTAAAAAAGAGAAGCATTTTAAATGGGCTTCAGGGGGGTGAAACGGGTCAGGTTAAGCCCATGTTGAACAAAGGCGAAAATTAGGGTTAGGCAGTTTTGTTATTCAGAACGAGGGTTAGGGCTAATCAGCGGCGCCGTGTTCAACGAATTCATCTTCTCCGATCAAACTTCACTTCCCTGAACGCTCGATTCCGGCCACCAGCTCCAATCCTGAAGCCTTTCTTCCCCCTATTGACGGGAGCCCAGCGTCATCGATTTAAGGTTCGCTTTAGTGTTTACGTTCTGTTCTTTACGAATTTATGTTTTAGTGTGAGTCTTGATTCCTGAATTCGCATTATTATGAGCTAGTGAAGGGGAAATGGGAAGAATATGGACTACCTGACTTTGGGGATGGAGGAGAGGTGGAGGGAGCTATGGCGCTTAGGAGGCCGGAACGTCGTGATGGACTTGATGAGTCTTTGCTTCTGATGACCCTGGTAACTTCGTTCTTTGCTTATGTTAGGGCTTTGATGATGTTGCTAGATTTGCCTGAAAACCCTTCTTAACATTCACTCTTTTTATCTTCTTCTTCCACTATGTGTTGCCCTTTGGATTTGTATGTTGCCTGAGATGCTGCCTTGAGCTTACCCCATGATGTGTTTCACTGAGTTCACCTCTTTCTTTTCTCTTGAGCACTGTATATTTTCTCGTATCACCCTGTGATGACCTCAAAGGTCTGAGGGTCTAGGTTGCCTACGTTGCCCTGACTATGCTTCTTGTTGTTGCCTTGGGAATTCTGTATGTTGCTTTTGCCTATGTTGATATTGCTTTATCTCCTTCTTCTGGTTGCCTCGCTTGCTTGCATTTTTGATGATGAGTATGGTTGTTGGTACCTGTTTGAGAGGTTTGGTACTGGTATGACAGTAATGGTTTGAGTTTGAGATGTGTTATGTGTCTTGTGATTCTGGACAGTAGGCTTTGGCTTGAGTTTGAGTTTTGTATCTTTTCTCTTCCTTTCTAACCTTACTGAACTGCCTTGGTCTTGGTTTGTGTCTATTGCAGAGTTGTGTTTGATGCAGGTTTTGGGTATTGGTATCTCAGGTTTCTTTTGAATCTTTTAAATTTGAGGTTGTATTTTCAGGTTATTTGTTTGGTGGTTCTGGACAGTAGTATGTTCAGTGTTGGAGCTTGGCTTTATGGCTTGAGATGTTCAGTTTTACAGGGTTGTAGACTTGGGTTTGTGAGAGTGATGCAGGTTATGGTGATTTTAGTGTGTTTTGTGTTTGAGAATGGTTTGATAGCTTTTTTTTTGGTTCTCCCCCCTCTTCACTTCTGAACTGGCTTATGTATATCTTCTCCCTCTGCTGAACTGGTTTGGCTTTTGATTTTGTATATCTCTTTTTCCTGTCTTCTCTACTGTCTAATGCCTGCTATGCTGAGCTCAGTCTTGGCTTTTGTGTATTTTGTTTTCTTCTTACTCTTCTTCCTACTGTCTGCTGTGAACTGCTATTGAACTATGCCTAACCCTGCCTATGCTTTATCTCTCTTTCTTCTCTCCTAGTACAGTTTTGAATTATTATATGATTTTATTCTGTACTTGCTCTGAAGGGGTTGACTAGGGAAATGATGAAAAAATCTCTTGCATAAAACACCATTGCATCTTTATCTCCAGCTTTTGTGCTTTGCTCTGACTTTGCATTTCTTTGATATCTTGGGACTTTGTGATATGTCCCATATCTTTCTTTGACAGCCTGTATGCTTGTGACAGCAAATGCACTTTTGAAATCTTTGATACCTTTGGCATTGGACTTTCAGTTTAGTTTTGAATGGGAAGTTTTGCAATTTAGTTTGAATTGGAAGCTGAGGTTCTATGCAGTCTTGAATTTGTAACTTATGCATTTTTTGACATTTGCATTTCATGAAATAAAAATAATCTTCCCTCTCTGTGAACCGGGAGAAATCCCGTGATTTGCAGAGAGGGTCAACTGATCCCAGTCAGTGGCCCCTAATGATGAGCAACTTTTTATCTGTCTTTTAATTAAATGCTTTCTGACTTTTCTTGTTTCTCTTTGCAGATGAAAAACGGAATACCGGAGCGGAATGAAGAACGAAGAATATTTAGAAAATAGGATAGTTTTTTCATTCTATGTAATATTTAAATTAAATGTAAATTATTGTTTGTAACAACAATTTGTACAAATAATTCGAATATCAATAAAAATCAAATTATCCAATTGGTTCTAACTTTCTTTATTGCTTATTTATTTATTTAAAATTCTTAGAATTAAAACAATTGAAAAATAAATTCAATCATTTAATTTTAGAATAATAAATAACTAAAATAAAACAACATTGATCCAGTAAACCTGTCTTATCCAACATCCAAAGCAAAGCAGCAATTAACCCAGATAGACTGATCAAACACATGAACACTGTGAATCCAATACCGCATCTTGTATATGACTGGCCCAATCAAAACGTACTGAATTCAAAACCACTGTCTCTTTTGCTGATTAAACCAAGATAACGCGAATTTTAATCCGAATCTTGAAATAAACCGCAAAGTGCTGTGGAATTCAAATTCTTCTGAGAATATGCCCATAAAACCCTAATTCCCGATTAAATGCCAAATCACGCTCGCTTGATCAAAATTGAACCAAAAATCAATCAAACCCTAAGCCCACTGTATGAAACAATTCAGAGCTCTGGAAATCAGTAAAAACCCTAGTTTTGCTTGACTGTCAAGAAAAGTCCGTTTGTCCGATTCTTGAGCCAGTTTGAAAAGTCAGGAAATGTTTGAAGCTGAGGTTTCTTGTGGAAAAGCGCGAGGGCAAATTTTGGGGTACAACACCAACCATTAGCCATTGACTGTAACTTAATTTGCAAGCTTCACCATTTCTGATTTCAGCTTGTGCAGGTTGACTTCTACAAGCTTATTCAAGCAAGTCCAAAGCAAACTAAGCATTGGGAAAGGTCAGAGGAAGCTCAAGCAAGCTCCCAACCATCTCAGGCCTCACTGAAAAGCTCTACATTGCCATACTCGTGTTCAACTGAAACAGGTATTTTCCAACTTTCTATCTCTATTTAGGAATCATTAGGCTTAGGTTTGTGAATAAAAAATGTAGTACTCATTGCCCTTAAACTGTACATATGCATAGATTTCATTTAAGTTAAGTGTGCTGAGAGAATTTGATTGATGAACATTCTGAAAAAGTTAGGTTAGAAATTAGGGCCAGAGAAATTCTCTCTGGTCTTTGAGAGTTAGATTAAGTTCTTTATATGGTTGGAATCGTGTTGAAAAATGCTATGACTTTCATGTTGTGAGTTTTTGCTTTAGAGCACGTATATAGGAGTTGGACATTTGTACACAGGCGCGCGTTTTTGTGATTCAAAGGTTGAAGACGAAGATCAGTTGGGCTGGGCCTGGCTTGTTCATGCTTTTGATACCCCCTGACTTGCTTCTCACACCCCATTGGCCCATTGTTTTTATTTTTATATTTTTCTATTTCTTTTTTCATTTCTGATTTTATTTTATTTTTTTCTAAACATAAAAAAATTACCAAAAAACATTTTCATAAATTTTCACATTTTATTTTGTATTTTTTTATTATTTTTTCTAACATAAAAATAATTATTAAATAACATACTTTTATTTTCTTTAATAAAAACTTGAAAATAATACATAAAGATATTATATTTTTATTTTTATTATTCATATACTTAAATAATACTTTTTCTATTATATTTTTACTTTTTGACATTTTGTTGTACCCCAAAATTTGCCCTCCCATATTCTCCAAGAAATTGCCAAGTCAAGCTTCAAAATCTCCCCAAGGGTTGCACAGTCAAGGGCCTCCTAAGCAGTCAAAATTAGGGTTTTTGTTTTGATCAAGAAAATGAAGTTTCCAAAGGTCCAATCAAGTCTCACATGCCCACAAATATGGTCAAGCATCCTCATACCAAGTTTCAAGACTTTCAGCACAAAATTGCACAGTCAAAAACCCTAATTGCACTACAGTCAACTGCAGGGGCAAAATGGTCATTTGACAGTCAAAAGTTCAAATTTTTGGTCAACATCTCATTTTGAAGCCACAAACATCATTTTATCAATGTTTGATCATGATTCTCAAAGCTTGGCTCAAAAATCATCAAAATGCAAAAGTTTCCTTATTTGGACAGCTGAAAAAGTCAACTGTAAATTGACCAGGGCATAACTTTCACATGGATTATCAGAAAAATTCCATCCAAAGCTCATTTTGAAGAGAAAGACATTTCCTACAACTCATATTCATACTTCAAGTCCAAGAAATGCTCTCACAAAAAGTTATCAATTTCAACATTATAGGTCATTTTCAAAAGTCAACAAAAAGGGACTTTAAGTCAAAGGCCATAACTTGAGATTGGTAAATCAAAATGACATGGGACCAAAGGCATTGGTTATAGGACTCAAAAACCTTTCCAAAATGTCCAAGAACATGAGAAAAGCTTAAAAATTGAGCAAGTTATGCCTTGTGGAAGTTGGGAAATTTTTGGATATTTTGAAAAGTCAATATTGATTCAAATGACCTAAAATTGCTAATGGGCCCATTTTTCTTCCATAATTCATTATCCCAAGCATGTGCACGACCATTAGGCCCAAAGGGAAGTTTTTCTCCATTTTTATTTAGTTATTTGGATTTTTTATCATTTATAATTCATTTAATTAAATAAAATGCATGAAAAATACAAAACTAATGAAATAAAATCTTTTTGTGCAGAAATTATTCTCATTGGACACTCAAATTCGTGCATGATCAATTAGGGAAAGTTTTGGCATGATTTGGTATCAAATAGCATGGAAAAAGATTGAAAAAGATCTTGAAGAAAATCAAATCTCATAAACCATCAATGCATGGATTTTGATCAGAATTCTTGACCTAATTCACTCTTACTTATACATAGAACACAACCCTAATTTAAAAAACCACGCAGCTGCTCAGAAAACCCTTGCACAAACTTGCATTTTTTCAAGAAAACTCCATAACTGAAAACACACTTGCAGATCGATTCAAGCCTCCAAACTTGTTCCATTAGCTTGCCAGGGTTGTTAGGAAACGATTCCAATCAAAAACTCAATCCCATACTCAAAGAATTGGTAATTCGAGGGTGAACTGTATCACTTTTCTTGCATAATCGTATTCTATTATTGAGACCATATCATTGCATTTTATTCATGGATTTGTACTAATTACTTTGTTCTGAAGCTAACTGCACAGTTTGATTGAAGTTTCATGCACAAACGAGGAATCTACCATGAAAGCATATTAGGTTTCCATGGAAATCAATTTGGGGGTTTTCAAACCTGGAATAATTAGGCCATGAGAGATACATAGTTGGAATCACGAGAGAGAGACGATTCTAATGGCCCTAGTCCGAACAATTTATGAATGTTCATGTGCTAATCGCTATTTTCTTGTATGGTGTCTACAGCAACGTTCCAAAACCGTTGCTTAATATATTCTTGTTTCAGGAAAAAATAAGCTAAGGAAGAGGACGACTAGGTGGCTGCCAACGATTGGCTGGTTTAAAAATTCGCGCAGAAAACCAAACATTAACGCGTTGTGTTTTATAATATTTATTCGTTATTATATGTTAAAAGCGCGTGAATTGGTTCAGTGGTAGGTACAGTTGCTGGTAACACTCATGACCTGGGTTCGAGCCCCAGGTCTTCACTATCTCAATATTATTTTCCAATTAATCTTCACATGCAGTTTCACGTACTGGAGACCACCATACGCCTTCATAGTCAAGCGTCCACGCGTCCAAGGGAACTCAATCAAAGGCCAAGATCCAAGGAGCGTGGTAGGTCCTAGTCAACACGCCAGCACGCTGCCTGGAAAAAGTCAAAAGGGCCAAGGTTAATGGGCTTCACCTCCACTTTGGGGACTGCCAGCCCCCTAGGTTTGCAAAGTTTATATTTTCTTTATTGTTTTTTTTTATTTATTATTATTACTTTCCTTTAATTATTGTCTTCAATTAATTAATTATTTTCATAAAAAAAACAAAAACATAAAAAATCAGAAAAGAGAAAAACAATAAATATTTTATCTTTAGTACTTTCATAAATAAATTGTATATAATAAAATTTAGTTTTAAATTAGGTTTTAATTTTAATTCTTTTAATAAAAAAATCTAAAAAATATAGAACTAGGGTTCATATTAATTTTTTATCCTTTTTTTCTTTTATTCCATGATAATTAAATATTAGATATTTATTTTTATAATTAAATTTGCATGTAAATTAATTAGGGTTAATATTAGGTTTTAATTTTCTTTTCTTAATAAATTAAAAAAAAACAAATAGAATTAGGGTTAGCATTTAATTTCAATTAATTATTTTTTTCATATTAAATCCTAAAATACTAAAAAATACCAAAAACATCTCCTTTTCTTTTTCTTTATTAATTGATTCCATGTAATTTTAATTTTGCCAAAAGGGTCCAACGCCCTCGTTTGTTTATTCTTATTAATTCGCATATTTATTTTAAATATTTATGTATCTCTCCCAAAGCCATGTAATTAATTTCTTGCATTTTTAATTCTTTATTTTCTTTTATTTCTTTATTTTCTGTCAAATCGGGTTCGAGAAATTTTGGCGATGTGGACCCGCGCCATTTGTAATAGCTTTAGACTTTTACTTTTCCCGCAATATTTTAACTGTTAAACAAAGCATGAAAGACTGTATGGACAAAAATAAAAACAACGTTAGATCACAGTGACATGACAAAAGACAAAATATCTGAAAACGACACACAAATCACACACCACCCCTAGGGTACGCCTCACTGTTGCCTTGCCTCGAAAGGTGATCGTCGAGTAGAGGATGTCTTAGTAAGTCCTCATGATCCGGGAACCTGGCATGAGGGTAGCTTCTAAGGTGTCTTCCTATTGCTCCGGTGATCACCATGTCCCGAACCTCGAATCGACCCGAGCACCTCCAACGGTGGTGCTACCTACCTCTCAATGGTGGGATGGCACTACTTTAAAGGACATTTACACAGACGAATTCCTTAGGGTAGGTAGATGACTCTAGATACTTGCTCTAAATTTTAAAACAAATCAAAAATACTTTTCACACCGACACCTTTTCAAAAAGATTTCGAAAGCAACTTTTCAAACAATCTTGAGGACCGATACAAGAGTCGAACTGAAATTTTCAAAGAAACTTTTTAAAACCCACAGTTGAAAAGCAAACAAAACATTTTTGAAAACACAAATGAGCATGTATCTAAGAGCCCATGGATAACCATGGATAGAAAGGGTGCTAACACCTTCCCTTTCTATAATCTACCTCCTGAACCGAGAGCAATCTCTATAAGGAATTTTTCTGTGCTTTTGTCCTTTCCATTTGGAGAAAATAAAAGACGGTGGCGACTCTTGCTTCCGCGACATTTCGCGAACCAGCGTTAAACAGTCAGTTCCAGATCCACCGATCACACATTTGTATGAATTTTATTATTTTATTTTATTGTACATAAATAATATAATTAATATATATATATATATATATATATATATATATATATATATATATATATATATATATATATATATATATATAATAAAAGACGGTGGCGACTCTTGCTTCCGCGACATTTCGCGAATCAGCGTTAAACAGTCAGTTCCAGATCCACCGATCACACATTTGTATGAATTTTATTATTTTATTTTATTGTACATAAATAATATAATTAATATATATATATATATATATATATATATATATATATATATATATATATATATATATATATATATATATATATATATATATATATATATATATATATATATATATATATATATATATATATATATATATATATATATATTCTTAAAGAAAATTAGGGTTTTTACCCTTAATAAAAATAATCTTTTATTTTATTATTTTTAATGCATTAAATATTTTATTTTTACATACATAAAAATAAACAAAAACATTTTTTACATATTTATAATATTTTGCATATTTATATTTAAATTGCTTATTTAAATATTGCTTATTTATTATTTGATGCAAAGAATTCAATTTGGATGTAATAGCAAATCTTAGGGTTTTATTTTCTTGCAAATACTCCCCATTCAAAATTGTATCCCCCTCTCCATATCAATGTTGTAATAGTCGTAGATTTATTTTACGCATTTTATAGCTTTCAAATATGTCATGATAGAGATTAGGGTTTGTATGCAATATCAAAAATCAAAACAAATAGTTAGACCTAATACAAGACATAAAAGCATGTAAATTGATAACACAATGCACACATGCACCCATAGGGTTTTATCCACTTGTTGCCTTTAAAATGGCCATGTTATGCATGTTGAGTATCTTGGCAAAACAAAAAAAACAAAACAAAAGATCATAGTCCCTCGATGACGCTATCTTGTTTGCCTATACAAAATGGTCTAGTCCCTCAAAAATTTGCTAAAGATACTTAGCACAATTGTTATCATGGTCAATACGATGACCCGCGTCTGTCCCGTTTAACATCCAAATACAAGGTTGTTTACCAAATGCAATGGTAAAACAACACTGTCAAAAGGTTTAAAAATGTGTAGGAAAGATCTTTGAGTAGATAGGGTAGACAACTCTTAGTTACTTGATCAAAACTTGCAAAAACATCCTTGCTATTTTCAAACACACGTCACAACACAATTTCAAAACATTTCCCAAAACAAACTTTAAAACATTGAAATATCTTTTCAAAAGACAAACACCTTTGTATATATTCAAATAAGAATCATTACAAAGGATGCCACAACGATGGCCTCTTTTCAAAACATTTTCAAAACCTCACACAAAGCACCATTTCAAACAATTGAAAAGCAAAAGCAAGTGATCTAAACAAGTAACTAAGAGCCCATGGATAACCATGGATGAAAAGGGTGCTTTCACCTTCCCTTTTCATAATCTACCCCCTGAACCCAAGAAAACATCTCAAAGGTCTTTCCTGTGCTTTTTAACCTTTCCTTTGGATAAAATAAAAAGTCGGTGGAGACTCTTGCTAAACCGAAACATTTGCAAACACAAACGCAAAACCTCAAGTCAGTTCTCCCACCGTATCACAGAATTGGCGACTCTGCTGAGGAGAAATCTAAAAGTAAAGTTACCTTAGGGTTTAGATCACCTTTACATGCTTACCTTGTTTGATTGCTTTTACATTTGTTTCTATTGCTTGGGTTTGAAATCCTCTACCCGGATTTGGGAAACATTCATAGGTAAATAGCAATACGTTGTGGAAACTGTGCAGGGTATACCGACACGGTTGAAGCAATAGCTATAATAGTGCGACATATTTGTGGATACCGGTAGTCTTTGAGTCAATCAAAGAGAATACGGGGCCGCTGAGTGATGTCATGAAGCACTAATGGACTTTTAGAACCTTTACTTGACCATCTTGGCCTTTTTAGGAGTAGTGAGATGATCGGCTTTGGTGCAGTCCGAAGTTGGTAGATACTCGATACTACACTCATTGAGGGTTGTTTTCTTGGAATATTTCGGTCGCCAGTAAAGTTGCTAAACTGAAACAATGAACACAGAAAATAATCTAGTGATATTGAGCTCCTTAGAACCCGGTTACTATTTATAGGACAGGTTGAGCCAACTAAACTTCAAGAGGGTACTTACCTATGAAACCCCATGCAAGCCTGAAACTAAGATCTTGTGTGACTTGCTTGTACATATACTTGTGCATACATCATGAACATCATGAAGCATCATATGCATCCACTAACCATTTCAAGGGTTTGGATCTTCATCTTTGTTCTTGTTTTGTAGGTTATGGAATCATTTTGCAGGAAAACAATTCAGGTCAACCTTGTGAGAATCCCTCCTCAGCTCAAGGAGCTTACTTCCAAGATTCCAGAGAATTCTCCCTTCAGTGAAAGACATGGTAGACTTCTCAACTTGGTCAACTCCAACATTGAAGAAGACATGGTGAAAGTTCTCTTCCAGTTCTTTGACCCCCTACACCATTTCTTTACATTTCCTAATTACCAACTAGTGGCTACTTTGGAGGAATTTTCTCAACTCCTGAGGATTCCTATTCTCCATCAACTACCCTACAACGGTACGGAAAGAGAGCCAAAGCTTGAAGATGTTGCTCAAGCCTTACACTTGCAACCATCTGATATCAAAGGTCATTGGGAAACCAGAAGTGGTGTCAAGGGTTTCTTGGCAAATTTTCTGTTTGAGAAGGCACAAGACTGCTGGAATTCTCTAGATCTGCAAGCTTTTGAGGAGATTGTAGCACTTCTCATCTATGGGTTGGTCTTGTTCCCAAATCCTGATCAGCTTATAGATGTGAATGCTATCAAGATTTTCATATCTCGGAATCCTGTGCCTACATTGCTTGGGGACATCCTACACTCATTTTACACACGAACAATGAGGAAAAGAGGTGTTCTCATGTGTTGTACTCCTCTTCTAGCAAGGTGGTTTATTTCTCATCTTCCTCAGTTAGTCTTGAAGAATGAACAAGGCTTGAGGTGGTCGCAACGGTTGATGACTCTCACATATTCTGATGTTCATTGGTGTTCTCGGTCCAGAGAGAATGTCATCATCATTGATCGTTGTGGGGAATTCCCTAATGTCCCACTACTTGGCATTAAGGGAGGCATTACCTACAACCCCTGTTTGGCTCTGAGACAGTTTGGGTATGCCCGAAGGGATGGCCCTCATGACATGCTGATTCCGGATTTGGTTTTTGACTTCGACAACGATGCTTAAGGACTTCGACAAAGGTTTATCCAAGCTTGGAGGATGCCCAACAAAGTGGACAGTAAAACACTGGGACACAAGAATTCCATCCCCCTTGAGCCTTACCTCAAATGGGTACGAACTCGTGCCCAGAGTCTTATGATGCCTTACCCCTACATTATGCCTATGATCAAAGAGCCTGTTAGGGAAATAGAGGTTCCATACACCCTCCTACATCCTGACATGCCAACATCATTGGAAGATTTGCAAAAGAGTTGGATACAGCTCAAGGAAGAACGGAACACTTTTGAAGCCAGCTTCTACGCCAGTGAGAAGAAGGTTTTGGAACTTACTCGTCGACTCCATGAAGAGAAAACTCTCAACACCTACACCGCACCAAAGAGGATGCGCAACGTCTTTTTACATTAGAGTTTTGTATTTATTTTGCCCATGGGGCACTTATGTACTAACAAATTTCTTCTTATTAATATGACGTGTGTTCTTTTTGTTTGCAACAACTTTGAATTTCTGAATCATTGAATGCATTAAATGAATACATATCATTCATCATATGCATAAACAGGTCTTCACACCAGGTTTCCTTATCTCTCTGCTTTTTATTTCAGCAAGATGGATATAGAGCAGACGGTCAAAGACTTACAAGCGCAGAATTCACAGTTCCAACAACTCCTCGTGACCTTGGCAAAGGGTCAGGAGGATCTTAAAGCACTGTTAGAGAAGGAAAAGGAAAAAGAGAAAAAGAAAAAGAAAAGAGTTGGCGTGGCTACTATGGGTAGAAGATTTGAGAACCAAGCTAGAAGGGTCCTAGATTTCCCCTCAACATCTGATGAAGGGATAGGTAAAGGAAAGGGAGTTGCAGTACCATCTGAGTCTGAGGCTGAAGAAGAAGAAGAAGAGGATGAAGACTATTCTTAGCAGCAGTACCCTCCTGCAGACGACAAGTACAAGAATCTGGAAGAGCGTCTGGAGGATATGGAAGTGCAAAGAGTGCCTGGGCTGGACTTCGAAGAGCTAGGGTTGGTTGCTGGGATTATTATTCCCCAAAAATTCAAGGTGCCTACATTTGCTAAATATGATGGTTTGTCTTGTCCGAAGATGCACCTACGGTCTTACATCAGAAAGATCCAACCTCATTCTTCTGATAAGGATATGTGGGTCCACTTTTTTCAAGATAGTTTGTTGGGTACGCAATTAGATTGGTTCTATTATCTTGAAAGATCTGATGTACACAATTGGGAGGATTTGGTTGCTGCCTTCTACAGACAATATCAATATAATGCAGACTTAGCACCTACTCGTACTCAATTATAGAGTATGGGTATGGTCTCTAATGAAGGCTTTAAGGAGTATACCCAGAAGTGGAGGGACTTAGCTGGAAGGGTGCAGCCACCATTGTCTGAAAGAGAGCTTGTCGATATGTTTTTGGGGACTCTGTCAGGTCCATTCTTTAATCACCTGATAGGGAGTTCATCGGCAGGGTTCACCGAATTAATTCTGACTGGTGAACGAGTTGAAGCTGGAATCAAGAGCGGTAAGATTCAAAAAGATACATCTGCTTCTGCTGCCATCAAAAAACCTTTTCCAGCCAAGAAAGAGGTGTCAGCTGTTTACTCTCAGAGAGGTCAAGGAAGATTGGAGCGCCGGCCAGCGGTGGGGGCTGTAATGATTCAAAAGACTGCAGTTGATCAGCCTAGAAACAATGAACCCAGAACCAACCAATAAATAGGGGTAAGGCCTGCTAGGCAATTCACCAAAATAAACATGACGCCTGCCCAGGTTCTCCCCCATCTCTTGAAGTTAAACCTTACAACCTTGAGAGAGCCACCATAAAATCCGAATACAACTTCTCCTTTTTACCACGCCAACGCTAAATGTGCTTATCATTCAGACGGCATAGGGAACGACACCAACAATTGTTGGGCCCTCAAAAACAAGATCCAGGATTTAATAGATGCCAAGGAGGTGGAATTTGACGCGCCCGAAAAGCCGAATGTGATTTCTGCCCCAATGCCAAAGCATGGTCACAATGCCCATGCTATTGAAGAGGATCTGTATGTTGCTGTTGTTGATAACTTGATGACCCCTTTACCAATAATCAAGATGAATCTGTTAAAAGCCAGGATTTTTCCAGGCTATGAAAAAGATTGTTACCTTTGTTCGTCCCTACAATCCGATTGTCTATTATTGAAGTTAGGCATCCAACGCCTAATGGATAATCAAGAAATCCTCTTTGAGAAAACTCTTGTTACTCCTGTTACTCCAACTCCTATCAACGATGTTGCTATAATTACCATTTCCGCCAGTCTTTCCAAGGTCTCCAAAAGACCTGTTAAGATTACACCTGATCCAAAGTTTGTACCTCTGAAGATAACTATGTCGGGGCCTATCCCATACAAGTCCAATAAGATAATACCGTGGAATTATGGAGGAGAGATCTTCTACCACGGTGTTAAGCAGATTGAATCAGTGGAAGATAATTCCGATGAAGAAACTCCTGACATAGGAAATATCACTGGGACAAGTAAGATCACCCGCAGCGGAAGAATCTTCTCTCCGGAGATTGCTCCTCCAAGGGAAATCTTCGGACCCTTAAATGCTCCTAAGGTTACTCATGTGCCGGTCAACATCTCTGTACGAAGTCCAGTTATTGAAGAAATTGTTACTCCCGTAGTTGTACCCTCTGTTGTTGCTACTGATAAAGGTAAGGGGATCCAAGAAGCGCCTGTCAGAACGAGGGCTCAGCCTTTGGTCATCCCCGAGACCACTCAAAAGGAAATGGAGGAAATTTTAAAAATAATTAAGAAAAGCGACTACGATGTCGTAGAACAACTGGGGCAAACCCCTTCAAAAATCTCTATGTTGGCCATATTGCTCTGTTCCGAGGCTCATGCTAAAGCCTTGATCAAATTCCTGAAGACGGCCCACGTGCCTCAAGAAACCTCCACGGACCAGTTCCAGGAGTGTGTCGCCAGCCTAACAGCCGACAATGTTCTTGGCTTCTCCGATGCCGATCGAACATCTAAGGGGAGAAAGCATAATAATGCGCTGCATGTCTCGGTGGAGTGCAAAGGGACCACTCTTGCTCACGTTCTGGTTGATACCAGGTCGTCTTTAAATGTCCTGCCAAATAAAGCATTGGACAGATTGGACTGTGAAGGTTTGACCCTAAAGCCCAGCAATATCATTGTTAGAGCCTTTGACGGTTCTAAGAGGATGGTCCACGGGGAGGTGGACATCCCAATTAAGGTGGGAACGGAAATTTTCAACTCTACATTTTATGTGATGGACATCCGTCCTTCATATTCTTGCTTGTTGGGAAGACCCTGGATCCACAACGCTGGAGTAGTCACTTCTTCTCTACACCAAATGCTCAAATACCCAATCCAGGGGGAAATCATAACGGTTCATGGCGAGGAGGAGTATATGATAAGCCATCTTAATTCTTTCCGCTATGTGGAGTTAGATGGCAAATTCATAGAAACCCCTTTCCAACACTTTGAAGAGGTTTATCCTGAAGTTGCGGCAGCCAAGACAGTGACTTATGTACCCATCATTACCAAGCCTGTGTCCCGGATGTCATCCCTTAAAGATGTGAAGGCTGTGATTGAGGAAGGAGGGAGCATAGTATGGGGTCAGCTACCAGATTTTCCTTTCAAGACAGATAAGTTCGGCTTGGGTTTCACCACTTCTGCTCAGAAGGTTGTGCGTCGCTCTCGGGCTGGAGGACCACCATTAAAGATCACTCATCATGGAGTTCATGCTTTGGAAGATGGTGAAGATGAGAGCGACTTTGAAGATTGGATTTTCCCGACTATTGAAGGAGGACTAAACAACTGGGAGGCGAAAGACTTTGTTCCCATTACTTTCATAAATCAGTAATTTATCTTTCGAACATTTCTGTTGGTCTGTAATAATTATTAAACAATTTGTACACTCTTTTTGCCTTGTGCCTTACCCGGGGCATATAGGTCCATTTGTAAGGGCTTGATTTTTTCATCTTCATATGCCATTTTTAATGAATCATGGACGTTTTCATCTATAAACTTTTGTGTTCATTTTCTTTCTATTTACATTTTATTTGTTTAAAGGTGGCTATCCCTTACACACACCCACACTCACAAAATGCAGGTACCCTTCCATTCTGGATTCCATGGGTAACAATTATGCTATGGCCTTCAGTGACTCTGAAGATCTGGTCAATCATGCCGAGTACAAAGGTGATGAAGACTGTGAAGTGCCTGGAGAGTTGGCTAGACTTTTACAACAGGAAGAAATGGATATTCTGCCCTATGAAGAGCTGTTAGAGATTATCAACTTGGGTACTGCCGAAGACAGAAAAGAGGTTAAAGTGGGTTCCAACTTAAAGTCAAATGTCAAAGAGCGCTTTGTTCAGTTGTTGAATGAATATGTTGAGATCTTCGCCTGGTCCTATGAAGACATACCGGGACTCGATACAGATATTGTGGTTCACCGTCTCCTTACAAGAGAAGATTGTCCACCAATTAAACAGAAAGTCCGCCAAATGAGGCTCGATATGTCTGAAAAGATCAAAGCTGAAGTAATGAAGCAGTTCAATGCTGGCTTCCTTGTTGTTACTTCCTATCCATAATGGGTTGCTAACATTGTGCCTGTGCCTAAGAAGGACGGCAAAGTGAGAATGTGCATGGATTACAGAGACTTAAACAGGGCTAGCCCTAAAGATGACTTTCCACTGCCGCACATTGACATCTTGGTTGACAACACAGCTCAGCATAAGGTATTTTCTTTCATGGATGGATTTTCAAGGTATAACCAGATCAAAATGGCCCCCGAACACATGGAGAAGACTACTTTTGTTACGCAGTGGGGTACCTTCTGCTATAAAGTGATGCCATTCGGACTGAAGAATGTCGGGACAACCTATCAGTGATCCATGGTAGCTTTGTTTCATGACATGATACATCATGAGATCGAAGCCTACGTAGACGACATGATATCCCGTTCGCAAACAGAAGAAGAACACCTCGACCATCTGCAAAAGTTGTTTGTCAGGTTAAAGGAATATAAGCTCAGATTGAACCCTAGCAAGTGCACTTTCGGAGTCAGGTCCGGTAAACTCTTGGGATTCATCTTCAGCAACAAAGGCATCGAGGTTGATCCTGCCAAAGTCAAAGACATACAAGCAATGCCTTCCCCCCGCACTGAAAAGGAGGTCAGAGGTTTCTTAGGACGCTTAAACTACATTGCAAGGTTCATTTCTCACCTAACATCTACCTGTGAACCAATCTTCAAGCTGTTGAAGAAAGATCAGGTGGTTGAATGGAATGATGACTGTTAGGTTGCTTTCGATAAAATCAAGGAGTATTTGCTAGAACCTCCTATCTTGATGCCACCCGTCGAAGGAAGGCCGCTAATCATGTATTTGACTATCTTGGATAATTTAATGGGGTGCGTACTGGGCCAACATGACGAGTCTGGTCGAAAAGAGCATGCCATTTATTACCTTAGCAAAAATTTTATCGATTGTGAGACTCGCTACTCACTGCTTGAGAAAACTTGTTGCGCTTTGGTATGGGCTGCTCGCCAGCTAAGGCAGTATATGTTGACATATACCACTTTACTGATTTCTAAAATGGATCCGATCAAGTACATCTTCGAGAAGCCCGCTTTATCTGGAAGAATCGCTAGATGGCAAATGATCCTGACCGAGTACGATATACAGTACACAACCCAAAAAGCTATAAAAGGGAGTGTACTAGCTGACCATCTAGCTCATCAAGCTGTCGAAGATTACCAATCCATGAAGTTCGACTTCCCCGACGAAGACATTATGACATTGGACAACATTGAAGGTAACGGACCGTATGACGGACCTGAACAAGGATCCCGATGGACCCTGTACTTTGATGGTGCTTTAAATGCACTTGGCAACGGTATCAGCACGGTACTTATCTCTCCATAAGGTTGCCATACACCTTTCACTGCTAGGCTCTGCTTCAGCTGCACCAACAACATGGCCGAGTATGAAGCTTGTATCTTTGGTCTCAAGGCTGCTATTGACTTGGGAATCAAATCTTTGGTTGTGTTTGGGGAATCAGCTTTGGTTATCAGTCAAATCAAAGGAGAGTGGGACACTAAACATTCTAATCTCATCCCATACAAGGAACATGTCCTGAAATTGTTACCTCATTTCGAGCAGATTACCTTTGAGCACTTCCCGCAAGAAGAAAATCAGCTAGCAGATGCTCTGGCTACAATGTCTTCCATGTTTAAACTTAACTGGGATAATGAGGCTCCCCAAATCACCATTGAGCGGATGGACGAACCTGCACATTGTCACGAGATTAATACCGAAAAAGTAGTGGACCAACCCTGGTTTCACGAAGTCAAAAGGTATCTTGAGACTCGAGAATGCCCTGAAGGAGCTTCAGTCAACGACAAAAATTTCTTAAGGAGATTTTCTGCCAAGTTCTTCCTGAGTAATGGTATCCTATACAAGCACAACCATGATTGTGTTCTGCTTCGTTGTGTGGACAAGGTTGAAGTTGATTAGATCATGACTGAACTGCATAATGGTACATTCGGCACCCACTTGAGCAGACATACGATGGCTAAGAAGATTCTACGGGCAGGCTACTACTGGTCTACCATGGAAGCTGAATGTCATCAACATTCTCGTACTTGTCATAAATGCCAAATCTATGCGGAAAAGGTACATATTCCTCCAGTTCCTCTCAATGTCCTAACAGCTCCTTGGCCATTCGTAATGTGGGGTATCAACATGATTGGAGAGATCAAGCCTACAGCATCCAATGGACACCGCTTTATCCTGGTGGCCATTGATTACTTTACCAAGTGGGTTGAAGCAGCTTCCTTCGCCTCCGTTACAAAGAATGTGGTTGCCCGCTTCATCAAGCAGAACCTCATATACCGGTATGGTATCCCCAACCGTATCATCACGAACAACGGTACAAACCTGAACAACACTATGATCACCGCTCTGTGCGAGCAGTTCAAGATTCAACATCATAATTCATCTCCCTATAGGCCAAAGATGAACGGTGTTATCGAAGCTGCGAACAAAAATATCAAGAAGATCATTCAAAAGATGACAGTCACCTACAAGGACTGGCACGAGATGTTACCGTTTGCTCTGCACGGATACCGTACCATGGCGCGAACTTCAACTGGGGTAACCCCCTTTTCTTTGGTATATGGCATGGAAGCTGTTTTACCTATGGAGGTTCAGATTCCTTCCTTGAGAATTATGAAGGATGTTGGTTTAAGTGAAGACGATTGGATTCAGACCCTGCTTGATCAACTTAACTTGATTGACGAGAAGCGACTTACTGCTGTTTGTCATGGTCAGACGTATCAAAAACGGATGATCAAGGCTTTCAATAAGAAAGTCAGACGTCAGGTGTATCAAGTCGGAGATCTTGTAATCAAGCGGATCATCTTGCCGCAAAGTGATCCCAGGGGCAAATAGACTCCTACTTACGAAGGACCATTTGTGATCAAAAACATCTTTTCTGGTGGGGCAATGATATTAACCACCATGGACAGAGACGACCTGCTGCACCCTGCAAATGCAGACATAGTCAAAAGATACTACGCATAAACGACCCGACAAGTTGAAAACCCGAAAGGGCGACTTGGGCAAAAAATGGGCATCCCGGTGAATCGAAAACCCGAAAGGGCGGTTCAAGCAAAAATTAGGGATAAACAAAAAAAATCTGTACACCCGGCAAGTTGAAAACCCGAAAGGGCGACTTGGGCAAAAAGGGGTTTCCCGGTGGATCGAAAACCCGAAAGGGCGATCCAGGCAAAAGTTAGGGAAATAAAGCGTATGACTATGTCTCGTCGGATCACTTTAAGGACGATCTCTTCACGGACAAGCTCCAAGATTCCGATCAATCCAATCATCTGCGGACGAAGCAACGAATGGACAAGATACTCAGAGTTACAAAGGCCATAGCAGAATGGGAACCCCATGGAATTGTTACACATAGCCATCTTTCTTTGTATAAATTTTTCTCAATTTTATGACAACATTATCTTACTAGGATGTCTGTCTCCTTTGTACAAAGATACTTCAAAGTGCAGAAAATTGTTTGCCTTTTCTTTCTTTTTACACTTGTGTTTTATTTGAAAACGTCCAATGATTTATTAAATGAGCATATACATTTGAATATAATCACTGCTTACAAATGAAACGAAATGAGAAATAATAAGTTACTGATAGGTTAAAAGTATAGGAAAACGTCTTTAGGCTATTCCAGGAGAAATCCCCTGCACTACATCATCCAGATCCTCGGCAAAACTAAAGCCTTGAAATACCTATCCCCAGCGGAGTTAAGTTTCAAAAATCCCCATCAGAGTTGAGTTTTCAAACTCCCAATCCCTAGCGGAGCAAAACTTTAAACTACAAACCTCAGTGAAGATGAAACTTTCTTCCCCAATGGAGTCAAACCTTCAACCTTTGAACACCAGTGGAAACCATCCAGTTTCCTCCAATTTCCCCTGGAGAGTCGCTTTAAAACCAGATAATTCCCCAGGGAGTCATTTTAGAACCTTTTTCCTCAACGGAGTCAAAATTCCATACATGATCAAATCAGCACGTCATTAAGATCCCCGGCGGAGAGGAAATTTGAGCTACCAATCCCCAGTGGAAACCATTCAGTCTTCCCCTGATACCCCCAACAGAACGGAAATTCTCATTCTTGAAACCCCCAGTAGATTGGCATACAACCCAAACTCCTGATCTCCCCAGCAGTATAGCTTCTCCCCACAGGGGTTGTCAAAGATTTTGAATCTCCAACAGTGGTCAAGGATTTATTTTCCCCGACAGCAGTCAAAGATTTTATTATCTCCAACTATCCAGGATTTATTTTCCTCAGTAAAACAGCTAATCAGCTTACATGCACATACATTACATTCACATTCATAAATCATGAACATTGATGAAACACATCTTATCGCATCATACATTTCATGCAACATAACTTTATGTTTCAGCTAACATTCTACCCTTTTCAGGATAAAATTAATAGCTACCTAAAACAGATATTCAAAGCTCAGAAAACGGCTTAGAGATGCTCCAGACGCGGATGCTCTCCTGTTTGCTTATTCAAATCAATATGCGGATTCTTGTTCCAGTTATGAAGCCTGGATTTGACCAGATTTTATCTTGATTATACTGAAGCCCGGAGATCGACTGGAAAATAGTTGAACCCCCTGCAAGTTCTTATGAAACCTGGATGTTGATCAGATAGGAAGTAAGGTATTATGAAGCTTGGACGTTGACCAGATAGCAATACAAGACTGTGAAGCCTGGATGTTGACCAAATAACAGTAAGGTATACTGTGAAGCTTGGACATTGACCAAATAACAGTTTACTCAGCCAATTACTTTGAAGCCCAGATTCAACCGGATATTAGTAGGCCCCAAAATCAAAGGGAAAACCGGAGGCGACCGGATAACCATTTGATTTCCTTCTGAAGATTGGGCGTTGACCAGATAGGAAGAAAGGTATTGTGAAACCTGGACGTTGACCAGATAGCAATACAAGACTGTGAAGCCTAGATGTTGACCAGATAACAGTAAGGTATATTGTGAACCTTGGACATTGACCAAATAACAGTTTACTCGGCCAATTACTTTGAAGCCTAGATTCAACCAGATATCAATAGGCCCCAAAATCAAAGGGAAAACCGGAGGCGACCGGATAACCATTTGATTTCCTTCTGAAGCCTGGATGTTGACCATATAGGAAGTAAAGTATCATGAAGCCTGGATGTTGACCAGATAGTAATACAAGACTGTGAAGCCTGGATGTTGACCAGATAGCAGTTCACTGTCCCCTCTTCAACCAAGAGACGACTCCCCAGTAGAATAACAGACGACTGAAGTTCTATTTCTACCACGACAGAGACCAGCATTCCCCAGCGTAGTCCTCCTCAACAACAGGTATACGGGCTCTCGCAAAGGAATCTCTTATGCGATCAATTTTCTTGGATGGCATCTTTAAGCCCATCTCCTACAAGATTCGGTCACATCTTCCAAATGGCATCTTTAAGCCCATTCCCTCAACTATACTCTGACGAGCGCAAATTTACGGGCATTCTAGTGTCCAATCCTCTTTTACCTTTGAGTCACGAAAGTCAAACTCGCCAATCTAACTCTTCAGGTTCAAGAAGATTGAACAGGGGCAGCTGTTGTACCCCAAAATTTGCACTCTCATTTTATCAAGATTTCTCCTAATAAGACTCTTTGAACTCAAGACCAAGCTAGGGTTTGCTCTGCTCAAGACATCTCCTTGCATTGTTGACCTAAATTAAGGTTTGAGTTTGCACAAGGAATTTTGGACTTCTAATACTCAATGTGACTTTCATGCTTCATGTTGGACTTGTAAGATTTCTCATACCAAGTTTCAAGCCTTGAATCAAATTGTTGCACAGTCAATTGGACAATTGACCTAAAAATCAATTGTATTGGGGGAAAAGTCAACTATGGCCAATTTATAGTAAAACCTCATAAATTTTGATCCATATCAACTTTATAAGCTAATATGAACCATTTGATCAAGTTTGGACCACAACTCCTCAAGAAATTTGATCAGATCATCAAAAGGGCAAAATGGTCATTTTTAGGGTTTTGACTGCAGAAGGACAATTTATGACTTTTCACCTAGACAATGGCAAATTGGGTTCAAGCATGGATTCAAGGAATCAATGGCATCATCTTGACCTATTCACAAGGTTCAAAAGATCTCAATTGCATTGGATTGATAGATGAATTTTCCAGTCAACTAATCAAAAATCAATTGTACACTGAAAAGTCAAACTTTGACTTTTTGGTCAAAATCAAGTGCCAAGGGTCATTTTTCATCAATATGTGTCAAAACATGAAACTTGTTCATCAAGAGACCTTATTTTGCAAATTAGGGTTTAAGATTGAAAAATTTCATAACTTAGAATTTTTCTAAGTTATGAAATTTTCTTATTTTTTCCCCAACTTTGCCGAACTTTTTTCACCATGATGCAATTGGATTCAAACAAAAATTCCAACATGAAAGTTGTAGTCCTCCATAAAATATACAACTTTGATTCACAAAGTTTTCTCAAAAGAAGTTTGGATCTCAAGTTATGATTTTTGGAACAAGGGTCCATGAAACTTTTAACTTAGTGAAATTTTGCCCTAGTTTAGGTAGGATTTTGACCTATCTTCATGGAAATATTTCACCTAGTTCCATTTGGAATCTCAAAATTCATTTCAAATATGGATTGTATATCATGTTACAACATTTCCAAAATGTCCAAGAACTCTCCAAAATCATTTATGGTTAGGGAGAATCGAAGGTTTGAATTTGGCAAAAACTCACTTTGATCCATGGCATGTTTCATGTTGCTACAAGTTGCAATTTCCATCCAGCATTGTTTATGTTTACTTACAGGTATCTAAACCCTTCCACACTCAAGAATTAAATTCAAACTCAATGGATTGAAGCTTTATTCTGATCATTAAAGGTTTACACAAGGGATTAATCTAAAAATAGCAAAAAGGCAAGATTGCCATTTTTGTCAAAACTTGCTTTATGTCAAATTGCATCCCTTGAGCCTTGAACCAAATCTTGGATAGCAAAAAATATCCAAAAACTTGGGGGGACAAGATCACCAAGTGCATGCTGGAAGATAGCCTGTATAGGCTTGTCTTGTATCACTTCACACTTTTACTTAAAAAACAAGTAAACTTGCCAAAGAGCCACAACTTGAGTATCTGTTATAACCAACTCTTGTATGCATTTGAAACAAGTTTTTCACATTGCCTTAAGCCAGAAACACGAGCTATCCAACCCTCAAGCCTTCCAAAACAAAGAAAACACCATCTTCTTGCAAAATAGGGCAGTTTCTGCACTTTGAGTTCCATAACAAAAACTACTCGTGCGTTTTTCCCCAAACATGTTCCAATACCTTCCATATAACCCACCTGAGCTATCCCAACCATTGGTCATTGACTGTAACTCCATTTGCAAGCTTCACGATTTCTGATTTCAGCTTGTGCAGGTTGACTTCTACAAGCTTGTTCAAGCAAGTCCAAAGTAAACTAAGCATTGGAGAAGGTTAGAGGAAGTTCAAGCAAGCTCCCAAGCATCTCAGGCCTCACTGAAAAGCTCTACATTGTCATACTCGTGTTCAACTGAAACGGGTATTTTCCAACTTTCTATCTCTCTATTTAGGAATCATTAGGCTTAGTTTTGTGAATAAAAAATGTAGTACTCATTGCCCTTAAACTGTACATATGCATAGATTTTATTTAAGTTAAGTGTGCTGAGAGAATTTGATTGATGAACATTCTGAAAAAGTTAGGTTAGAAATTAGGGCCAGAGAAATTCTCGCTGGTCTTTGAGAGTTAGATTAAGTTCTTTATATGGTTGGAATCGTGTTGAAAAATGTTATAACTTTCATGTTGTGAGTTTTTACTTTAGAGCATGTATACAGGAGTTGGACATTTGTACACAGGCGCGCGTTTTTGTGATTCAAAGGTTGAAGACGAAGATCAGCTAGGCTGGGCCTGGCTTGTTCATGCTTTTGACACCCCCTGACTTGCTTCTCACACCCCCTTGTCCCATTGTTTTTATTTTTATATTTTTCTATTTCTTTTTTCATTTCTGATTTTATTTTATTTTTTTCTAAACATAAAAAAATTACCAAAAAACATTTTCATAAATTTTCACATTTTATTTTGTATTTTTTAATTATTTTTTCTAACATAAAAATAATTATTAAATAACATACTTTTATATTCTTTAATAAAAACTTGAAAATAATACATAAAGATATTATATTTTTATTTTTATTATTCATATACTTAAATAATATTATTTTCTATTATATTTTTACTTTTTGACATTTGTATATATTTTATTATTTTATTTTATTGTACTTATATATATATATATATATATATATATATATATATATATATATATATATATATATATATATATATATATATATATATATATATATATATATATATATATATATATATATATATATATATATATATATATATATATATATATATATATATATATATATATATACTTTCTTAAAGAAAATTAGGGTTTTTACCCTTAATAAAAATAATCTTTTATTTTATTATTTTTAATGCATTAAATATTTTATTTTTACATACATAAAAATAAACAAAAACATTTTTTACATATTTATAATATTTTGCATATTTATATTTAAATTGCTTATTTAAATATTGCTTATTTATTATTTGATGCAAAGAATTCAATTTGGATGTAATAGTAAATCTTAGGGTTTTATTTTCTTGCAAATACTCCCCATTCAAAATTATATCCCCCTCCCCATATCAATGTTGTAATAGTCGTAGATTTATTTTACGCATTTTATAGCTTTCAAATATGCCATGATAGAGATTACGGTTTGTATGCAATATCCAAAATCAAAACAAATAGTTAGACCTAATACAAGACATAAAAGCATGTAAATTGACAACACAATGCACACATGCACCCCTAGGGTTTCATCCACTTGTTGCCTTTAAAATGGCCATGTTATGCATGTTGAGTATCTTGGCAAAATAAAAAAACAAAACAAAAGATCATAGTCCCTCGATGACGCTATCTTGTTTGCCTATACAAAATGGTCTAGTCCCTCAAAAATTCGCTAAAGATACTTAGCACAATTGCTATCATGGTCAATATGATGACCCGCACCTATCCCGTTTAACATCCAAATACAAGGTTGTTTACCAAATGCAATGGTAAAAGAACACTGTCAAAAGGTTTAAAAATGTGTAGGAAAGATCTTTGAGTAGATAGGGTAGACAACTCTTAGTTACTTGATCAAAACTTGCAAAAACATCCTTGCTATTTTCAAACACACATCACAACACAATTTCAAAACATTTCCCAAAACAAACTTTCAAACATTGAAATATCTTTTCAAAAGACAAACACCTTTGTATATATTCAAACAAGAATCATTACAAAGGTTGCCACAACGATGGCCTCTTTTCAAAACATTTTCAAAACCTCACACAAAGCACCATTTCAAACAATTGAAAAGCAAAAGCAAGTGATCTAAACAAGTAACTAAGAGCCCATGGATAACCATGGATGAAAAGGGTGCTTGCACCTTCCCTTTTCATAATCTACCCCCCTGAACCCAAGAAAACATCTCAAAGGTCTTTCCTGTGCTTATTGACCTTTCCTTTGGATAAAATAAAAAGTCAGTGGCGACTCTTACTAAACCGAAACATTTGCGAACACAAACGCAAAACCTCAAGTCAGTTCTCCCACCGTATCACAGAGGACCACTAAAGCATCATATACTCAATGACCGTTTACCGAAGGCAACTAAGTGGGAGTGTACCCTAGGAGTGCGCATGTGTGAGTGATTCAATTTCAGATTATTTATCTTTGCACATTTTAGGGTTATCTCACTATTTTAAAGTTTATCATACATTCTGGTCATGCATCCTAATATCATATATCTAACAGTTAAATATTTTCTGAATTTAAAGTGCGGAAATTAAACTAAGCTATTACAAGGCTTCGGGTATTTACATAGCCAAAAACAAACCCTTTGAAAATAAAGCGATAAAAGTAAAAACCTAATTAACTATTACAACTAAATTGAAAACAAGTAAAAAAGTAAAAATAAAGAAGA
The DNA here is from genome assembly GCA_948472305.1 of Vicia faba. Taxonomy (NCBI): domain Eukaryota; kingdom Viridiplantae; phylum Streptophyta; class Magnoliopsida; order Fabales; family Fabaceae; genus Vicia; species Vicia faba. Next base: position 882,389,155 of record OX451741.1, on the reverse strand, counting down.
GAAAAGACTTCTTCGATCCATGTCATGCACTCGTTCGAATCACCCTTCTTTGGCCTTCTTTCGATTAAGCTAGGGAATGGGTGTGAGTAGCCTTCGATTGGGCTTGAGAATTGACGGGGCAAGCTTCGATTTGCACCCTTTCTTGCCTCCTTCGATTGGGTTTGGGAAGGATATGGGTAAACTTCGATTGCAGGGAGAAAGGGGGGGCTTCGATTTAGAGGAAGAAGGCTGCCTTTCGATTCTATGAAGGGTGTTGCTGGAAAGGCCTGAAGGATCGCCTGCGGAGGCACTGCATCTGCAAAAATATGTTAGCAAAATAAAACGCATGACCTAGGTATCGAAGCCCAGGTCCTTCAATCCTGCACGCGCTGGGTCTTTTCAGGCTATATCTGTAGCAAGTGTTAGCAACAAAAAACATGACCTGGGTGCCAAACCCAAGCCCTTGGATTCTGTCTAGAATGACAAGTCGAATGAAACGACAAATATGGATGTGTTATGTAAATACAAAGTTTGACATTTTACCCTCTCTTACCAGTAGTTAGAACCTTCGATTTGGCACTTTCTGGATGTGGTTACCTTCGTTCTGGGATTTCTGGGCGTGGATACTTTTGTTGAAGGGTTGCTTTGTCTTGGATTACTTATGAAAATGTTGACAACCTTTAGTGGGTTTGTGGGCAGCGTATCTCAAAATGTCCTCGTCCCCCGTAATGTGTCATTGGCCTCGTATTTATAAGAGTGTGAGGGTGCATGAAAATGGCAAGGGACAGTCATTTAACCATTCCTTTAAAGCCATGAGACAAGAATCAGACATATTAAAATATTTCCTTTTTGAAATATTCATGTCTCTTTGGAATCTTGAATGAACCTGGACACCTTTGATTTTTGAATGCCTTCAGGTCATGCTCTTCGATTGGTCTTGAGTTGCCTCCTTCGAATGGACTTTTACATGTTCTTCAAATGAGTCATTTACATGTTCTTCGAATGAGCCTCTTTCCTGGTGTGCTGGCAAGTTGAGGGGCCTTTTCCTTTGTGAATCGAAACAAACTTGTAGGAGTTTCTTGCCTCGTGAGTCAAAGGTAAGCCTGAAGTAGTTAATACGTAGTCGAAGCATTGTGAAATTGACTTGATCGAAGGGGGTCCAGTGCTCAATCAAAGACTTACGAACCAAAGCTTGATCGAAGGGTTCCAAACACCTAATTGAAGCTTACTAATCAAAGCCCGATCGAAGAGTGCCAAATGCCCAATCGAAGACTGGTGAGCCAAGCCTGTATCAAAGGATTTTGGATACCCAATCGGAGACTTTTCCCAGATGCCAATCGAAAGACACTTTGTTCATCTTCAAAAAAAACTTTATTTTCGTTAGGCAAGTATTTGTGACCATCCATGTAAGGGAAGACCTTTGAAAACATGAGAGGGTAAATTTTGGGGTACAACAGCTGCCCCTGTTCAATCTTCTTAAACCTGAGGATGTAGATTGGCTTGTGTGCCTTTTGTGATCCGAAGGTGGAAGAGGATTGAACACTAGAGTGCCCAGAAATTTGCACTCGCATGAAGTGGTGTCCGTCTTGCGATATCGGAAATGGGCTTATAGATGTCATTTGGAAATTGCTAACGGGGGATGGGCTTAAAGATGCCATCTGAAGGAGAGTCGATCGCATAAGAGATTCCTTAGCGAGAGCTTGTATACCTGTTGTTGAGGAAGATTCCGCTGGGGAATGTTGATCTCTGTCTTGAGAGAAATAGAATTCTAGGAGCTTCAGTCGTCCGGTATTCTACTGGGGTATCATCTTTGTTTTGAGAAAGGTTGAATTTTAGGACCTTCGATCATCCGTTATTCTTGTTGAGGAACCATCTCTGTTGAAATTTAGGACCTTCGGTCGTCCGTTATTCTACTGAGGAATCATCTCTGTTGAAATTTAGGAACTTCGGTCGTCCGTTATTCTACTGAGGAATCATCTCTGTTGAAATTTAGGAACTTCGGTCGTCCGTTATTCTACTGAGGAATCATCTCTGTTGAAATTTAGGAACTTCGGTCGTTCGTTATTCAACTAAGGAATCATCTCTGTTGATATTTAGGAACTTCGGTCGTCCGTTATTCAACTAAGAAATCATCTCTGTTGACATTTAGGAACTTCGGTCGTCCGTTATTCAACTGAGGAATCATCTCTGTTGACATTTAGGAACTTCGGTCGTCTGTTATTCAACTGAGGAATCATCTTTGTTGACATTTAGGAACTTCGGTCGTCCGTTATTCAACTGAGGAATCATCTCTGTTGACATTTAGGAACTTCGGTCGTCCGTATTCTACTGAGGAACCATCTCTGTTGAATTTTAGGAACTTCGATCATCCGTATTCTACTGAGGAATCATCTTTATTGAATTTTAGGAACTTCGGTCGTCCATTATTCAACTGAGGAATCATCTCTATTGAAGAGGCAAGTTGAGAATGAACTACTATCCGATCGTGGTCCAGGATTCATAGTGATAAGATCGACTTCTATCTGGTCGTAATCCAGGCTTTACAGTGACTTACTAGGGATTAAACTATTATTCGGTCGTACTCCAGGCTTCATAGTTTGAATTTTGTGAGAATTTGATTGTATCTTTCCTGAAAGGTAAAGGTTAGTTGTATGTAATGCATGATATATATCAAGCAATGATGTTCTCAAAATAAATGAGAATGTCTTGTATGATGTGTATGCACATGCAATGATGTATGGACATGCAATGCTTTTATGATGCTCTCTAGCTGGGGAAAATAGATCTTGGATTGCTGCTGGAGAAAAGAGTTGAATTCTTTGTTTCCGCTGGGGATAGTGAATGAAGATGATTGTGAGAATAAACCTGCAGGAGAGGATAACTCTGCTGGGGAATAAACTGACGAGGAAATGACTCTGTGGGGAGGACATATTCTGCTTGAGGACCTGTTGATTTGGAAGAATAACCACAGTCGGGGATGAATTATCGTTGCTGGTGATAATGAAACCTGTTGGGGATTGAATTTCTATTTGTGAAAGGAATGAACTCCGTTGGGGATGATTTTCCAATTGCGACTTCACTGGGGATAACCTTTTAGGCTCTACTGGGGACAATCCTCCAGCCTCTACTAGGGATAATTCTCCAAACTCCATTGGGATGATTTTCCAGTGTCGATGATAGATAAACTCTGCTTGGGGAGAATTTTACCGACTCATTTGCGGTTGCGAGCCTCAGTTGGGGAGAGTTAACACTACTGTCTTTTTCTTACTCTGCGGGAAGTGAATGTACTTTAGTCATATTCTCCAGCTAGATCTATCCCCGTACCTGGTGAATAGAGAAACTGTAAGGCTCGGACATTTCTTATTTGCCCCTGTTTCTGATATTATGAGTAATCGTCTTTTGTTTCGCATGTAAATATTTATGAGCAGCAATCAATGTCAAATGCATATATCAAAAATGAACATTGGACGTTCTTGCAAAACAAAACATAAAAAGGAAAACAGTTTGAAATTTCTTTGTGAAAATGAATTGTATTAACTCTGAAGTTTGGCCCGTAAATAAGCGTTTTTGTACAAGAGGTTGACGTCCTAGTAAGAGGACACCGCCGAACAAATAGAATTTATATAATTTGTGAAAAACAAAGAAAAACAGCTATGTGAATAATCCCACTGGGTTCCAACTCTGCTATTGCCTTTATATCCTCGAGCGTCTCATCACTTTGCTACTTAGTTGAAGGTGGATCTGACTGATTAGTGTCGTCTGAGTTTGATCGTCGATACCGAAGTCTGGTTGCAAGATGATCCAATGAGATATAGTGTTACGCTTTGATCCCTAATTTTTTCCTGGACCGTCCTCTCGGGTTTTTAGTCCACCGGGATACCCTTTTTTGCCCAAGCTGCCTTTTCAGGTTTTTGACTTGCCGGGTGTACATGTTTTTTCAATTTCATCCCTTATTTTTGCCCGAACCCTTTTGGTTCGTCGGGAAGCCCTTATTTTTTCCTAGGCCAGTCAACCTAGCGGGTCTTTGATTAGGCGTAGTATTTTTTCACTATGTCTGCATTGACGGGGTGAGGAAGGTCGTCACCATCCATGGTGGTTATAATCATATCTCCTCCCGAGAAAATGTTCTTAACCACAAATGGCCCTTCGTACGTAGGGGTCCATTTGCCCCTGGGATCACCTTGTGGTAGGATGATGCGTTTGATCACCAGATCCCCAACTTGATACTCTTGTCGTCTGACTTTCTTGTTAAATGCCTTGATCATTCGCTTTTGATACGTCTGACCATGACAAATAGCAGTAAGTCTCTTTTCATCAATTAAGTTCAGCTGATCAAGTCGGATCTGGATCCAGCCATCTTCGCTCAAACCTACATCCTTCATAATCCGAAGAGAGGGTATCTGAACTTCAATGGGCAAGACGGCCTCCATACCATATACCAAGGAATAGGGTGTTGCCCCTGTTGACGTCCGCGCTGAGGTGCGGTACCCATGAAGAGCAAATGGTAACATCTCATGTCAGTCTTTGTATGTCACTGTTATCTTCTACACAATCTTCTTGATGTTCTTATTAGCCGCTTCAACAGCCCCATTCATCTTCGGCCGGTAGGGAGAAGAGTTGTGATGATGTATCTTGAACTGCTTGCGGAGCTCGGTGATCATCGTATTATTGAGATTTGTACCATTGTCCGTAATGATCCTCTCTGGTACACCGTATCGACAGATCAGATTGTGCCGGATAAACCGTGCCACGACGTTCTTGGTTATTGTAGCAAAGGAAGTTGCCTCAACCCACTTCGTAAAGTAATCAATTGCTACCAGGATTAAACGATTCCCGTTAGACGCAATAGGTCTGATCTCGCCGATCATATCGAGGCCCCACATTGCAAAGGGCCACGGAGCTGTCAAAACATTCAGAGGTACTGGAGGTATGTGCACCTTATCAGCATAGACTTGGCACTTATGACAGGTTCGAGAATGTTGATAACAGTCGGCTTCCATGGTAGACCAATAATATCTTGCCCGTAGGATTTTCTTTGCCATGGTGTGTCCACTGGAATGAGTTCCGAAAGTACCTTCATGTAACTCTACCATGATCTTTTCTGCCTCTCTCTTATCCATACATCGCAGTAAGGTCGAATCATGGTTACACTTGTAAAGGATGTCATTACTGATGAAGAACTTCGTCGTAAACCTCCTCAGAAACTTCTTATCATTAACAGATGCACCCTCGGGGTACTCCTGAACCTCAAGATACCTCTTTACCTCATAAAACCAGGGTTTTTCTGTTACCTCTTCAGTCTCAATGTCACAGCAATGTGCAGGTTCATCCAACATCTCAATGGTAATCTGGGGAGCCTCATTGTCCCACCTGACTTTGAACATAGAAGACATCGTAGCTAGCGCGTCCGCTAACTGATTCTCCTCTCTTGGGAAGTGTTCAAAGGTTATCTCCTCGAAGTGTGGAAGCAACGTCAGTACATACTCTTTGTAAGGAATAAGATTTAGGTGCTTCGTATCCCACTCGCCTTTGATCTGGCTGATCACGAGAGCGGAATCTCCGAATACACTCAAGAACTTAATCCTTAGGTCAATAGCTGCTCGAAGGCCCATGATGCATGCTTCATATGTTGTTGGTGCAGTTAAAACATAATCGGGCGGTGAACGGAGTATGACAGCCTTCAGGAGATATGATCACAGCACCAATGCCATTACCCAAAGCGTTTGAAGCTCCATCAAAGTACATAGACCATCGGGATCCTTCCTCAGGTCCTTCATCCGGTCCAGGTGTTTCACAGTCAGTCACCAACATGATATTCTCATCCAGGAATTCGGAATTCATAGACTGGTAATCGTCCACTGCCTGATGTGCCAAATGATCCGCCACCACACTTCCCTTTATTGCTTTTTGGGTCGTGTATTGGATGTCATACTCAGTCAAGATCATTTGCCATCTTGCTATTCTTTTGGACAAGGCAGGCTTCTCGAAGATATACTTGATTGGATCCATCTTTGATATCAATAGAGTAGTGTGAGTCAGCATATACTGTCTCAGCAGACGAGCATCATATGCCAAAGCGCAGCAAGTTTTCTCAAGCAGTGAGTATCGGGTCTCACAGTCAGTAAACGTTTTGCTAAGGTAGTAAATAGCATGCTCTTTTCGGCCAGACTCGTCATGCTGCCCCAGCACGCACCCCATTGAATTGTCGAGTACTGTCAAGTATAAGATCAAAGGTCTTCCTTCAACTGGAGGCATCAGAATAGGTGGCTCTTGGAGATATTCCTTGATCCTTTCGAAAGGGTCTGACATTCATCATTCCACTTTACCACTTGATCTTTCTTTAGCAGTTTGAAGATTGGCTCACAAGTAGCGGTCAAATGTGAAATGAATCGGGCAATGTAGTTCAAACGTCCCAAAAAGCCTCTGACTTCTTTTTCTGTTCGAGGAGCTGGAATTTCCTGTATAGCCTTCACCTTTGCAGGATCCACCTGAATACCTTTATCACTAACGACGAAGCCCAGCATCTTACCAGACCTCACCCTGAAGGTGCACTTGTTCGGGTTTAACCTCGGCTTATACAACTTCAACCTGTCAAATAGCTTCTGAAGATGGTCAAGGTGTTCTTCTTCAGTCTGGGATCTTGCAATCATGTCGTCGACGTATACCTCAATCTCATAATGAATCATGTCGTGGAACAAAGCAACCATGGCGCGCTGATACGTTGCCCCGACATTCTTCAATCCGAAAGGCATGAATTTGTAGCAAAAGGTACCCCACTGCGTGACGAAGGTTGTCTTCTCCATGTCTTCGGGAGCCATCTTAATCTGATTGTAACTGGAAAAACCATCCATAAAGGAGAAGACCGTATGTTGTGCGGTGTTGTCAACCATAACATCGATATGAGGCAGAGGGAAATCATCCTTGGGGATCACCCTATTTAAATCCCTGTAGTCTACACACATACGGAATTTACCATCTTTCTTCGGCACCGGAACCACGTTAGCGACCCACTGCGGGTAAGAAGTGACAGCTAGAAAACCGGCATCAAACTGTTTCATAACCTCAGCCTTGATTTTCTCAGACATCTCTGGGCGCATTCGGCGAACTTTCTGTTTCACTGGAGGACAGTCTTCCTTAGTTGGAAAGTGGTGAACCACAATATCGGTATCCAACCCAGGCATATCTTCATAAGACCAGACAAAGATCCCAACATAGTCACGCAGCATCTGTATCAGCCGTTGCTTGACACTAGATTCCAGATTTGCACCGATCTTGACCTCTTTCTTGTCTTCCTCTGTACCCAGATTTACCATTTCCACTGGCTCTTCATGCGGCTGTATAGCCCTCTCTTACTGAAGTAACAGTCTAGAAAGTTCACCAGGCACTTCACAATCATCCTCATCTTCGTCCTCTGCTTGGTTGATCGGACTTTCGAAGTCATAACTGACAGTAGCAGAGTCGTTATCAGTGGGATCCAGAGTGGATGTGGACCTGTATTATGATATGTAAGTGTGTGTAAGACAAATAGTTGTTTTGTAAGATAGAAAAGAAAAACAAGGAGCACAAAATTTGTAATGCAAGAAAAACGTCCAATGCTTTATTTATGATATATGGAAATGACACATAATAATCCCTCACAAACAAAGACACGGTGTCTCGGGCAAGGCACCGGGCCTTAAAAGTTTCAAATTGTTTGTTACAAATCTCAAAACAAAAGTCTTATTACTGTGTAATAAAAGAAACTGGCACGAAGTCCTTTGTCGTCCAATTACTCAAGCCACCATCGGTAGTCGGGTAAATCCAGCTGTCGAAATCTGACTCTTCATCATCATCTCCAATTGCATTTACTCCCTGATCATGTTTCAGCATAGGAGCAGTTATGACGTTAGGCTTTTCCGGCGCTTCAAACTCAACCTCCTTAGCTTCAATCAGATCCTGCACTTTATTCTTCAAAGCCCATCAGTTATTCGTATCATGCCTTGGGCTATCGGAGTGAAAAGCACAGTGGGCGTTTGGATTATACAGCGGAGATGTGGTGCTGGGATTCTTCGGGGCTTCCCTCAGAGTCACCAGGTTGGTCTTCAACAATTGCGGCAGAATTTGAGACAAGGTCATACTGAGCCGAGTAAACTGTCTCTACGGCCTCTCTACTCTCTGCTGATTGTTGCGTTATGGGGCAACAGCAGGTCTTGATATAACTACTGCATTAACTGCTTGGTGGCATTCGGGTCGATTTTGGTTCCTCAAGTTGTAAACTGCATTAGACTCCTTCTTGAAAGGCTTCTTCTCTGGACTTGACGAAGCACCCTTCTGTATCTTGCCGCTCTTGATACCGGCCTCAACTCTCTCCCCAGTCATAATCAATTCAGTGAACCCAGACGATGAACTACCGATCAAATGATTGAAATACGGACCAGACAAAGTCCCAAGAAACATATCCACCAACTCCCTATCAGCCATAGGGGGTTGTACTCTTCCTTCCAGATCTCTCCACTTCTGAGCGTGGTCCTTAAAACCTTTGCTCGCACCCATAGACATACCCTGAAGTTGAGTACGCGTGGGAGCAAGGTCGGCATTATACTAGTATTGCTTGTAAAAAGCAGTAGCAAGGTCCTCCCAGTTGCGGACGTTAGCTCCTTCCAGCTGATAGAACCATTCAAGTTGAGTCCCTGACAGACTATCTTGAAAGAAATGAACCCACAGGTTCCTATCAACAGTATATGGTTGAATCTTTCTGACATACGAGCGGAGGTGTAGCTTCGGACAAGATACTCCATCGTACTTAGCAAAGAAAGGCGCTTTAAACTTGTGGGGGATCACCACCCCAGATGCCAGACCCAAATCTCCAAAGTCCAACCCGGTTATCTTTTGAATCTCCATTGCACTCAACCAGTCTTTGAGTTGCTTATACCTATCCTCAGCAGGAGGGTACTGGTCTTCATCAAAGTCAGTGTCATTATCGGAGACCACAGGACTGGGAGCCTTCCTTTCCTCTTGATTCTCTCCCCCTCCAGATGAATGGGACAGATTAACTTCTTCTCGCAACCTTTTCCCAAATCTGTGACCCATATTCAGCAGGACCACCTTCTTCTTCTTCTTCTTCTTGTCCTTCAAGATAAGAGTCTTCAAATCTTGCTTCCCCTTGGCCAGGTTCAAGAACATCTCCTGGAACTGAGCATTCTGAGCTTGCAGAGCCTTGATGGCTTGATCAGTAGGTGTTTCAAAAGACATGATTGCTGAAATAAACAGCGAAGAAGATAAGAAACCTGTAAGGGTACCTGTGATGAAGTGCATGGGAATGGAATGCGTATGAAATGATTTCAAATACTTAGGGAGATTTAAATTTGTAAACCAAAATAAAACACACTTTATTAGATTAAACTGGTAATAATGTTTAACAAATGCCTTTAAGGCGTTACAAAAGAAATACCGAAAAGCAAATCTAAACTAGAAACAATAAAAAACATCAGAAATCCCATGGTCGTTTTCCCTTCGTGCTGACATAATCATTGATTGTCCTCTCATTCTCAAGCTGCCTTGTAAGCTTCAAGATCTTTCGTTCCTGCTCATGATACTTCTCTCTGTAGGTATCCCTTTATTCCTTTAACTGGATCCAAGATCTCTTCAATTCCCCCAGATCAATAGGCATATAAGGATGGAGGATTGTATAAGGAACCCCTTCTTCATCAGTATGCTCCAAAATCACCGGCAAAACAGCTTCATATGGCATCCCCAGCTTTTGAGCACGGGCTCAAACCCACTGGAGATACGGTTTCATCGGGAGAGAAGTCTTCATTCCTAGCTCATGGGGGTCAGACATGTTCACCCTGTCCCAAGCTCGTATAAACCTGCGGCGATGTCCCTCAACATCCCTCTTTAAGTCAAAGATAATTCCTGTAAGTATCAGCTCATGAGGACCGTCCCTTCGAGCTCGTCCAAACTGTTGTAAGGCCAAACAAGTATTATAGGTTATTCCTCCTCTAATTCCTAGCAATGGAACATTGGGGTATTCTCTACATCGATCAATGACAGCTACCCTTTCCATATCTTTAGTACTCCAAAGGATGTCCGTATGAGAAAGGGACATGATTATGTAAACCCAACCTACACCTTCCTCATTCTTCAATATAGATTTGGGGAGGTGAGAAATAAACCACCTCTCCAGCAGCGGTGTACAACACATGAGAGTTCCCCTTCTCCGAACGGTACGGGTATAGAGAGCATGCAGGATGTCACCTAGAATAGTAGGTACTGGGTTACGAGACATGAAGATCTTGACTGCGTTCACATCGACAAAAGAATATGGATTTGGGAACAGAACCAAGCCATAGATGAGGAGAGCCAGGATGTCTTCAAATGCTTGAAAGTCCAAACTATCCCAGAAATGTTGAGCTTGATCAATCAAGAACTTAGCCAAGAAACCTTTAACCCCGCTCTGAATCTCCCAGTTAGATATTACATCAGCCATTGTTAGATGTAGGGCTGAAGCAATATCCTCTAGCCTATGAGCTATCTCCAAACCTGTAAAGGGTGTCTGCTCTAGAATAGATATGCCAAGTAAATCAGAAAACTCCTCCAAAGTAGGGACTAGCTGATAGTCCGAGAAGGTGAAACAGTGATGCAACGGGTCAAAGAACTGAAACAACACACTCATCATTTGCTCATCCAACTTGGAAGTGACCAGGCTAAGGAGATGACCATGTCTTCTAACAAAGGGAGAAGTATCAGGAACCTTTGAAACCAAATCTCTAAGCTGAGAAGGTATCTGCACGAAGCTGACTTGAATGGTATTTCTATGCATAGAAGCCATGATCTATAAAATAGAACAAAGATGAATCCCCTCGGTCTTTGAAATGGTTAGTCTAATGAAATATGCATGCGATGTCATGATGCATGATGTCATGATAAAAACACACCACAGGTATCACAGATAGCAAACATGGTAAGGGCAAACAAGTCACACAATAGCCCTTAAATTTCAGTCTGGCATGGAGTTTAGGTACTATCCTCTTGCAGTTTAGTTGGTTCAACCTGTCCTAATAATAGTAACCGGGTTCTAGAGGTTCTCAATATCATTGACCATCCTCCATTGGTCATAATTCCAGTCACATAATCTTTTCTTGCAGCCGGAACCATCTTGAGAGAATGGTCTCAATGAGTGTAGCATACTGCTACTTTCTATGGCCAAGTTGGTCAATTATAGGATCTAAGGTCAGTTGATGCTTAATGACCCATTAGCAGCCCCATACTCTCCTTGTTCCTCCACAAGGGATATCGGTACCAACTAATGTTTCACACCAACGTAGCTACTGCTTCAACCGTATCGGTCTATGTCGTACAGTTCCCTCATAGTCTATTGCTACTTACCTAAAAGGTATCCCCAGATCCGGGTTAGGATCTATAGTAACTCTTATTCAAAGCCCACAAAAATAAAGTAAACAAATCGAACAATTGAAAACAATATGATGAACTAATCCTAAGGTACACCCCACTTATTAAAATCCTTAGCAGAGTCGCCAGTTCTGTGATACGGTGGCCAGAATTGGGACGTGTTTCCCTTTTTATGGAATTGCTGGTTTACGTTTTGCGTTTGTGTTTGCAAAATGTCGCGGTAAGCAAGAGTCGCCACCGACTTTTATTTTATCCAACAAGGAAAGGAAAAAAGCACAGAAAAATTCCTTTTTCGAGATATTTTTGAGTACGGGGGGTAGATTATAGAAAGGGAATGTATTAGCACCCTTTCTATCCGTAGTTATCTACGGGCTCTTAGGTGCTTGCTCATCATTTTCAAAATTGTTTTCTTTGTGTTTGTATGATTTGAAAAGCTTTTGTTTTGACTTCAATTTAACTCTTGCTTCTGTCTTCAAGAGTGTAATGAAGTGTTTTTGAAAACTTTGTTTGTAAAGGAGTGTAAGTGTGAAAAAGTTTGTTTTGATTGAGCAAGTACTTAAGAGTTAATCTACCTACTCGGAAAAAAAAAACGTTTTATGTTTGTTTCCTTTAGACAGCGCTATCCCACTATTAGTGAGTAGGTAGCACCGTCGTTGGAGTTTTAAGGGTCAATTCGAAAGGGACACACGGTCACTAAAGCAATGTTAGGACGTCTTAGTAATAATCCTAATGTCTTAGATCAATTATCCGAGGCAACAATATCCGAGGCAACCTTTCCGAGGCAACTTTGATCTTTGGACAAAAGGACGACCACTAAAGCATCCTATACTCAATGACCGTTTACCGAAGGCAACCAAGTGGGAGTGTACCCTAGGAGTGCACATGTGCGAGTGATTCAATTTCAGATTATTTATCTTTGCACATTTTAGGATTATATAACTGTTTTAAAGTTTATCATACATTCTTGTCATGCATCCTAATATCATATATCTAACAGTTAAATATTTGCTGAATTTAAAGTGCGGAAATTAAACTAAGCTATTACAAGGCTTCGGGTATTTACATAGCCAAAAACAAACCCTTTGAAAATAAAGCGATAAAAGTAAAGACCTAATTAATTATTACAACTAAATTGAAAAACAAGTAAAAAGTAAAAATAAAGAAGAGAAAAGACTTCTTCGATCCATGCCATGGACTCGTTCAAATCACCCTTCTTTGGCCTTCTTTCAATTGAGCTAGGGAATGGGTGTGAGTAGCCTTCGATTGGGCTTGAGAATTGACGGGGAAAGCTTCGATTTGCACCCTTTCCTGCCTCCTTCGATTGGGTTTGGGAAGGATATGGGTAAACTTCGATTGCAGGGAGAAAGGGGGGGCTTCGATTCAGAGGAAGAAGGCTGCCTTTCGATTCTATGAAGGGTGTTGCTGGAAATGCCTGAAGGATCGCCTGCGGAGGCACTGCATCTGCAAAAATATGTTAGCAAAATAAAACGCATGACCTGGGTATCGAAACCCAGGTCCTTCGATCCTGCGTGTGCTGGGTCTTTTCAGGCTATATCTGTAGCAAGTGTTAGCAACAAAAAACATGACCTGGGTTCCAAACCCAAGCCCTTTGATTCTGTCTAGAATGACAAATCGAATGAAACGACAAATATGGATGTGTTATGTAAATACAAAGTTTGACATTTTACCCTCTCTTACCAGTAGTTGGAACCTTCGATTTGGCACTTTCTGGATGTGGATACCTTTGTTCTGGGATTTCTGGGCGTGGATACTTTTGTTGAAGGGTTGCTTTAGCTTGGATTACTTACGAAAATGTTGACAACCTTTGGTGGATTTGTGGGCAGCGTATCTCAAAATGTCCTCGTCCCCTGTAATGTGTCATTGGCCTCGTATTTATAAGAGTGTGAGGGTGCATGAAAATGGAAAGGGACAGCCATTTAACCAGGCCTTTAAAGCCATGAGACAAGAATCAGACATATTAAAAGATTTCCTTTTTGAAATATTCATGTCTGTTTGGAATCTTGAATGAACCTGGACACCTTTGATTTTAAAATGCCTTCAGGCCATGCTCTTCGATTGGTCTTGAGTTGCCTCCTTCGAATGGACTTTTACATGTTCTTCGAATAAGTCATTTACATGTTCTTCGAATGAGCCTCTTGCCTGGTGTGCTGGCAAGTTGAGGGGCCTTTTCCTTTGTGAATTAAAACAAACTTGTAGGAGATTCTTGCCTCGTGAGTCGAAGGTAAGCCTGAAGTAGTTAATGCATAGTTGAAGCATTGTGAAATTGACTTGATTGAAGGGGGTCCAGCGCTCAATCGAAGACTTGCGGACCAAAGCTTGATCGAAGGGTTCCAAACACCTAATTGAAGCTTACTAATCAAAGCCCGATCGAAGAGTGCCAAATGCCCAATCGAAGACTGGTGAGTCAAGCCTGTATCAAAGGATTTTGGATACCCAATCGAAGACTTTTCCCATATGCCAATCGAAAGACACTTTGTTCATCTTCAAAAAAAACTTTATTTTTGTTAGGCAAGTGTTTGTGACCAACCATGTAAGGGAAGACCTTTGAAAACATGAGAGGGAAAATTTTGGGGTACAACAAAGTGAACCCAAAGTTTCTTGTCAGTGGTGTGTGGTTGTATCTTTCGCACATAAGACTTCAGGTGAAGTTTTGGGCAGGAAACCCCATCATATTTTGCGACGACTGGTATCTTGAATTTGTGGGGAATGAAAACCCCAGATATTAAACCCAAATCGTCAAAATCCAAACTAGTGATGGCTTGAATCTCAACAGCCTTCAATTTGTCTTCTAACTGCTTGTACTTAACATCGGCAGGAGGATACTGCTCATCAAAATAATCTTCACCATCGGATGCTTGATCATTGATACACCCCTCCTGGGTACTCCTAGCTTCTCCAATTTGATTTTCGTCTTCTTCAGACGAGTCTTCCATTACCGGTACCATACAGATCGACTCTCTGAATCTTCTACCCATGTTGACTAGGGCTTTCCTCTTTGGTTTCTTTTTGGATTCCAGCAACGTCATCAACTCTTGTCGCCCCTTGGCCAGGGTCAGCAGAGTCTCTTGAAACTGGGGGTTTTGTGCTTGTAGGTCCTTCATTGTTTTCTCGATATCCATCTTGCTGAAATAAACAGCAGAAAGATAAGGAAACCTGTCATGGAAAACCTGTTATGTTATGATGCATGGAAGATGTGCATGCAAATGATTTCAAGGATTTATGAAATTTAAATTTGTATAGACAAAGAATGAACAAACGTCAAATTTCATTAATTAGTTCAAAATGATTACAACATGCCTCTTGGGCTTACAAAATAAATCTCTAAGATAAAAAGGCCGAACGCATCCTCTTCGACGCAAGGTAGGCGTTCAAGCTTTGTTCTTCATGTAGTTGCTTTGTAAGCTCCAAAACCCTTTTCTCACTCGCATAGCACTGAGCTTCGAAAGTGTCTCGTTCTTCCCTTAGCTGAATCCAACCTTTTTGCAAGTCTTCAAGAGAAGTAGGCATGTTGGATGGAGGACAGTATACGGGACTTCTTCTTCAACAACATGCTCCATGATAACTGGTAGGATGAAGGGGTAAGGTATCATGAGTTTCTGAGTACGGGCTCGCACCTACCTAAGATAAGGTTCAAAGGGAATATAATTATTGCATCCCAGTGTCCCACTATCTACTTTGTTTACCATCATACAAGCTCGTGTAAACCTTTGAAGGTAACCTTGAACGTCGCTCTCGTAATCAAATACCACTCCTTGTATGAGCATATCATGAGGACCATCTCTTCGGGCGTAACCAAACTGTCGCAAGGCTAAGCAAGGGTTATAAGTGATACCTCCCATAATGCCAAGCAATGGGACATTAGGGAATTCCCCACAATAGTCAAGGATAGAAGTATCTTCCAAGGATCTCAAACACCAATGAATGTCAGAGTGGGTGAGGGACATCATCCTTTGAGACCATGTCAATCTTTGCTCGTTTTTCAATGTTGATCGAGGTAAGTGTGAAATAAACCACTTGGCAAGTAGGAGAATACAACACAAGAGAGTACCTATTTTCCTCATAGTGCGGGTATGGAAACAATGTAAGATGTCTCCCAGCAAGGTAGGTATAGGATTACGAGAGAGAAAGACTATGTTGGCATTCACATCTATGAATTGGTCCGAGTTGGGAAATAGGACCAAACCATAGATGAGAAGGTCCAGGACATCCTCAAAGGCTTGAAAATCCATATCTTCCCAAAATGAACGAGCCTTATCCAATAAAAACTTGGCTAGGAATCCTTAAACTCCACTTCTTGTCTCCTAATTTGCTACAATGTCAGCTCTTTTCAGATGCAGGGCTTCGGCCATGACTTCAGGTTTTGGAATCCCTTCTAAACCGGTGAACGGTGCTTGATCAAGCACGGGCACTCCTAATAGCAAAGAGAATTCTTCTAGTGTTGGCAATAACTGATAGTCGGGGAAAATGAAGCAATGATACACGGGATCGAAGAATTAGAAGAGCACGCACATCATCTCTTCTTGGAAATTGGAGGTAGTCAAATTGAGGAGCCGACCATATTTCTTAGTGAAAGGAGAGTCTTCAGGTACCCTTGACTCTAACTCTTGGAGTTGTGGGTGTGCTTTCAGAAAGTTGATTCTAATGGTATTTCTTTGGACGGAGTTCTTGGCCTACAAAACAAAGACAAAGATAAATTCCTAAATCCTTGAAATGGTTAGCGAGAATGTGTATGATGTTATGCACAAGTAAGCATATACACACAAGGCAAATAAGTCCTTAGGTTTAGGCTTACATGGAGTCTTATAGGTAAGTACCCTCTTGAAGTTTTAGTTGGCTCAAACCTGTCCTAGTAATAGTAATCGGGTTCTAAAGGGTCTCAATATCACTGACCTTTCTTTTAGGCATTGTCTCAGCACAATCAATCTTTTCTTGCGACCGAGATATTCCAAAAGTCCAATCTCAATGAGTGTAGTATCGAGTATCAACCAATTTTCATCTTTCCATCGAAACCGGTTATCTCACTACGTCCTAATGGCCAAGTTTATTAAATTAAGGTTCTAAAGTCAGTTAGTGCTTCATGACGCCACTCAGCGGCCCCGTATTCTCCTCGATTCAACATAAGGGATACTGGTACCTACAAATGCGTCACACTAACGTAGCCATTGTTTCAACCATAACGGTCTACGCCATACAGTCTCCACAATCTATTGATACTTACCTAAAAAGGTGTCCCTGATCCGAGTAGAGGATCAAAGCAAGCCCAAACAAGGAACCATAATGTAAAGCAAGCAAGTCAAACAATGAAAGTAAGTAAAGGTGATCTAGCCCTAAGGTAACCCCACTTTATGGAATCTCCCCAGCAGAGTCTTCAGTTTTGTAATACGGTGGGAGAACTGACTTGGGATGTTTTGCGTTTGATCGCAATTGTTACGGTTAGCAAGAATTGCCACCGACTTTTCTTTTATCCAAAAGGAAAGATGGAAAAGAACAGGAAAGACCTTTGAGATTATTTCTTGAGTTCGGGGGGTAGATTATGAAAAGGGAAGGTGTTAGCACCCTTTCCATCCATAGTTATCTATGGGCTCTTAGTTTCTTGCTAGATCACTTACTTTGTTTGAAAATGTGCTTTGTGGTGGTTTTTGAAAGTATTTTGAAAAGGCGCCTTTGTAAGCATGAATTATGGAAAAGTACCCTCATAAGCAAAAGAAAAGCATGGGCCTAGCATAAACTTGTACAAAAGTTTGCTTTTCAAGGACATCAATGGTACTTCTATGTTACACGTGGGAAAATCCTTTAGATAAAGACTCAAAAGTGGGTGTGAGCATTAAATGATGATTAGATTTATCAAATAGAAAACCTGAAATATAAGATTATGTATCATAGCTCAAAGTGGATCAGAAGTTCAGCATCAGCGTAACTTAGAACAAACATCCAACTTCTAATCTTTGAATCTCCCTGCTCCAGCATGTTCTGAAGGAGTTCTCAGACTTTTCAGAAATCTTGTAACATGCTTTGTAGACCCTCTTTTGATTACTCTTACAAATTCTGATTGAACCTATGTGAAAAATATCCCAGAAGTTCTAACCAAATTATGTCTTGGAAATGTCTAGAATTTACTAAATGCTTTAGCTTCATGGACGTGTCTTCAAGGATTTATAACTTGTAATTCCAACATTTCCAGGAGAAGTTATGTTCTGAAATGTTCTATATCTCATTGAGATCTACAACTCTTGTGTCAGAAGTTCTTCCAGAATCAACTTGCATCATGGTGAAAATCTGGCCAGAAGTTCTGAACTTATCATATTTCCTAAACACTTAGAAAAATTTCTAAGTATTTGGAATTTTGACTTTTGATTTTCCTGATGAAACAAACTTCATATTCCAACATGTCTTGATGAAATATGTTTCTTGAAATTTGATTTTGATCCAAAATTCAAAGTTTGATTTTTCAGCATGCAATTGACCATTTTGCCCTTGTGCCCATTTCAACTCTAAATTGATGTATCAGTGCTGCCAACTTGATGTCATGAGAGATTTTGGTAGAAAATTCTTGAGAAATGAGAGGGCAAATTTTGGGGTACAACAGACAGCAATGGAGCATGTTTTTGGAGTGTTGTGGCAATGTATAGAAGTAGCATATCATACTTTGTTCAACAATAACTTGTACATCATAGTTTGCAACATGAAACAAGTTTGGTTTGTGTAGCAATTTATGCAAATTGTATCAAAGACAAAGCATTGTGGCAAGGTTTTGAGTCTAAGGAAAAAGTCCAAACAATACAAAGTTTAGGATTTGTAAACTTGCAAAAATGCCACTTTGTAATAACTTGAATTATTTGTAACATTTTGAACTATTTTGAATTGTAGTGACAAGATGTTATGAAGCAATGAACTTAACTTAGAAAAATTTTCAAGTCTTGCAAAAGTTGGATTTTTGACTTTCTTGATTTTTGATGATCAAATTTCATATTTTGGATGTCTTGATGAAATATGATTTTTGGGACTCAACTTTGGTCAAAAAGTCAAAGTTTGACTTTTTAGTATACAATTGACTTTTCCCACCAATTGACCGAATTTTGTCTATCAGTCCACTGATCTCAAGAGATGAATTGAAATATGTGATTATGTCAAAATGACGCACTCGGATCCTTGAGATCATGCTTCCAACCAATAAGCCAGGTATTAGGTCAAAAATCAAAGTTCAGTCATTTTCAGTCAAAACCCTAATTTTATCCATTTTGCCCTTTTGGTAATTCGAATAACTTTCTTGGAAAATTGTGATCCAAGACTTGAAACTTGACAAAAATAATCCTGAGGGTCCATAATGATCCATGAAAGTCATTTGAAACATTATAAATTCAACTGCCTTTGTACAAACTCAAACCCTAATACCCTAATTTAAGGCATTAGTGCTGAGGAGATTATTTGACCTAGCTGATGCTTGCACAAACTTGAGTCATTGAAGATCTTTATAGAAAATATATTGAGAATGAGAGGGAAAATTTTGGGGTACAACAGCTTCCCATGTTCAATCTTCTTAAACTTGAAGAGTTAGATTGGCGAGCCCGCCATTCGTGACTTGAAGGTGGAAGATGATTGAACACTAGAGTGCCCAGAAATTTGCACTCGATGATGTGGTGGTTGATTGTGTCGGGAATGAGATTAAAGATGCCGTTTGGAGAGATGGTGTAGATTTGTCGGAAATGGGCTTATAGATGCCATCCAAAGTGACTGTTGGTAAGTATAAAGCTTGACGCTGACGTATAATGAAGGAATCTTGAACGACTACTACTTCAACAAGTAATGAAGGAATCTTGGACGACTGCTACTTCAACAGATAATGAAGGAATCTTTGACGACTACTACCTCAATGGATGATGAAGGAATCTGTAATGACTACTACCTCAACAGATAATGAAGGAATCTTTAACGACTACTACCTCAACAGATGATGAAGGAATTTTTAACGACTACTACCTCAATGGATATTGAAGGAATCTTTGATGACTACTACCTCAATAGATGATGAAGGAATCTTTGACGACTACTACCTCAACAGATGATGAAGGAATCTTTGAAGATTACTACCTCAACAGATGATGAAGGAATCTTTGACGACTACTATCTCGACAGGTAATAAAGGAATCTTTGACAACTACTACCTCGACAGATAATGAAGGAATATTTGGCGACTACTACCTCAACAAATGATGAAGGAATCTTTGATGACTACTACCTCAATGGATGATGAAGGAATCTTTGATGACTACTACCTCAATAGATGATGAAGGAATATTTGACGACTACTACCTCAACAGATGATGAAGGAATCTTTGATGACTACTCCCTCAACAGATGATGAAGGAATATTTGACGACTACTACCTCAATAGATGATGAAGGAATCTTTGACGACTACTACCTCAACAGATGATGAAGGAATATAACGACTACTACTTCAACAGGAAATGAAGGAATCTAACGACTACTACATTAGTAGGTAATGAAGGAATCTAACGACTACTACTTCAACAAGTGTCGGAAAGAAAAATCCAAGCTTAATTTTGTCTTGGGGAAGCTTACAGATAGTTGATGACGTTTATTTGTTGATTGATCTTTCTTGAAAAGGTAAAGATTTAGCTGCATGCAGTGTCATGATGTATGAAATGCATGGTGTAATGATGTTTCTCAAAATAAATTAGATTGTGCTATATGTGTTTCGTATGCATATGACATGAATTGTTGAAACATAGCTTTGTTTTGGAAGATAAATCCTTGACAAATGTTGGGGAGCTTTGGGAAGTTAAATCCCTGACTGCTGTTGGAATATGTACATCTTCAAACCTTGTTTAGAATGTTTCCACTGGGGATTCCTGTTTTTGTTGTTTGAGGAGAAATCCGCTAGGGAAGATTGGCTTTGTTTGAGAAAAACTCTGCGGAGAGAGTTCGGGAGTTTTTAGTTGTCTGTTGCTCTACTGGAGAGTTATATCTTGATTGGAGAGAAAGGAAGTTAACAACTTGTTAGGGATAAAGAAGTTGACTATTATTTGGTTGTCTCCCAGGTTTTGCAGCAACTCACTGGGGATTGAAGGAAAGTCTACTGGGGAAGAGGGGTTTTTGAATTGTTACCTAGTCGGGTCCAGGCTTTGCAATAATTGTTGATGACTTCATTGGGGATTAGGGATTGTAGTCCCTTGATTTGTAATAGTTGGAGAGGCAAACTCAAACTAGAGAGGACAGACTCAGCTGGGGAATTTTGTTGTTTGTTTGGGGAAATAAACCCATTTGATAATCTGTTGGAGAAGTGTTTTCTTCTGGAAGAAACCCTCGAGAATTCTTTAAATCAACTCAGATGGGGAGGGGTTTTTCGGAGACCAAAACTCTGGCTGGGGATCGCTTGGATCAAACCTTGTGGGGATATCCATAAATTTGGCTTTGTGGGGTTTATACCCTTATCCCTGAAGATTATTCTGTGGGGATAACCTTATAGTGATGATTCTGTGGGGACTTGACTGGGGATTACCTTATAAATGGGACTTTGTGGAGATTTTTCACTGCCCCTAGTAGTAAGTGTTGTAGTATTTCCAGAAAATGTATGTTTGGACGTACATGACCCTTTGCCAGAATTCAAATTTAATGCCCCAAGTGATTCAGATGGAGATCTGCCCCTGGTTATTCAACACTTCTTGAGAGATTTCATGGAATATCGACTTAACGGTCACATATGAGTTGGACAGGGACCTGCCACGCCCCTTTGCTTATAGGAGATTTGTCATTGGAGGTGTCTTCCCACTTGAAGTGATTCTGTTTCTTTGAGAGAATTTTCGTTCATGGGATGTTCGTCATGCAAATTTCTTTGTTGTCAAACAAATGGCTATATGCAAACAGCGGTATTCAAACAATGCAAAGTTTATGTTTGTCTTGAAGTTTTGAAGATGCAATTTTAACAAGTAAAATTTTTTTGTAAGAATATGAATTCAACTCAAGATTTACAGTAAGCCTTATAGGAGTCAGGATACCTTTTGTAACAGTATGCTTTCAAACTAACACATGCTTCAATTAGGACTTTTAAGAGGGTTTTAACGTGGCCTGGTTCACGGTTTAAGAAACAAAGGATAAGGCTCGAATTGTATTTGTACCCGCTCGTTCTTTATGATGTTCTTCAGCTTTAAACTTAGTTAATTGTGCGTTTGAATTCCACTTGAGTCTGAATGACGTTTCGGTGATGGTTCGGACAAGTTAAGTTGGTTGGAAAGCAGTCATTTTTGCAACATTTTTCATGTTTGTCGAGGATTTGTAGTGTCCTCTTTTTGACTTATTGTCTCTAATTTTTGCCTGACTGTTCTTGTTTTGAGATTACAGCCAACGGGATGCCCCAGTTTTTCTTAAGTCTCCTTTGTATGTTTTGACTAAGTGGGTTTTTCTTTTGAGAGAAAATGATTTCCTATTTCACGGGGAACCATCGTCGTCTTTTGAATCAGAAGGGCGTTCTTGATGTCATTCAATGTTTAGGAAGCGAAAGCTTGCGACTGAATGCGCACTTGAATTAACTGAGAAATTACCCTGCCCCTGGTTTTTATTAAAGGTTTTATTTTATGTGAAAAATAAAACTCCTACTTCTTAGGCTCAAAGGGGTTGACTAGGGATTATCTTCCTTATAGCTCCGGTGTTTAGGAATTGAAATAATGCTTGTACATCGTCAGCAAGGTCGGTCCAAAAAGCATATTGTATGAGATTATGGCATTGTTTTCGTCATCCTCCCTCTAAAAGCTTGCAACTTTTAACGAGAGTTGAATATCACAAAAAGGAGTAGAAACACAGTTTAAATATAGTGGCAATGAATGAATTAATTCAAGATAAACATATTCAATGCATTAATGAAAATAACCAAAGTCTGACATACAAATAAGTGTTTGAACAAGTAAAAGAAATTACAATTGAAAATTCAAAAATGAACTGGATGCTCTCAATGATTTGGAATGGGAGCATTGATCACATTGGGAGTCTCTGGAGGGTCGAGTTCGATCTCCTTGGCGTCAATCATATCTTGAATTTTGTTCTTTAGAGTCCAACAATCATTGGTATCGTGTCCCGGGCTGTTTGAATGGTAAGCACAATTGGAATTAGGGTTGTATTGAGGTGAAGATGTATTAGGATTTTGTGGAGGGTCTCTTAGCGAAATGAGCTCAGCTTTCAGTAAATGTTGTAGGGCTTGTAGTAAAGAGATACCAATCTTGGTATATTATCTTTCTTGAAATTTCGTCCTACGCCTACCTTCTCGTCGTGATTGGGTAGATGTAGGATTGGAAATTAAAACTGCCCCCACTTAGTGATGGCGGTCAATCTTAGCACGGCTTCCTGATCCGTATACAGCATTAGTCTCTTTTTTCCCAATGTACGTCTTATTTTTAGTACTTGAAGATGCAGCCATCTGGATTTTTCCGCTCTTTATGCCAGCCTCTATTCGCTCACCAGTCAATATCAGTTCGATGAACCCTGTAACGCCCCAGTTTTAATTATTTGATTTATTTAATTGGGAATTTATTTTATTAGAATTAATAAAATAAAAAGAATTATTTATTTTGGAATATTTGAAGAAAATGAAAGAAATAAGAAAATATTGGGTTTTTAAGTTATTGGGCTTGGATGTCGTTAGTAAAGAGTGGGGGTGCAAAAGAAATAAGGATATATATTTTGGAACTTAAGTTATTCCTCACTTTTCACGATAAATAGAATTTGGGGAAATTTGGGAAGCAGAGCTCTGAAGGTGCGAAGAACGAAGAACATCGCTCAAAGAGTTCAAAGCTGCAATTTGATAAGGTAAGGGGGGCTACTACTCAATTTATATTTGCTTATGGGTTTAGATGCAATTGGTTGGGTAATCGTAGGATAACCCCATTTTCTCTGATGTTCTTAGTGATTGATAACTTTAGGGTCGAATTTTGTTAGAAAAGATTAGGTTCCCTAAAGGTTGTGAATCGATTAAGAAATTAATCCCTATTGTTGATTTAGATCGAAATTGCATGATCGGGAGTTTTCCTTAGGTGTTCTAAGGATAACCTTGATGTATCAGATTTCCTCCCAAAAGGACGAATAATCACTTTTAAGGTTACTTTGATAATTGTTGGTAATTATAAAATTAAGTTTTTGGATTAAATGATTTGAAAAGGGAATTCTGTTTTCCAACGATTTTAGAAAACTATAACCTTGAAGGATTTGAGTTATTCAATTTGTGGAAATCGATGAACATAGGTTAGAGGCATAGGGAATTGATGTTTTGGAAACTTGATGTGTATTTGGATGTTTTTGTACTGCATTGCACTGCTGTAGAAATGTATTTTTCGTGCAAATACGTTGGCATATGAGCTGCTGCAGGTACAGGAATTTCCGGGCTCGCGCTCATCAACACGGGCCGTGTTGATTTACACGGGCACCCGTGTTGATCTGCTGGATGGGTAAAAAAAAATGTGTTTCCAGACACATTTCAACACGGGCCGTGTTGATTCACGCGGGCACCCGTGTTGATCTACTGTATTGGCAAAATAACGTGTTTCTGGACACATTTCCACACGGGTAGTGTTGATTCACACGGGTACCCGTGTTGAACCTCCTGTGTTGGCTTCTGAATTCTATTTTCTGTGCATGCTGTTATGTACGGTATTGATTCTGTTTTGATGTGCAGTGTTTTATATGTTTTGAATATACTGCTTGTTGATTTCCTAGTGTTGATTAATGCTTGTATCGAATAACGTTGTATGTTATGATACCAACACTACGTAGATTTTATTGTCATGCTTTTAGATGATGTTATCAAGCATGAATTATGATATAACTTGATATGGTTGGTTGATGTTTAATAGTATGTTGAGTGATTACATGCTATCCATATCCTGTTGAGATTGATAATGTTGATGTTGCATGATATGTTTTATTGATGTGAATAGTATGCTGAGTGTTACATACTTTACATATCATGTTGCATTTGTTAATTCCCATTGTGTGGAATTAACATGGTGGCCAATATACGTGTCCGCGATTTAATGGAACGTTGAGGTGGTAGCCGTGTCCGCGATATAATGGAACGGTGAGTTGTCCGTGACCCGAGATATAATGGGGCGGTAAAATGGTACCACATGCATGGGTGTGTTGCATTATATTGAATATGACATGAATGGATGATTTTCCAATGTTGTATTTAATTGATTGTATGCATGTATTGTTGCTGAATTGTTAATGATGTTTGATGTTAATTATAAGTATGAAAAGTAATATATTATGAATATATGAATTGTAAAGGTTTTCGTAAACTATGAAACATGCTAACTGTTGGATGATGCTTATGGTTTATCTGAATTGATTGTTATGAACGTATAATCAAATGTATAGTTGAGATGCTCACCCTTACTGTTGAACATTTCAGATTGAGGAGCTTCGTTCAGGTGCTTGGCGAAGGCTTGTTGCTTCTAGTTTATTTCCGTTTAAGTATTGTCCGGGTCATGCTCTGATAGTTGTAACTCCGGGAACGTTTGTTTGTCGAGCTGCTTTAGTCAGACTCGTTTATTTCCTTATGTTTGTTATAATATGATGTTGATATATTCCAGGTGTTGATCCCTGATGATTGAAAATATTATAACTTTGGTTTTATTAAATATAATATTCCGCTGTGTAAACATGTATGAGTTGCTTCTATGTTATGCATGACAGGAACTTGTTTTTATTAAAAGAGAATTGTGACATCCTCGTTAATACATGTACTCTGAAAGTATGATTTTAATTATTTGCGAAAATTATATGCGGGGTTTTAGAGGGTGTTACAATAGTGGTATCAGAGCATAGTCGGTCGTTGCGACCAGAGTCTTGAGTCAGTCATTTCTTTTGTATGCGGCTAGTGTAAGGCAACACTGTCGATACTGTATTCTGATGAGGAGTATGTTTTAATTCTCAGGAATATGGCTGGAAGAGGTAACGGACGAAATGATGCTGCACTCGCTGAGGCTTTGGGGATGTTAGCTGGTGTACTTGCTGGAAATCCAAATGGAGGCGTGATTGGTGCTGATAGGCAATTGGGGAACTTCCAAAGGAACAATCCTCCGTTGTTCAAAGGTACACATGACCCTGAAGGTGCTCAGAAGTGGCTGAAGGAAATCGAAAGGATTTTCCGTGTGATTGTTTGTGCGGAAGATCTGAAAGTCAGATATGGTACGCATATGTTGGCAGAAGAGGCCGACGACTGGTGGGTTGCAACAAGGACTGAAATGGTTCAGGATGGAGAGGCACTGACTTGGGCTAACTTCAGAAGGGCTTTTCTGAGGAGGTACTTTCCTGAAGATGTTCGGGGAAGAAAGGAAATTGAGTTTTTGGAGCTTAAGCAGGGCAATCTGACTGTTAGTGAGTATGCTACTAAGTTCACTGAATTGGCAAAGTATTATGTGCACTACAACAATGATGAGGCTGGAGAATTCTCTAAGTGTATCAAATTTGAGAATGGTCTCCGAGATGAGATTAAGCAGGGAATCAGGTACCAGCGTATTCGTAGATTTTCTGATCTGGTGGATTGT
Source organism: Vicia faba (assembly GCA_948472305.1). Classification (NCBI taxonomy): domain Eukaryota; kingdom Viridiplantae; phylum Streptophyta; class Magnoliopsida; order Fabales; family Fabaceae; genus Vicia; species Vicia faba. Next base: position 882,363,207 of record OX451741.1, on the reverse strand, counting down.
AGCAGGATCTTGGAAGAAGATATTACCAGGACTAGGTCGTCTCACTCTCGTGGGGCTGTTGATAAAAGAGGAAAGCAACATATGGACCGTGGCAAGCCATATGGTAGAGGTAACCAGAAATCAGGTGGATGGAAAAGGCCTAGTGGGGGAGATTCTAAGGCTCCTATCAGATGCTACAGGTGTGGTGAGTTTGGTCATCATATTCGAGATTGCAAGAGTGATGAGAAGAAGTGCTATAAATGTGGAAAGACTGGTCATTTGTCTATTGATTGCAAAGGGAAGTCTGTTACTTGTTACAATTATGGCGAAGAAGGTCACATTCGTCCGCAGTGTCCTAAGCCTAAGAAGGATCAGTCAGGTGGAAAAGTGTTCGCTTTGTCTGGATCTGAGACTACTCCAGAGGATCGATTGATTAAAGGTACGTGTTTTATTCATGGCACACCTTTAGTTGCAATTATTGATACTGGTGCAACTCATTCTTTCATTTCTTTGGATTGTGCTGAGAGGTTGAAACTGGACATATCTGATATGCGAGGTAGCATGGTTATTGATACTCCTGCATCGGGTTCAGTGACAACTTCACTTGTATGTAGGAATTGTCCTATTGAGATTTTTGGTAAAGGTTTCGGTATGGATTTAGTGTGCCTACCGCTTGAACAAATTGATATTATCCTTGGGATGAACTGGTTGGAATTCAACCGGGTTCATCTGAACTGTTTTGCTAAGACGGTGATTTTCCCAGAGGCAGTTGGTGTCGGGAATTTGACTATGACTGCTAGACAGGTACAAGAAGCAATGGAAGACGGTGCTAATGTGTTTATGTTACTTTCTTCGTTAGATGCAACAGGAAAGGTCAGGAGTGGGGAATTTCCAGTGGTGTGTGATTTTCCAGAAGTCTTTCCTGATGATGTTGGTGAGTTACCTCCTGAGAGAGAGGTGGAATTTTCTATAGATTTGATTCCTGGTACGAGACCGGTGTCGATGGCACCATATCGTATGTCTGCATCTGAGTTGGCTGAATTGAAGAGTCGGTTGGAAGATTTACTGGAGAAGAAGTTTATTCGTCCAAGTGTTTCGCCTTGGGGTGCTCCGGTATTGTTGGTTAAGAAGAAAGAAGGTTCTATGAGACTGTGTGTTGATTACAGGCAATTGAACAAAGTAACCATTAAAAATCGGTATCCTTTACCGAGGATTGATGATTTAATGGATCAGCTAATTGGAGCCAGTGTATTCAGTAAGATTGACTTGAGATCTGGATATCATCAGATTCGTGTGAAAGCGGAAGATATTCAAAAGACTGCTTTTCGAACGAGGTATGGGCATTATGAATATTCTGTTATGCCGTTCGGAGTTACTAATGCACCTGGTGTTTTCATGGAATATACGAACAGGATTTTTCATCCGTATCTGGATAAGTTTGTTGTGGTTTTTATTGATGACATTCTGATTTATTCCAAGAATGACGAAGAGCATGCGGAACATCTCAGAATTGTGTTAGAGTTGTTGAAAGATAGGAAGTTGTATGCAAAGTTGTCCAAATGTGAGTTCTGGCTGAATGAAGTTAGTTTTCTTGGACATGTGATTTCTAAGAATGGTATTGCAGTGGATCCTACAAAAGTAGAAGCAGTATCTCAGTGGGAAGCGCCGAAGACTGTTTCTGAAATCAGAAGTTTTCTTGGTCTTGCAGGTTATTACAGAAAGTTTATCGAAGGATTCTCAAAGTTAGCATTGCCGTTGACGAAGTTGACTCGTAAAGGACAAGCGTTTATTTGGGATTCTGATTGTGAGAAAGGTTTCCAAGAATTGAAGCGGAGATTGACTAGTGCTCCTATTCTGATTTTGCCGAATCCGGTGGAATCTTTTGTGGTTTATTGTGACGCATCTCTGATGGGATTAGGTGGTGTTCTAATGCAGAATCAACAGGTAGTTGCGTATGCTTCGAGACAGTTGAAGGTTCATGAAAGGAACTATCCTACTCATGACTTAGAGTTGGCAGCAGTTGTGTTTGTCTTGAAATTGTGGAGACATTATCTGTATGGTTCGAGATTTGAAGTGTATAGTGATCATAAGAGTTTGAAGTATCTTTTCGATCAGAAAGAGCTCAATATGAGGCAAAGAAGGTGGTTGGAATTTCTCAAAGATTATGATTTTGGTTTGAATTACCATCCTGGTAAGGCAAATGTGGTTGCAGATGCTTTGAGCAGGAAATCCTTGCATATGTCTATGATGATGGTTCGTGAATTGGAGTTAATTGAATAATTTCGAGATTTGAGTTTAATTTGTGAAAGTACTCCGAAGTGTGTTCGTTTGGGTATGTTGAAACTTACTAGTGGTATTCTAGAAGAGATCAGGATCGGGCAGAAATATGATGTTAATTTAGTTGATAAATTGACATTGATCAACCAAGGTCAAGGTGGTGAGTTTAGAATTGATGAAAATGATGTTATGAGATTTGGCGATAGAGTTTGTGTTCCTGATGTTGCAGAAATCAAGAAGAGTATATTAGAGGAAGGACATCGCAGTGGGATGAGTATTCATCCGGGTGCCACGAAAATGTATCATGATTTGAAGAAATTCTTTTGGTGGCCGGGAATGAAAAAGGAAATAGCTGAATTTGTGTATGCATGTTTAATCTGTCAGAAGTCGAAGATTGAGCATCAGAAGCCGTCTGGATTTATGCAACCGATGTTTATTCCAGAATGGAAGTGGGACAGTATTTCTATGGATTTTGTATCCGAATTGCCGAGGACTCCTAAGAATTGTGAAGCGATATGGGTTGTTGTGGATAGACTGACTAAGTCTGCTCATTTTATACCGGTGCGAATGGATTACTCAATGGAGAGATTGGCACAGTTGTATATTGAGAAAATAGTGAGTTTGCATGGAGTTCCTTCTAGTATTGTGTCAGATAGAGATCCGAGATTCACTTCGAAATTTTGGGAAGGATTGCAGAAGGCTTTGGGTACTAAATTGAGGTTGAGTTCAGCTTACCATCCTCAGACTGATGGACAGACGGAGAGGACGATTCAATCGTTAGAAGATTTATTGCGTGCTTGTGTTTTAGAGAAGGGTGGAGCTTGGGATAGCTATTTGCCATTGATTGAATTTACTTATAACAATAGTTACCATTCGAGTATTGGTATGGCTCCGTTTGAGGCATTGTATGGTAGACGGTGTAGAACGCCTTTGTGTTGGTATGAATCTGGAGAGAGTTCAGTAATTGGGCCAGAGATTGTTCAGCAGACTACTGAAAAGATCAAATTGATTCAAGAGAAGATGAGAGCTTCTCAGAGTCGTCAGAAGAGTTATCATGACAAGAGGAGAAAGAATTTAGAATTCAGTGCTGGAGATCATGTGTTTATGAGAGTTACCCCGATGACGGGTATTGGTCGAGCGTTGAAATCTAAGAAGTTGACTCCGTGTTTTATTGGTCCGTTTCAGATTACGGAGAGAGTTGGAGAAGTTGCTTATCGTATTGCTTTACCTCCGAGACTTGCGAATTTGCACGATGTTTTTCATGTTTCTCAGTTGAGGAGATACATTCCAGACCCATCTCATGTAATCCAAATAGATGATGTACAGGTGAGAGATAACCTGACAGTAGAAACATTGCCTATGAGGATAGAAGATCGGGAAGTGAAACAGTTAAGGGGTAAAGAGATAGCATTAGTGAAGGTTGCTTGGGGAGGTCCAGCAGATGGAAATATCACTTGGGAACTGGAGAGCCAGATGAAAGAGGCTTATCCATAACTGTTCGTCTAAGGTATGTTTTCGAGGACGAAAACTCTTTTAGTGGGGGAGAGTTGTAACGCCCCAGTTTTAATTATTTGATTTATTTAATTGGGAATTTATTTTATTAGAATTAATAAAATAAAAAGAATTATTTATTTTGGAATATTTGAAGAAAATGAAAGAAATAAGAAAATATTGGGTTTTTAAGTTATTGGGCTTGGATGTCGTTAGTAAAGAGTGGGGGTGCAAAAGAAATAAGGATATATATTTTGGAACTTAAGTTATTCCTCACTTTTCACGATAAACAGAATTTGGGGAAATTTGGGAAGCAGAGCTCTGAAGGTGCGAAGAACGAAGAACATCGCTCAAAGAGTTCAAAGCTGCAATTTGATAAGGTAAGGGGGGCTACTACTCAATTTATATTTGCTTATGGGTTTAGATGCAATTGGTTGGGTAATCGTAGGATAACCCCATTTTCTCTGATGTTCTTAGTGATTGATAACTTTAGGGTCGAATTTTGTTAGAAAAGATTAGGTTCCCTAAAGGTTGTGAATCGATTAAGAAATTAATCCCTATTGTTGATTTAGATCGAAATTGCATGATCGGGAGTTTTCCTTAGGTGTTCTAAGGATAACCTTGATGTATCAGATTTCCTCCCAAAAGGACGAATAATCACTTTTAAGGTTACTTTGATAATTGTTGGTAATTATAAAATTAAGTTTTTGGATTAAATGATTTGAAAAGGGAATTCTGTTTTCCAACGATTTTAGAAAACTATAACCTTGAAGGATTTGAGTTATTCAATTTGTGGAAATCGATGAACATAGGTCAGAGGCATAGGGAATTGATGTTTTGGAAACTTGATGTGTATTTGGATGTTTTTGTACTGCATTGCACTGCTGTAGAAATGTATTTTTCGTGCAAATACGTTGGCATATGAGCTGCTGCAGGTACATGAATTTCCGGGCTCGCGCTCATCAACACGGGCCGTGTTGATTTACACGGGCACCCGTGTTGATCTGCTGGATGGGTAAAAAAAATGTGTTTCCAGACACATTTCAACACGGGCCGTGTTGATTCACACGGGCACCCGTGTTGATCTGCTGTATTGGCAAAATAACGTGTTTCTGGACACATTTCCACACGGGTAGTGTTGATTCACACGGGTACCCGTGTTGAACCTCCTGTGTTGGCTTCTGAATTCTATTTTCTGTGCATGCTGTTATGTACGGTATTGATTCTGTTTTGATGTGCAGTGTTTTATATGTTTTGAATATACTGCTTGTTGATTTCCTAGTGTTGATTAATGCTTGTATCGAATAACATTGTATGTTATGATACCAACACTACGTAGATTTTATTGTCATGCTTTTAGATGATGTTATCAAGCATGAATTATGATATAAATTGATATTGTTGGTTGATGTTTAATAGTATGCTGAGTGATTACATGCTATCCATATCCTGTTGAGATTGATAATGTTGATGTTGCATGATATGTTTTATTGATGTGAATAGTATGCTGAGTGTTACATACTTTACATATCATGTTGCATTTGTTAATTCCCATTGTGTGGAATTAACATGGTGGCCAATATACGTGTCCGCGATTTAATGGAACGTTGAGGTGGTAGCCGTGTCCGCGATATAATGGAACGGTGAGTTGTCCGTGACCCGAGATATAATGGGGCGGTAAAATGGTACCACATGCATGGGTGTGTTGCATTATATTGAATATGACATGAATGGATGATTTTCCAATGTTGTATTTAATTGATTGTATGCATGTATTGTTGCTGAATTGTTAATGATGTTTGATGTTAATTATAAGTATGAAAAGTAATATATTATGAATATATGAATTGTAAAGGTTTTCGTAAACTATGAAACATGCTAACTGTTGGGTGATGCTTATGGTTTATCTGAATTGATTGTTATGAACGTATAATCAAATGTATAGTTGAGATGCTCACCCTTACTGTTGAACATTTCAGATTGAGGAGCTTCGTTCAGGTGCTTGGCGAAGGCTTGTTGCTTCTAGTTTATTTCCGTTTAAGTATTGTCCGGGTCATGCTCTGATAGTTGTAACTCCGGGAACGTTTGTTTGTCGAGCTGCTTTAGTCAGACTCATTTATTTCCTTATGTTTGTTATAATATGATGTTGATATATTCCAGGTGTTGATCCCTGATGATTGAAAATATTATAACTTTGGTTTTATTAAATATAATATTCCGCTGTGTAAACATGTATGAGTTGCTTCTATGTTATGCATGACAGGAACTTGTTTTTATTAAAAGAGAATTGTGACATCCTCGTTAATACATGTACTCTGAAAGTATGATTTTAATTATTTGCGAAAATTATATGCGGGGTTTTAGAGGGTGTTACAAACCCAGCTGAAGAGCTTCCAATCAGGTGGTTGAAAAATGGGCCTGTCAAAGTTCTCATGAAGATATCAATCATCTCCCTGTCATTTAAGGGTGGTTGCACCCTGCCAACTAGGTCTCTCCATTTTTGGGCATATTCTTTGAAGCCCTCATTGGAACCCATGGTCATATTCTACAACTGCATACTAGTTGGTGCAAGATCAGCGTTGTATTGGTACTGCTTGTAGAAAGCAGCATCTAGATCCTCCCAGGTGTGGATGTGAGAACCTTCCAATTGATAGAATCATTCAAGTTGAGTCCCAGCTAGACTCTCTTGGAAGAAATGGACCCAGAGCTTCTGAACGGTGGTGTGTGGCTGAATCTTACGCACATATGATCTTAGATGAAGCTTTGGACAAGAGACTTCATCATGCTTGGCAAAAGAAGGAATCTTGAATTTCGGTGGGATGACCACTCCAGAAACCAAACCCAAATCTTCAAAATCCAGACCAGGTACCCTCTAAATTTCCATGGCACTGGGACGATCCTCCAGTTGTTTGTATTTATCATCCACAGGAGGATACTGTTCTTCAGCATAGTTAGCCTCTTCTTTGTTAGACCCCAGACTATGGTCCCCTTCTTTTGTCTGACTGTCTCCCTCAGTTGACGGAGTTGTGAATTCTAGAGCTTACTCTACTGGTCCTCTGAACCTCCTTCCCAAGTTCAGGACACCCACTGATTTCTTTGTCTTTATCTTCTTGTCTTTGAGAAGAAGAGTCTTCAGGTCCTCTTGCCCTTTAGCCAAAGTCAGGAACATCTGTTAGAATTGAGCATTTTGTGCTTGAAGATCTTTCACTGTTTGTTCTATATCCATCTTATTGAAATAAACAGTAGGAAGATAAGGAAACCTGCGTGGGAGAAACCTGTCATGATATGATGCATGGTATGTGGATTCATGTTTTCAAGGATCTCGCAGGGTAAACACAAGAAGATGTTAGAAGTTGAGCTTTGATCGCATATTTGATTGGAGAACTTCCTATCGGTGGATGTCCTTCCACGAGAATCAAGCTTACCATGTCAAGTGGGTCATATCCCTTGACTCAAGTTATCGTACTTTGGTCTTTGATGGCGTTTGATTAGAGGAGAATGAATCCTCTTGCCCCTTGATAAACGTCCAGTTTTAACATGATCCTGCATCATAGGCCCTTTAGATCCTTGGAATGGTTATTGAAAAATACTATGTTATGATGTCATGGTGTTTATGTACAAGTATGCAAAGCAAACGAGTCGTTATGTACAAATAATCATATACACACAAAGCAAACAAGTCCTTATGTTTTGGCTTGCATGGGTTTGTAGGTAAGTACCCTCTTGAAGTTTAGTTGGCTCAACCTATCCTAGTAAGAGTAACTGGGTTCTAGGGGATCTCAATATCACTGATCTTTCTTCATCGGGCATTGTTTCATCCCAAGCCTCTTTATTAGCGACCGAAATATCCCGAAATTCCGATCTCAATGAGCGTAGCATTGAGTATCAACCAATCTTCGGTCAGAACCAAAGCCGACTATATCACTACTTCCTAATGGCTCAGGATGAGTCAATTAAAGGTTCTAAAGGTCAGTTAGCACTTAATGACACTAAGGAAGCCTAATGTTATCCTTGACTGACTCAAGGAACATTAGTACAAGCCAAAGTATCATGCTAACGTAGCTATCGCTTCGTCCATATCAGTATACGCCGTATGTAAAATCAAGCTTCTCAAATAAGCTTTTGTTTTGATGAAGACAAACCATGGCTAACAAAGAAGACAAAGATTTTGATCAAGCATCTAAGCATCTAAGGATAATATCTTCATTCAAAGTTCTCAACAACTTTAAAGGTATAATAATATTATCTACTTTGATCTTAAGATATAGATGCTCAAAAATGAAAAAGAAATGTTTAAGATTCATTACTCAAGCTTTTCAAAGATTAATTTTCATTTTTCATATGCATGCAATCGATTTACATCTTAGTGCAATCGATTGCACTCTTCAAAAATTCCAAATCTTTTGCTTCTGTTTCTGCATGCAATCGATTACATTGTTTGTGCAATCGATTGCACACTTAAAATTTTCAAAACAATTGATTATGTCTTAGCATACAATCGATTACATAGTTGGTGCAATCGATTGCACTCAGTTAAATTTTGCTACTGACTTAGCCTGCAATCGACTACATTGTTGATGCAATCGATTGCACTCTTAAAATTTTGAAAATATAGCTGTTAAAAACCTTGTGCAATCGATTACACTAAAGGTGCAATCGATTACACACTGCACGAATTTGAAAAATTACAACTTTGTTCATGCCTTTTGATCATGCCTTTTCATTACATCTTTTCACTCAAACTTGGCATTTGTTCATGATACATTTCCAGATCTTCATGATGTTTAAAAAGGGTGTTATGAACATATAAATATTCAATTTCAAATTCATATCTAAAACCTTCTTTCATAATATTTTTCTGAACTTTAAAAATACAAACTCAAGCATTCTTCATTTTCATGCATAAGTTTTCTGCATTTATTTTCATACTTTAAAACAGAAAACTTTGAGCAAATATATCTTGAGTCTTTGTACAATATTATTATTGAAAGAATAAGATTATACATTGTCAAAATCACTCTTAAGTGATCAATATACTCTACTCACTCAAACTCACAAATTGTTTTTACTTACTTATTTTCCAGGATTGTTGGAATTAAGTTTAAGTGTTTTTGTTGAAATCTTGTTTCTCCAAGTTGTTGGATACAAGTGTAGTTACATTGAGAGGATTGTTCTCATAGGTAACTTAGTGAAAATCCAAGAGGATTGTTCTTGGTCCAAGAGGATTGTTCTTGGTTTGGTTGGTAGTTCTTATGTAAGTTTGCCACAATAAGGAAATCTCTTTCATGTTGAAAGGGGACTGGAGTACTCTCAGACTGTGAGGGGAACCAGGATATATCGCCCGTGTCTCTTTATTTTTCTGCATTCTTAAGCTTTCCTAAACTCACTTATAACCAGAAAAATAAGAACCATCATCACTAAAAACCAGAATTTTTAAAAGTACCTAATTCACCCCCCCCCCCCCCCCTCTTAGGCGCACTTCGTACTTACACCGTACAGTTCCCATTATTTATTTTTACTTACCTAAAAGGTGCCCTAGATATGGGTGTAGGATCTTCAACAATATCCCAAACAAGGACCCAAAAATGTAAAGCAAGCAAGTCAAAAAAGGAAAGCAAGTAAAGGTGATCTAGCCCTAAGGTAACCCCACTTTTAAGTAGTTCCCCAGCAGAGTCGCCAGTTCTGTAATACGGTGGGAGAACTGACTTGGGTGTTTTGTGTTTGATCGCAATTGTTGTGGATAGCAAGAGTCGTTATTGACTTTTCTTTTATCCAATAAGGAAAGGGTGAAAAGAACAGGAAATACCTTTAGAGATGTTTTCTTGAGTTCGGGGGGTAGGTTATGAAAAGGGAAGGTGTTAGCATCATTTTCATCCGTAGTTATCTACGGGCTCTTAGTTGCTTGCTAGATCACTTGTTTTTTTGAAAACGTGTTTGTGGTGTGGGTTTGAAAATATTTTGAAAACGTCTTTGTAATGATTCTCGTCTCTATAAGAATGCGTGCAAAGTGTTGGTTTTAAAAATAGTTCAAAGAGGTGTTTTTTGCAGAAGATGTTTTTGAAATTAATTTTAAAAAGTGTCTTCGTAATGATTCTCGTCTCTATAAGAATGCGTACAAAGTATTTTAACTTTTGAAAATGTTTCAATTGAAAGTGTTGGTGTGAAAATGTTTTTTTAGTTATGAGCAAGCAACTATGAGCGTCCTATCTACTCAAAAGTTCTAATGTTCTTGTCCTTCTCCTTTAGATGTTGCTATCTTACCATTGATTTGGTAAGAAGCCCCATCATTGGATGTGAAGGGACGGGCGTGGGTCATTTGTATAGTCATAGAAGGCAACCTATGAGACGTTTTAGCAATTTTCGTAAGGGATTAGATCGTTTACCGAAGGCAACATCGAGGGACTATGATCTTTTATCGAGGGTCTTTGCTAAACGCCCATATTCGAGGGACATGACTATTTTCTGAGGCAAAAAGCGAGATTACCTAGAGGTGCATGTGTGAAAAATGTATTTGATTGCATGCGTTTTGTCTTTGAGATTAGGTTTTTCTAACGGTTGATTTTATCTTACCATACACACCCTATCTTACTAGCAATTATATGAAAAGCGGTAAAATTGCGAAAATTAAAATCCTAAGCTATTACATCATTAGGGGGATGGGGTTACAATTTGCCCATAGGGATGAAATAGGTGTCTAATTATTACAACCATATCGAATAAGTGGACAGTAATGAATATATATATATATATATATATATATATATATATATATATATATATATATATATATATATATATATATATATATATATATATATATATATATATATATATATATATATATATATATATATATATATATATATATATATATATATATATATATATATATATATATATATATATATATATATATATATATATATATATATATATATATATATATATATATATATATAATACAAAAACAATGTAAAAAGAAGGAAAAACTGCATTTTGAACTATTATGGGTCGACGCATACTATTATGCATCGACACATAACCTTTACTTGCTCCTGTAAAACAAAGTCAACTCAGTATGAGTCGACACATAATGAGATGTGTCGACTCATGCACATGTTTGTGTTGACACATACGCATTTTATGTTGACTCATGCACCTTTCATTCTTTTGTTTTGAGGCCTGGATAGCAGTATGAGTCGATGCATAAGGCCATGTGTCGACTCATACCCTATTTTGTCATTAGAATGAGTCGACCCATATGAGTATGTGTCGACTCATGCTGCAGTTTTTTTGCCTCTATCACCATTCTTTTGCATGTATCAGTCAGTTTTCAACATATAAATGATAAAAATGAACAGCAAGTAAATGATTAACTTCAAGACTAGTGATTGCTACATCCTATCTTCAGAAATAAACCAAAAAATGATGTATGGAAAATGCAAGGTTAAGATGACTTAACTTGAAAATGCACTTTAGGTTTTAAGTCTGAATACCCTTCAAGATGTTGTGTGGACCTTAATGAAACTCCAGAAAGCTGCTAGACCTCCATTTGTGTTGAAGGTTGTTGAACCAAATCCAAGCATTCAAGCTATACAGTATTGTTTTTTGTGTTTGGAGGGTGAGGATAATGGCACTACAGAAACCGTTCTTGTGTTTGAACAATCTCTATGTGATAAGGTGTTTTGATTTATGGAAGAATTTGTAAGATGGAATAATGGGTTGAGGATTTTTCTATTTTGTGAGTGAAAATAGAGTTGAAGGTGAGCAGAGTTTAACAAAAGTTCTGTTTTTCTCTTCTCTCTTTTTCTCTCCAAAAAATCCTCCTCATCTCTTATGAAAACAGTCTCTTTTGTAGATCCTTGACTGAGGTTTAGAAGGGAAACAAAATAAGTTATTTTGAACTGTTTTTGCCTACTGCTTTGATACTTTTTTCACACAATTTTCTTTTTCCATTTTGGTGCAATTTTATGGCTATTATGATGTAGGTTGGAGCAGACTGCATAGAGCAGTTTTGGACTGGTTTTTTGGACAGACTTTGGACTATATAGGACAGCATATGCAGGTTTTTGTGATAGGTTTGTGGTGCAGCATAGCACAAGGTTTTCTGTAGCACATCAATGGAGTAGGTTTTTGGAGTGTTGTGGTAATGTATAGGAGCAGCATATCATACTTTGTTCAGCAATAACTTGGACAACATAGTTTGCAACATGAAACAAGTTTGGTTTGTGTAGCAATTTATGCAAATTGTACCAAAGACAAAGCATTGTGGCAAGATTTTGAGTCTAAGGAAAAAGTCCAAACAATACAAAGTTTGGGATTTGTAAACTTGCAAAAATGTCACTTTGTAATAACTTGAATTATTTGTAACATCTTGAACTATTTTGAATTGTAGTGACAAGATGTCATGAAGCAATGAACTTAACTTTAAAAAAATTCCAAGTCTTGCAAAAGTTGGATTTTTGACTTTCTTGGTTTTTAATGATCAAATTTCATATTTCGGATGTCTTGATGAAATATGATTTTTGAGACTCAACTTTGGTCAAAAAGTCAAAGTTTGACTTTTTAGTGTACTGTTGACTTTTCCCACCAATTGACTGAATTTTGTCTATCAATCCACTGATCTCAAGAGATGAATTGAAATATGTGATTAGGTCAAAATGACGCGCTTGGATCCTTGAGATCATGCTTCTAACCAATAAGCCAGGTATTAGGTAAAAAATCAAAGTTCGGTCATTTTCAGTCAAAACCCTAATTTTGCCCATTTTGCCCTTTTGGTAATTTGAATGACTTTCTTGGAAAATTGTGATCCAAGACTTGGAAATTGACAAAAATAATCCTGAGGGTCCATAATGATCCATGAAAGTCATTTGAAAAATTATAAATCCAGCTGCCTTTTTACAAACTCACACCCTAATTTGAGGCATCAATGTTGAGGAGATTATTTGACCTAGTCGATGCTTGCACAAACTTGAGTCATTGAAGATATTTGTAGGAAATATCTTGAGAAATGAGAGAGCAAATTTTGGGGTACAACATTTTCCATTAAGGGAAAGAGCCTGCGAAGACATGATTATCAATACCTGGTTGAATAGGTTTCTACAAAGTTGTCCAACTAGAAGGGAAATATGTTATCTTTTGCAGGGAGACTAACGTTAACTAAAAGTGTGTTAGAAGTTATTCCGATCTATCCGATAATGACAGACATTCTACATAAACCTTGTATTAAAGAGATTCAAAGGATGCAACGGAAATTTCTATGGGGTGACACGATAGATAAGAAACATATGCATGCGATTAATTGGGATATAGTTACTAATCTAAAGGAGGAATGAGGGATGAGTTTGAGGAAACTTGATCAATTTAATAGAGCGTATTTTATGAAGTTAGTGTGGAACTTGCATAATAACCAAGATAAGCTATGATGTAAGGTGTTGAGGAACAAGTCCAGAGTGCAAGATATCCATAACTTGAGCTTCAACAACACAAGTTCTAAATTATAGAGGGAGATTATCAAGATGGATCATGAGATAAGAAGTTTCGGTAACTGGTGCATCGGTAATGGAGAGTCAATTAAGGCTTGGAAAGACTGCTGGTTGGATGTCGGAGTGATTATTAGTGAGTTGGACGTCGAGATTCCCATTGAGTTTTTTCATGCTAGATTGTGTGATCTAGCTGACACGGATGGCAACTGGAATTGGCAGGTTTTAAACTAGTGGATATCAGAGGGTATTTTGCAGAAAATATCGTCGATCCTTCCCCCTCGTAGTGAGTATGGTAACGATGAATTTCTGGTTGCGTGATTTATAAGACATCATTTTTCTATGAAAGAAAGTTATCATATGATTATGGCACAGTATAGTGATGATTCGGGTACGTTGTGGCATAAAATATGGGGGTTGAAAGTTCTAGAGCGTGTTCATTATTTTATTTGGATGTTGGCTCATGACCGTATTGTTACAAATTTCTCCTTAAGTACTAAAGGCATAGGTAGTGCCAGCTGCCGCTTGTGTCGGTGTGTCAAAGAATCAGCGTTGCACGCAATGAGGAATTGTAGCTATGCCAGACAAGTATGGAATAGACGACTGCCTAGTAGCATTGGTAGTAGCTTCTATAGTACGGGCCTTGTAGATTGGATCCTTATTAATCTGATTGCTAATAATTCATAGGCTAGTTATTGGTCAACATGTTATCACATTTTATGGATGTAGAGAAATAAGAAAAATCATGATGAGAATTATAGGAGGCCCCCGGATTCAGATGTTTGTATTCACCATAAAGTAAAGGAGTATGCAGCCTCCTTAAAACACCAGAGGGCTATGGAGATTAGGGATAGAAGTCAGATTAATGTTGGGTGGAAACCGCCAGATACGGGGTGGGTTAAGCTTAATACAGATGGGTCCCAGATTTCTAATTCAGTTGCGGGTTGTGGAGGTATTATTTGGAGTATAGATGGAACATGCTTAGGCGGTTTCGGTTTTTGGGGCACTGTAGCATCGTTAAAGCGGAGTTATGGGGTGTTCTCAAAGGCCTTCGTTTAATTAAAGAGTTGGGTCTGACGAAAGTTGAAGTTAATGTGGATTCCACGAGTGTTGCTGAGATGATTACTACTGGAAGAACAACAAATATGGATACACTTGCTATAGTTAATCAAATCATCAATCAAGTCTAAAGCATTGGAGAGGTGAAAATCTCTCATTGCTATCGAGAAGCTAATTTCTGTGTAGACGCGTTAGCGAAATTTGGAGCTACCGGTGGCAGAGATCTCTACTTTAAGGATGACTATTTGATGTTTATTTTTCATTTGCTTAGTAATGATGTTCTAGGATTTTATGTTTCGAAGTTAGCTTCGCTGTAATTTCTTCTCTCTTGAGCCTCTGGTCCTCCATTTCAACAAAAAAATATTTATGGTAGAGTAAAAATTATATTAATATTATTTAAGAGTTATTATATCAATAATTTATTTATTTTTATGTGAGAAGTATGGTACATATAATAATGATTAATAATAAAAGTTTAATTTATGTATATAGTAAAATAAATACATTTATAAACTTGTGGGCTCTGGCCTTCAATTTACCTAAGAAAGGAGATGTTAATTATTATTTAAAAATAATGATTTAAACTTCTTTTTTTAAGTTATTAGATTTATAAATATTTATGATTTGTTTACTGCACTATAAGAAAGATAAAAGTATTTTTTACATTTACAAAAATTTAATTAAAATAAAATTGAAACATAGATAACTAAAGTGTAAGGAAACAATCTGAGTAAAGAAAAAGAGTTATCCAAAAACATGATTTACATTGAATAAAAGTAAAAATTTAAGAAATGAATAATTATAATTATTTACTTGCGTAATAGCAGATAAGTCTAATCCAGCATGGCATGGATAGTTGAGATGATAATTAATAAGATAGAGTTAACAACATTACATATTCAATTTTCCTTTTAGAAAAACATTACATATTTAAGAAAGGGATTAAAATAATAGTAGAATATATGAAAGCAAAATTGAAAAAAAAGTTAAATATACATTTTTAAGACATTGAGCACATTTTTAGGTTTAAATAATATTTTGGTTCTATTAAGTTGACTTGCTTTTTATTTTATGTTTTAAAAAAAAAAATTGGATGAAATTTTATATTTTGAGTTTCGTTTGATTTTAGTCTTTACGTCAAATTATCTTTTACAAAAAAATTAAAATGTCAAACATCTAGTGACGTGGTATCAATGATATGATATCAGATTAAAAAATATATTTTTATAAATTATCTTTTTCTTTTTCAATCCATCTCCGTCTTCAATTTTTTCTCACCTTTAAATTAATCTTCAACTTCTATTTATTATGCGCAACATCATTCATTATTCTCAATCATTTCAAGCATCGTTCTCAATTCCATATTCATTTTAATCTTTATATCCAAACCATAGAATATATGTATTCTCTTTCAAATCTCTTTCTTTTGTTTTATCTCTGAAACAATGAGTGGTGTGTTGTTGTGAAGGTGTTAAAGTAATTTTTATGTGGAATTTTTCATGTTGTCTCTACAAATAGTTAAATTTATGGTTTATTTATATTCTTTAATGGTAGAAGTGTTTGTCTATTATTAAATTCATGACTTTACCAATCTTATTTTTTACTAGTTAAATACTTCAATTTTCTAACGTTAGTCAAGAGCTTTGAAATTGCACATTGATTTAAAACCTTTTACTTTGAAACTCGGAATTAGGGATTAAAACAAAAAAAAAAACATTTAGGAACTAAAACAAAAAACACGTCAAATTAGAAGGACAAAAAGACTATTTAAGTCAAAATTTTAGGTTTGTGTTCATATCTTCATCCTCAACCTTTATACAAACCTAAATTATTTTTTCAAAATTGATACTGCAACACCAAGTACTTGATTGTAGTTTGAAGAAATGTTATGAAAATCAAGAACGCAAATAAAAATACAAACAAACAAAAAAATACAAACATATAACTCATTTGTGGTACTTTCTCACCCAAATATATTTGTTTCAATAAAGAGAAAATAGTATAGTAGTTTCAAAACCAACACTAGCATGTAAGATTAGAAGTAAAAATTGAATGTACTAAACTTCAAAAAATAAATATTTGAATTTTGAATCTTGAAAATGAGGGTCAACGATTGAAAATTTACAATTAGGGTTGGAAAATTGAAGACATTTGGGTTTTATGTCATGAAGAGGAGGGTCAAGATTTAGAACATGGAGAAGAGGGTTGTAAAATTGAGGGATTTTGGATTTTGTATATTGAAGATTTTGAAGGGAATCAAAAGAAGTCGATGAAGCTTTAATGGAAGATGATGGTGAAGGTTGTGAGAGAATGAGTGAATAATATAGCTACAAAATCAAACTATCAAAGATGATTGTGGTTTGAAATAGTGGAACACTAAATAAACATACATGAATACCTCATAAATAAACACATATGTTCTCATCGATCTAAAATAGTTATGGGTTTGTATGAAGATTAAAGATGAAGATATAAACACAATTCAAAATTAAGGACTAAAAAAAATTACAGAGACTAAAGCAAAAAAAATTACAACGTACAGGATAAAAAGACTATTTAATTTAGAATTCTAGATTTGTGTACATATCTTCATCCCCAACCTTCATACAAATCCATAATTTTTTTAAACTTTTTTTTTATATTTTCATCAGTTTGCAGAACATAATATGAAGGTGAAAATGAAAAAAAATGGAGGTTAGAGATGGTGTTTGAAGGTGAGTAAAAATGAAAGTGAAAATGGATTGAAGAAGATGTTTTGTAAAATTACATTTTTTTTCCTTAATTTCATCCCTTCATGTCACTAATGACACGTCATTAGATGTTTGCCACATCATCTTTTTTTAATGAAGAATTGACGTCATGGACTAAAACCAAACAAAACTCTAGATATAAGGATCTCATAAAAAAAGATTTAAGGATTAAAATAAAATCGCTCTAACAACTGTTAACCACGAGAGAAGTCGGAATCTTATTCTCTCCTTAGCACGCATAGCCGAATCAAAATTTAACAAGTTGTCTATGATAAATTATGCAATGCCATACCCGTGAACTTTCAATATGTCAAGGATCTCAAACCAGACATGTTCATAAACAACACAAGAAACAAAAAGGTGGTGTGAGATTCTTATGGCCTAAGACAAAGCGGGAAAACGAGGTTATGAGGACCAGATATAACTCCACGCTTCGCCAATTCATCTCCCGTTTGGAGTGTATACAAAAACAACCTCCACACAAAAACCTGAATACAACTGGGAACATTTGTCTTCCAAAGAAACTTCAAAGCCAGCTTCAAGTTGTCGCTTAGATGAAAGACATGATTTACTAGGGAAAACAACCTGCAGTATGCCAATTTAACAGAAAAACCAAACGAACGAATCCAACCTGCCGAATAAGAAGTAGCACAGTATAAGAAGTCAGAAGCCTGTTTCAAGAATTCTGCATCAATATTAACGCCAATGACTCTGCTCTTATGAAAGTTGACCGCTAGATCGGAAGAAAGCTCAAAGTCGTGCAAGATATGTTTAATGGACCATAAGCACTCCTAACTCGGCTTCTCAACTATGATTGTGTCGTTCGTGAATTGGACAAGATCAATTTAAAGTTGGTCGTAGAAGCTGAATGGTTGAAAAGAGAAATTTGCACGCACATTCTTCATTAATCCTGCAAGACCATCGGCTGCCAAAATGAAAAGAAAAGGGGAAAGATATGTCCCTGCACAAAAAATTCAGATATACAGTTGAACAAATCATGATCTTCTAAAGGACGGTTCATGTAATCTATCATAGAAATGAAAATGTGTGGAGCTAATAGAGATTATGGAAAATTTTGGTCATTGACAAGGAGAACTTGTTCAGATCTTGGAAGATTAACACATTAGCATCATGACTTGTTTTGAAATAGATGTGATACTGAACTTGAATCGACCTCTTCTGTCGCAATTAAATTTACGACCACCACGAATAGCACAATTTTCATTGAATTGAGATCCATTCCACTGTTGAGGTGCATAATTAGGATCTGAAATAGGTTGAGACAAAACATTTGTTATTGATATAGTGCATTGAGTAATGTTAACTGAAAGAGGTTCAACTAACATGATTTACTTCATCTTGTCAAATTTAGTCTCATGTAAGAGTAACATTGACTCAACTTCAATTATTGGACCCATAACAACAATATATTGACTAATAGATGCAAGAGAACTATAATCATCTGATAATCCTTCTAAGATATCTTCTAAGTGATCATAATTTGATACTAAATCAGCAATAAAACAATGACATCAACAATTTTTTGAATACGGGCAAGGAAGCACGGTTTTGGACAACGTAATGAGAAGCCGTGTGAAGAGGAATGAATCCATTGCTCCCACGTGATATATCCAAGATTATCGACTTCACTCTTGTGATTGTCTTCATTGAGATATTGCAAAGGAATTGTTGGATTTAACATATATCAATGGAGTTTATGCATGTGTATGATACCTTTGATTTGTTGCTTCCAGGAATGGAAATTATCTTCATCTAGTTTGAGCGTGATTTGTTGTGCAAACGTCTTTAAAGATGTTCTTTGAGTTGAGACAATACCATATTACAAAGAGAGAAATTAAAGTAGAGAGATAGTTTATATTTATATTATTTGACATTTTCAAATGAGAGTTAGTTACACAATTCATGAATGTGCATTTATATGATGTAACTATGTGTTGACTCAACACCCAATTAATTACACTTTGTTATAGTTTGTAATAAGTCTGGTAGAGGCTGTTTGGCTAGACTACACTAGCAGAATCTCTTCTAAATTATATTTTTGTCTTGATGCTTCATCCAGAGGTACTGTTTAATGTGTCATGGTCCTTTTTACATATTGTTGATAACATATTAACAGGCAAGCTCCTTATATTCGTTTGTCCTCAGAAGACTCTTTCAAAGAATTTGAACCATCTTCAGCTCCAATGGATTCATCCACAGGCATATCTGCAAACCCTTTGGAAGAAATTAGTAAATTTAGCAGCTCGAAATGCACAAACCTATAATTAAAATTTTATTTATCATGGTAAATTTTTAAAAACTTTATAAACATTTGAAACTATGTCTGAATCTTTATCTTAACCACCTGTGGGTAATATTTAAGCGGTCAACACAGAAAAATATGATAAGACTGAATGGAGAGTGACCAACCAAATTTCATTACAGAAAAAACACATGAAAATGAATGTTAGTGCAATTTTATACCATTATTACTAACAGAAATTTAATATGATATGTCTTCTCAATGCAAAATTCAATGTGAAAGTTCCACAAAAAATAATGAAAATCTAGCTCTCTGGCACCTTCAATTTGATATTAAACTTTATTTGGTCTCTAAAAGTCTTTCTCTAAAACTGGAATAAAAGCAGAAGGCAAAAAGTGTTTATATGCACACAAGGATTTTCCTCATTCAGGCCTGTCTAAATGACCATATCGTCTTTGCCAGTATTGTGAAGCTTCATATCGTGTTCTGAAATTCCAGATGTGTGGCTTTGATTTCTCGTGAGCTTCGAGGATTTCCTGCATGCAGACATACAACTTGTTAATCCAAGAAAATGTGTAAAGTTGTTTGAGGAAAAACACAATTCAAGAGTGTTGTTCTCATTAAACTACTTGTAAATTATGATTATATTAAATTTATATGTAGTTCTAAAATTGACTAACTATAGTTTTATAATTGTGATTGGGCCTAACTCAACCTTACAAAATCAGCTTGTAAGGCGAGGATTGTCCCACTTATAAACATATATTCAGACCATATATTGTCTGATGTGGAACTCTTAACATATAGTAACTAGTAGTAAAAAAAATTAACTGCCGCTAACAACTAACTGATAACTAACATAACTATAATCAAAGAAATTAACCTTTATTATAATCTGCAATAAAAACATAGATAAACTACCATGCCTGATCAGTTAAACCATGCAACTGGTGCATGGTAAAATGATGGATATAAAAACAAGAGCAACATTAAAGAGCTCTTGTCAATTTCATAGTGCTTTCACCATTCACAGAAGAGCAATAAGGGCATCATATAGAAAGACAAAAGTAGAAATGAAGAGACTTTGTAATAAGACAGAGTTGAAATGGTAGTTTCTTAACTCTCTTCTAGCAACAAACATGAAACAACAAAATGGCAAAATTTTAGTACAAACAGCAAGGCACCCCTATATTGATGATTTTAAGCATTGCACTGTCAAATATCCATTTTACGATCTCGGTTTTGCTCTTTCAGGCTACAAGAACACACACATTCACTCGGTGGGAAATATGTTGAGGTATCCAATACATGAAGGACGCAACCACACAGCATATCAATTGTTCTATTGAGGTAATCAAACAGCAGAATAATTTGTGGGAATAATCAAGAGTCAAGACATGCAATGGGGTGGTATCTGACTTTCTGTGCGCCAGCAAGGTGGCAAATATGTTGTGCAAAATCCTCCAAGCCCACATAAAAAAAATGCACTGTGGCTATAACATCCATACAAATAGAGTTGGAAAACAAAAATAGCAAAACCACGCATACTCTTCAATTTTCCCAAACACAAGCAAAGGTGCTCTCAAATACAGCAAAGAGGACCATGTTCAAAGAATATTTAACCCAATGTATTTAAACATTTTCAACATATATCAGCTACAAATTAATGAGGAAGAAATAGGAACCAACCTCGACTTGAGAACTGGGTTTGGTCTTGAGCATTAAGCAGTCAACCATTGCTTTCCATTTACCAGAACAGTTATCAAGAACACCAAGCCTGTAATACTGCTGCATTTGATGAACCGGGGCTGCATACATTAAACACACAACCTGTATCAGTACTGGGATGGATGACCCATATGAAAAAGAGGCATTTTTTAAGTTTTGAGTGAATGGCGATTACAGTAGCAGAACCAGAGGGCATCAAAGTGAGCAGTGCACGATAGTCTGCGTTTCTCTTTGGAGCTTGAAGCTTCCTTCTCTGACGACATAACTGCAACTATCTGAAAATTGAAGCATCCAATAGCTTATTAGATTTTGGGGCTTTACAAAACAATCTCCCAAAAACCCTAGATCTAATGTTTTTGTTGAACAATGACAACAAATTAATGGACAATAGCCAACGATATAGGTAGACCCATCACGCAACAATGCGGACAATAAATGACATTTGTTGGGGGACCCATCATAACAGCAAAACCCAATAAAGAAACACTTGTTGGGTGGGTACGAGTAACACGGTTCAAAAATTATTCTTTTACATAAAGCCAATAAGGGTATGTGACTTGTGAACAACTTTCCATGTTTAAAACTAAAACCACAATAATAAAGATATCTTAGTAAAAGTGATAGAAACCAACGGTGCACAATAGAACAGGATTATAGAGAAAAGGAAATTGTAAGGAACTTGCGATTTTTTTATTGATAAAACAAAGGAAATATAATTTGAAAAACTACAAGAGCAGTTTGCTCTCTCAGAAGATAACTTCTTGTGGCTTAATAACATATAAACTTCCCACATAACATAAAAGACAATAAACGAACAAACTTAAATACAATTCACAATATCAGCCAATAACTAACTATTTGAATTTAAACTAACACTGTGATATTAATTACTTATTTATTTTATTTCTCCTTTGATAAACCCTCCAAATGACGAGTTTACCCTTCTCCTTAGTATGTGCGCTATCATTGCCGCCTCCAAGAGAAACAGCTTTGTCCTCAAGGCTGAAAGAAGGAAATTGAACAATGATGAAGTCCTTATCTTCTCAAATAACGTCCTCAATAGGCTTGTTCTTCCAATGGATAAGCATTTGAGAAATAGATATACCATGTCGGACCATTGTCCGTTAATCTAAAGATGTCTCTGGTTCCCACATGGGATCTTCATTAACCTCTAAACTAGCGGGAAGAGTTGGATTAACAACAGCATCACCAACCGCTTTCTTAAGCAAGGAAACATGGAAAATAGGATGTATATGAGATGTAGGAGGTAACTCCAACCTGTAAGCAACAGTTCCAACACATTCAATCACCTTAAACGGAGCAAAATACCTTGGAGACAACTTGGGACAGATTCTAGCCGCAACAGATTGTTGCACATGAGGTCTGAGCTTCAAGGAAACCAAGTCACCAACTTCTAAAGAGAGTTCTTTGCAATGTTTATCTGCTTGTGTCTTCATCCGGTCACAAGCACGTGATAGATGATGCTTCAGTTGTCGCAAGCATTCATCACGATCAGCCAAGTCTCGTTGAACAGCCTCCGCCTTAACTCCGCCCGGTAAATAATTAGTGATTACCGGAGGGGAATGACCATACACCACTTCCAATGGAGTTGTACCTATAGAAGCATGAAAAGTATTGTACCAATATTCTGCCCAAGAAAGCCACATGACCCACGTCTTAGGCTGGTCAGCAATAAAATAGCGAAGAAAAGTCTTCAGACAACGGTTAACTACTTTTGTCTGACCATCAGTCTGAGAGTGGTATGCAGTGCTGAGCTTCAAATGTGTACCTTGCTGTTTAAAGAGTTCCTGCCGGAAATTACTAACAAAGATGGATCTCTGTCACTCACAATAGATTCCGGAATTCCATGAAGTCGGACCACTTCTTTGGCGAAAGTTTCAGCCAAAGATCTTCAGAATAGGGTCGCTTAAGAAGGATGAAATGAGCATATTTGGACAGCCTGTCTACCACCACAAAAATAGCTTCGAAACCCTTGGACTTTGGAAGACCAGTAATGAAGTCCATAGAAATATCTGCCCACACTTGATTAGGTATTGGAAGTGGCTGGAGAAGACCACCTGGTATTGAAGTTGCATACTTGTTGCATTGACAGACAATAGATTTCTGCACAAAATTCTGGATATCCTTCTTCATACCAATCCAATACAAATTAGCAGCCAAACGGCGATAAGTGCGATAAAACCCGGAATGCCCATTCTGAGGGGTACTGGGAAATTCCTTGAGAATTGTAGGAACAAAAGTAAATGAAGCAGACATAACTAATCTGTCCTAATACAAAAGAACCCCATTTTGTAGTGCAAACCCAGGTCTTGTGGTTTCCCTCTTTTGTAAAGCCGAAATGATTGCCTGTAAAGTTGGATCCTGCTGTACCTCGTCATGGACAGCCTTGAAATCTAACCATTCAAGACGGAAAATCATAGAATGATGAAGTGTTAACCTGTCATCTGAATTAGCAAGGACTACCATGGTGTTGTTTGGGGAAGTATCAAACTGACGGGACAACGCATTAGCACCATTGTTCTCAAGACCAGGTTTATAAACTACATCAAATTGATATCCCAAAAGCTTAGCCACCCAATTTTGTTGATCCATTATGGTTAGACGTTGCTGCATTAATTGTTTCAAACTCTTTTGATCTGTGCACACCGTGAACTTGTTCCCTATGAGATATGGGCGACAATGTTGGATAGCGAGCACCGCGACCATTAACTCTTTTTCATATGCTGATTTGTTCAAATTGCAATCACTGATGATAGAAGATCATAATGCAGAGAGAGAGAATAGTTTGTGAAACTCTCATTGTATTTCTTGATTCAAATGATACAATGAATTCTCTATATATAAAGTAGGAGCCGTAACTAACTGTAACAAACTAATACAGAATAATTAACATGTACAGCTCATCAATTATAACAATTGAAACTAATCTCTATTTACACTATATCTATCATTCCCCCTTAGAAGCTGAGAGGGTGCTTGACAAGTCACTCTTGTTGAACACTCTATCTTGTCACACAAAGGCACAAACTTAGCTGCAGACTGAGGTTTGCTCAAGGCATCAGCCCATTGATCCTAAGCTGGAACATGTGCTACAATAAGACTCTTGCTGAGGACTTTCTCACGCACAAAGAAAATATATAGCTCCATATGTTTGGTCCTGTTGTGAAGAACAGGATTATGAGCAAGAGTAATTATACTCAAATTATCACACAAAATCTTAGGCACCTCGGAAGGACAGTGTAGTTCCTTGAGTAAATACTGAATCCAGATTAGTTCAGCAGCCAACTGAGCCATGCTACGATACTTTGCTTCTGCACTGGGTCGAGCTACAAGCTGCTGCTTTTTAGACCACCAAGAAACCACATTAGGGCCTAGAAAAAACACACGCTCCTGAAGTGGACCTTCTGTCATCAGGGTCTGATGCCCAGTCAGCATCACAAAACCCTAGCAACTGTAATGGCTGCTGAGTAGAGGTGGGTTGAATAAGGAGGCCATGCTGAGGAGTGCCACTTAAATATCTTAAAATTCTTTTAACTGCCTTCCAATGTTCCTCCAAGGGATTGGACAAAAACTAGCAAACTTTGTTAACTGAAAATGAGATTTCAAGCCTAGTTAATGTTACATACTACAAAGCACCAACAACTGATCTGAATTGTGTAGGATCACCTACAGCAGTAGAACCTATTTTGGAGAGCTTACTGCTTGAAATCATAGGAGTAGGCATGCTATTTGCATTCGGCATGTTCACCTTGGCCAGTAAGTCAGTGATATACTTTGTTTGAGAAAGAAGTAAGGACCCATTAGACAGATGGGTGACCTCAATGCCTAGGAAATAATCCAGCTTGCCCAACTGCTTTAGAGAGAATTTGTCATTGAGATGCTTAATCAAAGACTCTAAAAATGAGGTATAATTGCTTATGATGATTATATCATCAACATAGACAAGGATCATGATCTGTAGACTGCCATGATTAAGCAAAAATAGGCTTGGATCACACCTGCTAGCTTGAAACCCGTGCTGAATAAGAGCACTCTTAAGTTTGTCAAACCAGACCCTGGGAGACTGTTTTAACCCATAGATGGCTTTGTTCAACCTATACACAAGAGACTTATCAGATGCTTCAAACCCAAGAGGTTGTTGCATAAACACTTCCTCCTCAAGAGTGCCATTTAGAAAGGCATTATTGACATCAATTTGCTGAATAGTCCAGTTGTTGGTGACTGCAAGAGTTAACACAATCCCGACTGTTACAGGCTTAACCACAGGTGAGAATGTTTCAGTGAAATCACTTCCAACCTTTTGATGAAACCCTTAGGCCACCAGCCTGGCCTTGTATTTGTTTATGGAACCATCAAGATTCTGTTATAACCTAAAGACACATTTGCAGCCAGTGGGCTTCCTAGAACCAGATGACTTTACCAATGTCTAGGTCTGATTTCTCAGCAGAGCCTGATACTCTTCCTGCATTGCCTGAAACCAGTTAGGAGCAGTCAAAGCTTGGTCTACTGATGTTGTTTCCATATGTGTAAGTAACAGGGTCGGATGAAGTCTGGGTAGTGTAATGCCTCTTTTAGATCTAGTTTGCATAGGATGAACATTTAAAGGATTAATAAAGGGTTAAGATGAAGTGGAATTGACAGGGCTAGGTGCAGAAGAGAGAGTTTGGGATGAAGAGGGAGAGAAAGTGCTGGCTTCTGCAAGATCAGATAGGATAAGAGCAAGAGTGGAAGTAGAAGATGAATTGAGTGTGTTAGGAGTAACATTAAGGCCAGAAGAAGCAAAAGTTGGTAAGAGACTGAGAGTGGGGACAGAAGCAGAAGTAGATCGGACAAATGGTTGAGGATTGGCTGAAAAAGAGGAGGAGAGACGGTTATCCTGACTTGGAACAGAAGTAGTGAAAACTGGTGGCATAGACCAAGCTGACACAGGGGAAGAAGATGAGGCTGGAGTGGATTGAGAATTAATAGAAAACATAGTGGAGTAAGGAAATTTTGCCACTGCTTCATATTTCAATAGTTAAATGATTTTTGAACAAATTCCTGTTAAAGAGTTCAATCAACCCCAATCCTAAATCATAGTAACAGCACAACAGAGTTTAGCTGCTGCTACAACCTAAAACTACTCCATCCGAATTCTATATGAAACATGTCAAAATGAGCACAAATCACACTAAACCAGATTACATTGACCTAGTTATGCAGAATAGTTTAGTACTACCATAATCTTTCAGAATGTAGATACAAGTAAACAACAAAAATCAACATACAAGACCCATAAAAAAGATTCAACTTCAGAGACAAATTAATTTTACGATTTTTTTCTCTCAGTAGTGATGATAATAATAAATCTATAAGTTTCAAAGAACATCTTCTTTTCAATCTATCAGTAAAGACTACAGAAAAAAGTGTAACAACCATACCTCGACTGAGAACAATTTGCGAGGCGATGGATTCCGAGGAGACGACGACGAAGAGGATTTCGCTAATTTTGAGAACGGCGAGGGTCTAACCGGTTCAACCTTAAACCGCACTACTTAACGATTGGTCCAATTTTAAAATCGAATATAACTAAAAGCCTGTTTAAACCGCAGCGAAACGGCAAAATCTGTCAAAGTTAATGAAGCGGCGGTATAGCGTTCAAGTAAACAAAATTTTAAACTTTTCTAATGAAAATATTACACAAAGTTAGAAATGTGAAATTGCAGTACCACTTACTTTCTATTTATAAGATTTAGGTGTGTTATTCTCATAATTAAAAAGTGAGAATCTAAAATTTCTATGAGAATAAACTTAATTATCTATTACTTTTCATTTCTATTCATTATTTTTATTTTTTATAATTTTTAAATTAAATTAATGTATAAATATTTCTAAAAACTTTAATTTTTGTCCAAACATATAAATAAAAATATTATTTTTAGAAATAATAATCTCAAAAATATAATTTCAAGAAATATACTTATAACTTGAAACAAAGACACATAGAGAATTTGATTTTTATTTGCTAAGCATAGTAGGAAGTTATAAAAAATCCAAAATAACCTGCACATCAAGTCTTTAACTTTAAATGTAATTTTTTAAAGAAATTTTTTAGAGAAATCAAAAAGTTAAAAAAAATTATTTTAGAAGGATGATTTTCTAGAGTGACGAAACTAATATTTTAAAAATCGAATTGAATCATCCGGTTGAATCAGTTCAACCTTAAATCATTATTTAATTGGGTTCACTTTGGACCATTAAAAATTTAAATTCATAAAATCAGAATAAAACTACTTTAATTGCGAAAAATAAAAATAACGGTAAAATTAGGACCAATTTTAGTGAACCAGACTGTTCAAAAAATCAAAGATAATTTTTTTTGTTTTACTTCATTT
The DNA here is from genome assembly GCA_948472305.1 of Vicia faba. Classification (NCBI taxonomy): domain Eukaryota; kingdom Viridiplantae; phylum Streptophyta; class Magnoliopsida; order Fabales; family Fabaceae; genus Vicia; species Vicia faba. The sequence goes on along the minus strand of OX451741.1, from coordinate 882,335,783 downwards.
GCTTTCTTTGTTTAAATCTAAAGAATAAAAAACATTTAAAATTGTATAGATGAAAAATAAAAAATAAAGTTAGAAGGCATGATAGAATGTAAATGCAAATAGAAAGTGAAGAAATAATATAATATTTGTGGATATGTAGTAACTTATGTTGATATTGAAAGAGATGAGAAAAATTAAATTAATTAGGACAAATATATAAATATTGATCCTTAACTAATTTTCTAATTTTTTATTGGGCTTTACATATTTTTCTTCTTTTGTAAACTTGTTTATTAGTAGTGTATTTATTTGAGAATTTTATTTTATAAATTATTATATAAATTAATTTTATTAAAATGTTAAATAATATACTTATTTATTTATTAGTTTAAATTTAATATATAGTTCATTTGCAGTTTAATCAGTTGAACCGATGAACCTTAATTCATATGTTTTAACGCTTCTTTCTTCAATTTAATTTTTAAAATATTGGACGAAATATAAAATTGTCTAACTAAAAAAATCTATTATTTTTAGACTTTCTTTTTAAACATTGTTGGACAATATACTATTATTTATTTCTTTTTCCTTTAAACTTAGACATTTAAAAAATTAAACTATTGTAGTGAAATAAAAAATAATAATTTTCTTTTTTTTAATCAATTTTTCTTTTTAATATGTAAAAGTAGATTGATTTTTATTTTTCTTTTCTATTTTTATTATTTTCTCCCCTAATTTTCTATTGAACTTTTTTTCAAACATTCCTTGCATTTTATATATTTTTAAAATGCAAGGAATATTTTAGCCACTCTTACTTAGGTTGTTGTGGTATGTAATATGTCTTATGTCAGATAATATGGTTTTGCCAGACTCATAAATCATTTGATGTCATTTGAGAAATAGATTTTTAATAAAATTGATACTAATAAAGCTTTGAGGTGTCTTATTAGGGATTGACAATCAAAGGTCACCGCGATCAAAGAAACTAATGATCTTATAATACTAGACCTGACTACATGTTTGGTAAGTTTGAAGAACGTGAGCAAGAATTCACTTGCTTAGAGAAACATGAGAAAAAGCATGAGAAGAACCTAAAAAAAGAGAAAGACAAGAATAAAGAGGTAGAGAAGAAGTTTAGTGCTCTAAAGGCTTTTAATTTGAGGTCCTAAACAAATGAGCAAAGTGATAGTAATGATAGTGACAATGTGACATACTATCAAAATAGGTACGCGCGTGAAGTGCTAGCAAGGTTTGGTATGGGAGACACTAATGTAGTGAGAAATTCTGTAATGTGAGGTACAAAGTTGTCTACGGACGAAGGAGGGGTTAGATTTAATGAAATTCTATTTAAACAAGACTTGATTCGATGTATGGTATTAGTTTGATAAGTAAATCCATGCCCAATTCCGAATATACCACATTGGCTTGCAGCAAAAATGATTTTAAGGTATTTAATAAGTACAACTGGTCTTGGAATTTTTTTTATAAGAAAGGAGAAAGCAACTTGAAACTCACAACCTTTACAAATATATATTATGCTAGAGACGTAGATGATCAGAGAAGTACCTTTAGGTTTGTGTTTATGATGAGAGTAACACTCCAAATTTGATTAATTGATTTAATTGAATTGTTTATGTATTTAAATTATATATTTTAATTAAAATAAATTATACGTTTATACACATTGTTGGAGTGTAATGGCATTGGTAGGATGTGGTCATAATATGCGTGTTTAGTAGAATAATTAAAAATAACTAAAATATTAATATTTTAATTAATTAAAATAGAATAAAAAATTATATTTAATATTAAAAATAAATATAGAAATTGGTGGCTTGGATTATTTAATAATTATTAATTAAGTTAAAAGAAAGAGTTAGTAGAGGAATAAGGGGTAAGGTGAAAAATATGGAGAATAACAGGGTAATAAGAGAATTACCTAAATAGCTAGAATTAAGTTTTATTATAAATAAAAAAAGTACGGAGAATTTGGAAGAATTTTATGGTACATGCGAAATAATAGTTGGGAGAAAAAGTCAAGGCTAGGGCTTGAAGAGATAGAAGATTGTATTGTTTCTAGACTTGCTTTTTGGATGAAAAATCTAAGATAAGAGGACAAAACCATCTCAATAACGGATATAATGCATGAGGGGTATAATTGAAGAGTCCTTAACATCCGATAGGACATTGAGTTTTGATTTAATTTTGTAAATTGGTATAGATTTGATGATATGTGTTATGATTATTTGATGAAATTTGTATACTTTAATTAATGATAATTTATGTTTTGATGTGTTAATATATTTTCACCATTGTTGAGAGTTTGGTCCTTTTGAAACTTTTGGGATAAATACAAAAATATGAAAACACATAATTTTGTTGATAATGATCTGTGATAAATTGTGAATTTTTTTATTTTAATCATTGAATAATTGGTGTATGTCAAATTTTGAGACCAAAACTTTTTAACAAAGTCGAAATCGGAGATCTGAAAGGGCTTCTATGGTAGAAAATGCAAAAAAGTAAATTATAGATATTTATCCACGAATTCTGGGACTTAGCAACAAACTTGTTATGGGAAAACCCAGTTCTGGGTGAATCCACCAACCCTCATGACTTCCACTATGTCTAACGAAAAATATCATAACGTGAAATCAGTGACTCTGTTTGAGACGTTGTTTGAACTGTTGGAAAGCTAATGCGTAGTACTATCTCATAATGATACCATATGAAGTTGAATGTGCACTTAATGATGTAATTATACTGTTTTAATTAAGGTGTAATGACGGTGGCTATGTTTTTAGTTGTTGAGTTGGATATTATGTGTTATGTTATTGTACGATGACAAGTGTTATAATAGGGTCTGGAGTTGTTTCTTGATCCTCAAATAAACAAATAGTAATTGCACTTTCGGCTACAATAGCAGAGTACATAGTAGCAACATTGTGTGTTTGTCAGTGTATTTGGCTCAAAAAGGTGCAGGAGAAACTTAGAGTTAAAGAGAAGACAAGAACAATAATTACGTGTGATTATAGCTCCACTATACAATTATCCAAGAATCCAGTGTTTCATGAAAAAAAAACAAGCATATCAATATAAGGTGTCATTTCTTAATAGACTTGATGAATGATGGATTCGTCGAACTAAGTTACTATCACTCTCAAGGCACGAAAAAACATACCACCACAAGATTCATAATCGCAAACACCTTAACATTCACACAAAGCATCCTGATTATAAAGCATCCTTGTTTTGAATAATTTGTCACCAATTACACTAAATCTTCATGCTGTTCCATATTCCTAATGAATCTAACTCACCTTTTTTCTCAGGTTTATCATCTTCCGTAACCGCAGAACATCATAAAACAAGACCACAAAATTCTATCAGTTCTTCCTTAGAACAAGGATATGCTGTTAATAGAAGACAACTGATTCTTTACACTTCAACAGCAGCAATTGCAGCTTCATCTACTGTCTCAAATGCATTGGCACTCAATGGTGATATTAATTGTTATCTTAAACTTTGTATTATTACTGCATTGATAATGGTTAGTAATTAGTATCATGGTGAATTGAATTGAAGTGCAAGTTTGGAAGAAATTATAGATACATTCAAGTTCAATTTAGAGGTTTAAAATTGGTTATGTACTTTGTTTTTGTTTTACTGGTTTGGACTAGAGTGGCAATCAGGAACAGGAGAATCTGCTGGATTTAAATCACTAACGGCTTTCTATCCAAAAGAGCAATCTAATTCCAATGGTATAATCAGATTCTCCTTAAATCATTTGTTTCTTCATCAGTTGCAAACTGCAACGTATCCGTTATAAAACTGGTTGCTAACCTTCGATATGCTGCTTCAGTGAGCGTTGTGATCACGGGGGTAGGACCGGATTTCACTAAGATGGAATCGTTTGGCAAAGTTGAAGAATTTGCTGACACTCTGGTGGATTGGACAGAAGCTGGAAAAAACCACCTGGTGTGGCTTCTAAAATCATAGACTGTAAATCATCTAAAGGTGCTTACTTTTACGTTTAAATTTTATTGAAAGTTGTTACATTACATTACATATAATAAGGCTGTAACTGTAAAGGAAAGAAAATATGTTATAGGTTCTACGTATAGTTCTGATAAATGCTTAATGAGACAGAAAGAGACTTCATAAAACTGAAATTATAGGTGAATTTTGAAGTTTTGAATGCTTAATTTGACTAAAAAATAGTTCAGGATTTTATTTCATTGAGTATACACTGCAAAGTCCTGGCGAGAGTCGCAAGCATCTATATTCAGCTATTGGGATGTTAACTAATGGCTGGTATAACAGACTGTATACAGTAACAGGACAGGTACTGTTAGATATATTACAATGTTTGTGTGTGTGTGTTTGATGTTTCATTCTAGAGCTAAATGTTGATTAGTAATGATTCTTATCTTGTTCATACATGCAGTATGGAGATGAGGAAACAGACAAGTATGCTTCCATAATTCAAAAGGTTAACTTCTTTTCATACTTTGACATGCTGGTATTTAGTTTATGCGATAATGCAGCATAGTCTTTGGTTAATGGTTCTCAGAAGACTAGCTGTGAGAAGTCTTATTTTCTCTTTCGATTCGAAGACGGAGGACAGGGAAAGGATTTCAAGTGCTCTTGTTGAGCAGGTGATCATTTTGGGTTCCTACTACAACATTCAGATTTTTTCCGAGATGGAAGGTTTGTTTGGAATCAAGGTTCCCGTTGGGTGCGAATTTGTGTCTGTTACAAGAAAAGGAATCTGAGATTTTTGGTTCTTTATTCAAGGAAGAGGTAAATTGGTGGAATAGGTGGTTCTCGGAGGTAAGGAAGTGGAGCGAGGGCGAGGTAGATGACAAGAGATTAATTTAGATTCGAGTCTTTGGTATTCCGGTCCATGGATGGCATGCTGATTTCTTCGTAAAGTTGGCCAATTCTTTTGGTACTTTTGTTAGCATTGATGAAGCCCCTGTCTCTGGATCTTCTTTGGAAGTGGCTCGAATCCAGTTGACAGTTCCTTTTGCATTCAAGCTGTCAGAGCACATCATTGTAGAGATTGATGGCAAGTGTTTTGATCTTTTGATTAAGGAATAATTATGCAGACCGTATCCGCAGATTTCAGGTAACTCTTCTTCTGAAGTTACTGGTTCAGAATCTTTGGATCTTAATGTTGGTTGGTCGTTGGATGGTTTTGAGGATCTTGATGCCTCTATTAATATAGAAGATACGGACAATATTGAGGAATTTTTAAATCATGTTGGTTCTGCTGAATTTGAGTCTAGAATCAGGTTGGAACTGTAGGGCATCAGGAGCTCCCGAATGTTTGCTTGAATGTTGTTTTGAGAGATATCGTGTCGTTTGATGAAGCGGTTTGCAACGTCAAGGATGGTTCCAAGGTAATTGTTGAGAGGGAGGAGGAGTGTGCCAAGCTTTCGGATTCTGCAGTGGCGTGTTCAGTTCCTCATTCGAACAAGAAAGTTAGGTGTAAGGTTATGAAACAGAAATCGATGGCGGAGTTAGGAGGTCCTCTTTCAAGAGGAGTTCTGAAATCAATGCGTAAGGTGAAAAGAAGCAGTTTATTGCGGTTAGTCACTCCTATAAATACTCTTCATTCTAAATTCCTAACCATCCCAACACCATATGAAGAAACCCCCCATACCATGACGACACATTAATTTTCATGACTTGGACGATACCAAATTCCCAATAACAGGCCGAATCGCAATCTGTTAGGATTAAGTGGAATCGACAATCTTACTTGTAAATGGATTTAAATGCATATATGTAGATAGATGAGTTTCATGAATATAATGCGACAGAAAATATAATGCGACAAAAAATGAATGAAAAGGAGGGTTACCTTTTGCTGATATAACACCTCCAGTAGTACATCCAGCAATAGCAGTATTTGTGATGTCGTGTTTTGCTCGTGCTTGAAAGAAAAAAAAGGACCCAGATGATAGGAAGAAGAATTAAACTCACATGCTTGATGGGAAGAAGAATTAAACCCAGATGTAAAGCATGTTAATTCCTATTAGATTAATCTATTCACAATCCAATTGCTCAACTTCGTAAAAAATCAAAGCATAAAAGCTCAAAAACAATGGAGTTTGATGTTATGTTACCTCTTTGAACACTAGAAGAAGATGAAGAGGAAAAGTAATGATGTTGTCCGGAGAAGAGGAAGGGCACGGTGAGAGGACAGCCGGAGGAGATCGTGGATGGAAGATCACCGGTCAGAAGAGAGGAGGCGCACAGGCAGAGGGAGTATCAAAGAGATACGGATGTCGCACAGTGGTGGACTGGTGGTGGACGGTAGGTGGTGCAAGTGAACAATAAACCCTACATTTTAATTTTTATTTTTAATTATTGAAATATATATATATATATATATATATATATATATATATATATATATATATATATATATATATATATATATATATATATATATAGGGATAGTTTTGTAATTTAACATATAAGCGGGTGTAGTTTCGGGTTTCGGGTGCAGGTTTAAGCTATCCCAAACCCACACCCGAAATATCGGGTGGCACCCGAACCCGAACCCAAACCCAGTCAATTCGGGTTTCACCCGTTGACTCGGGTGCGGGTGCGGGTGGGGCCCGCGGGTTTGGGTCTGCTTTCCATCCCTAGATATAATGCATGAGGGGTATAATTGAAGAGTCCTTAACCTCCGATAGGACATTGAGTTTTGATTTAATTTTGTAAATTGGTATAGATTTGATGATATGTGTTATGATTATTTGATGAAATTTGTATACTTTAATTAATGATAATTTATGTTTTGATGTGTTAATATATTTTTACCATTGTTGAGAGTTTGGTCCTTTTGAAGCTTTTGGGATAAATACAAAAATATGAAAACACATAATTTTGTTGATAATGATCTGTGATAAATTGTGAATTTTTTTATTTTAATCATTGAATAATTGTTGTATGTCAAATTTTGAGACCAAAACTTTTTAACAAAGTCGAAATCGGAGATCTGAAAGGGCTTATATGGTGGAAAATGCAAAAAAGTAAATTATAGATATTTATCCACGAATTTTGGGACTTAGCAGCAAACTTGTTATGGGAAAACCCAGTTCTGGGTGAATCCACCAACCCTCATGACTTCCACTATGTTTAACGAAAAATATCATAACGTGAAATCAGTGACTCTGTTTGAGACGTTGTTTGAACGGTTGGAAAGCTAATGCGTAGTACTATCTCATAATGATACCATATGAAGTTGAATGTGCACTTAATGATGTAATTATATTGTTTTAATTAAGGTGTAATGACAGTGGCTATGTTTTTAGTTGTTGAGTTGGATATTATGTGTTATGTTATTGTACGATGACAAGTGTTATAATGGGGTCTGGAGTTGTTTCTTGATCCTCAAATAAACAAATAGTAATTGCACTTTCGGCTACAATAGCAGAGTACATAGTAGCAACATTGTGTGTTTGTCAGTGTATTTGGCTCAAAAAGGTGCAGGAGAAACTTAGAGTTAAAGAGAAGACAAGAACAATAATTACGTGTGATTATAGCTCCACTATACAATTATCCAAGAATCCAGTGTTTCATGAAAAAAAACAAGCATATCAATAAAGGTGTCATTTCTTAATAGACTTGATGAATGATGGATTCGTCGAACTAAGTTACTACCACTCTCAAGACCAAATTGCATATATCATATGACAAAATTAATAAAATTGGAGTAGTTTGAGAAGCTCCGTGTCATGCTTGGAGTAACTAAAGCTACTAAAGTAAGTTAGATGCAAATCCATCAGCTTAAAGGAGAGAATGTTAGAGATTATTTATTATATTTATTAGTATTTATTTTGTTATCAAGTCCTAAAATTTAGGAAGAATATATCAGTTACGAAGTTCTAGTTTTAAGAAATCAATTTATTTGTTCCAGTTTCTTAGTAGCCACGTTGTAGGCTTGTAGAAGTAGGTTTTGCCACTTTTTTGTATGTGAAAAGGTTATAAACATCCCTTATTTGTTCTATCCAAAACAATTTTTCTTTCCGCTATCTCTTAGTCTTCAAGCTTTAATAAATTCTAATTTCCTCACATGTTCTTCTATGTGTTAAACACTATGATGCTGCAACAGATTATCACATACATCATTAAACCATAATTCATGCATGAATCATGTCATTTAAAATCGTTGAGCTATTTACACACAAAATTTTCATTAAAATATTTACTTGCAAATTTCATTGCATTCAATTTTTCTTCCTCTTATGGTTTGTCACATTTCTAATAAACCTTCAAACGTCATGTTTCACCGCAACAATAGGTAAACTCAATGTTCTTTGAGTAGCCACCATTAACTTCCCTAAAATTTGAGTGTTATGATATCAGTTTTTTGAAATTGATACCTGTTATACCCTAAAAAATTTCCTCTCATTTCTCAAAGGATCAACCTGGACCCTCAAGTTTGCTTCTATCCAATTGCAAATCTGAAATTACAAATTTTCCAAGAGAATCGTTCATAAGGGCAAAATGATCATTTACACACCAAAGGAGTCAAACTATGACTTTTGAATCAAAAATCAAGTTCCAAGAATCATATTTCATTAAGGCATGAAATTGGTTCATCAAAAATCAAAAGTCAGAAGTTACTTTGAAAATCAAATTTTCTAAACATTTAGAAAAATTTCTAAGTGTCTAGAGAAATGACACTTCAGAACTTCTGAGCCAGCCTCTATGCAAGTGCAGTCAGAAGTTGAAAACACGGTTCATAACATGACGCTTCAATCAGAACATGCAGAAGCGATGCTCTTTGGTCAGACCATGATGCTTCAGTCAGAACATGATTCTTCAGCATATGGAGGCTATGTTCAACGCTTCGGTCAGAAGATGCCCCTTCAGCATTTAGAGGTTACATTTCTGATCTTCTGCAATCAGAACATCACCAAATCCCAAGACCTCGTTTAAACAACCTGCTACACTACTACAGTACAGTACTCTAACCAGCAGTTAATCCAGTCCACGCCTGCATTTTCCCAAATCTTGTGTTTGCACCAAATACAAAAAACTATGATCAAAAAGCAATGGAACAGTGTGCCAAAAGTTCAAATCCCATCTGTTTCCCCAAAAAAAACTACAAAAAATTCATCTATAAATAAGTGGCTCCATCACACTTGCAAGGTGCTAGATTTTTGGAGAGAGGGAATCATCAAAAGAGAAAAAAGAAATTTGTGGAACCCCTTTCATAAAAATCCAGAAATCCCAAATAGAAAACTAAACCTTTGTTTTTCCTTTTGAATCAAAGAGCTTGGCATTTCCCCTTCCGTTGCTCTTGCTGACTCAGAATATCTAAAGGCAGCAGTCCAAGTCCCAAACACACGCTCCAGGTTTAAGGTAAGTCTCTCTGACTCTGCATCTTCTCATTCAGAACATCATTAAACATGTAGATATCATAGTGTTGATATTGTCCATATCACTGCGTAAGTAGAAAAAACTATGGATCAGAACTTCCTGATTAAGGATAGGCTCAGGACCAGGATCAGAACTTCCATAAACGGTTGTGCTTTTATCCTTTTGATTTGTTGTTTGCTGAAAACTGAATAAGTTATCGTTGTGCTTATTGATATAGGGAAATATTTGAAATGCAACACATAACTTTTGTTCTTCACTCACACATAGAACTTCCATGATTCACTCATTGTTCTAACACAGTACAGAACTTCTGAGTTCTCCCTACATGTCAAACATATTGAACTTCTGATGTTTCCACTCGCTGTTTTTACACACTCAGAGTTTCTGATTTTTTTTACATGCTGACAATACTCTGAACTTCTGAGGTTTATTCACTGTTTTAGTGTAATACAGAACTTCTGACTTGTGGTCCACTGTCTGAATACCACCCAGAACTTTTGTGTTTCCTCTCTAATGTTCCTTGCAGGACCTCAGAGTTTACCCATCCAGAACTTCTGATACCCACTGATGTTTCCTCATGAGTCACAACGCGCCTGGCTTCAGAACTTCTGATCCTTGTTGCTCTGTTTGCAGCAGCACGTTGTTCCTATCTTTCATTTATTTTCCTTCTTATTATTTTTTATATTAAACCTTTTTTATTTGACATACAAATATTTTTCTTTTATTAATTTATTTCTTTTTTCATTAAGATAAAAAACATTTTCTAAACAAGTCTTTTTTCTTTCTTGTATTGTACATTTCAATATGGTTGTAATAGTAACTTATGATTTAATTTTATTTGCAACCCCCATTTGTAAATATGTACTCCCATCCCTAAAATATTTGTAATAGCATATGACTTTACATTTCTGCAATTTATCGCTTTCGAATGTAAATGCTAGTAATTAGAGTGTGTATGGAAAGACATGAAATTGACAAATAGATCACCCTAATTAAGACTAGATGTATGTAATCAAACACACTTTACACACATGCACCCTTAAGTTAATCTCAACTTGTTGCCTATCGAAAAATAGTCATGTCCCTCGAACATGGGCGTTTTAGCAAAAGACCCTCGATAAAAGATCGTAGTCCCTCGATGACCCTCGATGTTGCCTTCGATAAACAATCTAGTCCCTAAACGACATTGCTAAAACATCCCATAGGTTGCCTTCTATGACTATACAAACGTCCCACGCTCGTCCCTTCACATCCAACGACGGGGCTTCTTATCAAAACAATGGTAAGATATCAACATCTAAAGGAGGAGGAAAAGAACAATTAAGACCTTTTTGAGTAGGTAGATTCGCTCCTAGTTGCTCGCTTGCTCACAATAAAAACATTCTATACACCGACACTCTCACTTTGAAACATTTTCCAAAGAGAACACTTTATACGCGTTCTTATATAGACGAGAGGCATTACAAAGAAAGCCCTTTTCAAAATCACTTTCAAAAACACGTTCCACAAACACCTCTTTGAACTATTTTCAAAACAACACTCTGTGTGCATTCTTATAGAGACGAGAATCATTACAAAGTCACATTTTCAAAATAATTTCAAAAAATCCACATCACAAGCACACATTCAAACAAAAGCAAGTGATCTAGCAAGCAACTAAGAGCCCATGGAAAACCATGAATGAAAAGGGTGTTAATACCTTCCCTTTTTATAATCTACCCTCCGAACTCAAGAAAACATCTCTAAAGGTCTTTCCTGTGCTTTTTCACCTTTCCTTATTGGATAAAAGAAAAATCGATGACGACTCTTGATAAACCGCAACATTTACAAACACAAACGCAAACACCTCAAGTCAGTTCTCCCACTGTATCACAATACCAATAAGATAAATTTAATATAGATCGAGTTTCCCAGTTCTCCCTTTTAAAAAGTTCAAAAGTTTGATATCTCTTCCCAATAACCTCTTGTTAATCTTTAGAATAACATACAAATCTATGTTCTTCTTTTTTCACACATAATACATAACTAATTTAATAACTACTAACTTAATAACTATATGGACCAAATTGCCCTACCTTAATCCCATATCCCTTACAAGTTTTATGTTATGAGCATCGATATTTGACAAGGGAAACCTTCATTCATCATCTTTTGATGGCCTTGAACCTCTGGTACCACTTTGTGGAAATAAGTTCTTTTATGTTTAGAAAAAATGTGTTGGAATATTAGAGGCTTGAATAAAAATTTGATAAGTAGAAGAATTATTTATGGAAGAGAGTACTTTGTATTTTGGTTGATGCAAATGTGTGATATTACATATCTATTTATAATACTCTAAGGAGAACTCTAGACACACTAATTCTAGAGAGTTCTTAATCCTAGAAATCCCAAGAATATTCTAGAAAATACTACAATCATAAAAAATATATAGACACTCCAAACACTATAAGATTTCTCTAGAAACATTATCTAAAATTACTTAAGTCCAAAATAGCTAAGTCCAAAAAACCAAATAATAAAATTAGGTCCAAATCAAATTTATATTTCAACACCCTTTAAATAACAACTATGACAATTCTAGTATCAAGATGAAGGTACTACTAGGAGCTCAAATGTGTGGAATATTGCTGAGAAAAGGTTTCAAGGAGCAAGATGAAGCCTTACTAAGCTAAGGTGTAAAAGAGACGTTGGAAGAGTCAAGAAAGAGAGACAAAAAATATATTTTTCATTTATCAATCAGTGAATGAAGATACATTTGAAAAGATATCCAACACAATGATGTCCAAAGAAGCACGAGACAAGCTTCAAACTTGCAACAAAGGAATTGAGCATGTAAGAAATATTATCTTCAAACTCTTAGAGATGACTTTGAACGTTTGTTTATGGAAGAGTCCGAGTCAATTTTAAATTATTTTTCTCAAGTATTAGCCGTAGTCAACCTTAAAAGAAATGGTGAAGATGTTGATGAGGTAAAAGTCATGGAGAAAATACTTCGCACTTTAAATCCATGTTTTGACTTCATTGTCACCAATATTAAAGAAAGCTAGGATTTAAAGACTATGACTATTGAACACCTCATGAGTTCCTTAAAATCATATAAAAAAAACAAAAGAAAAAACTTAAACAAAAGGAGGCTATAAAGAAACTACTATAAGTCAACGCAAAGGAAGTAAACTATGCGAATTACAAAAGCCAAGAGGACGAGACCGTGCCCAAGATCACAGACGTGGACGAGGACATGAAGGAAAAGGAAAAGGCGACTACAACAAATACTCCAACAACTTCAACAATGTAGAAAGAAATTAGAATCTACAAGCAATAGGAGGTCAAAGAGAAAAAAAATCAAAATCAAGTGCTTTAACTGCAACAAGATTGGTCACTGTGCATCTGAGTGTAAATTCTCAAAGAAGGTTGAAGAGAAAGTTAACTTTGTAGAAGAAAAAGGCCTCGCGTGCCAAAATCAAGTTAAAGAGAAAAGAAATAAGTGGTATCTAAACACTGGTGCAAGAAATCATATGTACAGGGATCGAAGCATATTCGTAGAGATTAATGAAGCGACAACTGACGATGTCTCATTTGGAGATGACTTGAAGATAACATTCAAAGAAAAAGGTAAAACTCTCATACGCTTGAAGAATGAGAGTCATCAATTCATCTCCAATATCTACTATGTGCCTAATATAAAGAATAATATTTTGAATTTAGAACAATTATTAGAAAAAGGTTATGCCATCCACTTGAGAGAACATGGTCTTTTCTTAAGAGATTGTAGGCATAACTTGATTGCTAAGGTGCCTATGTCAAAAAATAGAATGTTGTTCTTGAACATTCAAAATGATGTGGCAAAGTGTCTCAAGGCTTACTATACTGATTCTTCGTAGCTATGACATCTACGATTCGGGAACCTCAATTTTGATGGTCTAAAACATTTGGCGAATAAGGATATGGTGAGAGTCTTACCTAGTACCAACCATCCAGACCAACTATACGAAGGAAGTCTAATTGAGAAACAATTGAGAAAAATCTTTCCTAAATAATCAATATCAAGAGTGACAAAGCTGCTAGAACTCATACAACTGATGTCTGTAAACCAATCAAACCCAATTCTTTTGGTAAGAATAAGTACTTTCTCCTCTTTATTGATGATTATTCTAGAAAAATATGGATTTATTTTTTGAAAAATAAATCATAAGTGTTTGAGAATTTTAAGAAGTTCAAAACCCTTGTGGAGAAAGAAAGTGGTATTTCTATTAAAGCGATGAAATCTAATCGAGAAGGAGAGTTCACTTCAAATGAATTCAACAAATATTGTGAAGACCATGAAATTTGTCACCCACTAACAATACCAAGATAGCCACAATAAAATGAAGTAGTAGAGAGAAAGAACCAAATCATACTTAACATGGTGTGAAGCATGCTCAAGAGCAAGAAGATGTCGGAGGAGTTTTAGACCAAAGCAGTGGCATATACAATTTACCTGACAAATCATTCCCCGACAAGAAGTGTACATGAAAAGACACCACAAAAAACATGGAGTGGAAGAAAGCCTGGGATCTCCCACCTTAAAGTGTTTGGAAGCATTGCATATATTCATGTTTCAGACGAAAGGAGAACAAAGCTTGATGATAAAAGTGAAAAATATGTGTTCGTGGATTATAACTCAAGCTCCAAAGGGTACAAGCTCTATAATCCTAATAGTAGAAAGATCATCATAAATCGCGACGTGAAGTTCGACAAAGAAGATTGTTGGGATTTGAGTGTTCAAGAAGACATGTATGATTTTATTCCTTACGTTGAAGAAGATGATGAAATAGAATAACCAATGATAGAAGAACAAAGTATAACACTACCTCATCGACACAAAGGTTAAATGAAACAAGTTCAAGTGAAAGGACACCACGACTAAGGAGCATTAAAGAGCTTTATGAAATAACCGAAAACCAAAACGAGATTAACCTTTTTTTATCTTTTTGGTGATTGTGGGCCTCTAAACTATCAAGAAGCGGCAGAGAACACTAAGTGAAAAGATGTCATAGATAAATAAGTCAAGTCAATCACAAATAATGATACACGGAAACTCACTACAGTTCCACGAAGACACAAAACAATCAAAGCAAGATGGGTGTATAAGGCGAAAAAGAATGCAAAAGAAGACATGGAGAGATACAAAGCAAGATTAAAAATGACACAAGAAGATCCTATAGAAATATGTGTTGACAATAAATCAACACTTACTTTGACAAAGAATCGTGTCTTTCATGAAAGAACTAAACATATTAACACCTGTTACCATTTCATAAAAGAATGCATTGTGAAAAAGGAGGTGAGGTTAAAACATGTAATGTCTCAAAATCAAACTGTCGATATTTTCACCAAGCCACTCAAGTTAGAAATTTTCGTGAAGCTAAGAAGTATGTCTGGAGTCACAAATCAAGTTTAAGGGGATGTTGAAATATAAATTTGATTTGGGCCTAACTTTATTATTTGGTATTTTGGACTTAGCTATTTTGGACTTAAATAATTTTGGATAATATTTCTAGAGAAATCTTGTAGTGTTTGGAGTGTCTAGATATTTTTTATAGTAATATTTTTCTAGAATACTCTTGAAATTTCTAGGGTTAAGAACTCTCTAAAATTAATGTGTCTAGAGTTCTTTTTAGAGTACTATAAATAAAAATGTTCACACAGTTACATCAAGTAAAACACAAAGTCCTCTATTCCATAAATAATTCTTCTACCTATCAAATTTATATTCAAGCCTCTAATATTCCCACACATTTTTCCTAAACATAAAAGACTTTATTTTCAAAAAAGGGTCTAACCTGACCCAGTACTCCCTCGTCTTAACTCGTGGGAGAATGTGTCGAGAATGTGTCGAGGCACATGTTAAGAGAATAAGTATTCGATCACAAATCTCATGACATAACTCAATCTCTTATTGTTCAAGATGTCTCGTCTCATTCATGAAAACTTTCATGATTAGATCAAAACCAAAAACGTGTGGCCAAATGTACGAGCATCATAACCAATCTGCACAACAACTTTTGGATCAAATAACCGTATCTATACCTCAGTTAGTTTGGATCGTTCATTCACTTTTTACATATCAAAATACATTAACATCTCTTGTGCATCTCATCACATGCTCACAAGCAGAGTAACCCCAATTATGCTAGTACACTATATATTACATGATACGTTTCGCAATAGTGCCATAACTAATAATTTAAAATATAATGTAAGTCATTGCTGTTCTTACATTAGATAGATATTTTACGTATATATAAAATCGAATACTTGATTTGAACTGCTAGAATGCTAAAGATTCTTTTTACAGCTACAAAGGAAAATAATCACCAAAATTAGCAATGAAGGAAATGGTTTCTGCACACCTTATGCATATCTTGGTTCACAAATAGATACCAAGATGATTTAACAGTAGTATCTGTATAGTACATAACTAACTACATGTAATAATCCTCACATAGACTCACCAACATAAACTTGCCCATATTTGTAAATTAGAAATGTCTGGTGGGAGTACTTCTCATCTCACTCTTAACAAGCTTCATATGACAAGAATCTTTCTCAGGACCACTCAGCCCAGAACATGAATCTTTGAACCCAAAAGCAATAGCAAAGTAAAGATAAACTGTACATAGGATAGTTAGTAGAGCTAAAACAGATAACAGAAAGCGGTGCCTCATGATAAGTATTGACCAACTACCCACTTCGTTCTTTGTGAACTGCCTCCTCACAAATGATGATGACCTCATAGGTTCTCCTCAATCTGTAGAATGTGTCAATAATTAGCAAGACTTTAGGTAATTCAATGCACAATTGCTGAATTCATATTCAATCCTCAATTAAAATCCATGATAGTAACAAACAAGAAAAAACACTGCGTAAAATTTTGGGGGTAAAAACCCTCTCACGATCATGAACGTTTTCAAAATAATTTTTCCCAACTTAGAACCAAACAATCTTAGATCTGGTACAATAACCATGATAACAAAAAACAAATCAAATGCCATTTCCTAGTATGGTGACATTCATTGAGTGTTGCAGATTAAACACAATAATGCAGGAATGTTAATCTCACCACCCCATTATCCCAATGACCAAGATAATTAGAAATCAAACAAATGCACACATGGGGATTGGGGATACACAACAAATCTGACTCAGAAATAGATACGCATTAAAGCTAAATGATGATAATTAAACGCAACATAATTGGTTTAAATGAGAAGAGTTACCTTGACAATGAAGGAAAGAAAAAAGTAGAAGCAATGATGCACGATCTTGATCCTAGAAGAGCGTTTCTTATAATGTAAAAAAATACTATAACATGGCCGAAAATAGTTACTATAATTAATGTCCCATTAATTTAAATTTATTGTGTTAGAGAATATGTTACTAGTATTTCTTTAATTGAATTTAAAAAAGAAAATAAATCCATGAAAAACAATAGATTCATTTATTTCAATCTTTCCATTTAAGTCGTTATCTTCACACAATGAAGAAATACGTAACACCACTGCAGTGCAATAGACAACACAAGACTTTTTACACAAACCATAAGTAAATCCCACAGGGTGAGATACAAAATTCCATCACTTTAGAACCGGAAATATGAAGAACCAAGTACAGATGCATGATTTCGACCCAAGTTGCGTCCCCGGATGCACTCCACATCAACCAAGTGCGAGTGATCGATGAAAAGGTTCACCTGAACAAAAAGAACACACGATATCAAAGTGCTGCACAACATTTTAACTATTTCTTGTTCATTAGTGAGGAAAAGGAAATAGAACACTTACTTTTGGCCCATATTGTTTGATAAACCATTCGGATGCTTTCTGATTTAATGCTTCGAACATAGTCTTCTCCAGACCAAGGCGACCTATGATCTTTGCAATAACATCTGCTCGCATATTATCAGCATGTTTGGAAACATCATCAGCATCAATCATTATCATGTCGGCCCCCGCTTCTAGACACCTCTCAGCTCTCCTAATCAAAAGATCCACATCTTCTACTAATTCTGTCACAGAAGTTTCAATACAAGGTCATAAATTGATAAATATGTTCAATTCCACCTTCAAAGAGAGATAGACATATAGATGCATAAAAATGAAGAACAAGAAAGAGAAAAAGGGAATCAAATATGTTTACCAAATGATGTAGACGCTGGAGGAATATACGCCCCGTACGCTCGATCACCAGCTGGAGGAATTTGAGACTCATTAAACTTAACTTCAAAATGAGGCTTAGCCTTCATACCACCAGTTTTGACCAAGCGAACAAATCTTAACAGAGTTTCTTCCGGAACTCCAAGCGAACCCACATTCAGCTCAATTGTATCAAATCCCAAGCTCTTGCATTCCTAATTACAAAAGATAATATATTAATCATGTAACACTAACAAGTTGGACATATTTCAATACAACAAAATGACAGTGCGGACCTGTAGATAGTGTTTGAAGCCTGATGGAGCTTTGTGAATGATATGTTCAGCCCAATCTCCCGTGCTAACATACACATCATGCTGATGAGCCGTATCAATGACTTGTTTGATAAAAGCTTTTGGCATCAAGCTATCAGAGCCTCCAGAGAATTTCAAACCGTCAACATAGTCTCCCATAGATTCCAAAATGTCCTGCACACAACAACACAACACAACACAGTTATTTCAACATACTCTCCCATAGTTAGTTAGGAATGAAAAAGGAAAACCTGAAGAACATTGTGGTTGAAGAGAGTGTAATGGGGACTTCGCATCTCGGTGACGCCGTAGCGACGAGGTTTGGAGGGACGATCCTCGTTCTCGTCGAAGGTTTTCCATCGGTATGCTGACATTATTGCTATTGTTAGTGGGAAGAATTGAGTCCCTTTCTATTTCTCGTTCTCACTGTCCCTGCAACCGAAAGGAACTTTATTTAGAAATGACCATTTGTTTCTTGAAGCTAGCAGAAGAAAAAAGAAGCTGAAGTTCTTTCTAGAATGCCCGAGCTGAACAACAACGCTCCGAATGTTACGTGTCCTTTTATTTTACTTGAAGAACAATGGGTTGTCCACGTGGTTCGTAACGAAAAAGAAGCGGATGTAAGGAATATGTGTTTCTCTGTATTAAGTAAATAATTTTTTTCATTGAAGTATCCTCGATCCTCCATATCAATAAGATAGTTGTTTACACAACGCGACGTTTTCATTCCCACTTTCATATTATTTTTTATTTTGTAATTGACTTAATTGTTGAATTGTTAATTTTGTAGGTCAATTCTATCTCTATCGTACAAAAAATTTGATCTATCATACAAAGGTTCCACTTCACCGTCCACCGAACATCTCTTGTTCTACAATTAAATAGTAGCGTCATCTATGAAAATCGAAATATGATTCCCGCAAATTCTCACGTTCAAATATACTCAAATCCAAAAATTTAGATCTCTTTTGTTAGAATAATCCTATCGCCATTTCTTGATATTCTTTCTTGAAGTTTCAAATTCCTCTTTCAACATATTCGTCCTTAGATTCATCAACCATGGTGGCATCCAACGTCATCCAATTCGTCATTCAATGACAAGTTGTCCCTATAACTGCTGAAACTTTTAAAGCTCCAACTTTTCCTCCTTAAGTAGAAGAAGATTCAGTCATAGCATTGTTTCCTTTTAATCTTATATAGTAAGATCTCGCCTCACTGAAATTTGGTCAACGAACATTCCAAACTCTTCCATTTTTCGCATCTACGTAACAATTTTGACTTCCGCTACTATCCGTTGTACCTAAACAAGAAATGTTCCCTAGCCATTTGTTACAGTCCAACCTTGAAGTATAGGGAGCTACCAACCTAGTAAACAACATCCATAACCTCATGCAGCAACATAATTCACAATTCTTAACAAAAAGTTTGTTCATGATTGAAGCGAGCATGTAACACGTTACTCCAAAGGATAGTATTATGTATGAGGCGTCCTCCCAACGCAATCAAGCCACCATCTTTGAGTTGGCCACCTTTTGGGAAACATCACTACGAGGAGAGACCCTAAGTTCGTCAACTAGCAACTATCATCGAAGACATAAAACTCCTTTGCTTGATCCTAAAGGGGGATTGGTAGCCATACATGAAGAATCACGTTTCTAAGTTTTCTAATATATATATAATATCTAATTAGTATTCTAATAACAATTAATAATAATTTAGTATTATTAGTATAATAATATTGTAGAAGTTTTGTAAGTAGAAATAATAGAATCTTTAGCTGATAATTAATTAACCGGAGATAGTCGTAATAGTCCGAATAATTATACGGTTTATTTGTAGTAAATTTTGGTTGACTCTTTGTATTATATTCTTTGTTGAAAAATGTGAATTAACAGGTGATATTATTGCCTCTATTTATGGGCAAAATATTAAGTTGCAGGCTTATGGCCAATATTGATTTGTTGTTGTGATGCTATGGAATTTTGTTGTTGCTATCCTGACATTCATATTGGATCACTGTTAGCTCCTAAATTTGACACTCACATATATTGGTCTTATTGGCTAAAAATAGATTGAAGAAATCTAAGCTGAAGACACTTTGATAGAAGAGCCTGTGAAAGGAGTTGTGTCGAAGTCATCCTTGCTAAGAAGGAAAAAACACTTGGAGAATTTTCTAAGTTAAAGACAGTTTTGACCGAAAAGCTCTTGTATCAGCAACAAGTAGATTTGAATATGAAGAAAGGAAGGAAAGGCAATTCATTTGGCAGTTTGGAAAAGCGACGTGGCGTCAAGATAGAGGTCGAAGAGCATGCAGAGAACACTTGTCCTCATCCTGGAATGAAGCAACTGTTCAGAAGTTACTTATTATTAGTATAAATATAGGAATTTTGTGTGTTCAACTCATTGTACAAGTCACTCAATTTTATTCAAGTACCCGCTGTGAGAGAAAGAATATTGAGAATGTATGTTTGAATCACCATACTTTATTGCAATCAAAATCTTTACATTTCTTTACAATCCTTGCCGTTTAATATTTTTCTGCAAACTTTACCATTACAGCCTTTTTAATTACTACAAATTTACTTTATCATGTACTTTACTTGCGTTTTTACCAAGTTTTTACCTTCATCATGTGCATTTAAAACTATCCAAGCTTTTACTCCCAGTGTCCAGTCGAACTTGTTCATTAACAACATTAAGACTTCTTATCAAACCCCAAAAACACTTAGCATATGTCCTATGATCAAACTGATCGATCCTGCAAGTAACCAAAATAATCTTTTTGGAAGATCAATGGTTGTTTATCAATTTTCACGATAAACAAATTGGCACACCTGGTGGGACGTTGCTAAGTTTTTGTTTTTTTTACAAACTTTGATAAAAACAGTTTTTATCATAAGTGATTTACGTAATTTCCTTTCTCTCAAAAGTGTTGTATGTTATTGAGAAGTGGTAAATCAACCACCAAAGAGTACATACCTAGGAAAGAAATAGGAGAATGGATAATCCTAATCTGCCAAGTAGTGAAGAAATGCCTCCACCAATTCCCGCGGGAATAACAGTTACACCAACAATTAGTGAACCTGTGCCATCAACGGTTAGTTTAACACCAACATTAGCAATTACACAAACATGACCAATACTTCCTCATGTAGGTCATAGGGGTCCACCAGGAACACCCCCACCAAGGGGAAATCCGGGAGTTCGACCTTATGTCCTTCCAAGATTTTCGATAGCCTGGATGGGTCGAGACCAACCCTATGGCATACCAACTGCTAAAATGGCAAGCCTTATGAATGTCCCATCCATATTTTCAGAACCTTTGGTGAGTGCATCTTCGCCATTGCAGGGATCTGGAACTGGTATGGAAAATCTAGGTAGAAACCAACTCTTATGAGGGACATCCCATATAATGCTAAGCCTCACAAATGCTTCTGCAGCAATTTTGAGGCAACAAATGGATGAGAGTAACCATGACATGGTGAAGATGTTGGCGCAAATCATGAGTATAGTACTTAACCCTCTGATACAAAATACCACCCAGTCGAACCAGCAAATGGCAGTGCAAATAACGCGCATGGCTGAATTTTTTGGGGTTCCTTAACTTATTCGACACTCCCAAAGAGAGATGATAAGAGAAAATCAGGGTGTGGTCTTAGAGGATAACATGACCATTAACCAGAATCCAAAACCAGATGGAATGAACCATAGAGTGGAGGTCGAACAACCTAGGGTTGAAGTACCCAAATTTTCCCTACAAATCCCAAGAGCTATCAAACAAGGTGTAGTTGTGGTAAATAGAAACCAAAATGTTGATGAGGTAATACAACAGGTTCGACACCACAACCATGCAACAGATAATAACTTGACAACCATGGTCGAAAGAATCATGGCACAAAATGGAGTGAATATTAGCTTTCATAGGCCAAACTTTACATCTCCATTGTCAGGTTATATCTTGCAATCAGATTTACCCCTTAGGTGGAAAGTTCTAAAATTCACTAAGTTTTCAAGGGATACAATAGAGTCCACTGTCGAACATGTGGCAAGGTATTTGATAGAGGCTGGGGAAATCTCAAATAATGAGAATCTTAGGATTAAGTATTTCCCAAGCTCCTTAACCAAAAATGCCTTCACTTGGTTTACCATACTCCCAGCCAATTCGATTTACAATTGGAATCAGTTGGAAAGATTGTTCCATGAACAATTCTATATGGGACATACCAAGATAAGTCTGAAAGAACTGGCTAGTGTGAAGAGGAGATTCACTGAGCCAATTGATTAGTATCTGAACAGATTTCGACTGCTCAAAGCCAGATGCTTTACACAAGTTCCTGAACATGAGTTGGTCGAAATGGCTGCAGGGGGTCTAGATTATTCCATTAGGAAGAAATTAGATACCAAATGCCTGAGAGATATGACCCAATTGGCCGATAAAGTTTGATAGGTAGAACGCCTTAAGGCTGAAAAAGCTAAGGCGAATAAAAACCATCAAAGAGAAAGGGTAGCATATGTCGAAGTGGATGATGACGATCCAGAGACCTCTAGTGACCCTATAACTATAGAAGAGAGCGAGGTCGATCTAGCAGAATTAAAGCAAGGACCACCATACTATTGCAAACTGTTAACACCCTCAAATAGGAAGAATCCTACTGAATCTGAAAAGAGTAGTGATAGGTTCCCAAAGAAAACATATAGTTTCAATGTCACAAAATATGATGAAATATTTGACTTGTTAGTTAAATATGGCCAAATGATAGTGCCCCCAGGGGCAAAAATGCCTCCTTTAGATCAAAGGAAAAAGAGAGGGTTTTGTAAATATCATAATTTTTTGGGCCATAAAACCTCACAATGTTTTCTTTTCAGGGATCTCGTTCAAGGTGCAATAAAAGACGGCAGACTCAAATTTGCTGACAAACCTTCTATAAATATTGATGCAAACCCTTTGCAGGTAGATTCCCATTATGCTGAACTTTCATGCATCAATATGGTCGAAGTCTCAGAAGACTTCATCAATAAACTTATTTTTGGCAGTTTCACTAAGGACATTAGCAGAAAAGTTGTCGAAGAGGTACAAAGAAAGGCTGCTGAAAGCCTAAACAAGGGAGCCACTGAAGTCTCAAATAAAGGAACTACTGAAGGTTCCTACTTGGCTGCTGTCACAAGTTCGACAGAAAGCCTAGAGGCTAAGATGCAAAAGCTAAGTGTAGCTGGTAAGAGCAACATGGGAATAAATATGGTTGAATGTCTGAACCTAAAGCTGCAGATTCAGAAGATAACATCAAACAAGAGGAAATCAACAAGCTTTCATTTCCTAAGGAAAACGAAAATCTGGCATATTTTCTACACATATTCCAAAAAAAGAAGTCAGAAGTTATGTTGTGTCCAAGATGCAGTTCTATCTTCGACAAAAAAGCTGCTGAGCACATACAAGGTGTGCGTGTAGAAAATAAAAAATGGGGTAATATTGCCCAACCTAACATGGATCCTAAAGTAAGGTACGATCCTAGAAGGGGATACCAAAAGGGGCCAGTAAACCAGATGAGTAGGCCATCAACCTTCAAGCCTCCAACAAATGTCCCTATGGACACTTGGTTGAAGGCAGCAAATAGAAAAAGGTCTATTGTACCCAAAAATTTGCCCTCCCATTTCATCAATATTTTCTCACCACAAGGCCCTTGGAGCTCAAGATCCAGTTAGGGTTTGCTCTGCTCAAGACTCCTCCTTGTACTGTTGACCCAAATTAGGGTTTGAGTTTGCACAAATATGTTTTGACCTAAAATGCCCAAGATTACTTTCAGGCTTCATGTTGGACTCACAAGTTTATCCATACCAAGTTTCAAGCCTTGATTCCAATCTTTGCCCAGTCAATTGGACAATTGACCTAGAAATCAACTGTATTGGGGAAAAAGTCAACTGTGGTCAATTGACAGTCAAACCTCATGATTTTTGACCCACATCAACATTATGAACTCATATGGACCATTTGATCAAGTTTGGATCACAATTCCACAAGAAACTTGATCAGATCACCAAAAGGGCAAAATGGTCATTTTTAGGGTTTTGACTGCACAAAGGCAATTTTTGACTGTTTGACCTAGCCCATGGCAAACCAAGCTCACATATGGGCTCAAGTACTCAATTACATGGTCTTGACATATTCAACAAGTTCAAAAAATCTCAAATGCACAAGATTGACAGATGAATTTTCCAGTCAACTGATCCAAATTTGACTGTATACTGAAAAGTGAAACTTTGACTTTTTGGTCAAAATCAAGTGCCAAGATTCATTTTTCATCAAAACATGTCAAATTATGAAACTTGTTCATCAAGAAAACAAAAATTACAAATTAGGGTTTGAAATGAAGAAATTTCATAACTTAGAAATTTTCTAAGTTATGAAAATTCCTAATTTTTTCCTAACTTTGTCCCACTTTTTCATCAAGATAAATTTGGATTCAAACAAAACTCAAAACATGAAAGTTATATTCCATTTCAAAATCTACAACTTTTATTCACAAAGTTTCCTCAAAAGAAGCTTGTAGCTCAAGTTATGATTTTTGGAACAAGGGTGCAAAACATTCTTAACTTAGAATTTTTTTGACCTATTTTAGGCAGGATTTTTGCCTAACTTCATGGCCACTTTTCACATGCTTCCACTTGGAATTTCAACTTGCATTACAAAGATGGATTGTAGTACACATTCCAAGCTTTCCAAATTGTCCAAGAACTTCTCAAACACCCTTGTGGTTAGGGAGAATCGAATTTGTCAATATGGGCAAAAGTCACTTTGTTCATGAGCCAATTTCATGTTCATAACTTGGGCATTTTTGAAATCAGCTTGTGCAAGCTAGATTACAGGCCTCTAATCCTTCTTACACTCAATAATTAAATGCATATCCTTTGTGTTAGAGTGTTATTTTGTGCATTTGGACAATACACACAAAATCAAGCCATATTTGGAAAAAGTAACTTATCTATTCTTGTAAAGATCAACTTTATGTCAAACACAAATCTAAGAAGTACAAAGCATATCTTCTAGGCACAAGATTATGGACTAATCCCACTGATCAAGGAGAGATTATGCAACATGCTTGAGGGACCTACCTTGGCCTATAACCCAACTTGACAAACTTTGCTTGTCCAAGAAGAAACATTGCAAAAGATATCCAAGATTGAGCTCCTGTGAACACAAGCCTAAACAAACTTCTTGAACACTTTCCAAACATCAAACCAGACCTAAAGCACGACCAAACCACCTTCAATACCTTCTCATTCCCAGAAACACCATCCTACTGCAAAAAACAGAGTCCCCTCTGCAACTTGACTTCTATAAACCTTTCCACTCGTGCATTTTGGCCAAAAAGAGTTCAAACATGTTCCATATCACCCACTGAAGTTATCCCAAGCATTAAACACAAACTGTAACATCCCTAACATCATTTGCCATTTTCAGTTTTCAACTTTGCAGGTGAACTTCCATAGCTCGATTCAGCTAGTTTCAAAGTAAGCTAGAGGTTGGAGAAGCATCCCTGAACTTCAAGCAAGCTGTACAAGTCCTCACATTGCATTGAAAGTGCCTCCATTGTTGTACACGATCCCAGCTGAACAGGTAAAAGTTTGAACTTCTATCTCTCTATCCAAGCATATCTAGGCTTAGGTTTGTGAAGAAGTTATGTCCTACTCATGTCCCTGAAGCCACCCATATCTTCACTTTCCATTTATATTGTGTATGCTGAGAGAATTTAAGACATGAACATTGAAAAAAACTTAGGTTAAAAATTGGGGGAGAAGAAATTCTCTCTCATTTCTGAGAGTTAGAACAACTTTTTTATATGTATGAGTTTGTGATTTAATGCTCTACATAGTTCATGTTGTGTGTTTTGGCTGAAAATCAAAGAATCAGGATGTTTGAACAAGGCATGAATGGCGCGCGTTTTTGACAGAAGTGTGGCTGGAGGTTGAAGAAGCCTCCTTGGGCTGGGCCTGAGTTTTGTTTTTCTGTTTACACCACCTTTTCACACATACACCCCCCTGACCCATTTTGAGATATATTTGTTATTTTTGATTTTTTCTTTTTAATTCTGATTTTATATTTTTATACAAATATGAAAAAAATACTAAAAATATTTTTCTCACATTTTTTGCATTTTATTTGGTATTTATTGGTTTCATTTAATTCCACATGTAAATAAATATATATATACTTTTATTTAAAATACTAAAAAATAACACAAAACATTTTATTTTCTGATTTTATTTTTATTTTATCTTTTGAAAACATTTTCTAAAAAATATACTTTTTTTTGTAGATAACAAATATATTTTATTTTTTGTATATATTTAATATATTTAATACATAATATAAATATTTATATATTTAGAATATTTAGGATAAAAATACAAAAATAATACATTTTTATTTTTATTATTATTTGACCTCAAAAATCACTTTTTATAATATACTTCCTTTTTATTTATTTTTTGTATACAATTAATAAATATTGTATATAATAATTGATAAATATTATTATTTAGAAAATTAGGGTTTTACCCTAAAAACACAAAATATCCAAAAATTGATTCTTTTATTTTTGTTTATATTTCACATAAAAAAAATACTTTTACATACATGTAAAAATCATTTTTTGCGTCTTGCATATTTATTGTATTTTATTTAATTATTGTACAGTTAAATAATTTGTATATCCAATTTGGATTGTAATAGCTTAGATTTTAATTTCTTGCTAAATATCCCCATTTGAACATTTGTACCCCCCATCCCATAATTGTGTTGTAATAATTTAGGATTTTATTTTTCGCATTTAAAAGCTTTCTAAATATGCCATGATAGACTTAGGGTTTTGTATGCAAAAAATCAAATAACAAATAGCTTGACCTAATTCAAAGACAAAAAAGCATGAAAATGAACAACACCAATCACACTTGCACCCTAGGGTTACTCCACTTGTTGCCTTCAATAATGGGCCATGTTGCATGTTGAGTGTTTTTTGGAAAAACAAAACAATATCAAATGATCATAGTCCCTCGATGACGCTTTCGAAAGTTGCCTAAAAAATGATCAACTCCCTTAAAGAAAAAATTGCCAAAGACACTTGGCACTATTGCAATCATGGTCTAAACGATGACCCGCACCCGTCCCGTTAACATCCTAACACAAGATTGTCCACCAAATACAATGGTGGAACAATACTGTTAAAAGGGTTAAAACACACCAAAGATCTTTGAGAAATTTAGGGTAGATAGCTCTTGGTTACTTGACCAAATCTTGCAAAACAATCCTTGCCATTTTTCAAAACACACATCACAACACACTTTCAAAACAACTTTCAAAAACATTGAAAACTTTTCAGAAGATAAGTACACCTTTGTATACATTCAAACATGGATCATTACAAAGGTTGCCACAACAAATGGCCTCTTTTCAAAACATTTTCAAACCCACACACAAAGCACCATTTTAAACAATTGAAAATGCAAGGCAAGTGATCTAAGCAAGTAACTAAGAGCCCATGGATAACCATGGATAGAAAGGGTGCTAATACCTTCCCTTTCTATAATCTACTCCCCGAACCCAAGAAAACATCTCAAAGGTTTTTGCTGTGCTTTTTAACCTTTCCTTAGGATAAAATAAAAAGTCGGTGGCGACTCTTGCTCAACCGAAACATTTGCGAAAATAAACGCAAAACCTCAAGTCAGTTCTCCCACCGTATCACAGAACTGGCGACTCTGCTGGGGACAATTTTAAAAGTGGAGTAACCTTAGGGCTTAGATCACCCTCTTGCATGACTAATTGTTTGCTTTGATTGCTTTATATCTTGGCTCTCTTGTTTGGGTTTGAAATCCTACACCCGGATTTGGGGAAACATTCATAGATAGCAATACGTTGTGGAAACTGTGCGGGGTATACCGACACGGTTGAAGCAATAGCTATATTAGTGTGACATATTTGTGAGTACCGATAACCCTTGAGTTCAATCAAGGAGAGTACGGGGCCGCTGAGTGATGTCACTAAGCACTAATGACCTAGAACCTTACTTGACCATCTTGGCCTTTCATTAGGGGTAGTGAGATGACCGACTTTGGTGCAGTCCAAAGTTGGTAGATACTCGATACTACACTCATTGAGGGTTGTTTTCTTGGAATATTTTGGTCGCTAGTTAAGTGGCTAAACCAAAACAATGAACATGGAAAACAATCCAATGATATTGAGCTCCTTAGAACCCGGTTACTATTTATAGGACAGGTTTTTAAGCCAACTACACTCAAGAGGGTACTTACCTATGAAACCTCATGCAAGCCTGAAACTAGGGTTTTGTGTGAATTGCTTGTACATATGTTTGTGCATACATCATGAACATCATAAAGCATCATATGCATACACTAACCATTTCAAGGGTTTAGATCTTCATCTTTGTTCTTGTTTTGTAGGTCATGGAAATTCTTTGCAGGAAAACTATCCAAGTCAACCTCGTGAGAATCCTTCCTCAACTTAAGGAGCTCACATCCAGAATTCTGGAAAGCTCTCCCTTCAGTGAAAGACATGGTAGACTGCTCAGCCTAGTCAACACCAGCATTGAAGAGGACATGGTAAAGGTGTTGTTCCAGTTCTTTGACCCCCTTCACCACTGTTTCACTTTCCCCGACTACCAATTGGTGCCCACTTTGGAGGAATTTTCTCAACTCCTGAGAATTCCTATTCTTAATCAACTACCCTACAACGGTACGGAAAAAGAACCAAAGCCTGAAGATGTTGCTCAAGAACTACACTTGCAACCATCTGACATCAAGGGGCATTGGGAAACTAGAAGCGGTGTCAAAGGCTTCTTGGTAAAATTCTTGTTTGAGAAGGCACAAGAGTGTTGGAATTCATTAGATCTACAAGCCTTTGAAGAAATTATGGCACTCCTCATTTATGGGTTGGTCCTGTTCCCAAACCCTGACCAGCTTATAGATGTCAACACCGTCAAGATCTTTTTATCCAGAAATCCAATACCAACATTGCTTGGGGACATCCTCCACTCATTTTACACACGAACAATGAGAAAGAGGGGTGTTCTCATGTGCTGTACTCCTCTCCTTGCAAGGTAGTTTATTTCGCACCTTCCACAATCTGTTTTGAAGAATGACCAAGGCTTAAGGTGGTCACAACGATTGATGACCCTTACTCACTCTGATGTACATTGGTGTTCTCGGTCCAGAGAAAATGTCATCATCGTCGATCATTGTGGAGAGTTCCCTAATGTTCCATTACTTGGCATTAGAGGAGGAATTACCTACAACCCTTGTCTAGCTTTGAGACAATTTGGATATGCACGGAGGGATGGCCCTCATGACATGTTGATTCCTGACTTAGTTTTTGACTTCGACAATGATGCACAAGGACTTCGCCAAAGATTCATCAGATCTTGGAGGATGCCTAACAAGGTAGACAGCAAGACACTGGGGCACAAGAACTCCATCCCTCTTGAGCCTTATCTCAAGTGGGTACGAACCCGAGCCCAGAGTCTAATGATGCCTTACCATCATGTTCTCCCTGTGATTAAAGAGCTCGTTAAGGAAGGAGAGGTTCCCTACACCATCCTATATCCTGACATGCCAACATCGTGGGAGGAGATGCAGAAGAGTTGGATCCAACTCAAGGAGGAACGAAATACTTTTGAAGCCAGCTTCTACGCCAGTGAGAAGAAGGTTTTGGAGCTTACCCGCAGACTCCACGAGGAAGAGACCCTCAACACCTACATCGCACCAAAGAGGATGCGCAACGTCTTTTTACCTTGAGAAGTTTTTTGTAATATTTGGCCCATGGGGCATTTATGTACTGACAAAATTTCTTCTTATTAATATGACGTGTGTTCTTTTTGTTTGCAACAATTTTGAATTTTCTAAATCCTTGAATGCATTGCATAAATAAACATATCATTCATCATGCGTATAATCAGGTCTCCACACCAGGTTTCCTTATCTTTCTGCTGTTTATTTCAGTAAGATGGATCTCGAACAAACGGTCAAGGACTTGCAGTCTCAAAACTCACAGTTCCAACATCTCCTGATGACCTTGGCAAAGGGTCAGGAAGATCTAAAGGCCCTGCTTGGGAACAAAGAGCAAGTGAAAAAGAAGAAGAAAAGAGTCGGGGTGGCTACCCTGGGAAGAAGGTTTAAGGGTGAAGCCAGAAGAGTTCTTGAATTTCCCCCTACATATGAAGAGGGAACCAGTAAAGGGAATGGGGCTGCGGTACCTTCCGAATCCGAAGCTGAAGAAGGAGAGGCTGAAGAAGACGAAGGCTACTCAGAGCAATAATACCCGCCCGCCGACGATAAGTACAAAGGCTTGGAAGACAGGTTGGCAGCTATGGAGCTGCAGAGAGTTCCTGGCTTAGATTTCGAAGATTTGAGATTAGTTGCTGGAATTGTGATCCCCCCGAAGTTTAAAGTGCCAATTTTTGCAAGGTATGACGGGCTGTCCTGCCCGAAGATGCATCTCAGATCATATGTAAGGAAGATCCAACCTTACACTGCAGACAAGAACTTGTGGATCCATTTCTTCCAGGATAGCCTTTCATGGGCTCAACTCGAGTGGTTCTATCAGTTGGATAGAGCCAGTATCCGAAACTGGGAAGACTTGGCTATTGCATTTTATAAGCAGTATCAGTACAATTCCGACCTTGCTCCCACGCGTACCCAACTCCAGGGTATGTCACTGGGGACGGGCGAAGGATTCAAGGAGTATGCGCAAAAGTGGAGAGACCTGGCTGGCAGGGTGCAGCCACCGCTGACTGACCATGAACTTGTTGACATGTTCTTAGGGACCCTGTCTGGTCCGTTCTTCAACCATCTAATTGGGAATTCTTCTGCTGGGTTTACAGATCTGATCTTGACTGGTGAGAGAATAGAAGCTGGTATCAAGTCAGGAAAGATACAGAAAGGTGCCTCCGTGAATACTGAAAAGAAGCCCTTCAAGAAGGAAGCCAGTGCTGTTTATGGTCCCAGAAGACAAATTAAACCGGAACGCCGCCAAGCTATCAACGCGTTGGTAATTTCAGAGCCTGCTGCTGCTCCTCAGAAGTACAACCAACCAAGGGGTGAGAGACCCAAAAGACAGTACACCTGACTCAGCATGACCCTGTCTCAGATTTTGCCGCAACTACTGTCAACCAATTTGGTAACTGTCAAAGAAGCTCCGAAGGTAGTGAACACAGCTTCTCCAAAGTACAACCCCAACGCCCATTACGCTTATCACTCTGATAGCCCGGGGCATACTACATATGATTGCTGGGCTCTGAGGAATAAGGTTCAGGACCTTATTGATGCTAAGGAAATACTATTTGAGGCGCCCGAAAGGCCCAATGTTGCGACTGCTCCCATGCCTCAGCATGGAGTGAATGCTGTGGAAGAAGACCGATATGTAGCCTCCGTGGAAGAGATTGTTAATCCGTTGTTGACTGTCAAAAGGAACCTGTTGCTAGCCGGTTTATTTCTGGGATGTAGTAAAGGTTGCCATCTATGTGTTGTTTCACCTGCTGGTCGTCCCTTGCTGAAATCAGGTATCCAAAGCCTGATGGATAGCAAAGAAATCTTGTTCGAGAAGATTGTTGTTCCTGCTATCCCTGCTGAAGAAGTTTCTATTGTCACTATTTTCAACAAACCTCCTAAGGCTCTCTCAAAGAAGCCTGTCAAAATCATGTCCACTCAGAAGATTGCTCCTATCATCATCACTGTCCCGGGGCCTCTCCCTTATACATCCGACAAAGCTGTCCCATGGCACTATGGGGCAGATGTTTATGTTCTTGGAGTAAAGCAAGAGTTTGATATTAGTACTGGCGTCAGTAACATCACCGGGCCTGCCAAAATTACTCGCAGTGGTAGGCTGTTCTCGCCAGATATTGCGCCACCAGCTATTCAGAGACCTCTTATCATCACACCTGCAAGTGTGCCTGCTCCCCTTCCTGATCAAGTTCCTGTTCCTACCCCTGCTGCCGAGTCATCTAACGCTCAGGGCAAAGGGATTGCTACTGATTTGCCTGCCCTGACGGAGGCACCAAAGACAACCAATGTTGAAGCTTCCCAACAAGAGATGGAAGAGATTCTCAAGATTATCAAGAAGAGTGATTTCAATGTAGTTGAGCAGTTGGGGCACACCTCATCAAAGATTTCTATGCTATCACTGCTGTTGTGTTCAGAGGCCCATGCCAAGGCCCTGATTTCCTTCCTGAAGACGGCCCATGTGCCACAAGAAACGTCTGCTGATAAATTTACCGATTGTGTGGCCAACTTGACTGCCGATAATGGGTTGGGCTTCTCTGACGCCGATCTGACTGCCAAAGGAAAGAACCATAACAACGCCCTGCATGTCTCCATTGAATGCAGGGGCACTACTCTTGCCCATGTGTTGGTAGACACCGGTTCTTCATTGAATGTATTGCCCAAGAAGGCCCTAGACAGGTTGGATTGTGAGGGTTTAGAGCTCAAGCCTAGTAACATTGTTGTCCGGGCCTTTGACGGTTCGAAAAGGATGGTACATGGGGAAGTTGACATTCCAATCAGGGTTGTTTCTCAAGTTTTTGATTCTACCTTCTATGTGATGGATATCCGACCATCCTATTCTTGTTTGCTGGGTCGTCCATGGATCCACAAGGCTGGAGCTGTGACCTCCACACTACATCAGAAGCTTAAGTATCCGGTCAGAGGGAAGATTGTGACAGTGCAGGGGGAGGAAGAATATATGGTCAGCCACCTTAACTCGTTCCGGTACATAGAGATGGATGGGGAGTTCATTGAGACCCCCTTTCAACACTTTGAAGAAGTTCCTCAGACACTGGCATCAACTGAAACTGTGATTGAAGACCCTCCTTTGAAGATGGCTTCCTTAAGAGATGCCCAGGCTATTATTGAGAAGGGTGAGTGCGCAAACTGGGGCCGACTTCCTGATTTCACTCCAAAGACTGACAAGTTTGGTCTGGGTTTCACTGCAGAGGCTCAGAAGGTTGTTCGTAAGGCAAGAATTGGAAGACCTCCTGTGTTCATCACCAACCCGGGAGTAAATGCTATTGAAGACGACGTGGAGGAATCTGAATTCGACAGCTGGATCTACCCAACAACCGACGGTGGACCAAGCAACTGGACTGCCAAAGACTTCACACCTATTACTTTTGTCACTCAGTAATGAACTCTTTTGTTTTGAATTTGTAACAGACAATATTTTGAAACTTTTATGGCTCAGTGTCTTACCCGGGGCACCGTGGCTTCATTTGTGAGGGCTTTTGTGTGTCATTTTCATATATCATCAATAAAAACATTGGACGTTTGTTGCATTTCAAAATCTTGCGCTCCTTTTCTTTCTTTATTATATATTGCAAAACAGCTGTATTTACACACACTCACTTATACAGGTTCCAATCCACTATGGATCTCACTGGTAACGACTCTGCTACCGCCAATTATGACTTCGAAAATCCGATCAACTTAGCCGAAGACGAAGGTGAAGATGATTGCGAAGTGCCTGGTGAGCTCGCAAGACTGTTACTCCAGGAAGAGAGGGCCATTCAGCCACATGAAGAGCCAGTGGAAACGGTAAATCTGGGTACTGAGACAGACATAAAGGAAGTCAAGATTGGTGCCAATCTAGAGCTCAGTGTGAAACAACAGTTGATTCAGATGCTGCATGACTATGTGGAAATCTTTGCCTGGTCTTACGAAGACATGCCTGGGTTGGATACCGACATTGTGGTTCATCACCTGCCTACCAAGGAAGAATGCCCTCCGGTAAAACAGAAGGTCCGCCGCATGCGTCCAGAAATGTCCAAGAAAATCAAAGCTGAGGTTATGAAACAATTTGATGCCGGGTTTCTAGCAGTGACTTCTTACCCTCAGTGGATTGCCAACATGGTTCCAGTGCCGAAGAAGGATGGTAAGGTCCGAATGTGTGTTGATTATAGGGATTTGAATAGGGCGAGCCCTAAGGATGATTTCCCTCTGCCTCATATCAACGTTCTGGTTGACAACACTGCTCAGCATAAAGTATTCTCCTTCATGGACGGCTTCTCCGGTTATAATCAGATCAAGATGGCTCCTGAAGACATGGAGAAGACCACTTTTGTTACTCAGTGGGGCACCTTTTGCTACAAGGTCATGCCTTTTGGGTTGAAAAATGATGGGGCAACCTACCAACGTGCCATGGTTGCTTTATTTCATGACATGATCCATCACGAGATAGAGGTATACGTCGACGATATGATTGCAAGGTCTCAAACCGAGGAGGAACACCTTGACCATCTACGGAAGCTGTTTGACCGTCTGAAGTTGTACAAGCTGAGGTTGAACCCAAACAAGTGCACCTTTGGGGTAAGATCTGGAAAACTACTAGGCTTCATCGTAAGCGACAAAGGAATTCAAGTGGACCCTGCCAAAGTGAAAGCCATACAAGAGATGCCAACTCCCAAGACAGAGAAAGAGGTCAGAGGCTTTCTAGGACGGTTGAATTACATTGCCCGATTCATCTCGCATCTAACTGCTACCTGTGAACCAATCTTCAAGCTGCTGAAGAAAGATCAAGTAGTACGTTGGAATGATGAATGTCAGGCCGCTTTCGAAAAGATCAAAGAGTATCTCCAAGAACCACCCATTCTTATGCCGCCGGTTGAAGGGAGACCTCTAATCTTATACTTGACAGTACTGGACAACTCAATGGGGTGTGTGCTGGGGCAGCATGACGAGTCTGGCCGAAAAGAACACGCCATTTATTACCTTAGCAAAAAGTTTACCGACTGTGAGACCCGATACTCACTGCTCGAGAAAACTTGCTGCGCTTTGGTATGGGCTGCTCGCCGGCTGAGACAGTATATGTTGACTCACACTACTCGGTTGATTTCAAAAATGGATCCAATCAAGTACATATTCGAAAAGCCCGCCTTGTCCGGAAGAATAGCAAGATGGCAAATGATCTTGACAGAATATGACATCCAGTACACGACTCAAAAAGCAATCAAGGGAAGTGTGTTGGCAGACCATTTGGCACATCAGGCAGTGGACGATTACCAGTCGATGAACTTTGAATTTCCAAACGAGGATATCATGGTAGTGACTGATTGTGAAGTACCTGGACCGGATGAAGGACCCGAGGAAGGATCCCGATGGTCTATGCACTTTGACGGAGCCTCGAACGCTTTGGGTAATGGTATCGGCGCTGTGATCATATCCCCTAAAGGCACTCATACTCCACTCACCGCCCGACTATGTTTCAACTGCACCAACAACATGGCAGAGTACGAGGCATGCATCATGGGTCTTCAAGCTGCAATTGACTTAAGGATCAAGTTTCTGAGTGTCTTCAGAGATTCCGCTCTCGTGATCAATCAGGTCAAAGGCGAGTGGGATACGAAACACCCAAATCTTATTCCCTACAAAGAGTATGTGTTGACGTTACTTCCCCACTTCGAGTAGATAACTTTTGAACACTTCCCAAGAGAGGAGAATCAGTTAGCGGACGCGTTGGCCACGATGTCTTCTATGTTCAAAGTCAAATGGGACAACGAGGCGCCCCAGATCATTATTTGGAAGTTGGATGAACCTGCACATTGCTGCGATCTCGAGACCGAAGAGGTAACATAAAAACCTTGGTATCATGAAGTGAAGAGGTACTTGGAAGCTCAAGAATACCCCGAAGGCGCATCTGTTAATGACAAGAAGTTCCTGAGAAGGTTTGCGGAAAAGTTCTTCCTCAGCAATAGCATTCTCTACAAGCGAAACCATGATTCAACCTTACTGCGTTGTGTGGATAAGACTGAAGCAGAAAGGATCATGGCAGAGCTACATGAAGGTACCTTCGGAACACATTTCAGTGGACATACCATGGCAAAGAAAATCCTTCGGGCAGGATATTTCTGGTCCACAATGGAAGTCGATTGTTATCAACATTTTCGAACTTGTCATAAATGCCAGATCTATGCTGATAAGGTACACATTCCTCCGGTTCCTCTGAACGTCTTGACAACACCTTGGCCTTTTGCAATGTGGGGCATTGATATGATCGGCGAAATCAAACCTACGGCATCTAACGGGCATCGCTTCATCCTGGTAGCGATCGATTACTTTACAAAGTGGGTTGAAGCAGCTTCCTACGCTACCGTAACCAAGAACGTCGTGGCACGATTCATTCGGCACAACCTGATCTGTCGATACGGTGTACCTGAGAGGATCATTATGGACAATGGTACCAATCTTAACAATAATGTGATCAGTGAACTCTGCGAGCAATTCGAGATACAACACCACAACTCTTCTCCTTACCGGCCGAAGATGAATGGGGCTGTAGAAGCGGCGAATAAGAATATCAAGAAGATTGTGCAGAAGATGACAGTAACCTACAAAGATTGGCACGAGATGTTACTGTTTGCTCTTCATGGGTACTGTACCTCGGCACAGACGTCAACAGGGGCAACTCCCTTTTCCTTGGTCTATGGCATGGAGGCAGTCTTACCTATTGAAGTCCAGATACCCTCTCTCCGGATAATGAAAGATGCAGGTTTGAGCAAAGATGACTGGATCCAGACTCGGCTTGATCAATTAAACCTAATTGACGAAAAGAGACTCACTGCTATTTGTCATGGTCAGACGTACCAAAAACGGATGATCAGGGTATTTAACAAGAAGGTCAGACGACAAGAGTATCAAGTTGGGGACCTGGTAATCAAGCGCATCATCCTTCCTCAAAGTGATCCTAGGGGCAAATGGACCCCTACGTACGAAGGGCCATTTGTGGTTAAACATATCTTCTTAGGAGGAGCTATGATTCTAACCACCATGGATGGTGACGACCTTCCTCATCCCGCCAATGCAGACATAGTAAAAAGATACTACGCATGAATTAAAGACCCGCTAGGTTGACACACCTAGGCAAAATAAGGGCTTCCCGGCGAACCAAAAGGGTTTGGGCAAAAATAAGGGATGAAATGAAAAAAATCTGTACACCCGGCAAGTCGAAAACCTGAAAAGGCGGCTTGGGCAAAAATGGGTATCCCGGTGGACTGAAAACCCGAAAGGGTGGTCCAGGCAAAAGTTAGGGATAAAGCGTAATACTATGTCTCATTGGATCACCTTGCATCCAGAATTCGGCATCAATTATCGGGCTCAGATGACTCCAATCAATCAGCTTCATCTTCAACTAAGCAGCAGAGTGATGAGACGCTTAAAGACATAAAGGCGATAGCAGAGTTGGAACCCAGTGGGATTATTTTTCACATAGCTATTTTGTTTCCTTTTCACAAAGTTGTATAAACTCTATTTTGCTCGGTGACATTCTCTTACTAGGACGTCAGCCTCTTGTACAAAAACGCCTGTTTACAGGCAAATTTCAAAATCAATACAAGTTCAATTTTTCAGACAAATTATCCATCGTTTTTTCTTTTTCTGTTTTGTTTTGCAAAGAACGTCCAATGTTCATTTTTGATATATGCGTTTGACATTAATTGCTAATCATGAATATTTGCATGCGAAACAAAGGACTAATTACAGATGACATCAGAAATAGGGGCAATAAAGAATTGTCTAAGCGATCCAGTTGCTATGTCCACCAAGGTACTAAGGTAGGTTCGGCTGAAGAATGTAACCAAGTTATCTCAACTCCCCACAGAGTAAGACAAGATTCAGCAATACTCTCCCCAGGAAGAGCTGGTCTCCCATCAGCCCCGAAAAGGCACTTTGTTCCCCTAGCAAGTCAGTGATACTCTCCCCAAGCAGAGTTAGTATACTGTCATCCTTAAGGAAGTTGGGTATCCCTAGAAGATCTCAACATTCCCCAGCGGAATATAGATATTCCTCAGCAAGCATCCCCGACAGTCTTAATATAAGATTGTTCCCCGGCGGAATACCAGACATATCAGTGGAAGCTCATCCCCAGTAGATTCTGGAAGCTTATCACCTGTAGAGTACATACGTCTCTCCCCGACTTTATTCAA
This sequence comes from Vicia faba, assembly GCA_948472305.1. Classification (NCBI taxonomy): domain Eukaryota; kingdom Viridiplantae; phylum Streptophyta; class Magnoliopsida; order Fabales; family Fabaceae; genus Vicia; species Vicia faba. The sequence goes on along the minus strand of OX451741.1, from coordinate 882,297,938 downwards.
AGGTTATTTCCCCACCAGGGTATAACTGGGTTATCCTCAGCTAATTACCACGGAAAGATTGTCCTCGGCGAAGTTCTTCCTATTCCCCAGCGGAGTTCATCAAATTCCCCAACATAACTTATCAGTGGAATCCCCAACGGAGCTCTCATCAAAACCTCAACGAAGTATCTCTTCCCACAGAGTAATTCCCCGCAGAGTAATCTCTCCAACAAGTTTATTCCCCAACGGAGTCATCTTCTCCTACCGGTTTATTCTTGCAACCATCAGCCCCAGCGGAAGCGAAGAACTTTACTCTTCAACGTCAGCCCAGGATTCCATAAACTCCCGACACTCGTCAAGGATTTATTTTCCTAGACGAAAATACATTCATAGACATTTCACATTTCATACATCCTGTTTACATACATGATAAAGTGCATACAACACTATCTCATTTTGAGCATCGTGACATCATGCATTTCATACATCATGACATTGCATACAACTGATGTCTTGCCTTTTCAGGAAAAGGTCAATCCAAAGATGATTACTATCAACTGTCACAATTCCAGATTCGATTCCTGTATCTAGCCAGGGCATATCTATGAGTGATTGATTGTAGATTCGACACCTGTATCCAGCCAGGGCATATCTGCATGAAGAGTTTCCAGATTCGATACCTGTATCCAGCCAGGGCATATTTGTAGACGACAAATTCCAGATTCGATACCTGCATCTAGCCAGGGCATATCTGTAGACGACTAATTCCAGATTCGATACCTGTATCCAGCCAGGGCATATCTGTAGACGACAAATTCCAGATTCGATACCTGTATCCAGCCAGGGCATATCTGTAGACGACTAATTCCAAATTCGATTCCTATATCCAGCCAGGGCATATCTGTGGGTTTTTGATTATGGATTCGACACCTGTATCTAGCCAGGGCATATCTGCATGAATAGTTTAGAGATTCGATACCTGTATCCAGCCAGGGCACGTCTGTAAGCAACCTTTTGGAGTTCCGGATTCGATTCCTGTATCTAGCCAGGGAATATCTATGAGCATTTGATTGTAGATTCGATACCTGTATCTAGCCAGGGCATATCTGCATGAAGAGACTGAAGATCAACACCTGTAGCAAGCCAGGAAACCATCTTTCTTTCTCAAGTACGCAAGTTCTCGCTAAGGAATCTCTTACGCGGTCGACACCTCCAAATGGCATCTATAAGCCCATTCCCGACAAGGTTCTGTCACGTCCCCAAATGGCATCTATAAGCCCATCCTCCTATCTCTTACACTTCCAACTGGCATCTATAATCCCATTCCCGACATCACATTGCTGATACTCCACTATGCGAGTGCAAATTTCTGGGCACTTTAGTGTTCAATCATCTTCCACCTTCGGATCACGAAAGGCACGCAAGCCAATCTACATCCTCAGGTCTAAGAAGATTGAATAGGGGCAACCGTTGTACCCCAAAATTTTCCCTCCCATTTCATCAATATTTTCTCACCACAAGGCCCTTGGAGCTCAAGATCCAATTAGGGTTTGCTCTGCTCAAGACTCCTCCTTGCACTGTTGACCCAAATTAGGGTTTGAGTTTGCACAAAGATGTTTTGACCTAAAATGCCCAAGATGACTTTCATGCTTCATGTTGGACTCATAAGTTTATCCATACCAAGTTTCAAGCCTTGATTCCAATCTTTGCCCAGTCAATTGGACAGTTGACCTAGAAATCAACTGTATTGGGGAAAAAGTCAACTGTGGTCAATTGACAGTCAAACCTCATGATTTTTGACCCACATCAACATTATGAACTCATATGGACCATTTGATCAAGTTTGGATCACAATTCCACAAGAAACTTGATCAGATCACCAAAAGGGCAAAATGGTCATTTTTAGGGTTTTGACTGCACAAAGGCAATTTTTGACTGTTTGACCTAGACCATGGCAAACCAAGCTCACATATGGGCTCAAGGACTCAATGACATGGTCTTGACATATTCAACAAGTTCAAAAAATCCCAAATGCACAAGATTGACAGATAAATTTTCCAGTCAACTGATCCAAATTTGACTGTATACTGAAAAGTCAAACTTTGACTTTTTGGTCAAAATCAAGTGCCAAGATTCATTTTTCATCAAAACATGTCAAATTATGAAACTTGTTCATCAAGAAAACAAAAATTACAAATTAGGGTTTGAAATGAAGAAATTTCATAACTTAGAAATTTTCTAAGTTATGAAAATTCCTATTTTTTTCCTAACTTTGTCCCACTTTTTCATCAAGATACATTTGGATTCAAACAAAACTCAAAACATGAAAGTTATATTCCATTTCAAAATCTACAACTTTTATTCACAAAGTTTCCTCAAAAGAAGCTTGTAGCTCAAGTTATGATTTTTGGAACAAGGGTGCAAAACATTCTTAACTTAGAATTTTTTTGACCTATTTTAGGCAGGATTTTTGCCTAACTTCATGGCCACTTTTCACATGCTTCCACTTGGAATTTCAACTTGAATTACAAAGATGGATTGTAGTACACATTCCAAGCTTTATAAATTGTCCAAGAACTTCTCAAACACCCTTGTGGTTAGGGAGAATCGAATTTGTCAATATGGGCAAAAGTCACTTTGTTCACGAGCCAATTTCATGTTCATAACTTGGGCATTTTTGAAATCAGCTTGTGCAAGCTAGATTACAGGCCTCTAATCCTTCTTACACTCAATAATTAAATGCATGTCCTTTTAGTTAGAGTGTTATTTTGTGCATTTGGACAATACACACAAAATCAAGCCATATTTAGAAAAAGTAACTTATCTATTCTTGTAAAGATCAACTTTATGTCAAACACAAATCTAAGAAGTACAAAGCATATATTCCAGGCACAAGATTATGGACTAATCCCACTGATCAAGGAGAGATTATGCAGCATGCTTGAGGGACCTGCCTTGGCCTATAATCCAACTTGACAAACTTTGCTTGTCCAAGAAGAAACATTGCAAAAGATATCCAAGATTGAGCTCCTGGGAACACAAGCCTAAACAAACTTCTTGAACACTTTCCAAACATCAAACCAGACCTAAAGCATGACCAAACCACCTTCAATACCTTCTCATTCCCAGAAACACCATCCTACTGCAAAAAACAGAGTCCCCTCTGCAACTTAACTTCTATAAACCTTTCCACTCGTGCATTTTGGCCAAAAAGAGTTCAAACATGTTCCATATCACCCACTGAAGCTATCCCAAGCATTAAACACAAACTGTAACATCCCTAACATCATTTGCCATTTTCAGTTTTCAACTTTGCAGGTGAACTTCCATAGCTCGATTCAGCTAGTTTCAAAGTAAGCTAGAGGTTGGAGAAGCATCCCTGAACTTCAAGCAAGCTGTACAAGTCCTCACATTGCATTGAAAGTGCCTCCATTGTTGTACACGATCCCAGCTGAACAGGTAAAAGTTTGAACTTCTATCTCTCTATCCAAGCATATCTAGGCTTAGGTTTGTGAAGAAGTTATGTCCTACTCATGTCCCTGAAGCCACCCATATCTTCACTTTCCATTTATATTGTGTATGCTGAGAGAATTTAAGACATGAACATTGAAAAAAACTTAGGTTAAAAATTGGGGGAGAAGAAATTCTCTCTCATTTCTGAGAGTTAGAACAACTTTTTTATATGTAGGAGTTCGTGATTTAATGCTCTACATAGTTCATGTTGCGTGTTTTGGCTGAAAATCAAAGAATCAGGATGTTTGAACAAGGCATGAATGGCGTGCGTTTTTGACAGAAGTGTGGCTGGAGGTTGAAGAAGCCTCCTTGGGCTGGGCCTGAGTTTTGTTTTTCTGTTTACACCACCTTTTCACACATACACCCCCTGGCCCATTTTGAGATATATTTGTTATTTTTGATTTTTTCTTTTTAATTCTAATTTTATATTTTTATACAAATATGAAAAAAATACTAAAAATATTTTTCTCACATTTTTTGCATTTTATTTGGTATTTATTGGTTTCATTTAATTCCATATGTAAATAAATATATATATACTTTTATTTAAAATACTAAAAAATAACACAAAACATTTTATTTTCTGATTTTATTTTTATTTTATCTTTTAAAAACATTTTATAAAAAATATACTTTTTTTTGTAAATAACAAATATATTTTATTTTTTGTATATATTTAATATATTTAATACATAATATAAATATTTATATATTTAGAATATTTAGGATAAAAATACAAAAATAATACATTTTTATTTTTATTAATATTTGACCTCAAAAATCACTTTTTATAATATACTTCCTTTTTATTTATTTTTTGTATATAATTAATAAATATTGTATATAATAATTGATAAATATTATTATTTAGAAAATTAGGGTTTTACCCTAAAAACACAAAATATCCAAAAATTGATTCTTTTATTTTTGTTTATATTTCACATTAAAAAAATACTTTTACATACATGTAAAAATCATTTTTTGCATCTTGCATATTTATTGTATTTTATTTAATTATTGTACAGTTAAATAATTTGTATATCCAATTTGGATTGTAATAGCTTAGATTTTAATTTCTTGCTAAATATCCCCATTTGAACATTTGTACCCCCCATCCCATAATTGTGTTGTAATAATTTAGGATTTTATTTTTCGCATTTAAAAGCTTTCTAAATATGCCATGATAGACTTAGGGTTTTGTATGCAAAAAATCAAATAACAAATAGCTTGACCTAATTCAAAGACAAAAAAGCATGAAAATGAACAACACCAATCACACTTGCACCCCTAGGGTTACTCCACTTGTTGCCTTCAATAATGGGCCATGTTGCATGTTGAGTGTTTTTTGGCAAAACAAAACAATATCAAATGATCATAGTCCCTCGATGACGCTTTCGAAAGTTGCCTAAAAAATGATCAAGTCCCTTAAAGAAAAAATTGCCAAAGACACTTGGCACTATTGCAATCATGGTCTAAACGATGACCCGCGCCCGTCCCGTTAACATCCTAACACAAGATTGTCCACCAAATACAATGGTGGAACAATACTGTTAAAAGGGTTAAAACACACCAAAGATCTTTGAGAAATTTAGGGTAGATAGCTCTTGGTTACTTGACCAAATCTTGCAAAACAATCCTTGCCATTTTTCAAAACACACATCACAACAAACTTTCAAAACAACTTTCAAAAACATTGAAAACTTTTCAAAAGATAAGTACACCTTTGTATACATTCAAACATGGATCATTACAAAGGTTGCCACAACAAATGGCCTCTTTTCAAAACATTTTCAAACCCACACACAAAGCACCATTTCAAACAATTGAAAATGCAAGGCAAGTGATCTAAGCAAGTAACTAAGAGCCCATGGATAACCATGGATAGAAAAGGTGCTAATACCTTCCCTTTCTATAATCTACTCCCCGAACCCAAGAAAACATCTCAAAGGTTTTTGCTGTGCTTTTTAACCTTTCCTTAGGATAAAATAAAAAGTCGTTGGCGACTCTTGCTCAACCGAAACATTTGCGAAAATAAACGCAAAACCTCAAGTCAGTTCTCCCACCGTATCACAAGGTCCAACAAGGGAAAATGACAGATGTTCGATATGCCAAGAGGATCCTCTTTGGCCTACATAAAGGAATTTCAGTCAACAACAACAAACAGGGTTGCTCACATGTCGAACAATTACAAAGGAAAGAACCCTATGACCCGTTCCCAATGGAGAAGGTATCAGAGACGACGAATGGCCGAAAGAGAGGCTGCAGAAAAGCCCCAACCAGAAATAAGCACTAACGTGCCGAAAAAAAAAGAAAAGGCTAAACCAAGAATGCCTTTGGAGAAAAAGCCAATTGCTAGAAGGCTGGTATGGCCTGAACAAGATGAATCGGAGGAAGGATATGATTCTGGGTCTGATGTTACATTATACATCATGGTAAATATGGTGTCTGTGCTGCCAAGAGAATACGACCAATAGGTCGAAGTCGAAGAGATCGAGTGGGAGGTCGAATAAGAAATGGCTAAGCATAGGCCAATATGCTACTATGTTATGAACAATAGATATGTAGAAGAGTAAAAATGCCTTCTTCGAGCGTCTCACTAAGGCAATGAGGAATCACCTCAAACCCTTGTTCATAAGGGCAAAAATAAGGGAGGCGACCATCAACAAAGTCTTGGTTGATTGTGGGGCCACAATTAACATAATCTCTCAATGTATGTTGAGAAAACTTGGTAAGGGAGATGAAGATATCAAGCCCTATAACATGGTTTTATCAAACTATGAAGGTGGAATTGGGACCACCATGGGAGTAATCCAATTGGACCTCAAAGTGGGGACCATAGTTCGACCAACAATATTTATGGTCATCTCAGCAAAACCCAACTACAATTTGCTCATAGGCAGGGAGTGGATCCATGGCATAGGAGCAGTGCCATCATTGATGCATCAGCGCGTTACAATCTGGCGCCCAGACGGCATAGTAGAAAACATTGAAGCTGACCAGAGTTACTATATGGTAGAAGTCAACAATATTGACAGAACAAGCTTCCACAGAAATTTGGCCCATATAGGGCCATGTAATCCTCCAGACTTCGACTTGGTGCCAGCATTTTTGCTCCCTATACCTACACTCAGATCATAGATTCCAATGGGATAGGGAGGATTTGTCAAACATTTATTTCATAGAGATTGATGATATACGATCAACAGGCTGGGGAAGTGATTTCAGTGACCATGACTGAGTCACAAGAATTACAGAGGATTTCGGCATATGTGGCCAAAAACAGAATGATAGTGGCCTTAGAGGCTGAAATGAAGTATATGGCTGTCAAAGCCAATGAGCAAGTGCCACTTCCAGAAGTCCATGGGAAAGATTTCAACCCAGAACCACTTGACTCAAGAGAGGAGGAAGTGCAAGGCCAGAGGCTAGATGCCATCTACGATGATGAGCCTTTGGGTTTCGAGAAGGATCCGCTGGCAAGCAATATTAAAATGCTAACGCAAGATCCTCTTGAAGAGATAGACTTGGGCGAAGGAATGGTGAAGAGACCAACATATATCAGTGCAAAGATAGATCTAGAGCTCAGAGTCAAAGTAATCCAATTGCTGAAGGATTTTAAAGACTGCTTTGCGCGACATCATGACACGTAATCCAATGAGCACAGAGCTCAGAGTCAAAGTAATCCAACATATATCAGTGCAAAGATAGATCTAGAGCTCAGAGTCAAAGTAATCCAATGAGCACGTCTTGAGTAAAAATGGGAGGGAAAATTTTGGGGTACAACAACAGTCTTCAGGATGACACATACTGTAAGTTTCAGTTCTATGTGTCGACTCATACGACCTTTAGAACGACACATCTACCTCAATATTAAAGGTTGTAGCTTCTATTTGTTATAGGATGACACGTAAGCCTTTTCAAGCTGGCACATACTTTTATTTTTAGCCTTATGTGCCGACACATCCGTATTTCAGGTCGACATATACTGTTTGTTTGGGTCAATTTTTCAATTCTTTTTAATTCCAAAAATTACCTCTTTTCATACAAACTTCCACAACTATAAATAAATCATTCATGCATCTTTACAACTTGATGAAACTATAAAAACATATCACCATTGCTCTTTACCTTCAACCTCCAACCTATGCATACACAATGATAAATCACACATAATCATATTTTGTCGGGGTGCCATCTAGGAGAGGTTTCATAACGTCCAATTAGGTTTTTGTAACCGAGAATATTGAGTTGAGAATTATGGGGGGTTTCATATGGAAAAACCTAGTGTTTATCCTCCAAGATATTTGGTAGATTTGGGGGTTTTGTACATGACTTTTAAAATAGGATTGCACCTAAGTTAAAGCTTTAGAGTTAGGGTAACCCAAAGGAGTAGCGAGAGAACAATGAATCAAATTGGAAATTCTTGTGTTCAATAGTTAAAAGTGATCGTGCGTGAAGAGATTTGGAGTTAGGGTAACCCAAAGGAGTAACAAGATTCGATAAATCATTTGGGAGCTATTGTGTCTTGGTCTTGTTGAAGATTAAAAGAAGAGAAGAGGTTAAATTAACAACAAACGATTAGGGTTTGTAGGGTTGCTCTTGGAACATTTCTCTTGTAATCAACTTTTTTCAAAGTAAGATTGATATCTCACTTTTATTTGAAATTGGGGGCAGATGTAGCCATAGCAAGGACGAATGGTGAACTGCCTACAAAAATCCTTATCTCTCTCTCTCTCTCTCTCTCTCTCTCTCTCTCTCTCTCTTATCTCTTATCTCTTTACTCACTTTTACTTTTCATTACATAATTTGTTGAATTTCATTGTTTGACCGATCGACTCGTATGAATTTTTCTGTGATTGTTTTTGTTTAAATTTGTTTGTTGATTAGCTTATAATCACTTTGATTATAAGTGCTTTTTCATATCAATAAAACTCAAAGGAAAATTTTGAAAATTCGTTCGCATATCAAGTGTTCGACGAATTTTATTGTTCTATATTTTGCTTAATTACATTGGAAATATGTTGCTAGTAAATTGTGATAAACGAGTAACTCTTATTTACTTATTGTATGCAATTTGTTGAGTGTATTGTTTGATCGATCGATTCGTATATAATTTTTATTTGATTATTAAAGTTTAAATTTATTTGTAGATTAGCTTATAATTACTTTGATTGTATGTGTTTTTTCATATCAACAAAGTTCAAAGAAAATTCTGAAAAATTGATTGCGTGCCAAGTATTCGATAAATTGTCAAGTTATATTTTTTACTTGATTTCATTGGAAATAGGAAACCACTGTGTTTGATATAAAACTGTTAGTTGAGATATTATTATTTTGATTGATTTTATTATTATCTTAATTTCATACGGCTTATGCATATCTGAGTTTCCAATAACTAGGTTCGTTTAGACTACTATTTTGATCTAGGCCAAAAACCGTTCGCTAAACATTGTTTTTCAAATAAGTTTTTAAATACCTATTTTTGAAAGGTAATTTTTTAATTGGGAATTTATTCACCCTCTCTAGATAAGTTGATGTAGTCTAACAATATTTATGAAGGTGTGATTAGCAGGTGGTTAAGAACTTCGTTCTCAAAATCGTTTAAAGAAATACATAAACCTATTAGGGGTAACAAACAATCATGAAGAAGGATGGCACACCCTTCATACTTATTACACCCCTTTTCGTCTTCCACAGGAATAAGTATTCCCCAGTTACACAAAGACCCTACCTTGGTGAAAGCTCGATCCAAACTACCGTCATAGGTGAATATATAAGTATTTTCCAACATTTCTTGATCTATGCACATTGACAAAATTTTCCCCTTTGGCTTACAAAGCATAGTAGGCGATGTCCATTCTAAAGAATATTGTCAGCATAGAAAAGGGAAATCTAAGAGTGTGTTTGGATGAAGCATTTTAATGAAGAAAAGTAATTTTTTAAGGAAATTTAAAATGGCTTGATCAAAATTCATTGTTTGGATAAAAAATATAGAGAATTGTTAAAACGATGTAAATTTATGAAGTATTTTATTCAAGTCAAATTTAAGGAATTTCAAATGACATCAAAAATAAAGAATTTGAAATTGCTCCATAATTTAAATGTTACATTATTTTTTATTAATTTTTCAAAATTTACAAAATAGTCCTTATATTTTATGAAAATTATAAATTTATCCTTGAAATTTTCAAAAAATTGCAAACAAGTCCTTAAATAATTTTCGAAATTTATAAATTAGTCCTTGAAATTTTGAAAAATTGCAAAGTGGTCCTATTTTCCATATTTTAAATTTGGCCCAAAATTTTAAAATTTATGAAAATGACTCCAAAAATTAACAATGAATCATTTTAATACTCCATCCAAACCAAAAATTTTAAAATTGAATGAATTTCAATTGAATCATTTGAATTGCTTAGAATTTTGAATTCCTTAAAAATTCCAAATTACTTCATCCAAACACACTCGAAAGAAATAACATTCTGATCAAATACACCAATAACAGAAGTTCAAGCATCAAAGATACCAAAAAGCTCACCCTTAAAAACCCTAACAGATAAGGAAGCGTTAACAAGAAAAAGATATTGACTTTACCTTACAAGAACTGAGTTGGTTGCCTATGTGTATCGAATTCCATCGAACAAAGATCACAAATGAGCTTAACCAAAAAAAGCGGTGCAAAAGAGTTCGCAAGAAATAACTAAGCTGGCAAGACAAAAAAAGAAGATCTTTTGCAGGTCGTGAATGAAAGAAAAGAGAAAAATGATGCTTCATGAACCTTTTATATGTACCTCAACCACATAAGATCGTACGATCCGTTACATATCACCAACGGTTGGGATTTCATCGAAGATTATTTAAAGTACTCAAGTACCATAAGAAAGAGGAAACAATATTACCCATTATCCTATGGACGCATGTCAGTTGTTCCCCACGGAACATTATCTATTACGAGCAAGACATTTAATGGTTCTGTTACTGTTGATATTGACGTCCCATCAAGGCCTTTTCACCTCCTCTGGCCAAACAACTCAGCTAAAGTGTATACGACAAACTCCCGTCTTGTAAAGAAGGAACAAGAGCTTTTGTGCAATTGTTCTGGGTCGCTCACTAAACCCAAGATGAAAGACCCATAGGAGGAGTATGTGTTCCTTTGTCCGCACCTGAAGTAGACAACTCTGCGCACTAAAGCATTGTCAACCTCCAGATCAATTAGACGTTTGTCCCCACAATTCACCACACTCCGCGTAGAAGGTTTTAAGAAAGAAAGTGTGTCATTCACAAATATTCAAATTCATTCTCAGTCCGCGTTGGACTATCTCAACATTGGATAAAGGAGTTGATTGTGATGAAATTGTAAAACTTTTTAATGACACAAGATTTTCATAAAAATTTCATAAAAATTAAACATATTTATTAGACAATTCTAGAGGCAGGATTTAATCATTAATAAAAATTAATTTGTTTTGAAAATACAAGATAAATATTTGTTCCGTTTTAAATAATAAAACAAAAATTTGTGGATATAAAACGTTTGTTAATACAAATTTACCTCTTTAATTCTTTAATTGATAATTTAAGAACACTTGCATTAGTCTCACAAGCTTGAAAACATATTCAACTTGATTTACCATATTTTGGCTACAGGGATCCATTCCACTCTCATGTGCTGGACATACCTGCGAATTTTGGCTTTCCTTGCTGGTGAAACTCTTGTTTCCGTGTTCCCTAATGGAAGGAATATTAGAAAGGGAAAATGCAAACAAAGAATAAAGTAAAAAATGTAAAGATAAAAGTAGCTTTAAGCCTAATAAGCTAATTAGTCCCATATAAAATAGTGGATCACAAACCTGGCTCAATCTTTATTCTTATTCCTCCAATATTATATTAGAGGATGCTTAACTATTAAAGTGATGAGTTAAAAGAACAAGGTGGCTAACATCTTTTTTTGCAACACCTTTGAATTTCAGAAAAATGGTTAAAAACTATGGTTTCCTTGTCTGCATTGTTGTCATTGTGATGGATGTTGTTGCTGGCATACTTGGAATTCAAGCAGAAATAGCTCAAAATAAGGTACTCTTACCATGAACTTGACATCTCATAGACAAATCATACATACTATCTGAATTAAGGATTCAATTATTGATAACAGGTGAAGGATTTGAAGATGTGGGTGCTTGTTTGTAGGGATCCAAGCTATCAAGCTTTCAAGCTAGGACTTAGTGCTTCCATTCTCTTGGCCTTGGCTCATGCAATTGCTCACTTTCTTGGTGGTTGCATTTGCACAAAGTCTATAGAAGAGTACAAAAGAGCTACATCCAATAGACAATTAGCAATCGCTTTCCTCATTCTCTCATGGTAAGTCTTCTAAACAACGTCACAAAATTTATGTCACTAGATACGTTCTAATAAGTCGATTCAAACATACTCTAAAACTTGATGGACTTTTGCTGAATTGGTGTTGGTTGTTTGCAGGATAGTATTAGGAGTTGCTTTCTCCATGCTGATCATAGGCACATTAGCCAACTCAAGATCAAGAGAGTCGTGTGGGATATCAAATCATCGATTTTTATCTATTGGAGGGGTTTTATGTTTCGTTCACGGATTGTTTACTGTTGCCTATTTTGTTTCAGCAACGGCCACAAAAAGAGAAGAGTACAAGTGACAAGATAATGTAGTATAGACACTAGTAAAAGTGTTTAGTTTCTCAAATTGTTTTTACCTAACATGTCTTTACTTAGCATATAATAGGAGAATGATTCATAGACACCTCTTTTGTTTATCCATCTATTTACATCTACTCTCTATTTCATCCAAGATAAAAATGAAATAAAATAAAACACTCTAGTTCCTTTTTATTCACTTTTGATTTTTAGTTTTCAAAATTTGTTTTATAGTTACAATTTTATCATTCGGATCGTGGAAACAATGTTTAAGCAGAGAGATATTATGTTCGCACTGCACCTCATTTTTGGGTATGATCTCCTCTGTCCTGCCATGGCGCATCATGCCCTTCTTTGGTCTTGTCTACCTCCACCTAAATGTTATTCTCAACCCAAAGATTAGCATGCTTATAATACTCAACATATTGATAACGTGATCATGAAGTTGTCTTTTGTGCAAGCTTTTAACAATTCGCTATGTGACATTCCAATGTGCCAATTGCATAAACACACGATCAAGAGAGATCAAATAGCAATCCTTACAATGCAAAAACAATCTGCATGGTCATATGATATGGCCAAAAGAAACTAAATAGTTAAAGGTGGAAGAAATTTGCGGTAAACATATGAAACATTGGAAGCCAATTAGAAAGTGGGGAATCACTTTACTTGGTAAAGAATTTTATGAGCTATCGTTTTCACATGTCAAAGACCTTAAAATGGTGCAATCGGTTCATTCTTGAAGTATCAACCCATTATTTATTAAGTTTTTCACTTGGAGCAAGGATTTTAATCCATAGAGGGGACCTCAAATGAGATATTTCTTCCGGTAATTGTGTCCATAACTGTTAACTTTGACATCTTGCTTATTGATGGCTGCAGTTTCTGTGACATCATCTACTCGAATATTTTTTATTAAATAATTGATTTCAAGAATAAGAGGGATTGTGGTATTTAATAATTGCGATAACTTTAAAAAATTGTTTTCTTAAAACAACAATTTGTGTTAATATTGAAAAGACAGATAGAAAAGCAACGAAAAAAGATAAAACAATAAAGTAAATGACAGAAATTAAAAAGACAGGGTTAAAGAGATGAAACCAAAACTTATATAGATTCAGTCGAATAACTTAAGCTTTCACAGGTTATGTCCATCAGTCGAATAACTTAAACTTTCGCAGCTTAATGCCCATTCACCAAGAGAACATCTCGAGAGTTCCACTAATAATTTCAGATTTTACAGGTTATGCCCACATATCTTTAATACAAATGAAATGAGAGATTTTATACTGGATTATTCCCCAAACTAACAAGATCTTTTATCTAGGCTGAGCTCACGAGTCGAGTAGAGATTTTACCAACTAATCTCAATAACCAATAAGAACTTTCACTAGTTCAGTTCTAAAACCAAATAAAGATTTTCACTAGTTTATCTCAAGAACCAAACACGAACCATCAAGAGAATCACACTCTTGAAATAACCAATGGCCCGACTCTGTACAACACTTTCTTCACAAGTAGTTTTCACTCATAAGTCACTAAGACAACTTTGGTGAAAGAAAAATATTAAAGAGAGAAGAAGGGAATAATAAAATAGTAATAAATAGGAAAACTTTGAATTCTGGTGTATTTTCAAATAAGGAGAGTCCTATTTTATATAGAAGAAAATGATGCTAAAAAAGGAAATAATTCATGGGTCAAATTAATGGGATAATCGATTATTGAACTCCAATAATCAATTGTTCAAATCACAAATGCAAGATTTTGATATTTAGTCGATATTGTTCCTTAAGAGATTGTCACAATCGATTTTAAATCAACCAAGAAAAAATAACCGATAAGATTAATAGGTCTAATCGATTATTTAGTTAGAAAAACTTCTCAATCAATAAGACACTCTCCTAATCAGTTGTCAAGACCCTAAATTTTTTTTAGGTTATTTTATTAAATAAAGAGGGGGCCTTAAAAATAATTTGTGTGTGTATGAGTTTCCTTAGTATCTTAGGAGTTACTTTCACAAAACTCTGGTCACTCAAACAGACACGACCATACAAGCTTTTACACTTTCTCTACTTTATAACTCTGAAGCTTTCAAATTTCTTTTCCAGATACACCAATTATATAAGCACTTCACTTGAACCTTGAATCCTCTAATTGACGAGGCTTGAAATATCTTTAAGTTAATCACCATCACTAAGTAGTTAGAGAGATATCACCACTAGATTTAACATGCATTAGTGTTATTGTCATAAAAACACTAGAATAGTAAACAATATCATGATCATTAGCTTTATACGTGCAAGCACATAGATCCACATTTTTAGAAAATAGGGTTGGAAAAAGAGATGTTGTGGCCCTATAAAGAATCCGACCTATAGGCCTTCAACGACACAATAACTTATCCTTGGGGTACATCAAGTTGATGATCATCTTGGGAGAGGGACAACATACCAAGATAATCGATTTTCTATTTCTTATAGTCCCTTGCAAAAGCATCTACAATTGAATCATAGGAAGACACTTTACAACGACCTTAGATGCAAGTGGCATCCCTAGTTGACCTCAAGCTAAAATGCCACAATGTCCACGATGAACCGATGACGATAAGCGTCAACCTATTTGGGGTGAAAAGGCTCTACATGGCTCTACAACAAGACCAAAAGGAATATAAAGCAAAAACTATGGAAATTAATGTAGCTTCCATGGTCAGACAATTGCGATACATGGCTATTCGGATCCTATAGGTAAGATGAATATGTGCATGTAGCCAACAAAAGTGAAATCCGTGCCAGTAATGACATCCCCAATGGTTAATAAGTAGTGGCTATGTCGCTTGGTTAATTTCAATTCAGTAGTTATGTAAAGGCATTAACATATTATTACATTGTATGATGATGTTCCATCAAATAATAGATAAATGTCCACTAAACTATCTATTTTCCTTCTAGAATGAAATGTAACAATGAGTTTGTGGCACGATCAAAATGATCCCCAAAACAATGAATCGAGGGTGTTGTCATAAACACCAAAGGTATATGGCTAAAACAATAAATATGGAACCATGTTTTGCAGGTAATAGGTTGTTGTTTTGATGATGCCAACTCTTTAGCATATTAAAGATGCAATAAGTTTTTGTCTTGACCATAAAAGAGAAAATAGATACTCAATATAATGACAATTGTAAAGGATAATAAAGATAAAATTAAACATAATAAATATTCAATCTTAAAGAAAGTTAACAAACACACTTAATCAGTCAAAGATGCAAGTCATGGATTTGATAAGGAATGACAAAGTTTCAAGTTGTAGATAAAACCCTCAAACATCAACAAAGGTTTAGACAAAGGTAAGCAAACAAGATTATATTAAGAGCCTCAAAAGAAGCTTCCAAGAAAAATTCAACCTGTTGTACCCCAAAATTTGCCCTCCCATATTCCTCAAGATTTGTCAAGAATGATCCTCAAATTACTCAGGATTGCTCAAGGGATGTACAGGCAAACCACCTCCTAAGACAGCTGAAATTAGGGTTTTGGTTCTTTCAAAGAATTTTGGGTTCTCAATGGTTCAATCAAGTCTCATATGCCTATATACATTCTCAAGCACCTACATACCAAGTTTCAAGACTCACAGTGTCAATTTGCACAGTCAAAAGCCTCATTTGATCCACAGTCAATTGCAAGGACAAAATGGTCATTTTACAGTCAAAAGTCAGAATTTTTGGTCAACATCTTATTTTGAGTACACAATAATCATTTGATCAAACCTTGATCATGATTCCACAAGAATAGCTCAAAAATCATCAAGATGCAAAAAGTTACTATTTTTGGACAGTAGAAAAGTCAACTGTATCTTGACCAGGGCATAACCTTTTCATGGTTCATCAGAAAAATTCCATCCAATGCTCATTTTTAAGGGAATGCAATTTCCTACAAACCATCTTCACACTCCAAGTCCAAGAAATGCTCTCACAAGAAGTTATCAATTTCTACATTATAGGTCAAATTCAAAAGTCAACAAAAATGCACTTTAAGTCAAAGGCCATAACTTGAGATTGGTAAATCCAAATGACATGGGACCAAAGGCATTGGTTAGAGGACTTCAAGAGCTTTCCAAAATGTCCAAGAACATGGTTATATGATCAAAATTGCGCAAGTTGTGCATTGGAGAAGTTGGGAAATTTTTATGAATTTGCAAAAGTCAACTTTGCTCAAAACACCTTCTTTTTGCTAATGGGCCTCAAATCTCTTGTTGAAACTTCATCCATGGCCTATGCACGACCCATCAAGCTTAATTGAATTTATTTTCTTATTTTTATTAATTAATTGGATTTTTAATTGATATTAATTCATTTAATCAATTTAAATTGTAGGAAAATACAAGATTTGGTTTTTAAATCTTTTGGTGAAGCAAATATGACCTAAAAAGGCTGGCGAATTCGTGCACAAAGTCAAAGATGCAAAAAATCCAAAATTGGCAACATTTTCCAATCATGAAAAATAAAAAAGATTTGATTTCCAATCAAGGATTCAATCATCATTACAATGGATATTGGCCCAAGTTTTTGACCTAATTCCATTCTCTTATACATAAGCAAGCAAACCCTGATGGGAAAGACGTGAAAAAGCTGCAGAAAAAAGCCATAGCATATTGAAAAATTCCAAGAAAATTGAAAACTGGTTTTTATATTCTAGGGCGATTTAAGAGTTTTTATTGATTCCAATACATTGCAGGAGATCCCAGGAAGGTTGTGCAATCAAATTCAGACCTTAAAGCTCAAGAAATCACTGAAAACCGAACCACGGTTTGCACTTATTTTCCAAAATCGTATTGTTGAATTCATGCATATTTAACATGTTTTCTTGATTGATTTGTGTTAATAGGAATCATACGAAGCTAATGGTATGGTTTAATTGAACTGAAACGCCATAAATCAAAAGTTGCCATGATCAATTTCTAGGGTTCTAAAGCTTTGAAATTGGGGCTTTGCAATCCAGGAAAAATTAAGACTTGTGAGACCCATGGTTGGAATCGTTAGAACAAGACGAACAAAACCAACCCATCGCGAAATATTTATATGCATTGAGCTGCTAATCGCTATTTTTCCCTGTAGTAGTTTGTGGGGGTTAAAAACCACCCGTTATCTAATATTATTTACAGGTACAAACGAAGAAGACGAGGACGTGTTAGCATCTGAGTGGTTGATTTGAAAATACGCGCGTTTTTTGTGTTTTACAGCATATTGATTAAATTCTTAATATAATAATTGCTTATCACTATAATATCAAAAGCATGCAAGCGGTGTAGTGGTTGGTGCGTTGGCTTGGAACCATTGGGACCTGGGTTCGAATCCCAGGTCCCCCAAATGTTTATTTGTTATTTTTCTTCAGGCGTTCTTGTGCAAAGCTGGCAAAGGGAGTCTACCATATGCTACAAATCTCAGCATGCCAAGTGGCTCCTGGCCAAATCTGAAGGCCAGGATTGAAGGACCATTCTACTCCCTAGTCAACACACGCGTGGATGATCTCAAGAGTCAAAGCAGGCTTGAATTGTTAATGGGCTTCAGATTTCCAGCACACCTCCTAATTGGGCCAACACCCCCTGGGTTATTCTTTTTTTTCTTCTTATATTTTTTTTCATTTAATTATTTTACTATTAATTATTATTATTATTTAATTAACCAAATTAATTTTTTTTCATAATAAATTCAGAAAACATAAAAAACATAATATTTTTAATTATTTATTAATTTCACCCTTAATTTATTATTTTTGTAAATAAATATAATTAACTAATTTAGTTTTAATTAGGGTTAATTTTAACTTTTTTTCAATAATTTAAAATCAACATAGAATTAGGTTTTTTTGACAATTTTAATCCTTTTGTTTTTATTTCCTTAAAACATTAAAAAACCAAAAATATTTCTTTTAATTAATTAATTAGTTTAGGTTTAATTTAATTCATAAAAGATAAAAACTTCTTTCTTTCTCAAAAAAGGGGTCAAAACCCTAAAGACTCTCCGATTCAATTCTTTCTCGCGCATGTGATTATTTTTTATTCATATTTTGATCCATTATTATGTAATTGCTCCGAGGATGTAATAGCTTTAATTAGGACTATTTATCGCTTTTATTTATTTTCTCGCATTTATTTTTCAAGGGTTGTTTTTGGCGATGTAAATACCCGACGCCTTGTAATAGCTTAGTTTACTTTCCGCAACTCTTAATTGCTAGATGTATGTTAATTAGGCTATGCATGACAAGACTTACCTTAAAATTAAAATCAACCCGTAGCTCACCATAACATGTGCAAAGATAACTTATCTGAAACCTGATACACTCGCACATGCCACTCCTAGGGTACGCCTCACTTGGTTGCCTCGACGTGGTCATTGAGTATAGGGTGTTTTAGAGGTCGCCCTCCTGTCTAAAGATCAAAAGTTGCCTCGAAACGGTTGCCTCGGATAAAAAGGATCTAGGATATTAGGGTTACCGCTAAGGCGTCCTACCATTGCTTTAGTGACCACATGTCCCTAAAATCGAATTGACCCGAAACTCCAACGACGGTGCTACCTACTCCTCAATAGTGGGATAGTACTGTCTAAAGGACATTTACACAGCTTAATTTCTTTTGAGTAGGTAGAGGATCTCAGGTACTTGCTCTTTCAAAACAAAAATACTTTTCGCACCTACACTTTTCAAACAAGTTTTCAAACAAATACTTCATACACTCTTGAGGACAGATACAAGAGTCAAATCGAAGTTTTCAAACAAACTTTTTCAAAACCCACAAACACAAGAGAAGCAAAACATTTTGAAAACATAGTGAGCAAGTACCTAAGAGCCCGTGGATAACCACTGATAGAAAGGGTGCTAACACCTTCCCTTTCTATAATCTACCTCCCGAACCGAGAAACATCTCGAAAAGGAATTTTGCTGTGCTTTTGTCCTTTCCTTGTTGGAGAAAATAAAAGACGATGGCGACTCTTGCTTACCGCGACATTTCGCGAACCAGCATTCCAAAACAGTCAGTTCTATTTCCACCGATCACAGAACTGGCGACTCTGCTGGGGATTATTATAAGTGAGGTGTACCTTAGGATTAGATCATTCTATGTTTTCAATTGTATGCCTTGTTTGCTTTAACTTTGTGGGCTTGTATTGGAGTTTTATATATCCTAACCCGGATCTGGGGGATACCCTTTAGGTAAGTAGAAATAAACTGTGAGGGACCTGTCCAACATAGACTGACACGGGTGAAGCAGTAGCTACGTTGGTGTGACACCTTGGTCTGTACCGATATCCCTTGTGTTGGAACGAGGAGAATATGGGTCTTCTGAGGAGTCATTAAGCACCAACTGACCTTAGAACCTTAAATTGACCAACTTGGCCATACAACAGTAGCAGTATGCTACACTCATTGAGGCTAAACTCTCGCGATGGTTCCGGCTGCAAGAAAAGGTTGCTAAACTGGAATTATGACCGATCGAGGGTAGTCAGTGATATTGAGATCCTCTAGAACCCGGTTACTATTTTTAGGACAGGTCTTAACCAACTGAAACTGAAAGAGGGTAGTACCTAAACTTCATGCTGGCCTGAACTCTAAGGGTTGTCTTGTGTGACTTGTGTGCCTTTACCATGTTTTCCTTTTGTGAATACTTGTGGTGTGCCTTTATCATGACATCATACCATCATAACATTGCATGCATCCTGCATAAGGACTGACCCATTTCAAAGACAAGAAGGTTTCATCTTTGCTCTGTTTTGTAGGACATCATGATGCCCATGCGAAGGAATACTATCCAGCTCAACTTTGTTCAACCACCTGCTTTGCTTATAGAATTGGTTGATAGGATTCCAAACACTACTTCCTTCATCAAGAGGCATGGTTCTCTTCTCGGTTTAGTCACTTCAAAGTGGGACCAACAATTGATGAGCGTCCTGGTCCAGTTTTATGATCCGCTATACCATTGCTTCACCTTTCAAGACTTCCAGTTGGTCCCTACCCTGGAAGAATTCACTGATTTGCTTGGTATCCCCGTTTTGGAACAAACTCCATTCACTGGTTGGGAGAAGACTCTTAGGCCTGAAGAGATTGCTGCAGCCCTTCCCTTGACCAAAGAAGAGGTAATGGCTAACTGGGAAACTAGAAGTGGAGTTAAGGGCTTTTTGGCTAAGTTTCTGATTGGCAAAGCTAATAGTTTCTGGAATGACTTAGACTTCAGGGCGTACGAAGATATTCTGGCTCTCTTAATCTATGGTCTAGTATTGTTTCCAAATCCTGATACCTTTGTTAATGTCAACGCTATAAGGATCTTCATCTCTCGGAACCCTGTACCCACTCTCTTGGGTGATATCCTGCAACAGCTCTACTGCCCGAAGACGGGGAACTTTGTGGTGTTGTGCTCCTTTATTGGTGAGGTGGTTTATTTTGCACCTCCCTAAGTTCGTACTCAAAAATAAAGAAGGAAGAGGCTGGGCTCATAGGATAATGTCTCTCACTGATAATGACATCATTTAGACTCTCAGAGGTTTAGATGAGGTGGCCGTTATTGATCGTTGCAGAGAGTATCCTAATGTTCCATTGATCGGAACCCAGGGAGGAATCTCTTATAACTCATGTCTAGCTCTCCGTCAGTTTGGAAGAGCCAGAAGAGAAGGGTCTCATGAGATGTTGATACCTCACATCAGTTTTGAGTTTCAGGTAGATAGTGACGAGCTGCGTCGTAGATTCATCAAGGCTTGGGATAGAATTCACAAAGCTGACCCGCACGAGTTGAGACCGAAGACTTCTCTACCAATGGAATCCTACTTCAGATGGGTCCGCATCCGTGCTCAGAAGTTAGGTATGCCATACGAAGCTGTCAGGCCTATTACTCTTGAAGTTCCTGATAAAGATGGGGTTCCTCCAACTGTTCTTCATCCTCAGATACCCACTGATATTGGTACACTAAAGAGGTCTTGGGCGCAACTGTAGGAAGAACATGATTCTTATCGGGAAAGGTTCAATGAACAAGAACAGAAGATCCAGAAGCTGACTAAGCAATTGGAGAACGAACGGATCCTGAATGACTATATTCGTACTGAGAAGAAGAAGCCATGGGAGCATTGATGGACCTTGGATGATTCCTTTTATGTTTTCTTTTACTTTTTAGTATTTTCATTCTTGTAACGCCTAAGGGAAATTTGTTGAACAATTTAAATTCTAAAGTTGAATCTAATAAAGCGTGTTCCCTTTTTTGTCTACAAAGTTGAATCCCGATTGTCTTTGAAAACATAAATCATACGCATTTCATTTCATCATATGCATAACAGGTACCCCTTTTTACAGGTCACTTATCTTCTTCGCTGTTTATTTCAGCAATCATCATGACTTCTGAACCTTCCACTGAACAAGCTATCAAGGCCCTCCAGGCCCAAAATGCCCAGTTCCAAGAGTTGGTTATGAGCTTAGCCAAGGGTCAACAGGAGTTGAAGACTCTGATTCTGAAGAAGAAGAAGAAGAGGATCGTCTTGTTCAACACTGGATGCAGATTTGGGAATGGACTGCAAAATGAGGTTGAGCTAACTACCTCATCTGTAGGCAAAGACATCCCACAAGAGAGAAGGGTTCCTAGTCCCGTGGTCTCCGACAACGAGACGGATTATGATGAGGAACAGTACCCTCCTGCTGAGGATAGGTACAAACAGCTGGAGGACCGCTTAAGTGCTATAGAGATACAAAATGTGCCCAGGTTGGACTTTGGAGACCTAGGCTTATCCTCTGGGGTAGTGATTCCCCATAAGTTCAAGGCACCTTCTTTTGCCAAATATGATGGAGCTTCCTGTCCTAAGCTGCACCTCCGATCATATGTAAGGAAGATCCAACCTTATACAGCTGACAAGAATTTATGGATCCATTTCTTCCAGGATAGTCTTTCAGGGACTCAACTCGAATGGTTCTATCAGCTGGATGGAGCTAGTATTTGTAATTGGGAGGATTTGGCTACTGCATTCTATAAGCAGTATCAGTATAATTCCGACCTCGCTCCTACGCGTACCCAACTCCAGGGTATGTCACTAGGGACGGGTGAAGGATTTAAGGAATATGCTCAAAAGTGGAGAGACCTGGCTGGAAGGGTGCAACCACCTTTGACTGACCGTGAGCTTGTTGATATGTTCTTGGGGACCCTGTCTGGTCCGTTCTTCAACCATTTAATTGGAAATTCTTCTGCCGGGTTTACAGACCTTATCTTGACTGGTGAGAGAATAGAAGCTGGTATCAAGTCTGGGAAAATACAGAAAGGTGCCTCCTCGAGCACTGAGAATAAACCATTCAAGAAGGAATCTAGTGTTGTCTACGGTTCAAGGAGACAGAATAGACCGGAACGCCGCCAAACTGTCAACGCGGTGGTTATTTCAAACCTGTTGCTGCTCCTCAGCATCATAACCAACAAAGGGGTGAGAGACCCAAAAGGCAGTTTACTCGTCTCAGCATGACCTTGTCCCAGATATTGCCGTAGCTACTGACAACCAATCTGGTGACTATAAAAGAAGCTCCGAAGGTCGTAAACACAACATCTCCAAAGTACAATCCTAACGCCCGCTGCACTTATCACTCTGACAGCCCGGGGCATACTACGGATGATTGTTGGGCTCTGAAGAATAAGGTTCAGGACCTAATTGATGCTAAAGAGATAGAGTTCGAGGCACCCGAAAGGCCCAATGCTGTGACCGCTCCCATGCCCAAGCATGGAGTGAATGTTGTAGAGGAAGACCTGATTGTAGCCTCTGTGGATGATATTGTTACTCCTCTGTTGACTGTCAAGAGGAACCTGTTGCTAGCCGGTTTATTTCCGGGATGTAGTGAAGGTTGCCACATGTGTTCTGTTTCACCTACTGGTTGTCCTTTGTTGAAGTCAGGCATCCAAAACCTGATGGATAATAAAGAAATCCTGTTTGAGAAGGTTATTGTTCCTGCTACCCCTACTGAAGAAGTGTCCATTGTTACTATTTTCAATAATTCTCCCAAGGCTCCCTCAAGGAGGCCTGTCAAAATCACGCCTATTCATAAGATTGCGCCTATAATCATCACTGTTCCGAGGCCCATCCCCTATACATCCGACAAAGCTGTCCCGTGGCACTATGGGGCAGATGTTTATGTTCTTGGGGTTAAACAAGAGTTTGATACTAGTACCGGCGTCAGCAACATCACCATTCCTGCTAAAGTCACCCGCAGTGGCAGACTTTTCTCACCAGACATTGCGCCACCAACAATCCAGAGACCTATTGTCATCACACCTGCAAGTGTGCCTACTTCCCTTCCTGATCAAGTTCCTATTTCTACCCCTGCTGCCGAGTCATATGATGCTTGGGGCAAAGGGATAGCCACTGATATGCCTGCCCAGACGGAGGCACCAAAGACCATCAATGTTGAAGCTTCCAAACAGGAGATGGAAGAGATCCTTAAGATCATCAAGAAGAGTGATTTCAACATAGTTGAGCAACTGGGGCACACCCCATCCAAAATTTCTATGATATCACTGTTGTTGTGTTAAGAGGCCCATGCCAAGGCCCTGATTACCTTCCTGAAGACGCCCTACGTGCCACAAGAGATGTCAGCTGATCAATTTACCGATTGTGTGGCCAACTTAACTGCTGATAGTGGTTTGGGTTTCTCCGACGCCGATCTGACCGTTAAAGGGAAGAAACATAACGATGCCCTGCATGTCTCCATTGAATGCAGGGGCACTACTCTTGCACATGTGTTGGTTGACACTGGTTCCTCATTGAACGTCTTGCCTAAGAAAGCTCTAGACAGGTTGGATTGCGAGGGGTTGGAACTAAAGCCAAGTAACATTGTTGTCCGGGCCTTTGACGGGTCTAAAATGATGGTGCATGGTGAAGTCGGTATTCCGATTAGAGTTGGTTCGCAGGTCTTTGATTCCACATTCTACGTAATGGACATTCGACCGTCCTATTCTTGTTTACTGGGTCGTCCATGGATCCATAAGGCTGGAGCTGTGACCTCCACACTACATCAGAAGCTGAAATACCCGGTCAGAGGGAAGATTGTGACAGTGCAGGGGGAGGAAGAGTATATGGTCAGTCATCTCAACTCGTTCCGGTACATAGAGATGGATGGGGAGTTCATTGAGACCCCATTCCAACACTTTGAAGAGGTTCCTCCGACACTGGTGTCAGCTGAGACTGTGATTGAAGGTCCTCCTTTGAAGATGGCTTCCTTAAAGGATGCTTGGGCTGTTGTTGAGAAGAGTGAGTGCGCAAACTGGGGACGACTTCCTGATTTCACTCAGAAGACTGACAAGTTTGGTTTGGGTTTCACTGCAGAAGCTCAGAAGGCTGCTTGTAGGGCAAGGATTGGAAGACCTCCTGTATTTATCAGCAACCCAGGGGTAAATGCCATTGAAGATGACGTGGAGGAATCTAAATTCAACAGCTGGATCTACCCTACGACCGACGGTGGACCAAACAACTGGACGGCAAAGGACTTCGTCCCTATTACTTTTGTCACTCAGTAAGGAACTCCTTTGTTTTGAATTTGTAACAAACAATATTGTGAAACTTTATGGCCCGGTGTCTTACCCGGGGCACCGTGGCTTCATTTGTGAGGGCTTTTGTGTGTCATTTTCATATATCATTAATAAAAGCATTGGACGTTTTTTGCATTTCAAATCTTGCGCTCCTTGTTTTTCTTTATTATATATTGCAAAACAGCTATTTACACACACTCACATATACAGGTCCCAATCCATTCTGGATCTCACTGGTAACGACTCTGCTACTGCCAGTTATGACTTCGAAAATCCGACCAACTTAGCCGAAGACGAAGGTGAAGATGATTGCGAAGTGCCTAGTGAGCTTGCAAGACTGCTACTCCAGGAAGAGAGGGCCATTCGGCCACATGAAGAGCCAGTGGAAACGGTAAATCTGGGTACTGAGACAGACAGAAAGGAAGTCAAGATTGGTGCCAATCTGAAGCCTAGTGTGAAACAACGGTTGATTCAGATGCTGCATGACTACGTGGAAATCTTTGCCTGGTCTTACGAAGATATGCCTGGGTTGGATACCGACATTGTGGTTCATCACCTGCCTACCAAGGAAGACTGTCCTCCGGTAAAACAGAAGGTCTGCCGTATGCGTCCAGAGATGTCCGAGAAAATCAAAGCTGAGGTTATGAAACAATTTGACGCCGGTTTTCTAGCAGTGACTTCTTACCCTCAGTGGGTTGCCAATGTGGTTCCAGTGCCGAAGAAAGATGGTAAGGTCTGAATGTGTGTTGACTACAGGGATTTGAACAGGGCGAGCCCTAAGGATGACTTCCCTCTGCCTCACATCGACGTTCTGGTTGACAAGACTGCTCAGCATAAGGTATTCTCCTTCATGGACGGTTTCTCCGGTTATAATCAAATCAAGATGGCTCCTGAAGACATGGAGAAGACCACTTTTGTTACTCAGTGGGGCACCTTTTGCTACAAGGTCATGCCTTTTGGGCTGAAAAATGCTGGGGCAACATACCAACGTGCCATGGTTGCCCTGTTTCATGACATGATCCATCATGAGATTGAAGTATACGTTGACGATATGGTTGCAAGGTCCCAAATTGAGAAGGAACACCTTGACCATCTACAGAAGCTGTTTGACCGGTTGAAGTTGTACAAGCTGAGATTAAAACCAAACAAGTGCACCTTCGAGGTGAGATCTGGAAAACTACTAGGTTTCGTCATGAGAGACAAGGGTATTCAAGTGGACCCTGCCAAAGTGAAAGCCATACAAGAGATGCCAGTTCCCAAGACAGAGAAAGAAGTCAGAGGCTTTCTAGGACAGCTGAACTACATTGCCCGATTCATCTCGCACCTAACTGCTACTTGTGAACCAATCTTCAAGCTACTGAAGAAAGATCAAGTGGTACGTTGGAACGATGAATGTCAGGCCGCTTTCGAAAGAATAAAAGAGTATCTCCAAGAGCCACCCATTCTTATGCCACCGGTTGAAGGGAGACCTCTAATCTTATACTTGACAGTACTTGACAACTCAATGGGATGTGTGTTGGGGCAGTATGACGAGTCTGGCCGAAAAGAGCACGCCATTTATTACCTTAGCAAAAAGTTTACCGACTGCGAGACCCGATACTCACTGCTCGAGAAAACTTGCTGCGCTTTGGTATGGGCTGCTCGCCGACTGAGACAGTATATGTTGACTCACACTACTCTGCTGATCTCAAAAATGGACCCAATCAAGTACATCTTCGAAAAGCCTGCCTTGTCCGGAAGAATAGCAAGATGGCAGATGATCTTGACTGAATATGACATCCAGTACACGACTCAAAAAGCAATCAAGGGAAGTGTGTTGGCAGACCACTTGGCACATCAGGCAGTGGACGACTACCAATCTATGAACTTTGAATTTCCTGACGAGAATATCATGATAGTGACTGATTGTGAAATACCTGGACCGGATGAAGGACTTGAGGAAGGATCCCGATGGTCTATGCACTTTGACGGAGCCTCAAACGCTTTGGGTAATGGTATTGGCACTGTGATCATATCTCCTAAAGGCTCTCATACTCCACTTACCGCCCGACTATGTTTCAACTGCACCAACAACATGGCGGAGTATGAAGCATGCATTATAGGTCTTCGAGTTGCAATTGAACTAAGAATCAAGTTTCTGAGTGTCTTCGGAGATTCCGCTCTCGTGATCAGTCAGATCAAAGGCGAGTGGGATACGAAACACCCAAATCTTATTCCTTACAAGGAGTATGTATTGAAGTTGATTCCCCATTTCAAGGAGATAACCTTTGAACACTTTCCAAGAGAGGATAATCAGTTGGCGGACGCGCTAGCTACGATGTCTTCTATGTTCAAATTCAAATGGGACAACGAGGCTCCCCGGATCATCATTTGGAAATTGGATGAACCAGCACATTGCTGTGATCTTGAGACCGAAGAGGTAACAGAAAAACCTTGGTATCATGAAGTAAAGAGGTATCTTGAAGCTCAAGAATACCCCGAGGGTGCATCCATTAATGACAAGAAGTTCCTGAGAAGATTCGCGGCAAAGTTCTTCCTCAGCAATGACATTCTTTACAAATGAAACCATGATTCAACCTTACTGCGTTGTGTGGATAAGACTGAAGCAGAAAGGATCATGGCAGAGCTGCATGAAGGTACTTTCGAAACGCATTCCAGTGGACATACCATGGCAAAGAAAATCCTTCGGGCAGAATATTACTGGTCAACAATGGAAGCCGACTGTTATCAACATTCTCGGACATGTCACAAATGCCAGATTTATGCTGATAAGGTGCACATTCCTCCAGTTCCTTTGAACGTCTTGACAGCGCCTTGGCCTTTTGCAATGTGGGGCATTGATATGATTGGCGAGATCAGACCTACGACATCCAACGAGCATCGCTTCATCCTGGTAGCGATTGATTATTTAATGAAATGGGTTGAAGCAGCTTCCTTTGCCACCCTAACCAAGAACGTCGTGGCACGGTTCATTCGGCATAACCTGATCTGTCGATATGGTGTACCCGAGAGGATCATTACGGATAATGGTACCAATCTTAACAACAAGATGATCACTGAGCTCTGCGAGCAATTCAAGATACAGCACCACAACTCTTCTCCTTATCGGCCGAAGATGAATGGGGCTGTCGAAGCAGCAAACAAGAACATTAAGAAGATTGTGTAGAAGATGACAATGACCTACAAAGATTGGCACGAGATGTTACCGTTTTCTCTTCATGGGTACCGTACCTCAACACGGACGTCAACAGGGGCAACACCCTTTTCCTTGGTCTACGGCATGGAGGCAGTCCTGCCCATTGAAGTTCAGATACCCTCTCTCCGGATAATGAAGGATGCAGAGTTGAGCGAAAATGACTGGGTTCAGACCCGGCTTGATCAATTAAACCTAATCGACGAAAAGAGACTCACTGCTATTTGTCATGGTCAGACGTACCAAAAACGAATGATCAAGGCATTTAACAAGAAAGTCAGGCGACAAGAGTATCAAGTCGGAGACCTGGTAATCAAGCGCATCATTCTACCTCAAGGTGATCCCAGGGGCAAATGGACCCCTACGTACGAAGGGCCATTTATGGTTAAGAACATATTCTCAGGAGGTGCGATGATTCTAACCACCATGGATGGTGACGACCTTCCTCACCCCGTCAATGCAGACATAGTAAAAAGATACTACGCATGATTAAAGACCCGCTAGGTCGACTGGCCTAGGCAAAAATAAGGGCTTCTCGGCGAACCAAAAGGGTTCGGGCAAAAATAAGGGATGAAAATAATTAAAAAAATCTGTACACCCGGCAAGTCGAAAACCTGAAAAGGCGGCTTGGGCAAAAATGGGTATCCCGGTGGACTGAAAACACGAAAGGGCGGTCCAGGAAAAAGTTAGGGATAAGCGTAATACTGTGTCTCATTGGATCATCCTACATCCAGACTTCAGTATCGACCATCAGGCTCGGACGACACCAATCAATCATCTTCATCTCCAACTAAGCAGCAAAGTGATGAGACGCTTGAAGACATAAAGGCGATAGCAGAGTTGGAACCCAATGGGATTTTTCACATAGCTGTTTTGTTTTCTTTTCACAAATTATATAAACTCTATTTTGTTCGGCGGCGTTCTCTTACTAGGACGTCAGCCTCCTGTACACAAAACACCTATTTACAGGCAAACTTCAAAATCAATACAAATTCATTTTTCAGACAAATTGCAAATTGTTTTTACTTTATCTGTTTTGTTTTGCAAAGAACGTCCAATGTTCATTTTTTGATATATGCATTTGACATTAATTGCTGATCACAAATATTTTCATGCGAAACAAAGGACTAATTATAGGTGACATCGGAAATAGGGGCAATAAGAATTGTCTAAGCAATCTAGTTGCTCGGTCCACCGAGGTACCAAGGTAAGGTCAGCTGAAGCATATGACCAAGATACCTTCACTCCCCGCAGAGTAAGACAAGATTCAACAATACTCTCCCCCCAAGCAGAGTTGGTCTCCCATCAGCCCTAAAAAGGCACAGTATCCCCAGAAGATCTTAATATTCCCTAGCAGAGTATATAGATATTCCCCAGCAAGCATCCCCGACAGTCTTAATATTCGCTAACGAAATATAAGATTGGTCCCCGGCGGAATACAAGATACCCCCAATGGAACCATCTCCCAGCACAGTCTGAAAAGCTGCCCCAACGGAGTTGAATCATCAACCCAGTAGATTCTGGAAGCTTGTCCCCTGCAGAGTATAAATGAATCTCCCCAGCCATATTCAGGAGGTTATCCCCCACCAGAGTCTAACTGGGTTATCCTCAGCAAATTGCAACGGAAAGATCGTCCTCAGCGAAGTTCTTTCTATCCCCAGCGGAGTTCATCATCAAAATCCCCAATAGAGCTTATCAACGGAGTCCCCAGCAGAGTTATCGTTAAAATCTCAGCGAAGCATCTCTTCCCACAGAGTAATTCCCCACAGAGTAATCTCTTCACCAGGTTTATTCCCCAATGGAGTCATCTTCTCCTACCGGTTTATTCTTGCAATCATCTTTGTTCATCCCCCCAGCGGAAATGAAGAACTCTACTCTTCAACATCAGCCCAGGATTTAACAGACTCCCCGACATTCGTCAAGGATTTATTTTCCCAGACTAAAATACATTCATAAAACATTTCACATTTCATGCATGACAAAGTGCATACGACACGATCTCATTTATTTTGAGAACATCATGCATTTCATACATCATGACATTGCATACAGTTAACGTTTTTCCCTTTTCAGGAAAAGGTCAATCCAAAGATGGCTACCATCAACCTTTTCAAGTCCCAGTTGAATACCTGTAGCAAGCCAGGAAAATTATCTGTGGACGACTGATTGTAGATCAATACTTGTAACAAGCCAGGAAGACTATCTTTCTTTCTCAGGTCGGAGATTAATACCTGAAACCAGCCAGGACAACTATCTCCTCGACCAACCTTTCTTAAGTTACAGATCAACACCTGTAACTAGCCAGGAAATATCTGTGGACGACTGATTGTAGATCTATACCTGAAACCAGCCAGGAAAGTTATCTACATGAAGAGATTGAAGATTAATACCTGTAGCAAGCTAGGAAAACTATCTTTCTTTCTCAAATCAGAGATTAATACATGAAACCAGCCAGGACAGCTATCTCCTCGACCAACCTTTTCAAGTCCCAGTTTAATACCTATAGCAAGCCAGGAAAACTATCTGTGGATGACTGATTGTAGATTAATACCTGTAACAAGCCAGGAAAACTATCTACATGAAGAGATTGAAGATTAATACCTGTAACAAGCCAGGAAAACTATCTTTCTTTCTCAGGTCAGAGATTAATACCTGAAACCAGCCAGGACAACTATCTCATCGGCCAACCTTCTTAAGTTCCGGATCAATACCTGTAACTAGCCAGGAAAAATCTGTGGACGACTGATCATAGGTTAACACCTGAAACCAAACAGGAAAACCACTTATATGAAGAGATTGAAGATTAACACCTGTAACAGGCCAAGAAACCATCTTTCTTTCTCAGGTCAGATTAATACCTGAAACCAGACAGGACAACTGTCTACTTGACCATCATGAAGCAACCCTACACTGGTTCTTTCTCTTTCAGATGCAGTTTTACACGGACTCATCATCAGGAAACCCTACACAGGTTCCTTCTTTCAACCTACAAAGTTACAATTCAACAAACAATCCCCGGGATGGCATCTTTAAGCCCATCTCCACAACTATCCATTACATCTCCAGATGGCATCTATAAGCCCATCCTCCTATCCATCATATCTCCAAATGGCACCTATAAGCCCATTCCCGACATCACATTGCTGATACTACACTATGCGAGTGCAAATTTCTAGGCACTTTAGTGTTCAATCATCTTCCACCTTCGGATCACGAAAGGCACGCAAGCCAATCTACCTCCTCAGGTTTAAGAAGATTGAACAGGGGCAACTATTGTACCCCAAAATTTGCCCTCCCATATTCCCCAAGATTTGTCAAGAATGATCCTCAAATTACTCAGGATTGCTCAAGGGATGTACAGGCAAACCACCTCCTAAGACAGCTGAAATTAGGGTTTTGGTTCTTTCAAAGAATTTGGGGTTCCCAATGGTTCAATCAAATCTCATATTCCTATGTACATTCTCAAGCACCTACATACCAAGTTTCAAGACTCACAGTGTCAATTTGCACAGTCAAAAGCCTCATTTGATCCACAGTCAACTGCAAGGGCAAAATGGTCATTTTACAGTCAAAAGTCAAATTTTTTTGTCAACATCTTATTTTGAGTACACAATCATCATTTTATCAAACCTTGATCATGATTCCACAAGAATAGCTCAAAAATCATCAAGATGCAAAAAGTTACTATTTTTGGACAGCAGAAAAGTCAACTGTATCTTGACCAGGGCATAACTTTTTCATGGTTCATCAGAAAAATTCCATCCAATGCTCATTTTTAAGGGAATGTAATTTCCTACAAACCATCTTCACACTCTAAGTCCAAGAAATTCTCTCACAAGAAGTTATCAATTTCTACATTATAGGTCAAATTCAAAAGTCAACAAAAATGCACTTTAAGTCAAAGGCCATAACTTGAGATTGGTAAATCCAAATGACATGGGACCAAAGGCATTGGTTAGAAGACTTCAAGAGCTTTCCAAAATGTCCAAGAACATGGTCATATGATCAAAATTGAGCAAGTTGTGCATTGGAGAAGTTGGGAAATTTTTATGAATTTGCAAAAGTCAACTTTGCTCAAAACACCTTCTTTTTGCTAATGGGCCTCAAATCTCTTGTTGAAACTTCATCCATGGCCTATGCACGACCCATCAAGCTTAATTGAATTTATTTTCTTATTTTTATTAATTAATTGGATTTTTAATTGATATTAATTCATTTAATCAATTTAAATTGTAGGAAAATACAAGATTTGGTTTTTAAATCTTTTGGTGAAGCAAATATGACCTAAAAAGGCTGGCGAATTCGTGCACAAAGTCAAAGATGCAAAAAATCCAAAATTGGCAACATTTTCCAATCATGAAAAATAAAAAAGATTTGATTTCCAATCAAGGATTCAATCATCATTACAATGGATATTGGCCCAAGTTTTTGACCTAATTCCATTCTCTTATACATAAGCAAGCAAACCTTGATGGGAAAGACGTGAAAAAGCTGCAGAAAAAAGCCATAGCATATTGAAAAATTCCAAGAAAATTGAAAACTGGTTTTTGTATTCTAGGGCGATTTAAGAGTTTTTATTGATTCCAATACATTGCAGGAGATCCCAGGAAGGTTGTGCAATCAAATTCAGACCTTAAAGCTCAAGAAATCACTGAAAACAGAACCACGGTTTGCACTTATTTTCCAAAATCGTATTGTTGAATTCATGCATATTTAACATGTTTTCTTGATTGATTTGTGTTAATAGAAATCATACGAAGCTAATGGTATGGTTTAATTGAACTGAAACGCCATAAATCAAAAGTTTCCATGATCAATTTCTAGGGTTCTTAAGCTTTGAAATTGGGGCTTTGCAATCCAGGAAAAATTAAGACTTGTGAGACCCATGGTTGGAATCGTTAGAACAAGACGAACAAAACCAACCCATTGCGAAATATTTATATGCATTGAGCTGCTAATCGTTATTTTTCCCTGTAGTAGTTTGTGGGGGTTAAAAACCCCCGCTATCTAATATTATTTACAGGTACAAATGAAGAAGACGAGGACGTGTTAGCATCTGAGTGGTTGATTTGAAAATACGCGCGTTTTTTGTGTTTTACAGCATATTGATTAAATTCTTAATATAATAATTGCTTATCACTATAATATCAAAAGCATGCAAGTGGTGTAGTGGTTGGTGCGTTGGCTTGGAACCATTGGGACCTGGGTTCGAATCCCAGGTCCCCCAAATGTTTATTTGTTATTTTTCTTCAGGCGTTCTTGTGCAAAGCTGGCAAAGGGAGTCTACCATATGCTACAAATCTCAGCATGCCAAGTGACTCCTGGCCAAATCTGAAGGCCAGGATTGAAGGACCATTCTACTCCCTAGTCAACACACGCGTGGATGATCTCAAGAGTCAAAGCAGGCTTGAATTGTTAATGGGCTTCAGATTTCCAGCACACCTCCTAATTGGGCCAACACCCCCTGGGTTATTCTTTTTTTTCTTCTTATATTTTTTTTCATTTAATTATTTTACTATTAATTACTATTATTATTATTTAATTAACCCAATTAATTTTTTTTCATAATAAATTCAGAAAACATAAAAAACATAATATTTTTAATTATTTATTAATTTCACC
Source organism: Vicia faba (assembly GCA_948472305.1). Lineage (NCBI taxonomy): Eukaryota > Viridiplantae > Streptophyta > Magnoliopsida > Fabales > Fabaceae > Vicia > Vicia faba. Next base: position 882,264,446 of record OX451741.1, on the reverse strand, counting down.
CTTAATTTATTATTTTTGTAAATAAATATAATTAACTAATTTAATTTTAATTAGGGTTAATTTTAACTTTTTTTCAATAATTTAAAATCAACATAGAATTAGGTTTTTTTGACAATTTTAATCCTTTTGTTTTTATTTCCTTAAAACATTAAAAAACCAAAAATATTTTTTAATTAATTAATTAGTTTAGGTTTAATTTAATTCATAAAAGATAAAAACTTCTTTCTTTCTCAAAAAAGGGGTCAAAACCCTAAAGACTCTCCGATTCAATTCTTTCTCGCGCATGTGATTATTTTTTATTCGTATTTTGATCCATTATTATGTAATTGCTCTGAGGATGTAATAGCTTTAATTAGGACTATTTATCGCTTTTATTTATTTTCTCACATTTATTTTTCAAGGGTTGTTTTTGGCGATGTAAATACCCGACGCCTTGTAATAGCTTAGTTTACTTTCCGCAACTCTTAATTGCTAGATGTATGTTAATTAGGCTATGCATGACAAGACTTACCTTAAAATTAAAATCAACCCGTAGCTCACCATAACATGTGCAAAGATAACTTAACTGAAACCTGATACACTCGCACATGCCACTCCTAGGGTACGCCTCACTTGGTTGCCTCGACGTGGTCATTGAGTATAGGGTGTTTTAGAGGTCGCCCTCCTGTCTAAAGATCAAAAGTTGCCTCGAAACGGTTGCCCCGGATAAAAAGGATCTAGGACATTAGGGTTACCGCTAAGGCGTCCTACCATTGCTTTAGTGACCACATGTCCCTAAAATCGAATTGACCCGAAACTCCAACGACGGTGCTACCTACTCCTCAATAGTGGGATAGTACTGTCTAAAGGACATTTACATAGCTTAATTTCTTTTGAGTAGGTAGAGGTTCTCAGGTACTTGCTCTTTCAAAACAAAAATACTTTTCGCACCTACACTTTTCAAACAAGTTTTCAAACAAATACTTCATACACTCTTGAGGACAGATACAAGAGTCAAATCGAAGTTTTCAAACAAACTTTTTCAAAACCCACAAACACAAGAAAAGCAAAACATTTTGAAAACATAGTGAGCAAGTACCTAAGAGCCCGTGGATAACCACGGATAGAAAGGGTTCTAACACCTTCCCTTTCTATAATCTACCTCCCGAACCGAGAAACATCTCGAAAAGGAATTTTGCTGTGCTTTTGTCCTTTCCTTGTTGGAGAAAATAAAAGACGGTGGCGACTCTTGCTTACCGCGACATTTCGCGAACCAGCATTCCAAAACAGTCAGTTCTATTTCCACCGATCACACAACCTAAAAGATACATCAAACATAGACTTGTTAGACTATGACAACTCATCTAGAGGGGGGGGGGGGGGGGGGCGTGAAAAGATGCCCATATTAAAATTGTCATTTCAAAATGGTTACTTAAAAACTTATTTGAAAAACAATGTCGAGCAGAAGGTTCATTAGCCTAGATCAAAATAGTAGTCTAAACGAACCTAGTTATTGGAAACTCAGATATGCACAAGCCATATGGAATTAAGATAATGATAAAATCAATAAACATAAAGATATCTCAATTAATAGTTTCATATCAAACACAAAGGTTTCATATTTCCAATGAAATCATATTAAAAACATAACTCGACACTTTATCGAACATGTCATGCGCAATCAATTTTTCAGAATTTTATTTGAGCTTAATTGATATGAAAAAGCACTTACAATCAAAGTGATTATAAGCTAATCAACAAATCAATTTAAACATTAACAATCAAAGAATAATTATCTACGAATTGATCAATCAAACAACACATTCAACAAATGATAACGAGAAATCGTATCGTATATTTAAGCTCATTGTACGTATTAATTGTCTGTGTTTTATCTTGTTTATTTGTATTTTACCTTTTTTCCTTTGTTTTGCAGTTACTAGGATCATCAGTTGTGAATCTGGAAATAAATCGGTGAAAGAGTGGAAACTCAGCAAAGCCCGGCAAAAAGCCAAATTTATGCAGGTCTTCTTGATTTGGCATTCTCCATAAGGAGATGGTGTTCGCCATTCCCCCTGCCATGTAATTAATGAGTTGAAGCAATGACGTTCGCCATTGCCCCAATGACAATCTCAATTCAGTCGCAGAAGAAAAATTTCATTTCTGAATGAGTAGTTACTGGCAGTTTTGGAGTTTGAATTTTCCCTCCCTCCAAGGTCGACCCAAGACAGTCTCCAGGGCCTGTTTCTCTATAAGTAGGCCTTCTGAATCGGTTTCCAGTATCCAAGTTCGTCCAGGAGCCTTGTCCTTTTAGTTTTTAAGCATAAATTACTTGTAAAAGTGACCATAACTCACATCGAGGGATTGTCACACCATTTTATTTTTCCTTGTACTGTACTCTTGGATCATCAATACAAGTCTTCCGCCATTTTTATTTCTATTCAGTCTTTTTAGTTTCCAGGTTATCATTTCTTTAATGTTTTCTTATTTATCATTACTTTTGATTGTCATTAACATGTTAGTATTAGGTTTAATATGTTTCAATATGTTTGTGTAAATGAAATGATGCCTGGCTAATTTTGTTTGTGACCAGCGTATGAGGACCGTCGTAACCGACGAGACTCAGTAGAAAATCTTAGGTGTGAACTTATGAAAAATTGAAAATTTTGGTTCTAGTTTCCATGTTGTTAGTTTATTATTTTGACACGAGAGTGAGGAATAGACCAAGGTTCAATCTGATAGCGCGAGAGTGTGAAGAATGAACCGAATAGTGGAAACTAAGCATCGATCCTAAAAACAGTGAGAGCGCTATAGGCATTGTTTAGAATTTTATCGGCTTTCAAAATATGTTTTCTAATTAATGGGCGAGCGAGAGCAATATCCTGTGGTTAATGAGCGTGGTTCTTGTCAATAGCGAGAGAGTGTGAAATAGAGTTTTTGAGTCGGTACATTTCTATGGAATTGACTTTTATTTCCTAATTAGCATCATATTCTACCAGTCCTTTAGGCACGCGAGATCCATACTCCGGACTCGTTTAGTCGTTATTTTCAACCTTAAGCAATTTCATTTCTGATTCTCATTTCTTAACATTTCAAATCCCTTTAGCCTTAGCTCCGCATTGCAACATAGATAAACTTATTTTGATTATTAGTCTTTGTAGGTTTGACAATCTTTTAAAACTACGCGATAGACTGTGCACTTGCAGTTACACATTTTGACAGATATATAAAGTCGCGATCAAGTTTTTGGCGCCGTTGCCAGGGACTAATTTAATCAATATTGTGATTCAATTATTATGCAATATAGACTAAGGCAACTATTTTCCTTTTTAACTCACCAATTGTATGTCAAGCACTCGCTCATAAAGCAAAGGGTTAGAGTAGCCAATTGCCGAAATCGAGTGTTTTGCTAACTTAAGACACCAAATTAATGAGTTTCATATTAAATATAATCTTCCAGATCCCATTATCCCAGTTCCAGAACTAGAACCAATCATGGACGAAGGACATCAAAATCGTCCTTTTAAGTATTATGTTGTTCTATCGCAAGAAGAAGCACAAAACAACATTGCTACCCCTGCTATCAATAGAAACAATTTCGAGCTGAAACCTTCGTTGTTGTCATCCGTTCAACAAAACCAATTTTCAGGAAGTCCTAAGAATAGCCTAAACTTACATTTGTCAATATTCGTACAATACACAGACATAGTGAAAGCGAATGGTGTTAGTCAAGAAGCGATAGGACAACATATTTTCCCATTTTCATTAAGAGATAGAGCAAGGGCTTGGCTCCAGTCTCTACCGTCAAATTCTGTCACAACGTGGGAAGAACTAAAGAAAGTCTTCTTAGCGCGATATTTCCCACCAAGTAAGACAACTATGCTTAGAGCTCAAATCAACAGATTTAAGCAGAAAGATAATGAATCTCTTTTCGATGCTTGGGAGAGATACAAGGACATGATGAGGCTTTTCCTGCACCGTGGACTCGAGTAATGGCTGATCATTCATACCTTCTACAATGGTATATTTTACAATACTAAGATGAATCTGAACGCCGCAACTGGCGATGCTCTTATGGATAAACTGTATGACGAAGCCTATGAACTCATCGAGAACATGGCTCAAAATAATTTATAATGGGGAGGTGAGCAAACTTCTGTAGAAAAACCAACTCTGAAAGGTGGAATGCATGAAGTCAGTAGTATAGACTGTGTCAATGCTAAAGTGGATGCGCTTACTCAAAATATTGAAAGATTATCCATAACACCACCTGCATCTATTGTAGCTACCGTGACACCAAAATGTGAATTATGCGGGACCCCTGGGAACACTAATGTTGATTGTCAGTTATTGGCTGGTATTCCTGCTGCCCAAGCAAACTACGCCCAAGGAAACCCGTATTCAAACACTTATAATCCTGGCTGAAGAAATCGCTCGAATTTTTCATATAAGAGAAATAATACTTTATATCCACCAAACTCAACACTTGCTATTCCACCTGGATATTAGAAAGGAGCACTATTTTCTCCACAAGCACCTAGAAAGTCAAATCTAGAAATCATGATGGAAAACTTTATGAATACTCATGTCCAACAAAACAAAGATTTTCCAAATCAAAATGCTCATACGAGTGAACTGATGAAGCAACTATCGAGTAAGCTTGATGCTATGGCTACACATAACAAAATGTTAGAAACCCAAATTTCTCAAGTATCCCAACAACAAGAAACAATAGTAGCCCCAACTAGAACATTTCCCAGCCAATCACAACCAAACCCAAGAGGTCATGCTAACGCTATTCAGTTACAAAGTGGAACCGAACTAGATGGACCAGTAGACACAAGACTCATAAATCCGTCCATGTATAAAAATTCTAGTAATGAAACTGAAAAGGTGAACACACTACATGACAATGGAAAAGAGGACAAAAGAGAAGAGGATGTAGAGAAAGAATCACCTTATGTGCCTCCGCCATCATATAAACCCCTATACCTTATCCTCAAAGATTAGCTAAGACTAAAAATGAAGGACAATTCAAGAAATTTGTAGAACTTCTGAAACAGCTGTACATCACCATACCATTCACAAAAGCTATTACACAAATGCCTTCATATGCTAAGTTTCTTAAAGAAATCCTATCCAATAATAAAAAAATTGAGGATAATGAAACAGTTATGTTCACTGCTGAGTGTAGCGCTATAATTCAAAATAACATGCCTCATAAACTGAAAGATCCATGTATTTTTCCATACCTTGTGTAATTGGAAAATATATCATTGACAATGCTCTATGCGACTTAGGAGCCAGTGTCACTTTAATGCCCTTATCCACATGCAAGAAACTTAATTTAGGGGAACTTATACCAACAAAGATATCTCTACAACTAGCAGACCGTTCTGTTAAATATCTTGTAGGTATGCTAGAGAACATTCCTCTACGTATAGGTCAATTTTACATCCATACTGATTTTGTGATAATGGACATAAAATAGGATTCCAACATACCCATTATTTTAGGAAGACCCTTTTTAGCCACAACTGAGGCTATCATAGATGTGAAGAAAGGGAAGCTAACTTTTGAAGTTGGTGAAGAAAAGGTCAAATTAATTTTGGTTCAATTCCTGAAAGCTCCAGCTATAGAAGATACATGCTCCTTCCTAGATATCATTGACGAATGCGTGAAGGAAATGTAGATGGAACCATTTAAGTACACTGAAGTACTAAACATTTCAGCACCTCTTATATTCGAAGACGATAATTAGCGTGAGCCATACGTAGATGAAAGTCTGAGGGAATGTCTAGCACTAACACCAGATCCTCTGCCAAGCCCAAAGAAACCATCAGTAAAACTTAAAACACTGCTAAAAAACATAAGGTACAAATTCCTAGATACAGAGCTTGAAAGACCAATAATAGTCAATGCTTACTTGGGACAAATAGAAACTGAAAAGTTACTACATGTCCTGAGAAATTATCCTAAAGTTTTAGGGTATAACATCTCATATCTAAAAGGAATAAGTCCCTTTATATGTATGCATCATATTATGTTAGAGGATGACTTTAAAACTTCTAGAGAGCACCAACGAATGATAAATCCCATTATAAGCGATGCAATAAAAAAGGAGGTGCAAAAGTTTTTAGCAGCAGGAATTATATATCTGATGTCTGACAATACTTGGGTTAGCCTAGTACATACAGTACCAAAGAAGGGAGGTGTTACGGTTGTTAGTAATGAAAAAGGAGAGACTGTGGTAAAGCGAATTCACACTGGATGAAGGATGTGCATAGACTATAGAACGTTGAATAAAGCCACCCGGAAAGATCATTTCCCTATATCATTCATTAACCAAATGCTTGAATGATTGGCTAAAAATTCTCACTTATGTTATTTAGACAGATACTCAGGATCATTTCAAATTCCCATTCATCCTAATGACCAAGAAAAGACTACATTTACCTACCCTTATGGTGCATTTTCCTATCGGTGAATTCCGTTTGGACTGTGTAACGCTCCCACAACTTTTCAGAGATGCATGATGGCCATATTTGCTAATTTTATAGATAATATAATGGAAGTATTTATGGACGACTTCTCTATTTATGGACAAAGTTTTGAAGGATGTCTTTCGAATATGGAAATGGTATTAGAACGATGTGTTAAAGTTAACTTAGTGCTTAACTTGGAAAAATTCCATTTCATGGTCTGAGAAGGGATTGTATGGACATATTTGATCCGATAGAGGAATTGAAGTGGTTAAAGAAAAAATAGAAATCACAGAAAATCTTCAAACTCCAAAAAATGTTAGAGAAATTCGTAGTTTTTTAGGACATACTGGTTTTTATCAGCAATTCATTAAAGATTTCTCTAAGATAACCAAACCACTAACTGGCTTACTGATGAAAGATGCTGAATTCATATTTAATGAGGATTGCTTGAAAGTGTTTGAACATCTAAAAATGCTCTTATTACCGCACCCATTATGCAACCACGTGATTGGAGTAAACCATTTGAAATAATGTGTGATGCTAGTAACTATGTTATAGGCGTTGTCTTAGGATAACGAGAAGATACAAAAATGCATGCGATCTACTATGCAAGTATAACCTTGGACAATGTGCAGATGAACTATGCTACCATAGAGAAATAACTCCTTGCTGTTGTGTTCACTTTAGATAAGTTTCACTCTTATTTAGTAGGGGCCAAAATAATTGTTTATACTGATCATGCTGCAATTAGGTACTTATTGAATAAGAAGGACGCTAAGCCCAGACTTTTAAGATGGATTATGATATTGCAAGAATTTGATTTAGAAATCAAAGACAAGAAACATATTGAAAATGTAGTAGCAGATCATCTTTATAGAATCAAGTTCTTAGAACCCGAACAAGTCCCCATCAATGATGATTTTCCTTACGATCGACTTATAGCCCAATTAGAAGATGGAGTCAAATAACTGAATGCTATCTATTTTATAATGACGCAGAGACTAATGAAGTAGTGGAGTCAATTTGCACCAAAAACACTATGCCATGGTATACTGACTTTGTTAACTACCTAATAGCTAGGGTACTCCCGCCAGACTTAACATACCAGCAAAAGAAGAAATTCTTCCATGATCTTAAACACTATTATTGGGATGAGCCCTTGCTTTTCAAAAGAGGAGCAAATGTTATTTTTCTTAGATGTGTCCCTGAATCAGAAGTAAACGATATCATATCTCATTTCCATTCTGCACCTTATGAAGGGCATGCAAGCACTTCAAAGACTTGTGCAAAAGTATTGCAATCTGGCCTCTTTTGGCCTACTCTATAGAAAGATGTCCATTCTACGGTTATAAATTACGACCAGTGCCAACGCACTAGAAATATCTCTAGAAGGGATGATATGTCACTAAAAGGTATGTTAAAAGTGGAGGTCTTTGATGTATGGGGTATAGATTTCATGGGGACATTCCTATCTTCTTTTAGCAATAAATACATACTCGTTGCAATTGATTACATATCTAAGTGGATCGAGGCAGTAGCTTCTCCTACTAATGATGCACGAGTGGTCATAAAACTCTTCAAGAATATAATTTTTCCTAGATTCGGTGTACCAAGGATTGTCATTAGCAACGGTGGATCACATTTCATTTCTAAACTTCTTAAGAAATTGTTGTTCAAATATGGAGTCTGTCACTGAGTCGAGACATCTTATCATCCTCAAACAAGTGGACAAGTTGAGGTTTCCAATAGAGAAATTAAGCAGATACTGGAGAAAACTGTTGCAATTTCTAGGAAAGATTGGTCTATAAAACTTCATGAAGCTCTGTGGGCTTATGTTTTATGTGAATACCCATAACCCTGCTATGAGGTATTTCCATAAGGTTCTAGCCCATACACTATTTGGCAAGGAAGAGAACATCACATTTGTTTACAAGGATAAACTATTTATTACGTACTGTGCCTCCCAAGGTAGGATAGTGAATCTTGCTGCCTTTATGTTTGCCAACCTTGACAGGCTTGCTCAAGAGACCCATGGCACCATTTCTATATGAGGTCATGTCACTATGATCGTTGATGCAATTGGTTTAAGATACCAGCTTAACTGTATTAATGCTTTTGGAGGTATTCGACCCATGCACCTGCAATTTTGCTTTAATAGAGGCATGATTACTAATTTAGGACATGCAATATTTGAATTCTTGATTGATAACAAGGTGGTCTTGAACTCTAAACTGCCAAACCATGAGAAATCAAATGTTCATAATCGGGACAATTGGTTTTATGTCTTAGAAGATCAAAACGAATCACCTACTCCACCTGACAGTTATCAGCCTTACATAATCCTTGAGAATGGCCTCCCTGATGCTATGTCTCAAGTTCCAGAGGCTGACCAGTTCAACCCTCATATTTATTTTGCTACTGCTATCCTTGCTCTTCTGACTGAAGTTGAGTAACTTAGAGGAGAGGCTACTTCTCTCCAAATGGATTTCCTCGGCTTCATGGACACTGTGACTGAGCAGTTTGATAGTGTGTTTCAACATATATATTCTCTGAGGCATGATGATGAGACTAACGCTACACGCCATAATGGCTAGCTCTATATTTGGACTATTGTTGTTTTTCTTTTAGAAAGTTATTTTTATATGTCTGTTATGTACTTTTCATTTACATTCTGTTTTTTCATTTGTATTTTTATTTTCGTGAACAAGATTTGTATTTCAGCTATCTCTATTAAAGAAATTTCAAATTTTGTTGTTTATTTATAGTCCTCTTATATATAATAATCGTAGTATCTCACCTATTTGTCGCTTTATTAAATGTTAGTACACAAATTACTTTACAACATGTAATACAGTGGGATAATTGACTTTTTTTAGCATTTTATCGCAAATGTTGCGGATAGAAAGAGTCACCACCGACTTTTCTTTTATCCAACAAGGAAAGGGTGAAAAGAACAGGAAATACATTGATAGATTTTGAGTTCGGGGGGTAAGTTATGAAAAGGGAAGGTGTTAGCACCCTTTTCATCCGTAGTTATCTACGGGCTCTTAATCTCTAGCTCACTTTTTGAAATTTGCTTTGTGTGTGACATTTGTTTGAAATTATTTTGAAAATCTAAAGTACGGCTAACTTTGTAATGATTCTTGTATCAGTCCTCAAGAATGCGTACAAAGTGTTTGAAAATATTTTTGTCTGGAAAGTGTGATGTGTAAAAATGTTTTTTTAGAAATAATTGTAAGAAAGCGATTAAAAGTTCTTACCCACTCAAGGTCATTCTTATTATTTTCCTTCTCCTTTAGAGATAGTGATATCCATACCATTAGTTGGTAGGTAGCCCTATCTATTGAATGTGAATGGACAAGCAAAGGGTCATCGAATGGTCATTGAAGGCAACACATAGAGATACTTTAACAATTGTATCAGAGGGACTAGATCATTTTTCATAGGTAACATCGAAGGGTCATCGAGGAACTATGATCTTTACTTGAGGGTCTTTTGCTAAAGTATCCCTATTTTCGAGGAACATGACCAATGTTTTTCGAAGGCAACAGAGGGAATTACCCTAGAGGTGTATGTGTGCAAAGTGATTCAATTACAATTATGTTATCTTAGAATTATTTAAGGTTATCTACCGATTAATTTTATCTTGCCATACAAGCCTATTACTACACAGTTATATACATACAAGGCATAAAGTATAAGTGCGGAAAAGTAAAGTGTGGATGATAAAACCTAACATTATTACATGGCCTCGAGAGAGTTACATAATATTTAATAAAAACCTTGCGATAAATTAAACACTAAGCTATTACAATTTTTATACAACCTATACACTTGTATAAAAAATAGCAAACAAATAAAAATACATGTTAACATTGTTTTTAAAAAAAAAACCTAAATGTCTAAAATGTCACATTTTATTTTTTTGTATTTTGGGTTAATTTTAAGCATTTAGAAAATAATTAGTTATCTAATTCTAAATTAATTAAAAAGGTTAGTTAATTAAAAAAACTAAGACTAATAAAATTGAACTAAAAATATGTCCAAAATTATATTAATTAATAAAAACCCTAAGACTGTTTTTTTATGGATTAAAACGATTAGTAGAAAATTAAATAAGAAAATAAGTAAAAATAATGGAAAGTGGAAAAGATTAGAAAACAAATAAAAGATGTTTGCAAGCGCCCAGGCTCGAACCCATACCAATTCCTTTGTCGAGCAAGAAAACTACCATTGCGCCATGAAACAAACAGAATTTTACACCCTAACAATGACATTTTGTATTCCTCATGTTAAAACTTGCATATAAGGCTTCAAACCTATTCTAAACAATCATGCTAAGCGACCTGAATTGTTAGAATCAGTTAACAATGTGTATAATTTGTAATATACGAATAATAAAAAATAATGTAAACCAGACATGACATGTATGCAAGTTTTAAGCACAAATAGGCATGGGAAGTTACCTACTCTTACCTTGGAGATGTTCTGGAAGTGATTTGAGGTGGTGGTTTAGACTGAATGAAACTGGAAGTTTAGATTCAATGGTGCACTTTCTTTGAAAATTTGTGATTTTTGAGACTTTTCTTGAGGTAAATTTTTTGTGTCATTGTAGTGTGAGGGCTTGAGTATTTATAGAGGATGAGATTTAAATCACCAAAGAAGTAAAGAATCAAGTTATCATGGTTGTAATACGGTGGGATAACTAACTTAGGTGTTTTGCGTTTTATTGTGATTGTTGTGGATAACAAGAGTCGCCACCGATTTTTCTTTTATCCAATAAAGGAAAGGGTGAAAAGAACATGAAAGACATTTTAAAAATTTTCTTGAGTTCGGGGGGTAGGCTATGAAAAGGGAAGGTATTAGCACCCTTTTCATCCTTAGTTATCTACGGGCTCTTAGTTTTTATCTCACTTTGAAATGCTTTGTAAATGTTTTTGTGTTTGGTGTAAGTTTGAAAATATTTTAAAAACGCCTTTATTTTGACAAACTTTGTAATGATTCTCGTTTCGGCGAGAATGTATACAAAGTGTTGGTTTTGAAAATAGTTCAAAGAGATGTTTATTTTCGGAAAGATATTTTGAAAGTGTGAGTGTGGAAATGGTTTTAGTTTGTGAGCAAGCAACCACGAGCGTTCTACCTACTCAAAAAGTCTTAGTTCTTTTCCTCCTCCTTTAGATAGTGTTATCTTACCATTGATTAGTAATAAGTCATATCATTGGATGTGAAGGGACAGGCGTGGGTCATCGTACAGTCATAGAAGACAACATTGTATGATACCTTAGTAATTCATTGTGAGGGCCTAAGATAGTTTATCGAAGGCAACATCAAAGGGTCATAATGGGACTACGATCTTGTAACTGAGGGTCTTTGCTAAAGTCTCTCACGTTCGAAGGACATGACTGTTTATTCTAAGGCAACAAGTGTGGGTTAACCCTAGAGGTGCAAGTGTGCAAAGTGTTTTTATTTTCATGCATTTCTTTCTTGGATTAGGGTTGTCTATATGTTGATTTTAAGTCTTGCCATACAAACCCTAATTACTAGCAATAATATGAAAAGCGATAAATTCTGAAAATTTAAAGTCCTACGCTATTACATCACTTTAGGAGATGGGGATACAAATTACAAACGAGGATGAAAGCAATTAAAACCTAATTATTATTACAACCATATTGAATAATGCCAAATAAAATATACAAGAATACAAAGATAATGTAAAAGAAAAGAAAATTGTTTTTTTATGGTTTTTTGTATGTAAAGTTGATAAAGGAAAGGGGTTAATTAATTAGATTCCTAAATTATAAGTTAATTTAAATTAAAAAAACAAATTAAAACAAAACCTAAATTATAAGTTTATTTTAATTAAATTGAGTAAGAACATATTCTTTTGAGCTTTTGTTTAAAAGAAATGAAATAAAAATAGAAATAAACTGATAATAATTTAGTCTAAGTATTTAATTAAATATTTTTTGGTATTTTTTAGCAAGCAATAATAAAAATAATAACTTCAAAAAATAAAAAAAAATAAAAAAAAATAAAAAATAAAACTTATAAGTCAGGGGGGTTTGAAAAGAAATATGGGAAGTTTGAAAGTAAAAAGATTTTTGTTTAGGCCCAAGGCGGTTTTGTAATCAGAAAAGAAAAATAAAAAACAATGGGGTGGGCTTGCATGCTATTTAGGAAATGGGGGGTGATGTTGAAGAAAATGAAACAAGCCTAGCGCTGAAGAGCCCAATGTGCTGCAAAACAAAAAAAGAACAAGGAAAATGTGAAAAATGTAAAAGGTCTCGCTGGGGTTGAACCCAGGACCTTATAGAGGTATGCCTTACGCACGCGCTTCTTGCCACTAGGGTGGTTGTTTCATCCGGTATAAAAACAACTTGCAATAAATATAAGATAAAACAAGTTCATGACTATACTTCATCTTCTTCCTCGTGCCATCCATAATTCTGTAACTTTCTCAACTCTCAACCATTTCAGAAATTATAAACATCAAACTTGTTAGAAATTTCACCATGATTTCAAATATGTAAATAACTTAAGCAATGGATCAAATATGAGCACGAATTTTAAATGGTACCAAAGTTAACCTAATTTTATCAGAAAGTTCAGGCTCAAAATTCTCACTACTCAGGCAACATAAATGAATACAAAGGACATGGTTAGTTTCAGGGCTATGATGTCTACATTTTTTCTTTTAAAATGGAAGCCAAATGATGCTTGTATGAAGAGTTAGAATTTCAGAAAACTCACCTTGCATATGGAGATCGTGTTTTGAGTTTGAGTAACCTTCAAGATGTTGTAATGATCTGGTTAGCTTCCTTGAACCTCTAGGAAGCTAATGCAATGATTAGCTTGAGCTGAAAGTGCCTGGAATGTTTTGGAGAAGTCAAGTTGCAAGTAGCTGTTTTTGAAAATGGAGGATTGTGAAGATGGAGTTACAGAAGTGATTCAGGTGTTTGAATCACTTCTATATAGTATATAGATGATGTTTGAAGGGTTAGAATGAAAAACGCATGAGGGAATTTGAAGATTTAATTTCAAAACCAGAAATGACAAGTTTTGAGGTATTTTTGGTGATTCTGTGTTTGAGGAAGTTTTGGGGAGTTTTTAGGCTAGCAAAATCGTGTCCTTTGCTTGTTAACGAAGGTTCAATTTATAGGAAAAGGTTTGGAAACTTGGAGGGTTCATAAACAAGACTTCACATGTTATGGCCATTTGACTTGTTTCTGAAGCAAGCTTGACAATCATTGTTCCAAGGCAAGGTACAAGGCTATCTAAAGTGGTTAGGCACTTTAAACATGATTATCTGATTGTATAGAGGATTATTATGCAGAAAGAAAAAATGAAAAGCTTAAGACAAGTTGACTTTGTGATTAAAGCCACTTTACTAGAATGACAATGTTTCTTTGTGCCATTAATGAAAATGCAACTTGGATAAGGACTCAAATGCTTGGACAATGGATATATCAGTAGTGTAATCAATTAATTATGGAGTGAAACATAACTTAGAATCCTGAAAAGTAAATTTATGCAGCATAGGCTAGGGTTTTAATCAAGTGTTCCTCACAAAAATGACTTGTAATTCAAGAATGGATGCCCAACTTCTTCTCTTCGATTCTCTTAGCTCAAAAATGATATCTTCAAGTTCTTGGACATTTTGAAAATCTTGAAACATCCTCTACAACTTTCATGTTTTTCACTTTTTCTAAATCGAATTGGAGATATGTGAAAAATGGCCAAGAGGTTGGGACAAAAATCTGTCTAAACTAGGTCAAAATTTCACTAAGTGTTTAAGAAAAAGTGCATGACTTCATGGGCCTATAACTCAAAATCTAAGAATTTTTTGGATATGAGCCCTCAAATACAAATTTGTAGATTTCATCAAGATCTAAACCTTTCATGTTGAAAATTTTCTTTGAATCATCTTGGATCTTGATGAAAAATTGGCATGAAATAGTGAAATTATCATGTACAAAAACACTTAGAAATTTTTTTCTCTTGAAAAGTTTGACTTTTCAAATTGACTTTTGACTTTCTTAATTTCTTGATGATCAAGCTCATATTTTGAAAGTCTTGATGAATTTTGATCTTTGAGACTCAAATTTGACCAAAAAAATCAAAGTTTGACTTTTGGTGTATCAATTGACTTTTTCATCAGTTGACCAAATTTCAACTATCAACCAATTGATCTTGAGAGATGAATTGAGTCATGAAATTAGGTCAAAATGATGTACTTGAATCCTTTAGATCATTTTTCAAATCAATAAGTCATGCATTAGGTCAGAAGTCAAGAATCAGTTATTCTAATAAAAAAACCCTAATTTTGAACATTTTGCCCTTTTGATGATTTGAAAATTTTTCTTGGGGAGTTGTGGTCCAAACTTCATCAATTGGTGAATATGACTTCAAAATGTTCATATTGGTTAAATAATCCCTAGGTTTGACTGTAAGTTGACCACAATTGACTTTTTATCCAATACAACTGATTTTCAGTCATCTGGTAAATTGGCTGAGCAAAATTGTGATTCAAGACTTGAAACTTGACATGAGTGTTCTTGGATGTCTATAATGATCCTTAAAGATAATTTGAGGTATTAGAATCCCAATTGTACTTGTGAAAATCAAAACCCTAATTTGAGGCATCGGTGTTTAGGAGGTGGTTTGACCTAGTTAACACATGTGCAAACTTGAGCCATTGAAGATCTTGTGAGAAATGTCTTGAGAAAAGAGAGGGCAAATTTTGAGGTACAAAAATGGTGTTACCAAAAATTAATGAAACATGTTTTCTAACTTGCCATTTTTGAAGATCCTTGTCTCAAACATGTCTCTCACGGTTTTGGCAAGCTTTTATGAGGTCTTGGGCCTTCTAGAAGATGTCCAAATGATCATAGTCCAACGTTAATCCAACTATTTGTTATTTTTAATTTAATTCTTTTACAAAAATTAAATAAAAATTTAAATAAATAGGATAAAAAAATATGACCATGTACCAATGGACTTAGAGGTCTTCTATCATGTCATAAACATGTTTGATCTCAAAAGTTTGGCCCATTAGTCCAAAAATTCAAAATTGCTCAATTGAAGTTTCATGCATTTCTCAAAAATTGTCCAACTTGTGACAATCATAACTCTCACAATTTTTGTAATATGAAGGTGATCTTAGACTTTTTGGAAACCCCGAGATGTCTCCTACAACTTTTATGTTGGTCATTTTTTCATTTGAAGTCTTTAACTTGATGTAAATTTCCTTGATAAAAAATGTCTTTTTGTTGACTTTTAAAATGACATGTAATGTTTTGATCCATATCTCTCAAATGAAGCATTTTTGGCCTTGATCTTAGAGAGATAAAGTTGTAGAGAATTAAATTTCCTTCAAAATGGGCTTTGGTTGAGAAATTTCTGATGAAGCATGTGAAAGTTATACTTGGTCAAAGTTTAGTGGACTTCTCCTTAAGAAAACCTTAAATAGTAATTTTGATTTTTGATGAATCTTGAGTTTTCTTGATGAATCATGATTAACGCTTGATCAAATGATGAAGGTTACCTCAAAATATTGATGTTGAACAAAAATATTGAAGTTTGATTGTATGTTGACCATATTTGACTTTTTGTTCAATATAGTTGATTTTCACTCGTTTGAGCAATTGACTGAGCAAATTTGTGATGTAAGACTTGAAACTTGACATGAGGATTATTTGAAGCATATGAGGAACCATGAAACTTACCTTGAGGCATTAGAAGTCCAATTTACTTTGGGAAAAACAAAACCCTAATTGTAGGCCATTGCTTAGGAGAAGGGTTCATCTGACCAACTCTTGAATAGTATTGAGTACTTGAGAACCTTAAGAGCATGAGAAGGTGTTTTGAGTCAATTGAATTCAAAAATGGGAGGTAAAATTTTGGGGTATAACAACTGCCCGTGTTAAATATTCTTAAACCTGAGGATTTTTATTGGCCTGCTCGCCATTCGTGATCTGAAGGTGGAAGAGGATTGAACACTTAAGTGGACATAAATTTGTAATCACATGTGCACGAAGTCATACTGTTGGTTAATTATACTGCTTGAATGGGCTTAAAAATTCCATTAGGAGAGGTTATAGAGTGTCGTCAGATACGGGCTTATAGATTCCATCCAAAGTAACTGTTGATAGGAGTATCAGAATGAGTCTACGCTGGATTGTATCTGAAGGATGCTTTTCAGAAAATCTATGAGGGAAAATGCTTTTCAGAACAAAGCCCTGAAGGAGATGTTCATTAGAATTTAGTCTCTAAAGGAAATCATTTGGTCATGTAGATAGTTGCTCCGTCATGTTTCGGGAATTGATCTACAATCTATTTTTCATTGGTAAACGCGTCCTATTTCGGGAATTCATATCGCATGGTCATATAGATAGTTTCCCCATCCTATTTTGGGAATTAACCAACAACCTATTTTTTTGGTCGGTAAACTCGTCATGTTTTAGGAATTTCATACCGCCTGGTCATATAGTTAGTTTCCCCGTCCTAATTCGGGAATTAATCTGCGACCTGTTTTTTTATTGATAAACTCGTCCTGTTTCGGGAATTTATACCGCCTGGTCATATAGATAGTTGCCTCGTCCTATTTCAGGAATTAATCTATGACCTGCTTTTTATTGGTAAACTCGTCCTGTTTCAGGAATTCATACCTCCTGGTCATATAGATAGTTTCCATGTCCTATTTCGAGAATTAATCTCTGACCTATTTGAAAATTGGTAATGATATTCGTCTGTTTGCGAACTTTACCTGAAAAGACAAAATTAGTTTTATGTAATGTCATGATGTATGTAATGCATTGCGTAATGATGCTCTCAAAATAAATGAGAATGTTATATGTGTTTCGGTATGCATATGCTATGATGTATTTTGAAATGATGTATGGATACAATATGTCATTGAAGTGTATCGGTAGCTCTTTGTAACAATGTCTAGCTGGGAAACGTAAATCCCGGAATGTTGTTGGGGATGAAGAAAGTGATTCTTTAATTTCTGCTGGGAATAATTTTGTTGGGTGTGATGCGGTGGGAGAACTGACTTGAGTTTTTTGCATTTTATCGCAAATGTTGTGGTTTAGCAAGAGTCACCACCGACTTTTCTTTTATCCAAAAGGAAAGGTGAAAAAGCACAGGAAATACCTTTGAGATTGTTTCTTGAGTTCGGGGGGTAGATTATGAAAAGGGAAGGTATTAGCACCCTTTTCATCCATGGTTTTCCATGGGCTCTTAGTTACTTGCTAGATCACTTGCTTTTGTTTAAAATTGTGCTTTGTGTGGTTTTTGAAAGTATTTTGTAAAGAGGCCATTGTTTAGGAAATCTTTGTAATGATTCTTGTTCGTAAGAATGTATACAAAGATGTTTGATCTTTTGAAATTTTTTTCAAGTTTTGTAAGATGTTTTGAAAGTGTATGTGATTGTTTTGAAAATAGCAAGGATGTTTGTTTTGAAATGGAGCAAGTAATTAGGAGCAATCTACCTACTCAAATGTCTTTCTTGTTCATTTTATTTTCCTTTGACATTGTTGTCTTACCATTGATTTGGTAAGCAACGCTATCTTTGGATGTAAACGGGACGGGCGTGGGTCATCGTATAGCCATGATTAGAAATGTTGCAAGGTATCTTAGAATTCTTTTTGAGGGACTAAGATCATTTTGTAAGGCAACTTTGAATAGCGTCATCGAGGGACTATGATCTCGTATTTGCTTGTTTTTGCTAAGATACCTTACATGCGTAATATGGCCATTTTTGTAAGGCAAGAAAGTGGGATAACCCTAGGGGTTCTTGTGTGCAAAGGTGTCATTTTAATACTTGTTTTTGTCTTGAATTTAGGGTTTTCCATTTGATTATTTTTATCTTGCCATACAAACCCTAATTACTAGCATGTTATGTAAAAATGATAAATTGGAAATTTAAAGTTACTACGCTATTACAACATTTATGGGAGGGGTGTATACAATTTATGAATGAGGATTGAAATAATATAAACCTAATTAATCTATTACAAATAAATTGAATTTTTACAAGAATTGGAATAAATAATAAACAAGATGAATTAAATATACAAGAATTTGTAAATGCAAAGAAAAAAGATTTTTTTTGTTTGGTTTCTTTAAGAAAAAGGGTCTTGATTTTAACCTAATTAAATAAAGAAAATAATTAGTCAAGGTTAATATTCATTAAGAGAAAGATTCTTGACTAAATCCCTAATTCTTCTTGATTGATTAAAAAGAATGAAGTTTATATATAAAAAAAGTATTTTTTTATATTATATATTTTTTGTCTTGAAAAATAAATTATAGTGTTATAAAATATTCTTTAGTCTTTTGGTATCAAAAATATATTTTCATTAGTATAAAATAAATAATATTTTAGTTTTATTTAAATTTACAATATAATTAGTGAAAATAAATAAAGTGTGATCAAAATAAAATATATTTTTTGTGAAAAAATAAATAAACTAAGTTAAAATATAACTCTACTATTTTTTTGTATTTTTTTTTTTGTGATTTTTAATATTGAAATAAATATATTTAAGAAAATAAAATGAGAATAAAATAAAAATAAAATAATAATGGGTCAGGGGTGCAAATATGAGACAGAGAGGAAATGTTAGAAAAAATACAATAGGCCCATGAGGTGGAGGCCCAACGCTGCAAGAGGGGAAAAAATGTGAGAAAATGCAAAAGACAGCGCACTGAGGCTCGAACCCATGACCTCTAGCAATAACGCACGCTGCCTTACCACTGGGGTGGCTGTACATCTGTTTATATAAACAAAACCATAAATATATATTAGAAACTGCTTTTTGAAGGCAACTTCATCTTCAACCTTGAGCCATGGCCGGACCACCTGTATCTTCCTCATTTCTCCATAAAAATGGAAAGTTCAAACATGAAAGTTGAGATGTTTTTTCCCACGAATTCAACCATATAAATTATGTAAACTAAAAGTCAAAGATAAAATCTAATTCTACTGGCCCTAAATTGAAACCTAATTTTCTCAGAAATTTCAAATCCAAAATTCTCTATACACAATTAATATAAATGGAAACTATGAACATGGTTAGCTTTAGAGCAAGGATATCTACATTTTGTTTTCACAAATCAGGATCAAATGATGCTTGTATGAAGAGATATAAGTTTGAGTTTTTACCTCTTGCAGCTGGAGTCGTGAATGGAGTTTGAGCAACTTTTGAGATGGCCTGAGGATCTGTTTAGCTTTCCTGGACCTCCTTGAGTGTATCTCAACTCTTACTTTACCTTGAATGTCCCTGAATCTCTCTACTCAAGTCAACCTACAAGCTTGGTTTTTGAAAATGGTGGATAGTGATAGAGGAGCTATAGTCTTGAAACAGGGGCCTGTATTTCTTTGGTATGGTGTGTAGAAGGTGTTTGAGTGATTAGTTTTCAAAACGCACGAGTGGAAATGAAGATCATGAGTTTTGGTTCAAAACTGTATGTTAATGGTATTCTTGAACATGTTTTTGGTTTTGGAATATTTGAGGCAGTTTCAGGGCCATGGCATTCACGTGTCCACTTGCAAATAGCGTGTCTACTTATAAGCAAGAGATTTTAAGACTTGTAACAACTCAGATTTCAAAAACTCACATGTTTTGCTTGGTTACTTGTTTTTGAAGCAAAGCTAGCAAGCATGGTTTCAAGGTGAAGTACAAAGCTTGTAGGGGGGATGAGACCTTTAAAAACACTTGTTCTGATTGTGTGGAGTGTGTTTATGCAGAAAGAACAAATGCAAGGCTCAATGCAAGCCGACTTTGCATAAAGCTTGCTTTTCTAAAATGGCAATGTTGCCTTTCTTCCGAAAATGGAATTAAACTTGTACAATGCATTGAATGCTTGGGTTAAAGATTCCAACAGTTGTGAAAATATTTAATTATGGAGTGAAAGTCAAGTTAGAAGTCTGAAAAGTGGTATTTGTACATCATGCTTGAGGATTGGATCCAATGTTCTTCACAAAATGGCTTGTAATCCAAGTGACAAAACACCAACTTCATCTCTTAGATTCTCCCTACTCAAGAATGATCTCATGGATTTCTTGGAAATTTTGGAAAGCTTGCAATGTGCTATACAACTCTTCTTTGAATTTCTTTTGAAGATTCCCCTTCGAACTATGTGAAAAATTGCCATGAAGTTAGGTCAAAAATCTGCCTAACTAGGGCAAAATTTCACTAAGTTATTTTTAGTGCATGAGCATGTGTTCACAAATTTATAACTTGAGATACAAGCATTTTTAGGAGAAGTTTTGTGAAGAAAAGTTGTATATTTCATGGAGATCTACAACTTTCATGTTGGAAGTTTCTCTTGAATCATTTTGTATCATGGTGAAAATTTGGCTCAAAGTTATGAAAAAATAAGAAATTTTCTATACTTAGAAAAATTGCTAAGTTAAGAAATTTCATCTTTCCAAAATAAAATCTTGAATTCTTGATTTCTTGATGAAAATGTTTCATATTTTGATGTTTTTTTATGAGTTATGATCTTTGGCATTTGATTTTGACCAAAAAGTCAAAGTTTGACTTTTCAATATACAGTTGGCTTTTGATGAGTTGACTGAAAAATTCATCTGTCAATCCAATGGACCTGTAGTGTTTTGAATCATGTCATTAGGTAAAAGTGATGAAATTGGATTCTTGAGATCATGCCTTAACCCAATTGATCATTTGCTAGGTCAAAAACCAGAAATTGCCCTTTCCTAGTCAAAACCCTAATTTTGACCATTTTGCCCCTTTTGATGATTTGATCAAATTTCTTGAGGAGTTGTGTTCCAAACTTGATCAAATGCTACATATGAGTTTAAAATGCTGGTGTGGATAAAAAATTATGAAGTTTGACTGTAACTTGGCCATGGTTGACTTTTTCCTCTATACAACTGATTTTTAGGTTAATTGTTCAATTGACTGATCAAAAGTGTGATTCAAGGCTTGAAACATGACATGAGTAATCTTG
Organism: Vicia faba; assembly: GCA_948472305.1. Lineage (NCBI taxonomy): Eukaryota > Viridiplantae > Streptophyta > Magnoliopsida > Fabales > Fabaceae > Vicia > Vicia faba. The sequence goes on along the minus strand of OX451741.1, from coordinate 882,243,000 downwards.
GGGGTGCATAATGGTCCATGAAAGTCATATGAACCATTGATAGTTCAAAAATCCTTGTGCAAACTCAAACCCTAATTTTGGTCATCAGTGCCTAAGGAGGTGTCTTAAGCTGATCAAACCCTAGTGCAGTCTTGAGCCCAAGGAGATCTTGTGAGCAAATTCTTGATAAGTGAGAGGGCAAATTTTGGGGTACAACAGCTGCCCCTGTTCAATCTTCTTAATCCTGAAGAGTTAGATTGGCGTGTTTTTCCAGTCGTGACTCGAAGGTGGAAGATGATTGGACACTAGAGTGCCCAGAAATTTTGCACTTGGCGGTGTGATGGTTGAGGGAATGGGCTTAAAGATGTCATTTGGAGAGGTGATAGGAAGCTGTAGGAGATGGGTTTAAAGATGCCATCCAAAAGTGATTGTTTGTGTTGTAATTTGTAAGCTGAAAGTTGAATCAGAATGGCATCTGTGTCTGGAGCGTATCTGAATTGTATCTGAAGACTGAATCTGAATGAGTATCAGAATGGAATCCGTGTCTGGAGGGTATCTGAACTGTAACAAAAGGTGATTTTGAATGAATATCAGAATGGAATCCGTGTCCGGAGCGTATCTGAACTGTATCTGAGAGCTAGCTTATGAATGAGTGTCAGAATGGAATCCGTGTCTAGAGCGTATATGTATTATATATGAAAGTTGAGTCTAAATGAGTATCAGAAAGGCGTCCGTGTATGGAACGTATTTGAACTGTATCTGAAGACTGAATCTGAATGAGTATCATAATGGCATCCGTGTCTGGAGCGTATCTGAACTGTATCTGAAAACTGAATCTGAATGAGTATCAGGATGGCATCCGTATTTAGAGCGTATCTGAATTGTATCTGAAAACTTTAAATATTCTTAGTGGTAGTTGTTAACCTTATCCTAAAAAGGGTAAAATGTTAGCTAAAATGCAATGTTTATGTTGTATGAAATGCATAGTATAATGCATTCGTGTTATCAAGGTTTATGACATATGGATGCAATGTATGCGTATGTGAGCTAGTTTGCTGCACTGCTGTCGAATTGGGGAAAATAAATCCCTGACTGCTATTGAGGATATGGAGTTGAAGCGTTGATGAATTTCCGTTTAGAGAAATAAACTCTGTTGTAAGGGAAATGCCGTATACTGCTCGTAAAATTCCATTGGGGAATCTTGAGAAATTTGACGACTTCTACTGGGGAGTGATAACTGGGAATTTTGTTCCGCTGGGGATTAAATAACGTACTGTGGGGATTTCTTAAGTAATATCCAAGAGGTATTTCCCTATCCATTCAACCCATCAGTAATTGCCTTTTTACATTTTGTTTATTTGTAAACAGTAATTATATTCAAATGCATATGTTCAACAATGAATCATTGGACGTTTTTGTAGACAAAACACAAGCATAAAGAAAAACAGATAGTTTTTGTACTTTCAAAGAGATATCTTTGTATTGACTTTGAGTAAGTATTTTTGTACAAGGAGACAAACATTCTAGTAAGAGAATGTTGTCGTAAAAATAAAAATTTGATACAAAGAAAAGATAGCTATGTGTAAAAATCCCATGGGGTTCCCATTCTGCTATAGCCTTTGTATCTCTGAGAATTTTGTCTATTTGTTGCCTTGTCGGAAGCTGATTGAATTGATCAGAACCGCTGAATTTGTTAGTTGAGTCCAAAGGTTATCCTTAAGGTGATCCAACGGGACATAGTCATACGCTTTACTTCCCTAACTTTTTCCTGGACCGCCCTTTCGGGTTTTCAGTCCACCAGGAAACCCTTTTTTGCCCAAGTCGCCCTTTCGGGTTTTAAACTTGCCGGGTGTACAAATTTTTTTTGTTTTATCCCTAATTTTTGCCTGAACCCTTTTGGTTCGCCGGGATGCCCTTGTTTTGCCTAGGTATGTCAACCTAGCTTATGCGTAGTATCTTTTGACTATATCCGCGTTTGCAGGATGCGGCAGATCGTGACCATCCATGGTGGTCAAGATCATTGCCCCACTAGAGAAAATGTTTTTGATTACAAATGGCCCTTCATAGGTAGGAGTCTATTTTCCCCTAGGATCACCTTGTGGCAGTATGATGCATTTGATCTCCAGATCTCCAACTTGATACACTTGGCGTCTAACCTTTTTGTTGAAAGCCTTGATCATCCGTTTTTGATACATTTGACCATGGCAAACAACAGTAAGTCTCTTCTCATTAATCAAGTTCAGCTAATCAAGTCGAGTCTGGATCCAATCATCTTCGTTCATCCCCGCATCCTTCATAATCCTCAGAGAGGGGATCGGGACCTCGATAGGCAAGACATCTTCCATGTCGTAAACCAGAGAATATGGTGTTGCCCCGGTTGATGTGCGAGCCGTGGTACGATACCCGTGGAGAGCAAATGGTAACATCTCGTGCCAGTCTTTGTATATGACTATCATTTTTTGTATGATCTTTTTAATGTTTTTATTTGCAGCTTCGACAACACCATTCATCTTTGGCCGATAGGGAGAAGAATTGTGATGCTGAATCTTGAATTGTTCGCACAAGGCAGTCATTATAGTGTTGTTGAGATTTGTACCATTGTCAGTGATGATCCTTTCCGGGATACCGTAACGGCAAATGAGATTTTGCTTGATGAAACGGGTAACAACATTCTTAGTAACGGAAGCGAAGGAAGCTGCCTCCACCCATTTTGTAAAATAATCAATGGCCACTAAGATGAAGCGGTGTCCATTAGAGGCCGTCGGCTTGATTTACCCAATCATATCTATTCCCCACATAGAAAAGGTCCAAGGAGCCGTCAAGACATTCAGAGGAACTGGGGTACATGCAACTTGTCAGCATAAATCTGACACTTGTGGCAAGTCCGAGAGTGTTGATAGCAATCTGCCTCCATGATAGACCAGTAATAGTCTGACCGTAGGATTTTCTTCGCCATTGTATGCCCACGTGACTGGGTGCCAAAAGTGCCTTCATGTAATTCAACCATGATCCTTTCAGCTTCAATCTTATCTATGCACCAAAGTAACACAGAGTCATAATTGCGTTTGTACAGAATGCCATTACTAAGGAAGAATTTAGCAGAGAATCTCCTTAAGAACTTCTTATCATTGATTGATGCTCCTTATGGATATTCTTGAGCTTCCAGATACTTCTTGACTTCGTGAAACTAAGGTTGGTCCACTACTTCTTCGCTATTAATCTCGTGATAGTGCGCTGGTTCCTCCATTTGCTCGATGGTGATCTGGGGAGCCTCGTTATCCCAATCAAGTTTAAACATAGATGACATTGTTGCTAGAGCGCCTGCTAGCTGATTTTCTTCTCGCGGGAAATGCTCGAAGGTAATCTTCTCAAAATATGGTAACAATGTAAAAACGTGTTCTTTGTAAGGGATAAGGTTTGGGTGTTTGGTGTCTCATTCCCCTTTGATTTGGCTGATAACCAAAGCTGAATCTCTGAATACATCCAAGGATTTGATCCCCAAGTCTATGGAAGCTTTGAGACAGAAGATGCACGCTTCGTATTCCGCCATATTATTTGTACAATTGAAGCAAAGTCTGGTAATAAAGAGAGTGTGACACCCTTACGGAGATATGAGTACAACACCAATACCATTTCCGAGTGCATTGGATGCTCCATCAAAGAACAGGGTCCATCGGGATCGTTGTCCAGGTCCGTCATATGGCCTGAATTCTTCACAGTTGTCTAATGTCATGATGTCCTCATCCGAAAATTCGAATTTCATGGATTGGTAGTCTTCTACAGCTTGGTGAGCAAGATGATCAGCTAGTACATTGCCCTTTATAGCTTTCTGGGTAGTATACTGTATGTCATATTCTGTCAAGATCATTTGCCATCTCGCTATTCTCCCAAAAAGAGCAGGCTTCTCAAAGATGTATTTTATCGGATCCATTTTAGATATCAACAAGGTAGTATGAGTCAACATATACTGTCTTAGCCGGCGAGCAGCCCATGCCAGAGCGCAACAAGTTTTCTCGAGCAGTGAATATCTGGTTTCACAGTCGGTAAACATTTTGCTCAGGTAGTAAATATCACGCTCTTTTCGGCCAGACTCATCATGCTTACCCAATACACACCCCATTGAGTTTTCTAAAACAGTCAGATACATGATCAACGGTCTTCCCTCGAATGGTGGCATCAACACATAAGGCTCTTGTAGGTATTCTTTGGTTTTGTCAAAAGCAACTTGGCTTTCATCATTCCATTTGACTACTTGATCTTTCTTCAATAGTTTGAAGATTGGCTCACAAGTGGCTGTCAGGTGAGAAATGAATCTGGAAATATAGTTTAAACGTCCCAAGAATCCTATGACTTCCTTCTCAGTACGAGGAGCAGGCATCTCTTGTATTGCTTTAACTTTGGCAGGATCGACCTTGATACCTTTGTTGCTGACTGTGATGCGGTGGGAGACTTGACTTGAAGGTTTTGCGTTTGATTGCAAATGTTGCGGTTAGCAAGAGTCTCCACCAACTTTTCTTTTATCCAAAAGGAAAGTTGAAAAAGCACAGGAAAGACCGTTGAGATTGTTTCTTGGGTTCGGGGGGTAGATTATGAAAAAGGAAGGTATTAGCACCCTTTTCATCCATGGTAATCCATGGGCTCTTAGTTACTTGCTAGATCACTTGCTTTTGTTTGAAATTGTGCTTTGTGTGGTTTTTTGAAAGTATTTTGTAAAGATGCCTTTGTTTAGGCAACCTTTGTAATAATTCTCGTTCGTAATAATGTATACGAAGATGTTTGATCTTTTGAAAATGTTTTCAATTTTGTAAGATGTTTGAAAGTGTATGTGATTGTTTTGAAAATAGCAAGGATGTTTGTTTTGAAATGGAGCAAGTAATTAGGAGCAATCTACTTACTCAAATGTCTTTCTTGTTCATTTTCTTTTCCTTTGACATTGGCGTCTTATCATTGATTTGGTAAGCAACCCTATCTTTGGATGTAAACGGGACGGGTGTGGGTCATCGCATAGCCATGATTAGCAATGTTGCAAGGTATCTTAGCATTCTTTTAGAAGGACTAAGATCATTTTTTAAGGCAACTTTGAATAGCGTCATTGAGGGACTATGATCTTGTATTTGTTTGTTTTTGCTAAGATACCTTACATGCGTAATATAGCCATTTTTGTAAGGCAACCAAGTGGGATAACCCTAGGGGTGCTTGTGTGCAAGTGTGTCATTTTAATTCTTGTTTTTGTCTTGAATTAGGGTTTTCTATTTTGATTGTTTTTTACATTGCCATACAAACCCTAATTACTAGCATGTTATGTAAATGCAATAAATTGCGTAATTTAAAGTTACTACGCTATTACAACATTTGTGGGAGGGGGTATACAATTTATGAATGGGGATTGAAATAATATAAATCTATTTAATCTATTACAACCAAATTGAATTATTGTACAAATAATTGAAACAAATAATATGTAAGATGAATTAAATATGTAAGAAATGTAAATGCAAAGAAAAGATTTTGTTTTTGGTTTCTTAAGAAAAAGGGTCTTGATTTTAACATAATTTGATAAAGAAAATAATTAATCAAGTTTAATATCATTAAGAAAAAGATTCTTGAATAAAACCCTAATTCTACTTAAAAAGAAATGAAGTTTATAAAAGGATACTTTTTATATTTTTTATGTTTTTTGTCTTGAAAATAATATGGTGTTATAAAATATTCTTTAGTCTTTTTTATATTAAAAGTATATTTTCATTAGTATAAAAATAAATAGTATTTTAGTTTTAATTAAAACTTTACAATAAAATCAATAAAAGTAAATAAAGTATGATAAATAAAATAATTTTTATGTGGAAAAATAATTAAATTATGTCAAAATATAAATCTACATTTTTTATTCATTTTATGATTTTTTGGTATTTTAGAAAATATATTTAAAAAGAAAAAGAAATAAATGAATGAAAATAAAAATGGGCCAGGGAGGTATTATAAGTAAACAAAGGGTATAATCTAGCAAAAAAAAACAATGCCAGGCCCAAAGGGCCCATCGCTTGCCAAAAAAATGTTAGGAAATCAGAAAATTGGAAAAATGCAAAATGGGGGTTCACATTGGTTCGAACCCTCGCCCTTTAGGTAACATATGCCTTAGTACGCGCGCGCTTGCCACTAGGGTGGCTGTTTCATCCAGTCATATTAATCAAAGCATAAATATATAAGGAAAATTGCTTCCTGAAGGCAACTTCATCTTCAACCTTGAGTCATGGCCGGACCACCTTTATCTTCCTCATTTCTCCACAAAAATGGAAACTCCAAACATGAAAGTTATGGTGTTTCTTCCCACGAATTTAAATATATAACTTATGTAAACTAAATGTCAAAGATAAAAACTAATTTTGCTGGCCCTAAATTGAAATCTAATTTTCTCAGAAATTTCAAATCCAAAATTCTCTATTGTGATACGGTGGGAGAACTGACTTGGGTGTTTTGCGTTTTGTGTTTGCAAATGTTGTGGTTTAGCAAGAGTCACCACCGACTTTTCTTTTATCCAATAAGGAAAGGTGAAAAAGCACAGGAAAGACCTTTAGAGATGTTTTCTTTAGTTCGGGGGGTAGATTATGAAAAAGGAAGTTATTAGTACCCTTTTCATCCATGTTTTTCTATGGGCTCTTAGTTGCTTGCTAGATCACTTGCTTTTGTTTGAAAAATGTGCTTTGTGTGTTTTTTGAAAGTATTTTGAAAAGGTGTCATCGTTTAGGAAAACTTTATAATAATTCTTGTTCGTAATAACGTATACAAAGTGTTAAGCTTTTGAAAATATTTCACGTTTGGAAAGTGTTTCAAAAGTGTTTTGAAAGTGTATGCGATTGTTTTTGAAAATAACAAGGATGTTTGTTTTGAAATTGAGCAAGCAACTAAAAGTAATCTACCTACTCAAAAGGTCTTAGGTGTTCTTTTTCCTCCTCTTTTAGACGTTGCTATCTTACCATTGTTTGGTAAGAAGCCCCATCGTTGGATGTGAATGGACGGGCATTGGGTCATCGTATGACCATGATAGAAATGTTGTGAGATGACTTAGCACTTTTCTTTTAGGGACTAAGATCATTTTTAAAGGCAACTTTGATAGCGTCATCGAGGGACTATGATCTTGTATTTTTCGATTTGTTTGTGCTAAGACATCCCACATGTATAACATGGCCATTTTGTAAGGCAACAAGTGGAATTACCTTAAGGGTGCATGTGTGCAAGTGTGTTTGATTGCATGCATTTAGTCTTGCTTGAGATTGTCTATTTTTTGTTTTTTATCTTGCCATACACACCTAATTACTATACAGTATAAGGAAAACAGTAAATTGCGGAAAATGAAATTCTACGCTATTACAATATTTAGGGGATGAGGGTACATATGTACGAATGGGGATAGAAAGGAATTTAAGTCCTAAGTTACTATTACAACCATATTGAAATGTACAATATAAGAAAGAAATGGACTTGTTTAGAAAATGTTTTTGTCTTAATAAAAAAAGAGTAAATAAATAAAAGAAAAATATTTTTATGTTTTTGTGTTAATATTAAAAATGATGAAAAGGAAAATAAATGCAAGATAGAAAAGCGTGTGGTTGCAAGAAGAACAACTAGGGTCAGAAGTTCTAAAGACAAGAGCGCTGTGATTCAGCAGGAGACGTCAGTGGAATCAGAAGTTCGGGATTAATAAACTCTGAGGTGCTGCAAGAAATGTTAGAGGAGAAACACAGAGGTTCTGGGTGGTATGTAGTCAGTGAACCAAAAGTCAGAAGTTTTGTATTACACTAAAACAGTGAGCAAACATCAGCAGTTCAGTACATTATCAGCATGTGAAAGTCATAAACTCCGAGTTTCTGAAAACAGCTGATGGAAACATCAGAAGTTCAGTGTATTTGACATGTGAGGAGAACTCAGAAGTTCTGTGCTGTGTTAGAACAGTGAGTGAATCTTAGAAGTTTCGCGTGTTAAAATAGTGAGTGAAAAACAGAAATTCTGTGTTACGTTTCAACTCTTAATCAGCACATCAGTAATTTATTCAGTTCAGCAAATCAGAATGATCACATCACAACAACTCATAGAAGTTCCAATCCGAAGTCTGAGCCTAGCATTATTCTAGAAGTTCTGATCCATAGTTTTTCTATTCATACAATGATATGTACAACATTAATACTATGATATTTACATGTTAATGATGTTCAGAATGAAAAGCAAGTAAAGTCAGAAAGACTTACCTGGAGCGTGCTTGGAGGTTTGAGCAGCTGCCTTTGGATGTTCTGAGTCTGCGAGAGAACGGAGGAGTGGTGGTGCCAAGTTCTTTGGTTCAAAAAGGAAGAACAAAGGTTTGTTTTTGTGTATGAGAAATCTAGATTTTTATGAAGGTTTCACAACTTCCTTTTTCTCTATTTTGGCCAATCTCTCTCTCCAAAATCCAGCCTCTTGAACGTGTGATGGAGCCCAGTATTTATAGATTAATTTGCTATGATTTTTTGGGGGGAAAACAAATGGGATTTGAACCTATTTTGGCATCTTATTCCTTTGCTTTTTCATCACAATTTTCATATGCTAGTTTGGTGTAATCATGGGATGCAGGCATAGGCTGAACCAGCTACTGGTTGTAGGTCTACAACAGGTTGTATAAACAAGGTTTAGGGATTTGGTCAAGTTCTGACCAAAGCGTTGAATATAACCTTCATATGCTGAAGCACTGACTTGTTCTTGAAGCAAGCATGGTGGTTGTCAGCAGGAATTAAGGAAAAGCAAAAAGAAAAGTATGGGCTTAGTAGCAAAGTTGCTATCCCAAGACAGTAGAGGTACACGTGGTGAAAATCCTTTAGATAAAGACTCAGAAGGTAGTTGTGAGCATTAAATGAGCATTAAATAATGATGAGACTTATCACAACCAGAAATCATGCGATGTGAAACTCTACACCAAAGCTTAGTTCTGGATCAGAAGTTCTGCTTCAGCGTAGCATCCAATCTTCTGATCCTCTTATCTTCTGACTCCAGCATGTTCTGAAGGAGCTTTCAGACTTTCTAGAAATCTTGCAGCCCGCTTCTTAACCTTCTTTGAATTAACCTGGTAAACTCTGACTGAGCTTTTGTGAAAACTCGCCTAGAAGTTCTGACCAAACTCTGTCTTGAGAATAACCAGAATTTGCTGAGCGTTATGGTGATAACCTGGTCAGAAGTTCTGAATTTGTCATATTTTCTTAAACACTTAGAAAAATTATAAGTATTTAGAATTTTGACCTCTTGGATTTTGATGAAACAAAACTTCATATTTCAACGTGTCTTGATGAAATATGATTCTTGAAGCTTAATTTTGATCCAAAAGTCAAAGTTTGACTTTTCAGTATGCAAATGACCATTTTGCCCTTATGAGTGATTTTCTTGGAAAATTTGCAGTTCAAGGCTTGGAAACTTAATAGAAGCAAACTGGGATCCAGGGTGATCCCTTGTGAAACGAGAGGACAAATTTTGGGGTACAACAGCTGCCCATGTTCAATCTTCTTACACCTGAAGAGTTAGATTGGTAAATCTGCCATTCGTGACTTGAAGGTGGAAGATGATTGAACACTAGAGTGCCCAGAAATTTGCACTCGATGATGTTGTGATTGATTGTGTAGTGAATGGGCTTAAAGATGCAATTTGGAGAGATAATGGATATTTATTTGAGATGGGTTTAAAGATGTCATCCAGAAATGATTGCTGGATTGTATCTGTAAGCTGGAACTGAATGATTGCCAACATGGCGTCCGTGTCTGGAGCGCATCTGAACTGTATCGGAAGGTTGGGTTGTTTGATGATGAGTCCGTGTAAAACTACATTTTGGGAAGAGAGGGAACCGGTGTAGGGTTTCCTGATGATGAGTCCGTATAAAACTTCATCTTAGAAAGAAGGAACCTGTGTAGGGTTACTTTATGATGAATCCGTGTAAAACTTCATCTTGGGAAGAGAGGGAACCAGTGTAGGGTTGCCTGATGATGAGTCCATGTAAAACTGCATCTGGAAAGGAGGAACTGGTGTAGGGTTGCTTGATGATGAGTACGTGTAAAACTTCATCTTGGAAAGAAGGAACCTGTGTAGGGTTGCTTCATGATGAGTCCGTGTAAAACTGCATCTTGGATTTCCTGAGAAGGAACCTGTGTAAGGTTGCTTCATGATGAGTCCGTGTAAAACTACATCTTTGAAAGAAGGAACCTGTGTAGGGTTTCCTGATGATGAGTATGTGTAAATCTGCATCTGGAAAGGAGGAACCGGTGTAGGGTTACCTGATGATGAGTCCGTGTAAAACTTCATCTTGGAAAGAAGGAACCTGTGTAGGCTTTCCTGAGCTGGTCGAGTAGATAGTTTTCCTGTCTGGTTTCAGGTATTAATCTTTGACCTGAGAAAGAAAGATAATTTTCCTGGCTCGTTACAGGTGTTAATCTTGAATCTCTTCATGTAGATAATTTTCCTAGCTTGTTACAGGTATTAATCTACAATCAGTTGTCCACAGATAGTTTTCCTGGCTTGTTACAGGTATTAATCTGGAACTTGAAAAGGTTGATGGTAGCCATCTGTTGTTTGACCTTTTCCTGAAAAAGGTAAAACGTTAGCTGTATGCAATGTCATGATGTATGAAATGCATGATGTCATGATGTTCTCAAAAATAAATGAGATTGTGCTGTATGCACTTATCATGTCTGTAAATAGGATGTATGAAATGTGAAATGTTAATGAATGTATTTTTGTATGGGAAAATAAATCTTTGACAAATGTCATAGAGTTGTTAAATCCTGGACTGCTGTTGAAGAGTTGGTGTGTCTTTAGAATTTGCTTAATATGTTTCCATTAGGGATTCCTGTTTTGTTGTTTGAGGAGAAACCTGCTGGGGGATATTGATAACTCTGTGGGGAGAATGTTTATTCCTTCTTGGGAAAAGAGTTCAGGAGTCTCGGTTGTCCGTTGCTCTACTGGGGAGTCGAAGTTGAACTGATATCTGGTCGGGTCTAGGTTTCACAGTAACTTGCTAGGGATTGTAGAGTAGTCTACTGGGGAAGAGGAGTTGTGGTCCTTTGATTTGTAGTAGTCGGAGAGGAAAAATCAAGCTGGGGAATATGTAGTTTATTAGGGAAATAAACCCTGTTGCTGGTCAGCTAGAGAGGTGACAACTTCGTTGGGGAAAGTCTTCGAGGACTCTTGAGGTTGTCTCAGCTGGGAAAAGGTTTTCAGAGATTAAACTCTGGTTGAGGAATCATCCTATGAGAAGGATTTTGGGGAGATTTGTCACTTCCCTTAGAAGCGAGTGTATGTGGCACTTCCTGGAAATGCTTGACCGTACGTAACCCTTTTCCAGGATTGACGTTCAATTCCCCAAGTGACGGGGATGGAGCCCTGCCCCTGGTTACTCTGCAATTCTTGAGAGATTTTCTTGGAATCTTGACTGGACTGCCACAGGTGTGCTGGATAGTGACATGTCATGTCCTTTTGTTGATAGGAGATTTTTCAATGGAAGTGTCATCCTTCTTGAAGTGATTTAGTTCACTGAGAGAGCTTTCGTTCATCGGATATTCGTTGTGTGAATTTCTCCGCTGTCAAATAAATAGCCACATGCAAATAGTGATATTCAAGTAATGCAAAGTTTATGTTTGTCTTGAAGTTTTTTTTTTGAAAAATGTGTTTTTAGCAAGTAAAGAAGTTTGTAATTCAACTTTGGATTTTGAGTAAAGCCTTACAGGAGTCAGGATACCTTTTGTAACAGTATGCTTTCGAACTAACCCATGCTTCAATTAGGACTTTTGAAGGGTTGTAACGTGGCTTGGTTCATGGTTTAAGAAACAAATGATAAAGGCTCAAAGTATATTTTTACCCACCCGCTCTTCGTGATGTTCATCGGTCTTAAGCTCAATTAATTGTGCGTTTGAACTACAATTGAGTATGGAATGACGTTTTGGTGATGGTTCAGACAGGTTAAGTTTGTCAAAAGGCAGTCATTCTTGCAACATTTTTTTCATGTTCTTGAGGATTTGTAGTGACCTCTTTCATTTGATTCGTTATCCCTAATTTTTTCCTGACTGTTCCTTTTTTTGAGATTATAGTCAGCGGGATGCCCCCATTTTTTTCTTAAGTCTCCTCTGTAGGTTTTGACTTAGAGGGCTTTTTGAGAAATAGTGACTGCCTGTGTGATTGGGAACCATCACCATCTTTTGATATCAGAGGAATGTTTTTTAATGTCATTTGTTGTATTACAAAATGAGAGTTTGCGGCTAAACGCACGTTTGAACCAACTAAGACTAACCTGCCCCTAGGTTTCGATTAAAGGTTTCAATTTGTGTTAAAACAGAAAACTTCTACTTCTTTGGCTCGAAGGGGTTGACTAAGGATTATCTTCCTTATAACTCCAGTGTTTAGGATTTTAAAGAATGCATGTACATCGTCAGCAAGGTCTGTACAAAAGTATACTGTATGAGATTATGGCATTGTTTTCGCCATCCTCCTTCTAAAGGCTTGTAACTTTTAGCAAGAGTTGAATGTCATAAAGAGAGTAAAAAGCATAGTCTAAATGTAATGAAAATGTGTGGATCAAATCAAGACAAACATATGCCATGCATTAATGAAACAAAGTTTGACATTAATAGATAATTTTTTGAATGACAAAAGAAATTACAATTTGAAAATTCAAATGAACAAAAGCTTTCAATGATTCGTCATAGGAGCAGTGCTTATGTTTGGAGTCTCCGGAGGGTCAAACTCAATCTCCTTGGCGTCAATCAAATTCTGAATCTTGTACTTAAATGCCCAACAATCGTTAGTATCATGCCCGGGACTATCAAAATGATAAGCACATGTTGTATTAGGATTGTAGTTAGGAGAAGAAGTTTTGGGATTCAGATGAGGTCCTATCAATGCAATCAGATTCATCCTCAACAAGTGTTGTAGCGCTTGAGACAGCGGCATGTTAATGTTGGTAAACTTTCTTTTGGGCTCGTCTGGCTTTCGTTGATTTCTCCTTTGCTGTTGTTAGTGCGACGCAGAACCAGAGATCAGGATTGCCCCCACGTGTTGGTCATGATGACTCTTTTGACCAGACACTACATTAGACTCTTTCTTCCCACTGTACGGCTGTTTTTGAACATCAGGAGGTGTAGCCCCTTGAATCTTTCCACTTTTGATGCCAACTTTGACTCTTTCGCCGGTCAGTATTAGCTCGGTGAACCCGGCTAAGGAGCTTCCGATCAAGTGTTTGAAGAAAGGCTCTGTCAAAGTTCCCATAAAGATGTCAATCATCTCCCTGTCTGTTAAAGGGGGCTGCACCCTACTATCCAGATCTCTCCACTTTTGGGCACACCATTTGAAGCTCTCGTTGGAACCCATGGTCATGTTCTGCAATTGCACACGAGTTGGTGCAAGATTAGCATTGTACTGATACTTCTTATAGAAAGCAGTAGCTAAATCCTCCCAAGTATGGATGCGAGAACTCTCCAATTGATAGAACCATTTGAGTTGAGTCCCTACCGGGCTTTCTTGGAAGAAATGGATCCAAAGCCTTGTATCAGTTGTGTATGGTTGAATCTTGCAGACATAAGACTTTAAGTGTATCTTAGGGCAAGAGACTCCATCGTACAGGGCAAAGGCAGGGATTTTGAACTTTGGCGGGATGACCACTCCAGAAACCAAACCCATGTCTCCTAAATCCAAGCCAGGTATCTGTTGAAATGGTTATTGAAAATGCTATGGTATGATGTTATGATGTTTTGTACAAATATGCAAGGTAAGCAAGTTTATATACAAATAAACATATTCACACAAAGCAAACAAGTCCTTAGGTTTAGGCTTGCATGGAGTTTATAGGTAAGTACCCTCTTTAAGTTTAGTTGGCTCATCCTGTCCTAGTTAATAGTAACCGGGTTCTAAGGGATCTCAATATCATTGACCTTTCCCACAAGCTTCGTTCGATAGGCAATTGACTCGCAACCAAACAAAACTCAGGAGTCAAGTCTCAACGAGCGTAGCATCGAGTATCAACTAATTTTTAGCTTTACACCGAAACCGGCTATCTCACTACTTCCTAATGGCCAAGTTGGTCAAGTAAGGTTCTAAGGTCAGTTGATGCTTCACGACACCACGCGTCGGCCTCGTACTCTCCTTGACTAACTCAAGGGTTACTGGTACCAACCAAAGTGCCACATCAATGTAGCTACTGCTTTAACCATGTCGGTATACGCCGCACAGTCCCCTCACAGTTTATTGCTACTTACCTAAAAGGTGCCACCAAATTCGGGTGTAGGATTTAAAATAAACCCAAACAAGGAACCAAAATGTAAAGCAAACAAATCAAATAATGTAAGAAAGTAAAGGTGATCTAGCCCTAAGGTAACCCCACTTTTAAGTATATCCCCAGCAGAGTCGCCCGTTCTGTGATACGGTGGGAGAACTGACTTGGGTGTTTTGCGTTTTGTGTTCGCAAATGTTGCAGTTTAGCAAGAGTCGCCACCGACTTTTATTTTATCCAATAAGGAAATGTGAAAAAGCACAGGAAAGACCTTTAGAGTTGTTTTCTTGAGTTCGAGGGGTAGATTATGAAAAGGGAAGGTATTAGCACCCTTTTCATCCATGGTTTTCCATGGGCTCTTAGTTGCTTGCTATATCACTTGCTTTTGTTTGAAAAATGTGCTTTGTGTGTTTTTTGAAAGTATTTTGAAAAGGTGCCATCGTTTAGGAAAACTTTGTAATAGTTCTCGTTCGTAAGAACGTATACAAAGTGTTGAGATTTTGAAAATATTTCACGTTTGGAAAGTGTTTCGAAAGTGTTTCGAAAGTGTATGTGATTGTTTTTGAAAATAGCAAGGATGTTTGTTTTGAAATTGAGAAAGCAACTAAAAGTAATCTACCTACTCAAAAGGTCTTAGGTGTTCTTTTTCCTCCTCATTTAGACATTGCTATCTTACCATTGTTTTGTAAGAAGCCCCATCGTTGGATGTGAAGGGACGGGCATTAGGTCATCGTATGACCATGATAGCAATGTTGTGAGATGGCTTAGCACTTTTCTTTTAGGGACTAAGATCATTTTGAAAGACAACTTTGATAGCGTCATCGAGGGACTATGATCTTGTATTTTTTCGATTTGTTTGTGATAAGACATCCCACATGCCTAACATGGCCATTTTGTAAGGCAACAAGTGGAATTACCCTAAGGGTGCATGTGTGCAAGTGTGTTTGATTGCATGCATTTAGTCTTGCTTAGGATTGTCTATTTGTTGTTTTTTATCTTTCCATACACACCTAATTACTATACAGTATAAGTAAAACAGTAAAATGCGGAAAATGAAATTCTACGCTATTACAATATTTAGGGGATGGGGGTACATATGTACAAATGGGGATAGAAAGGAATTTAAGTCCTAAGTTACTATTACAACCATATTGAAATGTACAATATAAGAAAGAAATGGACTTGTTTAGAAAATGTTTTTGTCTTAATAAAAAAAGAGTAAGCAAATAAAAGAAAAATATTTTTATGTTCTTGTGTTAATATTAAAAATGATGAAAAGGAAAATAAATGCAAGATAGAAAAAGCATGCGGCTGCAAGAAGAATAACTAGGGTCAGAAGTTCTGAAGCCAAGAGCGCTGTAATTCAGCAGGAGACATCAGTGGAATCAGAAGTTCTGGATTCGTAAACTCTGAGGTCCTGGAAGAAATGTTAGAGGAAAAACACAGAGGTTATGGGTGGTATGCAGTCAGTGAACCAAAAGTCAGAAGTTCTGTATTACACTAAAATAGTGAGCAAACGTCAGCAGTTCAGTACATTGTCAGCATGTGAAAATCATAAACTCCGAGTGTCTGAAAACAGCTGATGGAAACATTAGAAGTTCAATGTATTTGACATGTGAGGAGAACTCATAAGTTATGTGCTGTGTTAGAACAATGAGTGAATCTTAGAAGTTCTGCGTGTTAAAATAGTGAGTGAAAAACAGAAATTTTGTGTTACGTTTCAACTCTTAATCAGCACATCAGTAATTTATTCAATTCAGCACATCTGAATGATCACAGCACAACAACTCATAGAAGTTCCAATCCTAAGTCTGAGCCTAGCATTATTCTAGAAGTTCTGATCCATAGTTTTTCTATTCATACAATGATATGTACAACATTAATACTATGATATTTACATGTTAATGATGTTCAGAATGAAAAGAAAGTAAAGTTAGAAAGACTTACCTGGTGCGTGCTTGGAGGTTTGAGCGGCTGCCTTTGGATGTTCTGAGTCAGCGGGAGAACGGAGGAGTGGTGGTGCCAAGTTCTTTGGTTCAAAAAGGAAGAACAAAGGTTTGTTTTTGTGTATGAGAAATCTGGATTTTTATGAAGGTTTCACAACTTCCTTTTTCTCTCTTTTGGCCAATCTCTCTCTCCAAAATCCAGCCCCTTGAACGTGTGATGGAGCCCAGTATTTATAGATGAATTTGCTGTGATTTTTGGGGGGAAAACAAATGGGATTTGAACCTGTTTTGGCATCCTGTTCCTTTTCTTTTTCATCACAATTTTCGTATGCTAGTTTGGTGTAATCATGGATGCAGGAGTAGGCTGAACCAGCTGTTGGTTGTAGGTCTGCAGCAGGTTGTATAAACAAGGTTTTGGGATTTGGTCAAGTTCTGACCAAAGCTTTGGATATAACCTTCATATGCTGAAGTGTTGCCTTGTTCTTGAAGCAAGCATGGTGGTTGTCAACAGGAATTAAGGAAAAGCAAAAAGCAAAGTATGTGCTTAGTAGCAAAGTTGCTATCCCAAGACAGTAGAGGTACACGTGGTGAAAATCCTTTTGATAAAGGCTCAGAAGGTAGTTGTGAGCATTAAATGCGCATTAAATGATGATGAGACTTATCACAACCAGAAATCCTGCAATGTGAAACTCTACACCAAAGCTTAGTTCTAGATCAGAAGTTCTGCTTCAGCGTAGCATCCAATCTTCTGATCCTCTTATCTTCTGGCTCCAGCATGTTCTGAAGGAGCTTTAAGACTTTCTAGAAAGCTTGCATCCCGCTCCTTAACCTTCTTTGAATTAACCTGGCAAACTCTAACTGAGATTTTGTGAAAACTCGCCCAGAAGTTCTGACCAAACTCTGTCTTGAGAATAATCAGAATTTGCTGAGCGTTATGGTGATAACCTGGTCAGAAGTTCTGAATTTGTCATATTTTCTTAAACACTTAGAAAAATTCTAAGTATTTAGAATTTTGACCTCTTAGATTTTGATGAAACAAAACTTCATATTTCAACATGTCTTGATGAAATATGATTCTTGAAGCTTGATTTTGATCCAAAAGTCAAAGTTTGACTTTTTAGTGTACAAATGATCATTTTGCCCTCATGAGTCATTTTCTTGGAAAATTTGCAGTTCAAGGCTTGGAAACTTGATAGAAGCAAACCTGGGATCCAGGGTGATCCCTTGTGAAATGAGAGGGAAAATTTTAGGGTACAACATCTATACACAGTCAATATAAATGAAAACTATGAACATGGTTAGATTTAGAGCAAGGATATCTACATTTTGTTTTCACAAATCAGGACCAAATGATGCTTGTATGAAGAGATAGAAGTTTCATTTTTTACCTCTTGCAGTTGGAGTCGTGAATGGAGTTTGAGCAACTTTTGAGATGGCCTGAGGATCTGTTTAGCTTGCCTGGACCTCCTTAAGTGTATCCCAACTCTTACTTTGACTCGAATGTCCCTGAATCTCTCTACTCAAGTCAACCTGCAAGCTTGTTTTTTTGAAAATGGTGGATATGATGGAGGAGTTACAGTGAGGAAACAAGGGCATGGATTGCTTTGATATGATTTTTAGAAGGGGTTTGAGTGATAAGTTTTCAAAACACACGAGTAGAAATGAAGATCATCAGTTTTGGTTCAGAATTGTATGTTAATGGTGCTCTTGAACAAATTTTTGGTTTTTGAATGTTTGAGGGAGTTTCAGGGTAATAACCTTCGTGTCTCAACTTTCCAATAGTGTATCTACTTATAAGCAAAAGGTTTGGAGACTTGTATCAACTCAGATTTTAAGAACTCACATGTTTTGCTTGGTTACTTGTTTTTGAAGCAAAGCTAGCAATCATGGTTTCAAGGTGAAGTACAAAGCTTGTAGGGGGTATGAGACCTTTAAGCACACTTGCTCTGATTGTGTGGAGTGTGTTTGTGCATAAAGAACCAATGCAAGGCTCAATGCAAGCTGACTTTGCATAAAGCTTGCTTTTCTAAAATGGCAATGTTACCTTTCTCCCAAAAATGGAATTAAATTTGTACAATGCATTGAATGCTTGATTAAAGCTTCCAACAGCTGTGAAAACATTTAATTATGGAGTGAAAGTCAAGTTAGAAGCCTGCAAAGTGGGATTTGTAAAACATGCTTGAGGATTGGATCCAATGTTTTTCACAAAATGGCTTGTAATCCAAGTGACAAAACACCAACTTCAACTCTTCGATTCTCCCTACTCAAGAATGATCTCATGGAGTTCTTGGATATTTTGGAAAGCTTGAAATGTGATCTAAAACTCATCTTTGAATTGATTTTGAATATTACCCTTGGAACTATGTGAAAAATTGCCATGAAGTTAGGTCAAAAATCTGCCTAACTAGGGCAAAATTTCACTAAGTTATTTTTAGTTCATGAGCATGTATTCACAAAATTATAACTTGAGATCCATAATTTTTTAGGAGAAATTATGTGAAGCAAAGTTATATATTTCATGGATATATACAACTTTCATGTTGGAAGTTTCCTTTAAATCACTTTGCATCATGGTGAAAATTTGGCTTAAAGTTATGAAAAAATAAGAAATTTTCTACACTTAGAATAATTGCTAAGTTAAGAAATTTCATCTTTTCAAAACAAAATCTTGAATTCTTGATTTCTTGGTGAACAAGTTTCATGTTTTGATATGTTTTGATGAATTATAATTTTTGGCATTTGATTTTGACCAAAAAGTCAAAGTTTGACTTTTTAGGATACAGTTGACTTTTTATCAGTTGACTGAAAAATTCATCTGTCAATCCAATGGACTTGTAGTGTTTTGAACCATGTCATTAGGTAAAAGTGATGCAATTGAACTCTTGAGATCATGCCTTAACCTAATTGACCATTTGCTAGGTCAAAAACCAGAAATTGCCCTTTCTCAGTCAAAACCCTAATTTTGACCATTTTGCCCTTTTGATGATTTGATCAAATTTCTTGAGGAGTTGTGATCTAAACTTGATCAAATGCTACCTATGAGTTGAAAATGTTGGTGTGGATCAAAAATTATGAAGTTTGACTGTAATTTGGTCATGGTTGACTTTTCCCCCAATACAGTTGATTTTTAGTTCAACTGTTCAATTGACTGATCAAAAGTGTGATCCAAGGCTTGAAACTTGACATGAGTAATCTTGGGAGTCCATAATGATCCATGAAAGTCATATGGGGACTTGGAAGTTCAAAAATCCCTGTGCAATATCAAACCCTATTTTTCAGTTATCAGTGCTTGAGGAGGTGTCTTGAGCTGATCAAACCCTAGTGCAGTCTTGATCCAAAGGAGATCTTGTGAAAATCCTTGATAAGTGAGAGGGAAAATTTTGGGGTACAACAAATTCCATTGTTCAATCTTCTTAAGCCTGAAGATTTAGACTGGCGAGTTTTGCCATTCGTGACTCGAAGGTGGAAGATGATTGGACACTAGAGTGCCCAGAAATTTGCACTTGGTGATGTGAGAGTCGAGGGAATGGGCTTAAAGATGCCATTTGGAGAGGTGCTAGAAAGTTATTGGAGATGGGCTTGTAGATGCCACCCAAAAGTGATTGTTGAATTGTAATTTGTAAGCTGAGAGAATAAGAACTAGAATGTCGTATGTGTCTGAAGCGTATCTGTATTGTATCTAGAAGAGGCTTTGATTAAGTATCAGAATGGCGTCCGTGTATGGAGCTTAACTGTACTTCACTTGAGAGCTGAATCTGAATGAGTATCAGGATGGCATCCGTATCTGGTGCGTATCTGAACTGTATCTGAAGGCTGGATCTGAATGAGTATCAGGATGGATCCGTATCTGGTGTGTATCTGAACTGTATCTGAAAGCTGAATCTGAATGAGTATCAGGATGGCATCCGTATCTGGTATGTATTTGAACTGTATCTGAAGGATGAATCTGAATGAGTATCAGGATGGCATCCGTATTTGGAGCGTATCTGAATTGTATCTTAAGATTTTGGAATTTTGTTAATGGTAGCTGTTAACCTTATCCTGAAAGAGGTAAAATGTTAGCTAAAATGCAAAGTTTATGTTGTATGAAATGCATGGTATAATGCATTCGTGTTATCAATGTTTATGACATATGGATGCAATATATGCGTATGTGAGCTAGTCTGCTGTGCTGCTGTTGGACTGGGGAAAATAAATCCCTAACTGTTGCTGAGGATATGTAAGTCTTCATGTTGGGAAGTATAAGTGTTGATGAATTTCTGCTTAGAGAAATAATCTCTGTTGTAAGGGAAATGTCGTATACTGCTTGAAAAAAATTCCATTGGGAAATCCTGAGAAATTTTGATGACTTCTACTTGGGAGTGATAACCGGGAGGTTCGTTCTGTTGGGGATTAAACGGCATACTATGGGGATTTCTTACGGAATAGCCTATAGGTATTTCCCTATCCATTCAAACCATCGGTAATTGCCCTTTTTCATTTTTTTATTTGTTAACAGTAATTATGTTCAAATGCATATTGTGATACGGTGGGAGAACTGACTTGGGATTTTGCGTTTGTGTTCGCAAATGTTTCGGTTTAGCAAGAGTCGCCATCAACTTTTTATTTTATCCTAAGGAAAGGTCAAAAAGCACAGGAAAGGCCTTTGATATGTTTTCTTGGGTTCGGGGAGTAGATTATGAAAAGGGAAGGTGCAAGCACCCTTTTCATCCATGGTTTTCCATGGGCTCTTAGTTACTTGTTTAGATCACTTGCTTTGCTTTTCAATTGTTTGAAATGGTGCTCTTCAATTGTTTGAAATGGTGCTTTGTGTATGGTTTTGAAAGATGTTTTTAAAAGAGGCCATCGTTGTGGCAACCTTTGTAATGATTCTTGTTGGAATGTATACAAAGGTGTTTTTGTCTTTTGAAAAGTTTTCAATGTTTGAAAGTAGGGTTTAGAAATTGTGTTGTGAAGTGTGTTTGAAAATAACAAGGATGTTTTGCAAGCTTTTGATCAAGTAACTAAGAGCTATCTACCCTATTTTACTCAAAGATCTTTCTTATGTTTTTTAACCCTTTTAACTGTGTTGTTTCACCATTGCATTTGGTGAACAACCTTGTGTTAGGATGTTAAACGGGTGTTGGCTGAAGATTTTGATAATGTTATTTAGAATGCAAAAAGAGTTAGAAGTTCTGATCGAAATGGAATTAAAACACCACGCTTCGAAATTGCAGAAGCAGTGTTTCGAACGAGTGTGTCAAAGCTTGAAGCTTCGAACGGTGATCTTGGGAGCATATCCAAAGGGGTCTCGAAACAGCAGCGAGGCTAAGTCTGAGAAGAGCGTTCGAAGCAGAGAAACACCAAAGCATTTGAAATTTAAATGAAAGCGGGACTTTCAAAGTTTGAAAGTTATGTGTTGGAGCATTTGAGGACACGTGGAAAGATGAAAGGAGCATTGTCTTGCATGTTCGAAACGTGGCATGATCTTGTAGCGAGACCGTTAGGGTCGAATTAGTATAAATAGAAGTCTTAGTGTTAGGATTTCAGTGTGTCATATCTGTTATACAAAATACTCAATAACATTCAAACTACCACATGGCAAGGGAAACGAATGCAAGAGAGATGTATGTATGATAGCACCATGTATTTCTAATTTAATCAAAGCCTTTTTTACTATTTCCAGCACTTTCCTTCTTTTTCTTTCTGTCGAACAACATTTACAAGTTTCTTTATCTACTGTCTTTTCATTCCAAAGTCTTTTCTTCAAAGTTTTACATTTTACTGCACTCTTTATGTTTCGAAGCACTTCATATTTCAGAGAACTTTTACGCTTTCAATGTCTTTACTTTCAAGTATTATTCTTCAAACATTTACTTTCACTTAAAGTCATTTCTAGATTTCTTGCATTAAACGCTTTCTTCACATTTTAAACTTCCACATTCCAGAAACCTTTTGTGTTAAATGTTTTATGGATCGAAACCAGTTACTTCATTTTCTATACAGTTTTATATGTCTTTTCAATCAGCATTACAATTAGCAATCATTCGTATAACTTAGTTTCACATACATTTTGACCACATTCTTAAACTCTTAGAGAGAGGGATCGAAACAAACCAAACATTTATACAATAGCACCCATGAATAATTGTTCGATTGTGAGAGTAACCTTGATATCCAAGGAGTCCTAGGATCAATCTAGTCGATCCTGTGAGTTACCAAAGAGATTGAGTAGCGTTAATAAAGATTATTCGATAGTTTGGAAGACTAGCGGTTGTTTACCAGAAATCACTGGAAACAACGGGACAAGCGTGGGTCATCGTATAGACCATGATAGCAATTGTGTCAAGTGTCTTTGGAAATTTTCTTGAGGGACTTGATCATTTTGTTTAGGCAACCAAGATAGCGTCATCGAGGGACTATGATCTTTTGTTTTGTTTTTGTTTTGCCAAAGTACCTAACATGCATACCATGGCCCATTTTTGAAGGCAACAAGTGGATTGTAACCCTAGGGGTGCAAGTGTGCATTGTGTTTGTTTTTCATGCATTTTTGTCTTTGATTAGGTCAAACTATTTGTTGGTTTTGATTTTGCATACAAACCCTAATTCTCTAATCATGGCATAATTGAAAGCATTAAGTGCGTAAAAATAAATCTAAGCTATTACAACTTTGATATAGGGAGGAGGGGTACAGTTTTGAATAGGGGGTTATTTTGCAAGAAATAAAAACCCTAAATTATTACAACCAAATTGAATTTACAATGCATAATATTTAAATGTACAATATTTAAATGGAAAAAATAAACAAATATTAAATAAAAATGTATTATGCAAAAAAAGAAGTTTTTATTTGTTTATGTATGTAAAGCATTTTTTTAATGTGAAAAAAGGTGTAAATAATAAAAATAAAAAGATTGATTTTATTTAATTAAGGGGTAAACCCTAATTTTCCTTAAAGAAAATAATATTATATTATTTATATACAAAAATATATTAATATGTACAAAAATAAAAATATATTGAGAAAAAGCATTTTTTAGTATAAAATAACAATAAAAATAAAAATGTACTATTTTTATATTTTAATTCTATGTTTTTAATAAAATAAAGTATATGTATATATATATATATATATATATATATATATATATATATATATATATATATATATATATATATATATATATATATATATTAAATATTTTAAGTATATATAAAATAAAATAAAATATTTACAAAAATAAAATATATTCAAGAAAATATTTCCAATGTGAATAAAATTAAGAAATAAAAATAAAAGTATTATTTACATTGTTTTTAAATTTAAACAAAATAATATAAAAGTATATAAATGTTTTAATGCTAGTAATAATTAAAATAAATACCAAATAAATATAAAAAATTATGAAAATATTTTTTATGCATTTTTTATGTTTGGAAATAAAATGGTAGAGTCAGAAATGAAATTAAAATGCAAAAATAATAAAAATACAAGAAGTTGGGCCAGGGGGTGTGAAACTGAAAAAAAAAGGTGTTAGAAGCAAAAAGCCAAGCCCAACCCATCAGCTTCATCTTCTTCCTCCAGACTTTTGAAAACGCGCGCCTGTTGTACACAAACTCGTATCTCCTGTATTTGTGATCTTTTGACAAAACTCAAAACATGAAACTTGTAGAGAATCAAACCACGATTCTAACCATATAAAAAACTTAATCTAACTCTCAAAGACCAGACAAAATTTCTCTGGCCCTAATTTCTAACCTAGTTTTTTCAGAAAGTTCATGGATGAAATTCTCTTAGCATGCTTAATATAAATGAAAACTGAGCATATGTATGGTTTCAGGGCAATGAGTACTACATCTTTCATTCACAAACCTAAGGCTAAATGTTCCTAAATAGAGAGATAAAAGTTGATGAAAAACCTATTTCAGTTGGACACGAGTATGGCAATGCAGCAACTTTCAGTGAGGCCTGAGGTTCTTTTGAGCTTGCTTGATGTTCCCTGGATCTTTCCCAATGCTTAGTTTGTTTTGAAGTGGCCTGAATCTTTCTACAGAACTCAACCTGCAAAGCTTCCAAACAAAAATGGTGAACACTGTAAATGGAGTTACAGTTGGCAATGGAGGTTTGGGATAGCTTGAGTGAGTTGAATGGAAGGTGTTTGAAGTGGAAATGAGCAAAACGCACGAGAAAAATGAGCTATGGCACTCAAGTTGCAGCAACTGCCCTGTTTTGCAAGTTTTTGGTGTTTTGGTGTTCAAGGGTGTTTGAGGGATGATTGGCTCGTGTTTATGGCTTACAAGGATGTATAAAACTTGTTTCAAATGTTGACTTAAGTTGATTTTATCAGATGTGTGTGTTATGTCCTTTTTGCACAAATGACTTGGTTTTGAAGCAAAAAGCAAGAGTTGACAATGCAAGGGTTGTACTGGCTTGTAACCTAGCTGCACAAAGTGTTTGAGTTTTGCCTGACATTAGGGAGCCTTGTTTGCAGCAAAGGGCTTGGTGTATGGCTCAAGAAATGGAATTTGACATAAAGCAAGCTTTATGTAAATGGAAGTGTTATATTTATGCCCAAAATGGAATTATTCATTGTATAATGCTCCCTTGATCAGAACAATGCCTCTAACCAATGTATTTGCATTCAATTTTTGAGTGTAAATTGTTTTAGAGACCTGTAATCAAGTACAAAGCTATCTTGGTCAGATTTTGTAACTTGTATGAACATGTATTGGCCATGGTTACAAAGTGAATTTTTGCCAATTTCAAGCATTCGATTCTCCCTAACCATAAATGTGTTTGAGGAGTTCTTGAACAATTTGGAAAGCTTGCAACATGTACTATAATCCATCTTTGAAATGAAACTTGACACTCCAAGTGGAACTATGTCAAAAATGGCCAAGAAGATGGGTCAAAATCCTGCCTAAACTAGGGCAAAATTTCTCTAAGTTAAAAGTTTTAGGTACCCTTGTTCCAAAAATCATAACTTGAGATCCAAGCTTCTTTTGAGAAAACTTTGTGAATCAAAGTTTTAGACTTTGTGATGGAATACAACTTTCATGTTGTAAGTTTTGTTTGAATCCATTTGTATCTCGGTGAAAATGTGGGACAAAGTTATGAAAAATTAAGAAAATTTCATAACTTAGAAAATTTCTAAGTTATGAAAATTTTCAATTTCAAACCCTAATTTGCAATTTTGGGTTTCTTGATGAACAAGTTTCATAATTTGACACATCTTGATGAAAAATGACCCTTGCACTTGATTTTGACCAAAAAGTCAAAGTTTGACTTTTTAGTGTACAGTTAAATTTTGATCAGTTGACTGAAAAATTCATCTGTCAATCCTATGTATTTGAGATCTTTTGAACTTGTTGAATAATTAAAGATAATTTAATTGAGTCCTTGAGCCCATGGTTGAACTTGATTTGCCACTGGCTAGGTCAAACATTCAAAAATTGCCTTTGTACAGTCAAAACCCTAAAAATGACCATTTTGCCCTTTTGGTGATCTAATCAAATTTCTTGTGGAATTATGGTCCAATCTTGATCAAATGGTTCACATGAGTTCATAATGTTGATGTGGGTCAAAATTCATGAGGTTTGACTGTAAATTGGCCACAATTGACTTTTCCCCTAATACAGTTGATTTCTAGGTCAATTGTCCAATTGACTGGGCAAAAATTTGATCAAGGCTTGAAACTTGGTATGGGAAAACTTATGAGTCCAAGATGAAGTATGAAAGTAAATTTGGGTATTGCAGGTCAAAATACCCCTGTGCAAACTCAAACGCTAATTTAGGTCAACAGTGCAAGGAGGTGTCTTGAGCAGAGCAAACCCTAGCTTGGTCTTGGGTTCCAAGAGTCTTGTGATGATAAATGTTGATAAAATGAGAGGGAAAATTTTGGGGTACAACACATATGTTCAAAAATGAATTGTTGGACTTTTTTTGCAAACAAAACACAAGCGTAAAAAAAACAGATAGTTTTTTGCACTTTTAAAGAGATATATTTGTATTGACTTTGAGTAAGTATTTTGTACAGGGAGACAAACATTCTAGTAAGAGAATGTTGTCTGTTGTACCCCAAAATTTGACCTCCCATTTCTCAAAGGATCATCTTGGACTCTCAGGTTTGCTTCTATCAAGTTCCAAGTCTTGAATCATCACTTTTCAAGGAAATCATCCATAAGGACAAAAGTGTCAAAAGCACACTGAAAAGTCAAACTTTGACTTTTAAATCAAAAATCTAGTTTCAACAATTATATTTCATCAAGACATGAAATTAATTCATCAAAAAATCAGGAGTCAGAAGTTACTTTGGAAAAATAAAATTTTCTAAGTGTTAAGAGTATATGATAGTTCAGAACTTCTGAGTCAGCCTCCATGCAAGTGCAGTCAGAAGTTGCAAATATGGTTCAGAATATAGCCTTCAATCAGAACATGGCTCTTCAGCCTCTACGCAAGCACAGTCAGAAATTGCAAACATGGTTTAGAACATAATCTTCCATTAGAACGTGACTCTTCAACACATAAAGGTTACGCTTCTGATCTAATGTGATCAAAACACCACCAAATCCCAAAACCTCGTTTAAGTAACCTGCTGCCCTGCTACATCACAGTCCTGCAGTCAGTTGCTGACCCAGTCCACGCCTGCGCTTTCTCAAGCCCAATATTTGCATCAAATTAGCATATGAAAACTGTGATTAAAAAGTATTGGAACAGTATACCAAAAGGGTTTAAATCCCATTTGTTTTTCCCTCCAAAATCACAACAAATCCACCTATAAATAAGTTGCTCCATCACACTTTCAAAGGGGTTGGCTGGCTTTTGGAGAGAACTATTAAAAGAGAAAAAGAAACCTGTGAAACTCTTCATAAAAATCCATATTTCCCAAATAGAAAACCAAACATTTGTTCTTCCCTTTGAATCAAAGAACTTGGCATTTTATCTTCCGTTACTCTTGCTGATTCCAGAACATCCAAAGGCAAGAACTCAAAGCTCCAAGCACGCTCCAGGTTCAAGGTAAGTCTTTCCGACTTTGCTTGTTTTTTCATTCTGAACATCATTAACATGTAAATATCATAGTATTAATGTTATCCATATCATTTCATAAGTAGAAAAACTGTGGATCAGAGTTTCTTGATTAGGGCTAGACTCAGATTTAGATTTAGAACTTTTATAAACTGTTGTGCTGTTATCCTTATGATATGTTGTTTAAAAAGAACTAAATAAATTGCTGATGTGCTGATTAAGAGTTGAAATATGGCATAGAACTTTTGATGTTCACTCACAGTTTTAGCACAATAGAGAACTTCTGATTTCTCCTCACTGTTTTAACATACATAACTTCTATGATTTTTCTCACTATTAACACACACTAAACTTCTGATTCTTCCATGCTGATAACGCATTGAACTGCTAATGTTCACTCACTTGCTCAGCACAATTCAGAACTTCTGATGATTCACTCATTGTTCTAACACAACACGGAACTTCTGAGTTCTCCTTACATTTCAAATACATTGAACTTCAGTTGTTTCCACTTGCTGTTTTTAAACACTCAGAGTTTCTGATTTTTACATGCTGATAACGCACTGAACAACTGATATCTCCTCACTGTTTTAGTGTAATATAGAACTTCTGACTTGTGGCCCACTGTCTGAATACCACCTAGAATTTCTATGTTTTCACTCTAACGTTTCTTGCAGGACCTCAGAGTGTACGAATTCAGAACTTTTGATTCCATTGACGTTCCTTTCTAAGTCATCACACTCCTGACTTCAGAACTTCTGATCCTTATTTATTTTGCTTGCATTAGCATGCTGTTTCTGTCTTTCATTTATTTCCATTTTCATCATTTTTAATATTAACATAAATGACATAAAAATATTTTATTTTATTAACTAATTTATTTATTTATTTTAAGACAAAAAAACATTTTCTAAACAAGTCCATTTCTTTCTTATATTGTACATTTCAATATGGTTGTAATAGTAACTTAGGACTTATTTTTACTTGCAACCCCCATTCGTAAATATGTACCCCCATCCCCTAAATATTGTAATAGCTTAGGCCTTTACATTTCTGCAACTTATCGCTTTAAAATATATTGCTAGTAAATAGGATGTATGGCAAGATAAACTCAACAAATAGATGACTTTCAAATACAAGACAAAATGCATGCAAACTAACACACTTGCACACTAGCACCTCTAGGGTAATCTCATTTTGTTGCCTTTCAGAAAATAGTCATGTCCCTCGAATATGGGGCATTTTAGCAAAGACCCTTTGATAAAAAAGACCGTAGTCCCTCGATGACCCTCGATGTTGCCTTCGATAAAACGATCCAGTCCCTAAACAACATTGCTAAAACGGCTCATAAGTTACCTTCTATGACTATTCAAACGTCCCAACGCTCGTCCCTTCACATCCAACGATGGGGCTTCTTATCAAATCAATGGTAAGATAGTAACATCTAAAGGAGGAGGAAAAACACATCTAAGACCTTTTGAGTAGGTAGGTTCGCTCTTAGTTACTCGCTTGCTCACAAAAAAAACATTTTATACACCAAACACTCTCATTTTGAAACATTTTTGAAAACAACACTTTGTATGCGTTCTTATAGAGACGAGAATCATTAGAAAGACACCTTTTAAAAATCTCTTTCAAAAACATATTTCACAAACACACCTTTGAACTATTTTCCAAACAAACACTTTGTATGCGTTCTTATAGAGACGATAACCATTACGAAGACTTTTTCAAAATACTTTCAAAACCCACGCCACAAGCATATTCAAAAAAAACGCAAGTGATCTAGAGAGTAACTAAGAGCCCATGGAAAACCATGGATGAAAAGGGTGATAACACCTTCCCTTTTCATAATCTACCCCTTGTACTCAAGAAAATATCTCTAAAGGTCTTTCCTATGCTTTTTCACGTTTCCTTTTGGATAAAAGAAAAGCCAGTGGCGACTCTTGCTAAACTACAACATTTGTGAATACAAACGCAAAACCTCAAGTCAGTTCTCCCACCGTATCACAGAACTGGCGACTCTGCTGGGGACTTATTTACTTAAAGTGGGATTACCTTAGGGTTAGATCACATTTACTTGCTTTCATTGTTTGATTCACATGCTTTACATTATGGTGCTCTATTTGGGCTTGCTTTGATCCTCCACCCGGATCTGGGACACCTTTTTAGGTAAGTAGAAATAGATTGTGGAAACTGTACGGCGTATACCGATATGGTTAAAGCAATGTCTACTTTAGTGTGACGCATTTGTGGGTACTGGTATCCCTCGTGTTGAATCAGGGAGAATACGGAGCCGCTGAGTGGCGTCATGAAGCAATAACTGACTTTAGAACCCTAATTGAACAAACTTGGCCATTAGGAGTAGTGAGATAACTGGTTTCGGTGTAGAGCTGAAAATTGGTTGATACTCGATACTACACTCATTGAGGCTGGACTTTTGGGATGTCTCAGCCGCAAGAAAAGATTGATTATGCTGAGACAATGCCTAAGAGAAAGGTCGGTGATATTGAGATCCCTTAGAACCCAGTTACTATTAACTAGGACAGGTTGAGCCAACTAAACTTCAAGAGGGTACTCACCTACAAACTCCACGCAAGCCTAAAACTAAGGATTTGTCTGCTTTGTGTGAATATGATTATTTGTATATAAATTTGCTTACCTCGCATATCTGTACATAACATCATAACATCATAACATCGTACATAACATTTTCAATAACATTAGACCATAGAATTTCAAGGATCTCGAGGGCCTATGATGCAGGGTCACGTTGAACCAGATGTCTATCAAGGTACAAGAGGATTTATTTTCCTCTGACCAAACACCGTCAAAGATCAAGTACAACAAACTTGAGTCAAGGGCTAAAACCCACTTGACACGGTGAGTTTAATTCTCGTGGAAGGACATCCACCGATACGAAGTTCTCCAATCAAAACTGTAAGTGACTACTAACATTTACCCCGCAAGATCCTTGAAAACATGCATCATATCATGACAGGTTTCTCCCATACAAGTCTCCTTATCTTCTTACTGTTATTTCAGTAGAGATGGATCTAGATCAGACTATCAAAGACATCCAGGCTCAAAACGCTCAACTCCGAGAAATGTTCTTGAACCTATCCAAGGGGCAAGAAGAAGTGAAAGCTCTCCTCACTATGAGCATGATCATGGGGAATCCTGAGGGCAACAAAGATGACCAGTTGGAGCGGCTACGAACTGAGATAGCCATAATGAAAATCCAGATGATGGGACAAGTAGTGGGCCATATGGCTCTCATCCAAAACTTGGCACAGGGACAAGAAGAGCTGAGAGTCTTCATCAACAAGCTTCGTCAAGATGGATGTAGCCAAATAGGGCAAACAGTTAGAATTAGGGATCAAGTCATCATTCAGCCTCCCATGAGACCAGAAGCCGATTTAAGGGAGAGAAGACCTTCCCAATTTGCTTCCACGTCACAAGGCCAACAACGACTTCGTCAACATCAACCGGAAAATCAGCAAAGGCAAAGCGAGCCCAAAAGACAGTTTACCAACATCAACATACCATTGTCTCAAGCTTTGTAACACATGCTGAGGATGAATCTGATTACACCAATAAGACCTCATCCAAATCCCAAAACTTCTTCTCCCAGCTACAATCTCGATGCCAGGTGTGCCTATCATTCCGATAGTCTCGGGCATGATACAAACGATTGTTGGGCGCTGAAGTACCAAATTCAAAACCTGATCGACGGAGGAATGTTGGAGTTCACACAAGATGGCCAGACTGAATTCTTCTGCTGTCCCTCAAAGGCTCACCACCTAAAGTGACAAGTTCAGACAAAGAGGCTTCTGTTCATTTGAATTTTCAGTTGTAATTTCTTTTGCTTGTTCAAACACTTATCTATTAATGTCAAACTTTGTTTCATTAATGCATTGCATATGTTTGTCTTGAATTCATCCATTCGTTTTCACTATATTTAAACTATGTTTTTTACTCTCCTTATGACATTTAACTCTTGCTAAATGTTACAAGCCTTTAGAGGGAGGATGACGAAAACGATGCCATACAGTATGCTTTTGGATAGACCTTGCTGACGATGTACATGAGTTTCTTTCAAATCCTAAACACTGGAGTTATAAGGAAGATAATCCCCAGTCAACCCCTTCGAGCCAAAGAAGTAGAGGTTTTTCACAAAATTAAAACCTTTAATCAAAACCTGGGATAAGGTAGTCTCTCAGTTAATTCAAACGCGTGTTTATCCGCAAACTCTCATCTCGTAATACAATGAATGACATCAAGAAACATTCCTCTGGAATCAAAAGATGGTGATGGTTCCCTATCACATAAGCAGTCACTATCTCTCAAAAAAGTAAAGCCTACTAAGTCAAAACCTACAAAAGAGACTTAAGAAAAACTGAGGCATCCCGCTGACTGTAATCTCAAAACAAGAACAGTCAGGCAAAAATCAGGGATAACAAATCAAAAGAAAGAGGTCACTACAAATCCTCAGCAACATGAAAAAAATATTGCAAGAATGACTGCCTTCCGACAAACTTAACTTGTCTGAACCATCACCAAAACGTCATTCCAGACTCAATTGGAGTTCAAATGTACAATTAACTGAGCTTAGGACTGAAGAACATCACGAAGAACGGGTGGGTACAAATACACTTTGAGCCTTTATCCTTTATTTATTAAACCATTCAAAAGTCCTAATTGAAGCATGGGTTAGTTCGAAAGCATACTGTTACAAAAGGTATCCTGACTCCTGTAAGGCTTTACTCAAAATCCTGAGTTGAATTTTTCTTACAAAATTTCTTTACTTGCTAAAACGCATTTTCAAAACTTCAAGACAAGCATAAAATTTGCATTATTTGAATATCACTGTTTGCATATGGCTATTTGTTTGACAGCGGAGAAATCCACATAACGAATATCCGATGAACGAAAGCTCTCTTAGTGAACAAAATCACTTCAAATGGGATGACATTTCCAATGACAAATCTCCTATCGACAAGGGGGTACGACATGTCACTATCCAGCACACTTGGGGTAGTCTAGTCAAGATTCCAAGAAATCTATCAAAAAGTACAAAATAACCAAGGGCAGGTATCCATCTCCATTACTTGGGGCATTGAACGCCAACCTCAGCAAAGGGTTACGTACAGTCAAACATTTCCTGGCAGTGCCACAAACACTCGCTACTAGGGGCAGTGAGAAATATCCCCAACAATCCTTCTCATAGGATGATTCCCCAGCAAGAGTTTAATCTCTGAAAACCTCTTCCCAACTGAGTCAACTTTAAGAATCCTCGAGGATTTCTTCCAGTGAAGTCGCCGCCTCTCCAATGGACTAAGCAACAGGATTTATTTCCCCAAACAAACGACAAGATTCCCCAGCTTGAGGTGGCCTCTCCAACCACTACAAATCAAAGAACCACAACTCCTCTTCCCCAGTAGACTACTCTACAATCCCCAGCAAGTTACTGTGAAACCTGGACCCGACCAGATATCAATTCAACTTTTACTCCCCAATAGAGAAACAAATGACTAAGACTCCTGAACTCTTTTCCCCAAGCAGGAATCAACACTCTATACAGAGCTTTCAACATCCCCCATCGGAGTTCTCCTCAAACAATAAAACAAGAATCCTCAGTGGAAACATTCTAAGCAGAGTTTGAAGACACACCTACTCTTCAACAGTAATCCAAGATTTAATGACTCCCCAACACTTGTCAAGGTTTATTCTCCAAGATAAAATTACATTTCAACAACATTCATAGCAAATGAATACAAAATACATATAACACAAATCTCATTTATTTTGAGAACATCATTACACAATGCATACATCATGACATTGCATACAACTAACTCTTTACCTTTTCAGGAAAGATCGATCGACAAATAAAGGTTATCATCTTTTGGAGTAGTAATCGTCCAAGATTCCTTCATTATTCTGCTGAGGTAGTAATCGTCTCAAGATTCCTTCATCATCCCGCTGAGGTAGTAATCGTCCAAGATTCCTTCATCATACTGCTGAGGTAGTAATCGTCCAAGATTCCTTCATCATCTCTGCTGAGGTAGTAGTCGTCTCAAGATTCCTTCATCATTTTGCTGAGGTAGTAATCGTCCAAGATTCCTTCATCATCCCACTGAGGTAGTAATCATCCAAGATTCCTTCATCATTCTGCTGAGGTAGTAGTCGTCTCAAGATTCCTTCATCATCCTGCTGAGGTTATAGTCGTATCAAGATTCCTTCATCATCCTACTGAGGTAGTAACCGTCTGATTCCTTCATCATCCTATTGAGGTAGTAGTCGTCTCAAGATTCCTTCATCACCCTGCTGAGGTAGTAATCGTTCAAGATTCTTTCATCATTCTGCTGAGGTAGTAATCGTCCAAGATTCCTTCATCATCCTGCTGAGGTGGTAGTCATCTCAAGATTCCTTCATCACCCTGTTGTGGTAGTAATCGTCCAATATTCCTTCATCATTCAGCTGAGGTAGTAATCGTCCAAGATTCCTTCATCATTCTGCTGAGGTAGTATTCGTCTCAAGATTCCTTCATCACCCTGCTGAGGTAGTAATCTTCCAAGATTCCTTTATCATTCTGCTGAGGTAATGGTCGTCTCAAGATTCCTTCATCATTCTGCTGAGGTAGTAATCGCCCAAGATTCCTTCATCATCCTGCTGAGGTATTAGTCGTCTCAAGATTACTTCATCACCCTGCTGAGGTAGTAATCATCCAAGATTCCCTCATCATTCTGCTGAGGTAGTAGTCGTCTCAAGATTCCTTCATCATCCTACTGAGATAGTAATCGTCCAAGATTCCTTCATCATTCTGCTGAGGTAGTAGTTGTCTCAAGATTCCTTCATCAGTCTGCCGAGGTAGTAATCGTCCAAGATTCCTTCATCATCCTACTGAGGTAGTAGTTGTCTCAAGATTCCTTCATCACCCTGCTGAGGTAGTAATCGTCCAAGATTCCTTCATCATTCTACTGAGGTAGTAATCGTCCAAGATTCCTTCATCATTCTGCTGAGGTAGTAGTCGTCTCAAGATTCCTTCATCACCCTGCTTAGGTAGTAATCGTCCAAGATTCCTTCATAATTCTGCTGAGGTAGTAGTCGTCTCAAGATTCCATCATCATCCTGCTGAGGTAGTAATCGTCCAAGATTCCTTCACCATTCTGTTGAGGTAGTAATCATCCAAGATTCCTTCATCATTCTGCTGAGGTAATAGTCGTCTCAAGATTCCTTCATCCCCCTGCTGAGGTAGCAATCGTCCAAGATTCCTTCATAATTCTGCTGAGGTAGTAATCGTTCAAGATTCCTTCATCATCCTGCTGAGGTAGTAATCATCCAAGATTCCTTCATCATCCTGATGAGGTAGTAATCTTCTAAGATTCCTTCATCATCCTGCTGAGTTTTTAGATACAATCCATTTATGGATATTATCCTGATACTTAATCCAACACATCCACTATTCCAGCATAAATCAACCAGAGATTTATTCTAACACTTCTTCTATTCCGACCAGCAATCATTTTTGGATGGCATCTTTAAGCCCATCTCCAACAACTATCCATTATCTCTCCAAATGGCATCTGTAAGCCCATTCCTGACATCACCAATCAGTATTACTTCATGCGAGTGCAAATTTCTGGGCACTCTAGTATCCAATCATCTTCCACCTTCGAGTCACGAATGGTAGAACTCGCCAATCTAACTCTTCAGGTTTAAGAAAATTGAACAGGGGCAGCTGTTGTACCCCAAATATGGTTCTATCAAGTTTGCTTCTATCAAGTTCCAAGTCTTGAATTATCACTTTTCAAGGAAATCATCCATAATGGAAAAATGGTCAAAAGCACACTGAAAAGTCAAACTTTGACTTTTAAATCAAAAATCAAGTTTCAACAATTATATTTCATCAAGACATGAAATTAATTCATCAAAAATCAGGAGTCAGAAGTTACTTTGGAAAAATCAAATTTTCTAAGTTTTAAGAGTATATGATACTTCAGAACTTCTGAGTCAGCCTCCATGCAAGCGCAGTCAGAAGTTACAAATATGGTTCAGAATATAGCCTTCAATCAGAACATGGCTCTTCAGCCTCTACGCAAGCGCAGTCAGAAATTGCAAATGTGGTTCAAAACATAATCTTCCATCAGAACGTGACTCTTCAGCACATAGAGGTTACGCTTCTGATCTTCTGTTATCGGAACACCACCAAATCCCAAAACCTCATTTAAGTAATCTGCTGCCCTGCTACATCACAGTCCTGCAGTCAGCTGCTGACCCAGTCCACGCCTGCGCTTTCTCAAGCCCCATATTTGCATCAAATTAGCATATGAAAATCGTGATTAAAAAGTATTGGAAGAGTATACCAAAAGGGTTTAAATCCCATTTATTTTCCCCCCAAAATCACAACAAATCCACCTATAAATAAGTTGCTCCATCACACTTTCAAAGGGGCTGGCTGGCTTTTGGAGAGAACTATCAAAAGAGAAAAAGAAACATGTGAAACCCTTCATAAAAATCCAGATTTCCCAAACAGAAAACCAAACCTTTGTTCTTCCTTTTGAATCAAAGAACCTGGCATTTTCTCTTCCGTTACTCTTGCTGATTCTAGAACATCTAAAGACAACAACGCAAAGCTCCAAGAACGCTCCAGGTTCAAGGTAAGTCTTTCTAACTTTGCTTGTTTTTTCATTCTGAACATCATTAACATGTAAATATCATAATATTAATGTTGTCCATATCATTGCATAAGTAGAAAAATTGTGGATCAGAGTTTCTTGATTAGGGCTAGACTCAGATTTAGATTTAAAACTTCTATAAATTGTTGTACTGTTATCCTTCTGATTTGTTGTTTAAAAAGAACTGAATAAATTGCTGATGTGCTGATT
Organism: Vicia faba; assembly: GCA_948472305.1. Lineage (NCBI taxonomy): Eukaryota > Viridiplantae > Streptophyta > Magnoliopsida > Fabales > Fabaceae > Vicia > Vicia faba. The sequence goes on along the minus strand of OX451741.1, from coordinate 882,206,913 downwards.
AAGAGTTGAAATATGACATAGAACTTTTGATGTTCACTCACAGTTTTAGCACAACAGAGAACTTCTGAGTTCTCCTCACTGTTTTAACATACATAACTTCTATGATTTTTCTCACTGTTAACACACACTGAACTTCTGATTCTTACATGCTGATAACGCATGGAACTATTAATGTTCACTCATTGGCTCAACACAATTCAGAACTTCTGATGATTCACTCACTATTCTAACACATCCCTGAACTTCTGAGTTCTCCTTACATGTCAAATACACTGAACTTCTGATGTTTCCACTCGCTGTTTTCAAACACTCAGAGTTTCTGATTTTTACATGCTGATAACGCACTGAACTGCTGATATCTCCTCACTATTTTAGTGTAATACATAACTTCTGACTTGTGGCCCACTGTCTGAATACCACCCAGAATTTCTGTGTTTTCCCTCTAACGTTTCTTGCAGGACCTCCGAGTGTACGAATCCAGAACTTCTGATTCCATTGACGTTCCTTTCTGAGTCATCACGTGCCTGGCTTCTGAACTTCTGATCCTTGTTTATTTTATTTGCATTAGCACGCTGTTTCTGTCTTTCATTTATTTCCATTTTCATCATTTTTAATATTAACATAAAAAGACATAAAAATATTTTCTTTTATTAACTAATTTATTTCTTTTTTTTAAGACAAAAAACATTTTCTAAACAAGTCCATTTCTTTCTTAAATTGTACATTTCAATATGGTTATAATAGTAACTTAGGACTTATTTTTACTTGCAACCCCCATTCATAAATATGTACCCCTATCCCCTAAATATTTTAATAGCGTAGGACTTTACGTTTCTACAACTTATCGCTTTAAAATATATTGCTAGTAAATAGGATGTATGGAAAGATAAAATCAACAAATAGATGACTTTCAAATACAAGACAAAATGCATGCAAACTAACACACTTGCACACTAGCACCTCTAGGGTAATCTCATTTTGTTTCCTTTCAGAAAATAGTCATTTCCCTCGAATATGGGGCGTTTTAGCAAAGACCCTTCAACAAAAAAGATTGTAGTCCCTCGATGATCCTTTATGTTGCCTTCGGTAAAACGATCTAGTCCCTAAACGACATTTCTAAAATGGCTCATAAGTTGCCTTCTATGACTATTCAAACGTCCCAACGCTCGTCCTTTCACATCCAACGATGGGGCTTCTTATCAAATCAATGGTAATATAGTAACATCTAAAGGAGGAGGAAAAACACATCTAAGACCTTTTGAGTAGGTAGGTTCGCTCTTAGTTACTCGCTTTCTCACAACAAAAACATTTTATACACCAAACACTTTCATTTTGAAACATTTTTGAAAACAACACTTTGTATGCGTTCTTATAGAGACGAGAATCATTACAAAGACACCTTTTCAAAATCACTTTCAAAAACACATTTCACAAACACATCTTTGAACTATTTTCCAAATAAACACTTTGTATGCGTTCTTATAGAGACGAGAACCATTACAAAGACGTTTTCAAAATACTTTCAAAACCCACGCCACAAGCACATTAAAAAAAAGCAAGTGATCTAGTGAGTAACTAAGAGCCCATGAAAAACCATGGATGAAAAGGGTGCTAACACCTCCCCTTTTCATAATCTACCCCCCAAACTCAAGAAAATATCTCTAAAGGTCTTTCCTGTGCTTTTTCACCTTTCCTTTTGGATAAAAGAAAAATCGGTGACGACTCTTGCTAAACCGCAACATTTGCAAACACAAACGTAAAACCTCAAGTCAGTTCTCCCACCGTATCACACTGTCGTATAAAAGAATGAAAATTTCGATAAAAAGAAAACATAGCTATGTGTAAAAAATCCCATGGGGTTTCCATTCTGCTATAGCCAATGTATCTCCGAGCGTGTTGTCTATTTATTGCCTTGTCCGAAGTTGATTGAATTGATCAGAACCGTTGAATTTTTAAGTGGAAGCCAAAGGTTATCCGTAAAGTGATCCAACAGGACATAGTCATACGCTTTAATTCCCTAACTTTTTCCCGGACTGCCCTTTCGGGTTTTCAGTCCACTGGGAAACCCTTTTTTTGCCCAAGTCGCCCTTTCGGGTTTTCAACTTGCCGGGTGTACATATATTTTTTTTTATCCATAATTTTTTCCCGAACCCTAATGGTTCGCCGGGATGCCTTTGTTTTTCCTAGGTATGTCAACCTAGCGGGTCTTTTATGCGTAGTATCTTTTGACAATGTCTGCGTTCGCAGGATGCGGCAGGTCGTCACCATCCATGGTGGTCAAGATCATTGCCCCACCAGAGAAAATGCTTTTGATTACAAATGTTCCTTCATAGGTAGGAGTCCACTTTCCCCTAGGATCACCTTGCGGCAGTATGATGTGTTTGATTACCAGATCTCCAACTTGATACACTTGGCGTCTGACCTTTTTGCTGAAAGCCTTGATCATCCGTTTTTGATACATCTGACCATGGAAAACAACAGTAAGTCTCTTCTCATCAATCAAGTTCAGTTGATCAAGTCGAGTCTGGATCCAGTTGTCTTCGTTCAACCCTGCATCCTTCATAATTGTTAGAGAGTGGATCTAGACCTCGATAGGCAAGACAACTTCCATGCCGTAAACCAGAGAATAGGGTGTTTCCCCGGTTGATGTGTGAGCCGTGGTACGATACCCGTGGAGAGCGAACGGTAACATCTCATGCAAGTCTTTGTATGTGACTGTCATTTTCTGTATGATCTTTTTAATGTTCTTATTTGCAGCCTCGACAACACCATTCATCTTTGGCCGATAGGGAGAAGAACTAAGATGCTGAATCTTGAATTGCTCGCACAAGGCAGTGATCATAGTGTTGTTGAGATTTGTACCATTTTCAGTGATGATCCTTTCCAGGGTACCGTATCGACAAATGAGATTTTGCTTGATGAAACGGGCAACGACATTCTTGGTAACGAAAGCGAAGGAAGCTGCCTCCACCCACTTTGTAAAATAGTCAATGGCCACTAGGATGAAGCAGTTTCCATTAGAGGCTGTCAGCTTGATTTCCCCAATCATATCAATCCCCCGCATAGCAAAGGGCCAAGGAGCCGTCAATACATTCAGAGGAACCAGAGGTTCGTGCACCTTGTCAGCATAAATCTGGCATTTATGGCAGGTCCGAGAGTGTTGATAGCAATCTGTTTCCATGGTAGACCAATAATAGCCTGTCCGTAGGATTTTCTTTGCCATCGTATGCCCACCGGAGTGGGTGCCGAAAGTGCCTTCATGTAATTCAATCATGATCCTTTCAGCTTCAACCTTATCTACACACCGAAGTAACACAGAGTCATGATTGCGTTTATTTAGAATGTCGTTACTAAGGAAGAACTTAGCAGAGAATCTCCTTAAGAACTTCTTATCATTGATTGAAGCTCCTTCTGGGTATTCTTGAGCCTCGAGATACCTATTGACTTCGTGAAACTAAGGCTGGTCCACTACTTCTTCAATATTAATCTCGTGACAGTGCGCTGGTTCCTCCATTCGCTCGATAGTGATCTGGGGAGTCTCGTTATCCCAATTAAGTTTAAACATAGATGAAATTGTTTCTAGAGCGTCTGCTAGCTGATTTTCTTCTCGTGGGAAATGCTCGAAGGTAATCTTCTCAAAATATGGTAGCAATGTCAAAACATGTTCTTTGTAAGGGATAAGGTTTGGGTGTTTGGTGTCCCATTCCCCTTTGATTTGGCTGATAACCAAAGTTGAATCTCCGAATACATCCAAGGATTTGAACCCTAATTCTATGGCAGCTTCGAGACCGAAGATGCACGCTTCGTATTCCGCCATGTTGTTTGTACAATTGAAGCAAAGTCTGGCAGTAAAGAGAGTGTGACACCCTTCCAGAGATATGAGTACATCACCAATACCATTGCCGAGTGCATTGGATGCTCTATCAAAGAACAGGGTCCATCGGGATCCTTGTTCAGGTCCGTCATATGGCCTGAATTCTTCATAGTTGTCTAATGTCATGATGTCCTCATCCGAAAATTCGAATTTCATGGATAGGTAGTCTTCTACAGCTTGGTGAGCAAGGTGATCAGCTAGTACACTTCCCTTTATAGCTTTCTGGGTAGTATACTGTATGTCATATTCTGTCAGGATCATCTGCCATCTCGCTCTTCTCCCAGAAAGAGCAGGCTTCTCAAAGATGTATTTTATCGGATCCATTTTAGATATCAACAAGGTAGTATGAGTCAATATATACTGTCTTATCCGGCGAGAAGCCCATGCCAGAGCACAATAAGTTTTCTCGAGTAGTGAATATCTGGTTTCACAGTCGGTACACTTTTTGCTCAGGTAGTAAATAGCATGCTCTTTTTGGCCAAACTCGTCATGCTGCCCCAATACACACCCCATTGATTTTTATAAAACAGTCATATACATGATCACCGTTCTTCCCTCGACTGGTGGCATCGACACATAAGGCTCTTGTAAGTATTCTTTGATTTTTTCAAAAGCAACTTGGCATTCATCATTCCATTTGAGTACTTGATCTTTCTTCAATAGTTTGAAGATTGGCTCATAAGTGGTTGTCAGGTGAGAAATGAATCTGGAAATATAGTTCAAGCGTCCCAAGAATCCTCTGACTTCCTTCTCAGTACGAGGAGCAGGCATCTCTTGTATTTCATTAACTTTGGCAGGATCGACCTCGATACCTTTGTTGCTGACTGTGATGCGGTGAGAGAGCTGACTTGAATGTTTTGCGTTTGATCGCAAATGTTGCGGTTAGCAAGAGTCGCCACCGACTATTATTTTATCCAAAAGGAAAGGTGAAAAAGCACAGGAAAGACCTTTGAGATTGTTTCTTGGGTTCGTGGAGTAGATTATGAAAAAGGAAGGTATTAGCACCCTTTTCATCCATGGCTATCCATGGGCTCTTAGTTACTTTCTAGATCACTTGCTTTTGTTTGAAATTGTGCTTTGTGTGGTTTTTTGAAGGTATTTTGTAAAGAGGCCTTTGTTTAGGAAACCTTTGTAATAATTCTCGTTCATAATAATGTATACAAAGATGTTTGATCTTTTGAAAATATTTTCAATTTTATAAGATGTTTGAAAGTGTATGTGATTGTTTTAAAAATAGCAAAGATGTTTGTTTTGAAATGGAGCAAGTAATTAGGAGCAATCTACCTACTCAAATGTATTTCTTGTTCATTTTCTTTTCCATTGACATTGGCGTCTTACCATTGATTTGGTAAGCAACCCTATCTTTGGATGTAAATGGGACGGGCGTGGGTCATCGCATATCCATGATTAGCAATGTTGCAAGGTGTCTTAGCATTCTTTTAAAGGGACTAAGATCATTTTGTAAGACAACTTTGAATAGCGTCATCGAGGGAGTATGATCTTGTATTTGTTTGTTTTTGCTAAGATACCTTACATGCGTAATATAGCCATTTTTGTAAGGCAACCAAGTGGGATAACCCTAGGGGTGCTTGTGTGCAAGTGTGTCATTTTCATGCTTGTTTTTATCTTGAATTAGGGTTTTCTATTTTGATTGTTTTTTTACCTTGCCATACAAACCCTAATTACTAGCATGTTATGTAAAAGAAATAAATTGCGTAATTTAAAGTTACTACGCTATTACAACATTTGTGGGATTGCAATAATATAAACCTATTTAATCTATTATAATCAAATTGAATTATTGTACAAATAATTGAAACAAATAATATGCAAGATGAATTAAATATGTAAGAAATGTAAATGCAAAGAAAAGATTTTGTTTTTGGTTTCTTAAGAAAAAGGGTCTTGATTTTAACCTAATTTGATAAAAAAAATAATTAATCAAGTTTAATATCATTAAGAAAAAGATTCTTGAATAAAACCCTAATTCTACTTAAAAAGAAATGAAGTTTATAAAAGGATATTTTTTATATTTTTTGTCTTGAAAGTAATATGGTGTTATAAAATATTCTTTAGTCTTTTTGATATTAAAAATATATTTTCATTAGTATAAAAATAAATAATATTTTAGTTTTAATTAAAACTTTACAAGAAAATCAATAAAAGTAAATAAAGTATGATAAATAAAATAATTTTTATGTGGAAAAATAATTAAATTATGTCAAAATATAAATCTACATTTTTTATTCATTTTATGATTTTTTGGTATTTTAGAAAATATATTTAAAAAGAAAAAGAAATAAATGAATGAAAATAAAAATGGGCCAGGGAGGTATTATAAGTAAACAAAGGGTATAAGCTAGCAAAAAAAACAATGCCAGGCCCAAAGGGCCCATCACCTGCCAAAAAAATGTTAGGAAATCAGAAAATTGGAAAAATGCAAAAGGGGGGTTCACATTGGTTCGAACCCTCGCCCTTTAGGTAACATATGCCTTAGTACGCGCGCGCTTGCCACTGGGGTGGCTGTTTCATCTGGTCATATTAATCAAAGCATAAATATATAAGGCAAATTGCTTCTTGAAGGCAACTTCATCTTCAACCTTGAGCCATGGTCGAACCACCTGTATCTTCCTCATTTCTCCACAAAAATGGAAACTCCAAACATGGAAGTTTGGTGTTTCTTCCCATGAATTCAAATATACAACTTATGTAAACTAAATGTCAAAGATAAAAACTAATTTTGGTGGCCCTAAATTGAAACCTAATTTTCTCAGAAATTTCAAATCCAAAATTCTCTATACATAGTCAATATAAATGAAAACTATGAACATGGTTAGCTTTAGAGCAAGGATATATACATTTTATTTTCACAAATCAGGACCAAATGATGCTTGTATGGAGAGATAGAAGTTTGAGTTTTTACCTCTTACAGCTGGAGTGGTGAATGGAGTTTGAGCAACTTTTGAGATGACCTGAGGATCTGTTTAGCTTTCCTGGACCTCCTTGAGTGTATCCCAACTCTTACTTTGCCTTGAATGTCCCTGAATCTCTCTACTAAAGTCAACCTGTAAGCTTGTTTTTTTGAAAATGGTGGATAGTGATGGAGGAGTTACAGTGAGGAAACAAGGGTATGGATTGCTTTGATATGATGTTTAGAAGGGGTTTGAGTGATTAGTTTTCAAAACGCACGAATAGAAATGAAGATCATCAGTTTTGGTTCAGAATTGTATGTTAATGGTGCTCTTGAACAGATTTTTGGTTTTTGAATGTTTGAGGAAGTTTTAGGGAAATAACCTTCGTGTCTCAACTTGCCAATAGTGTATCTACTTATAAGCAAAAAGTTTGGAGACTTGTATCAACTCAGATTTCAAAAACTCACATGTTTTGCTTGGTTACTTGTTTTTGAAGCAAAGCTAGCAAGCATGGTTTCAAGGTGAAGTACAAAGCTTGTAGGGGGATGAGACCTTTAAGCACACTTGCTCTGATTGTGTGGAGTATGTTTGTGCAGAAATAACCAATGCAAGGCTCAATGCAAGCTGACTTTGCATAAAGCTTGCTTTTCTAAAATGGCAATGTTGTTTTTCTCCCAAAAATGGAATTAAGTTTGTACAATGCATTGAATGCTTGGAGCTTCCAACAGTTATGAAAACATTTAATTATGGAGTGAAAGTCAAGTTAGAAGCCTGCAAAGTGGGATTTGTATAACATGCTGGAGGATTGGATCCAATGTTCTTCACAAAATGGCTTATAATCCAAGTGACAAAACACCAACTTCAACTCTTCGATTCTCCCTACTCAAGAATGATCTCAAGGAGTTCTTTGACATTTTGGAAAGCTTGCAATGTGCTCTACAACTCATCTTTGAATTGATTTTGAAGATTCCCCTTGGAACTATGTGAAAAATTGCCATGAAGTTAGGTCAAAAATCTGCCTAACTAGGGCAAAATTTCACTGTTATTTTTAGTTCATGATCATGTATTCACAAAATTATAACTTGATATCCAAGCATTTTTAGGAGAAATTGTGTGAAGAAAAGTTATAGATTTCATGGAGATCTACAACTTTCATGTTGGAAGTTTCCTTTGAATCACTTTGCATCATGGTGAAAATTTGGCTTAAAGTTATGAAAAAAATAAGAAATTTTCTTTACTTAGAAAAATTTCTAAGTTAAGAAATTTCATCTTTTCAAAACAAAATCTTGAATTCTTGATTTCTTGAATTTTTGATCAGTTGACTAAAAAATTCATATGTCAATCCAATGGACTTGTAGTGTTTTGAACCATGTCATTAGGTCAAAGTGATGCAATTGGACTCTTGAGATCATTCCTTAACCTAATTGACCATTTTCTAGGTCAAAATCCAGAAATTACCCTTTCTCAGTCAAAACCCTAATTTTGACCATTTTGCCCTTTTGATGATTTGATCATATTTCTTGAGGAGTTGTGATCCAAACTTGATCAAATGCTACCTATGAGTTTAAAATGTTGGTGTGGATAAAAAATTATGAAGTTTGATTGTAATTTGGCCATGGTTGACTTTTTCCCCAATACAACTGATTTTAGGTCAACTGTTTAATTGACTGATCAAAAGTGTGATCCAAGGCTTGAAACTTGACATGAGTAATCTTGGGAGTCCATAATGATCCATGAAAGTCATATGGGGCCTTGGAAGTTCAAAAATCCTTGTGCAATCTAAAACCCTAATTTTCAGTTATCAGTGTTTGAGGAGGTGTCTTGAGCTGATCAAACCCTAGTGCAGTCTTGATCCAATGTGATCTTGTGAAAATCCTTGATAAGTGAGAGGGAAAATTTTGGGGTACAATAGCCTCCCCTGCTCAATCTTCTTAAGCCTGAAGAGTTAGACTGGCGAGTTTTGCCATTCGTGACTAGAAGGTGGAAGATGGTTGGACACTAGAGTGCCCAGAAATTTGCACTTGGTGATGTGAGAGTCGAGGGAATGGGCTTAAAGATGCCATTTGGAGAGGTGCTAGAAATTTGTTGGAGATGGGCTTTGTTGCACCCCAAAATTTTCCCTCCCATATTCCTCAAGATTTGACAAGAATAATTCTCAAATTGTTCAAGATTTCTCAAGAGATTGTACAGTCAAACCACCTCCTAAGCCAGCTGAAGTTAGGGTTTTGGTTCTTTCAAAGAATTTGAGGTTTTCAATGGCTCAATCAAGTCTCATAAGCCTATATGCATGCTCAAGAACCTACATGCCAAATTTCAAGACTCACAGTGCCAAATTCCACAGTCAAAAGCTCCATTTGACCCACAGTCAACTACAAGGGCAAAATGGTCATTTTGCAGTCAAAAGTCAGAATTTTTGGTCAACATATTATTTTGAGTCCACAATCATAATTTTATCAAGTCTTGATCATGGTTCCACAAGCATGGCTAAAAAATCATCAAGATGCAAAAAGTTACTATTTTTGGACAGTAGAAAAGTCAATTGTATCTTGACCAGGACATAACCTTTTCATGGTTCATCAGAAAAATTCCATCCAATGCTCATTTTGAAGGGGATGACATCTCCTACAATCCATCTTCAAATTCCAAGTTCAAGAAATGCTCTCACAAAAAGTTATCAATTTCTACATTATAGGTCAATTTCAAAAGTCAACAAAAATGCACTTTAAGTCAAAGGCCATAACTTGAGATTGGTAAATCCAAATGACATGGGACTAAAGGCATTGGTTAGAGAACTTCAAGACCTTTCCAAAATGTCCAATAACATGTTCATATGATCAAAATTGAGCAAGATATGCATTGGAGAAGTTGGGAAATGTTTGTGAATTTGCAAAAGTCAACTTTGCTCAAAACACCTTATTTTTGCTAATGGGCCTCAAATTTCTTCTTGAAACTTCATCCATGGCCTATGCACGACCCATCAAGCTTAATTGAATTTATTTTCTTATTTTTATTAATTAATTGGATTTTTTATTAATATTAATTCATTTAATTAATTTAAATTGTAGGAAAATATAAAGATATGGTTTTTCAATCTTTTTGTGAAGCAAGAATGACCTAAAAAGGCTGGCAATTTCGTGCACCAAGTCAAAGATGCAATATCTCCAAATTTTGCAACTTTTTCCAATCATGAAGATTCAAAAATATATGATTTCCAATCAAATATTCAATCATCATTCCAATGGATTTTTGCTCAAAGATTTGACCTAATTTCATTCTCCTATAAATACACAAGCAAACCCTGATCATGCACACGTGAACGGGCTGCAAACAAAGCCATAGCCATATTGAAATTTTCCAAGAAAACTTGAAAACTGATTTCTATATTCCAGGACAATTCAATAACTTTTATTGATTCTAATACACTGCAGGGGATCCCAGGAACGTGTAGCAATCAAAACCAAGCATTGAAGCTCAAAGAATCATCAAGAACAGAGTCACGGTTTGTGCTTTATTTTGAGAATCGTACAACTTAATTCATGCATCATTAACATGATTTTGTGTTTGATTTGTGTTGCTAGGGACTGTACAAAGCTAATGGTATAGTTTAATTGCATTGAAACGCCCAGAATCCAAAGATGCCATGAACAAGTTTTAGGGTTCATGAGCTTTTAAATTAGGGCTTTCCAAATCCAGTAAAATTGGGACCTGTGAGAGAGATCACTGAAATCGCGAGGCCAAAACGGTTTCAACCCACCCCTCGCGGAACATTTATGTTCACCCTATTCCTAATTGCTATTTTTCCTCATGGTATATAGTGGGGGTTAAAAACCCCCGCTATCTAACATTGTTTTTTTGCAGGCACAGCGAGGACGATGATGAGGTGTTGGTTCATGGTTGGATAATTCAAATAAGCGCGCGTTTTTATGTTGTTTACAACATATTTATTAATTGTCCAATATAATATTTGCCTATTATCCAAATAACAAAAGCATGCAAATGGCGTAGTGGATGATGCGTTGGCTTGGAATCATTAGGACCTGGGTTCGAATCCCAGGTCCCCCAAAATAATTGTTTCTATTTTTCTTCATGTAATCACATGCAGGGTTCAAGAGGAAGTCCATCATACACCTCCAGTTATCAGCGCGCCAAGTGGCCTTAAGCACAAATCCTGTGGCCAAAGATGAAGGATCATGGTATTCCCAGTCAACACGCGCCCTGGACAATCAAAGAAAGTCAAACAGGCTTGAGATTAATGGGCCAGAAATTCCAGAACTTACCTCCATATTGGGCCAGCACCCCCCTGGTTCATTCATTTTTTCTTTTCTTTTTATAATTTAATTATTTTACTATTAATAATTAGTATTATTATTATTATATTATTATTTAATTAACTCAATTAATTATTTTCATAATAAAATCAGAAAACTAAAATATTATTATTATTATTATTATTAATTTCACCTTTAATTTATTATTTTTTTAAATAAATGTAATTAATTAATTTAGTTGTTTTAATTAGGTTAACTTTAATTATTTTCATAACAAACAAAATAAATTAGAATTAGGGTTTTCTTGACAATTTTAATTTCTTTCCTTTTATTTCATTAAAACATTAAAAAACTCAAAAAATATTTCTTTTAATTAATTAATTAATTAGTTTTAGGTTTAATTTAATTTAATAACCCAAACTTCATTCTTTTCCCAAAAAGGGTCAAAACCCTAAGGACTTCTCCGATTCGATTTCTTTTCGCGCATATTATTTTTGATCATATTTATGTATTTGCTCCGAGGATGTAATAGTGTTAATTAGGACATTTTTTATCGCTTTCTTTAATTTTCTCGCATTTACTTTTCAAGGGTTGCTTTTGGCGATGTAAATACCCGACGCCTTGTAATAGCGTAGCTTTACTTTCCGCAAATATAAACTGCTAGGTGTATGTTAACTAAACTATGCATGACAAGACTTATCTGAAAATAAAATCAATACGTAGCTCACCATAACATGTGCAAAGATAACTTAACTGAATCCTGACACACTCGCACATGCCACTCCTAGGGTACGCCTCACTTGGTTGCCTCGACGTGGTCATTGAGTATAGGGTGTTTTAGAGGTCGCCCTCCTGTCTAAATATCCAAGTTGCCTCGGAACGGTTGCCTCGGATAAAAATGATCTAGGACATTAGGGTTACCGCTAAGGCGTCCTACCATTGCTTTAGTGACCACATGTCCCTATATTCGAATTGACCCGAAAACTCCAATGACGGTGCTACCTACTTCTCAATAGTGGGATAGTACTGTCTAAAGGACATTTACATGGCTTAATTTCTTTTGAGTAGGTAGAGGTTCTAAGGTACTTGCTCTTTCAAAACAAAAACAACTTTTCGCACCTACACTTTTCTGACAAAAGTTTTCAAATAAACACTTCATACACTCTTGAGGACAGATACAAGAGTTAACTCGAAGTTTTCAAACAAACTTTTTCAAAACCCACAAACACAAGAAAAGCAAAAACATTTTTGAAAACATATTGAGCAAGTACCTAAGAGCCCGTGGATAACCACAAATAGAAAGGGTGCTAACACCTTCCATTTCTATAATCTCCCTCCCGAACCGAGAAACATATCGAAAAGGAATTTTGCTGTGCTTTTGTCCTTTCCTTGTTGGAGAAAATAAAAGACGGTGGCGACTCTTGCTTACCGCGACATTTCGCGAACCAGCATTCCAAAACAGTCAGTTCTCATTCCCACCGATCACAGAACTGGCGACTCTGCTGGGGACTTTCTATAAGTGAGGTGTACCTTAGGATTAGGTCACTATGTTTGCAATTATATGCCTTGAATGCTTCAATATTGTGGGCTTGTATCGGAGTTTTATAGATCCTAACCCAGATCTGGGGATACCCTTTAGAAGTAGCAACAAACTGTGAGGGAACTGTGCGGGGTATACCGACATGGTTGAAGCAGTAGCTACGTTGATGTGGCACTTTGGTGAGTACCGGTAACCCTTGAGTCAAGTCAAGGAGAGTACGGGGCCGCCGCGTGGTGTCGCGAAGCATCAACTGACCTTAGAACCTTACTTGACTATCCTGACCTTTTTAGGGGTAGTGAGATGACCGACTTTGGTGCAGTCCGAAGTTGGTAGATACTCGATACTACAATCATTGAGGGTTGTTTTCTTGGAATATTTTGGTCGCCAGTTAAGTGGCTAAATCAAAACAATGAACATAGAAAACAATCCAATGACATTGAGCTCCTTAGAACTCGGTTACTATTCATAGGACAGGTTTTGAGCCAACTAACTTCAAGAGGGTAATACCTAAACTTCATGCCAGCCTGAAATCTAAGGGCTCTTTTGTGTGACTTGTGTGCCTTCAAATCTGAACTACTTGCACATTCTTGTTATCTGACAACATGAGTTCCTTGCAGGTTTTGTTTACAATCCTTAATCTGGACTTATTACAGGGCTTACTTACACCTCATACCTTTGCATCCACGTACATAACATCATACACATCATAACATCATACCATAACATTTCCTTAACCATTTCAAGGATCTCAAAGGTTTGTGATGCAGGTCATGATGAACCAAATGTCTAGCAAGGGGCAAAGGGGATTTATTTTCCTCTAGCCAAGGTTGTTCGGAGATCAAAACATGATAACTCGAGTCAGGGGCTATGACCCACTCGATATGGTGAGCCTTGAATCTTGAAGAAGGACTCTCAACAATATGAAGTTCCTTAAATCAAGCTGCAAAATTCAAATTCTAACAATTTTCTTGTTTACCCCACGAGATCCTTGAAAACATTGCATACATATATCATACATATCATTGCATCACAGGTCACCCTTTACAGGTCTCTCACGTTCTCGCTGTTTATTTCAGCAATGGCTTGCCAACAAAACAACCAGGATCTTCATGCTCAAGAGACTCAGTTTAGGGAAATCCTCCTAAACCTATCCAAGGGGCAGGAAGAGTTGAGAACACTCCTCGTGGGGAATTTGGTCAAGAAAATTCCTGAAGACGATAAGGACGAACGGCTGAAACATCTGCAAGCTGAGGTAGATGCAATGAGAACCCAGATGCTGGGGCAGATGACTCTCATTCAAGACTTAGCTTAAAGACAAGAAGAGCTCAGGGTCCTCGTCAACAAGCTGCTTCAAAATAACCGAATGAGGCCAACAACTAGGGTTGAAGATCAAGCCATCATTCAACCACCTTTGGGGCAAGAAGACAAGGGAAAAGCTCCTCAGCTTGCTTCAGGGTCACAAGCCCAGCATCAACCTCACCAGCGTCAACAGGGTAATCAGCGTAAACGAAATACGCCTGGAAGACATTTCTGAGATTGATATACCATCATCTCTCATACTGAAACGCTTGTTGGAGGTCAATATGATTGCTGTAAAGGATCCTCCCTAGAATCCCAACACCTATGCTCCTACCTATCATCCCTACGAAAGGTGTGCATACCACTCTGACGGTCTGGGACATGACACCGACAACTGTTGGTCTCTGAAGAACAAGATCCAAGACTTGATTGACGGGAGGGTGCTGGAGTTTATGCCGGATGGTGAGATGAAAATCTTCCGCTGAGAATTCTCCATCTGAGACGACTAGTTCAAACTAAGAGACTTTTGTTCATTTGAATTCTGAAGTTGTATTTTTCTTTGCTTATTCAAACAATTATTGTCATGGCAAATTTTATTATTATATCAATGCATTGCATATGTCTGTTTTGAATCAATCCATTCGTATTCACTATATTTAAATTGCTTTCATTTTTTGTGATGTTCAACTCTCGATTAAAAATTCTAAGCCTTTTGAGGGAGGATGACGAAAATGATACCACGATCTTTACAGTATGCTTTTGAACAGACCCCGCTGATGAGGTACAGGCATTGTTTCAAATCCTAAACAGTGGAGTTATAAGGAGGATAATCCCTAGTCAACCCCTTTGAGCCAAAGAAGTTGGAGTTTTTTCTTTTCACAAATTAAAACCCTTAATTATAACCTGGGGCAGGGTAGTTCTCTCAGTTGATCCAGGTGCACAATGAATGGCATTAAAGGAGTCCTTCCAAAACAAAAGACAGTGATGGTTACCTATAATCGTCAGGACAGGCAGTCATTATCTCTCAGAAATAAAAGCCCAATAAGTCAAAACCTATGAAGGAGACTTACAAAACTGGGGCATCCCGCTGACTGTAATAACCAAAGAAATAGTTCAGGCAAAAAGACAGGGATAATAAATCAAAAAGAAAGAGATCCTGCAAACTCTCAACAAAATGACTGCCTATTCAAAATGAACTGTCAGTATCTGAACCATCACTGGAATATCAGAGCAAAGACTCAAACAAGGTCTAACGCACGATTAGCTGAGTTTATGTTTGAAGAACATCACGAAGAATGGGTGGGTACAAATAAAATTTGAGCCTTTATCCTTTGTTTCTTAAAACCGTGAACCAGGCCACGTTATAACCCTTAAAAGTCCTAGCTGAAGCATGGGTTAGTTCGAAAGCATACTGTTACAAAAGGTATCCTGACTCCTGTAGCGCTCGCTGTAAAATCTTGAGTTGACATTACGCTTTACAAAAATTCACTTGTTTTATTGAAAAATGCATTTTCAAAAATTTCAAGACAGACATAAGCTTTGCATTCTTAAAATAACATTGTTTGCATATGACTATTTGTTCAAACAGCAGAGAAATTCGCACGACGAATATCCAGTGAACAAAAACCTTTTCAATAAAAAGGATCAACTCAAGTGGAAAGACACTTCCAATCAAGGGGCACGACATGATCATTGTCCATCATCTGGGGCAGTCAAGTCAAGATTCAAGGAATCTCTCAAAAACGCCAAATAGCCAGGGGCAAATCTCCATCTGAATCACTTGGGGCATTGGACATGAATTCCAGCAATGAATCTTGCACGATCAAACATCTTCTGGTAATATGACAACACAACACTACTGACAGTGACAACTCCCTACATTCTGAGAGCATGGACATAGTCGAAAAAATACTACGCATAATCAAAGACCCGCTAGGTCGACTGGCCTAGGCAAAAATAAGGGCTTCCCGGCGAACCAAAAGGGTTCGGGAAAAAATAAGGGATGAAAATAAAAAAATCTGTACGCCCGGCAAGTCGAAAACCTGAAAAGGCGGCTTGGGAAAAAAGGGGTATCCCGATGAACTGAAAACCCGAAAGGGTGGTCCAGGAAAAATTAGGGATCAAAGCGTACGACTATGTCCCGTCATCTCGTCACTTGCCTACCAGAAGAAGATTTGTCAATCGGCAGTTATCAAGCACCTCATAGGCCTTCTTCTCCCACATAAGCTGGGGCAATAAGAATTGTCTAAGTGATCTAGTTGCTCTGTCCACCCAGGTACAAAGGTAGGTTCGGCTGAAGAATGTAACCAGGATACCTTCACTCCCCGCAGAGTAAGACAAATCAGCAATACTCTCCCCAAACAGAGTTGGTCTCCCATCAGCCCTAAAAAGGCACAGTATCCCTAGCAAGTCAGCAATACTCTCCCCCGAGCAGAGTTGGTCTACCACCAGTCCTGGAAAAGTTGGGTACCCCTAGAAGATCTTAATATCCCCCAGTGGAGTATACAGATGTTCCCTAGCAAGCATCCCCGGCGGTGTTAATATTCCTCGACAGAAATATAAGATTGTTCCCCGGCGGAATACATGATACCCCCAGTGGAGCCGTTCCCCAACGCAGTCTGAAAGGTTTCCCCAAGAGAGTTGAATCATCTCCCCAGTAGATTCTGGAAGCTTGTCCCCTGCAGCATACAATATCTCTCCCAGCCATATTCAAAGGTTATTCCCCACCAGAGTCTAACTGGGTTATCCTCAGCGAATTGCAACGGAAAGATCATCCCCAGCGAAGTTCTTTCTATCCCCCAGCGGAGTTCATCATCAAAATCCCCAACAGAGTTTATCAACGAAATCCCCAGTGGAGTTATCGTTAAAATCTCAGCAAGGCACCTCTTCCCACAGAGTAATCTCTTCACCAGGTTTACTCCCCAACGGAGTCATCTTCTCCTATAGGTTTATTCTTGCAAACATCTTCGTTCATCATCCCCCGCGGAAACAAAGAACGCTACTCTTCAACATCAGCCCAGGATTTAACAAGCTCCCGACATTTGTCAAGGATTTATCTTCCTGGACGAAAATACATTCATAAACATATCACATCTCATACCTCCTATTTACATACATGATAAAGTGCATACGACATGATCTCGTTTTGAGAACATCATGACATCATGCATTTCATACATCATGACATTGCATACAACTAATGTTTTGCCTTTTCAGGAAAAGGTCAATCCAAAGATGATTACAATCAACCTTTGAAGTTCCAGATCAACACATGTATCTAGCCAGGAATATCTGTGAACGACTGATTGTAGATCTATACCTGTAACTAGCCAGGAAAGTTATCTACATGAAGAGATTGAAGATCAACACCTGTAACAGGCCAGGAAATTATCTTTCACTCTCAGGTCAGAGATCTACACCTGTATCCAGCCAGGAAAGCTATCTCGACCAACCTTTTTTAAGCTCCAGATCGACACCTGTATCTAGCCAGGAAATATCTGTGACCGATTGATTGTAGATTTGATACCTGTAACTAGCCAGGAAAGTTATCTACATGAGGAGATTGAAGATCAACACCTGTAACAGGCCAGGAAATTATCTTTCACTCTCAGGTCAGAGATCTACACCTGTATCCAGCCAGGAAAGCTATCTCGACTAACTTTTTTTAAGCTCCAGATCGACACTTGTATCTAGCCAGGAAATATCTGTGAGTGATTGATTGTAGATTCGATACCTGTAACTAGCCAGGAAAGTTATCTACATGAAGAGATTGAAGATCAACACCTGTAACAGGCCAGGAAATTATCTTTCACTCTCAGGTCAGAGATCTACACCTGTATCCAGCCA
The DNA here is from genome assembly GCA_948472305.1 of Vicia faba. Lineage (NCBI taxonomy): Eukaryota > Viridiplantae > Streptophyta > Magnoliopsida > Fabales > Fabaceae > Vicia > Vicia faba. Next base: position 882,189,174 of record OX451741.1, on the reverse strand, counting down.
GGAAAGCTATCTCGACCAACCCTTTTTTAAGTTCCAGATCAACACCTGTATCTAGCCAGGAAATATCTGTGAGCGATTGATTGAGATTCGATACCTGTAACTAGCCAGGAAAGTTATCTACATGAAAAGATTGAAGATCAACACCTGTAACAGGCCAGGAAATTATCTTTCACTCTCAGGTCAGAGATCTACACCTGTATCCAACCAGGAAAGCTATCTCGACCAACCCTTTTTTAAGTTCCAGATCAACACTTGTATCTAGCCAGGAAATATTTGTGAGCGATTGATTGTGGATCTACACCTGTAACTAGCCAGGAAAGTATCTACATGAAGAGATTGAAGATCAACACCTGTAACAGGCCAAGAAATTATCTTTCACTCTCAGGTTAGAGATCTACACTTGTATCCAGCCAGGAAAGCTATCTCGACCAACCCTTTTTTAAGTTCCAGATCAACACTTGTATCTAGCCAGGAAATATCTGTGAGCGATTGATTGTGGATCTACACCTATAACTAGCCAGGAAAGTATCTACATGAAGAGATTGAAGATCAACACCTGTAGCAAGCCAGGAAATCATCTTTCTTTCTCAGGTCAGAGAGTAATACCTGAAACCAGCCAGGAAAGCTATCTCCTCGACCAACCTCTTTTAAGTTCCAGATCAACACCTGTAACTAGCTAGGAAATATCTGTGGACGACTGATTGTAGATCTACACCTGTAACTAGCCAGGAAAGTATCTATATGAAGAGATTGAAGATCAATACCTGTAGCAAGCCAGGAAATCATCTTTCTTTCTCAAGTCAGAGATTAATACCTATATCCAGCCAGGACAACTATCTCCTCGACCACCCTTTCTCAGGTTCGGGATCGATACCTGTAACTAGCTAGGAAATATCTGTGGACGACGGATTGTAGATTAATACCTGAAACCAGACAGGATAATTATCTAATTGACCATCATGAAGCAACCCTACACCGGTTCCTTCTCTTCTAAGATGCAGTTTTACACGGACTCATCATCAGGCAACTCTATACAGGTTCCATCTTTCAACCTACCAGGCTACAACTCAATGAACAATCTCCATATGGCATCTTTAATCCCATCTCCACAACCATCCATTACAATCTCCAGATGGCATCTATAAGCCCATCCCCGAAAAGATTCTGTCACATCTCCAGATGGCATCTATAAGCCCATCCTCCTATCCATCATATCTCCAAATGGCATCTGTAAGCCCATTCCCAACATCACACTGCTGATAATACACTATGCGAGTGTAAATTTCTGGGCACTTTAGTGTTCAATCATCTTCCACCTTCGGATCACGAAAGGCACGCAAGCCAATCTACATCCTCAGGTCTAAGAAGATTGAACAGGGGCAATTGTTGCACCCCAAAATTTTCCCTCCCATATTCCTCAAGATTTGACAAGAATAATTCTCAAATTGTTCAAGATTTCTCAAGAGATTGTACAGTCAAACCACCTCCTAAGCCAGCTGAAGTTAGGGTTTTGGTTCTTTCAAAGAATTTGAGGTTTTCAAAGGCTAAATCAAGTCTCATAGGCCTATATGCATGCTCAAGCACCTACATGCCAAATTTCAAGACTCACAGTGCCAAATTCCACAGTCAAAAGCTCCATTTGACCCACAGTCAACTACAAGGGCAAAATGGTCCTTTTGCAGTCAAAAGTCAGAATTTTTGGTCAACATCTTATTTTGAGTCCACAATCATCATTTGATCAAGTCTTGATCATGATTCCACAAGCATGGCTCAAAAATCATCAAGATGCAAAAAGTTACTATTTTTGGACAGTAGAAAAGTCAACTGTATCTTAACCAGGGCATAACTTTTTCATGGTTCATCAGAAAAATTCCATCCAATGCTCATTTTGAAGGGGATGACATCTCCTACAATCCATCTTCGCGTTCCAAGTTCAAGAAATGCTCTCACAAAAAGTTATCAATTTCTACATTATAGGTTAATTTCAAAAGTCAACAAAAATGCACTTTAAGTCAAAGGCCATAACTTGAGATTGGTAAATCCAAATGACATGGGACTAAAGGCATTGGTTAGAGGACTTCAAGACCTTTCCAAAATGTCCAAGAACATGTTCATATGATCAAAATTGAGCAATATATGCATTGGAGAAGTTGGGAAACTTTTGTAAATTTGCAAAAGTCAACTTTGCTTAAAACACCTTATTTTTGCTAATGGGCCTCAAATTTCTTCTTGAAACTTCATCCATGGCCTATGCACAACCCATCAAGCTTAATTGAATTTATTTTCTTATTTTTATTAATTAATTGGATTTTTTATTAATATTAATTCATTTAATTAATTTAAATTGTAGGAAAATATAAAGATATGGTTTTTCAATCTTTTTGTGAAGCAAGAATGACCTAAAAAGGCTGGAAAATTCGTGCACCAAGTCAAAGATGCAATATCTTCAAATTTGGAAACTTTTTCCAATCATGAAGATTCAAAAATATATGATTTCCAATCAAATATTCAATCATCATTCCAATGGATTTTTGCTTAAAGATTTGACCTAATTTCATTCTCCTATAAATACACAAGAAAACCCTGATCATGCACACGTGAATGGGCTGCAAACAAAGCCATAGCCATATTGAAATTTTCCAAGAAAACTTGAAAACTGATTTCTATATTCCAGGACGATTCAAGAACTTTTATTGATTCTAATACACTGCAGGGGATCCCAGGAACGTGTAGCAATCAAAACCAAGCATTGAAGCTCAAAGAATCATCAAGAACAGAGTCACGGTTTGTGCTTTATTTTGAGAATTGTACAGCTTAATTCATGCATCATTAACATGATTTTGTGTTTGATTTGTGTTGCTAGGGACTGTACAAAGCTAATGGTATAGTTTAATTGCATTGAAACACCCAGAATCCAAAGATGCCATGAACAAGTTTTAGGGTTCATGAGATTTTAAATTAGGGCTTTCCAAATCCAGTAAAATTGGGACCTGTGAGAGGGATCACTGAAATCGCAAGGCCAAAACGGTTGCAACCCACCCCTCGCGAAACATTTATGTTCACCCTATTCCTAATCGCTATTTTTCCTTATGGTATATAGTGGGGGTTAAAAACCCCCGCTATCTAACATTGTTTTTTTGCAGGCACAACGAGGACGATGATGAGGTGTTGGTTCATGGTTGGATAATTCAAATAAGTGCGCGTTTTTATGTTGTTTACAGCATATTTATTAATTGTCCAATATAATATTTGCCTATTATCCAAATAACAAAAGCATGCAAATGGCGTAGTGGATGATGCGTTGGCTTGGAATCATTGGGACCTGGGTTCGAATCCCAGGTCCCCCAAAATAATTGTTTCTATTTTTCTTCATGTAATCACATGCAGGGTTCAAGAGGAAGTCCATCGTACACCTCCAATTAATAGTGCGCCAAGTGGCCTTAAGCACAAATCCTGTGGCCAAAGATGAAGGATCATGGTATTCCCAGTCAACACGCGCCCTGGACAATCAAAGAAAGTCAAACAGGCTTGAGATTAATGGGCCAGAAATTCCAGAACTTACCTCCATATTGGGCCAGCACCCCCCTGGTTCATTCATTTTTTTCTTTTCTTTTATAATTTAATTATTTTACTATTAATAATTAGTATTATTATTATTATTATTATTATTTAATTAACTCAATTAATTATTTTCATAATAAAATCAGAAAACTAAAATATTATTATTATTATTATTATTATTATTAATTTCACCTTTAATTTATTATTTTTGTAAATAAATGTAATTAATTAATTTAGTTGTTTTAATTAGGTTAACTTTAATTATTTTCATAACAAACAAAATAAATTAGAATTAGGATTTTCTTGAAAATTTTAATTTCTTTCCTTTTATTTCATTAAAACATTAAAAAACTCAAAAAATATTTCTTTTAATTAATTAATTAATTAGTTTTAGGTTTAATTTAATTTAATAACCCAAACTTCATTCTTTTCTCAAAAAGGGTCAAAACCCTAAGGACTTCTCCGATTCGATTTATTTTCGCGCATATTATTTTTGATCATATTTATGTATTTGCTCCGAGGATGTAATAGTGTTAATTAGGACATTTTTATCGCTTTCTTTAATTTTCTCGCATTTACTTTTCAAGGGTTGCTTTTGGCGATGTAAATACCCGACGCCTTGTAATAGCGTAGCTTTACTTTCCACAATTTACTTTCCGCAAATATAAACTGCTAGATGTATGTTAACTAAACTATGCATGACAAGACTTATCTAAAAATAAAATCAATTTGTAGCTCACCATAACATGTGCAAAGATAACTTAACTGAATCCTGACACACTCGCACATGCCACTCCTAGGGTACGCCTCACTTGGTTGCCTCGACGTGGTCATTGAATATAGGGTGTTTTAGAGGTCGCCCTCCTGTCTAAAGATCCAAGTTGCCTCGGAACGGTTGCCTCGGATAAAAATGATCTAGGACATTAGGGTTACCGCTAAGGCGTCCTACCATTGCTTTAGTGACCACATGTCCCTATAATCGAATTGACCCGAAAACTCCAACGACGGTGCTACCTACTTCTCAATAGTGGGATAGTACTGTCTAAAGGACGTTTACACAGCTTAATTTCTTTTGAGTAGGTAGAGGTTCTAAGGTACTTGCTCTTTCAAAACAAAAACAACTTTTCTCACCTACACTTTTCTGACAAAAGTTTTCAAACAAACACTTCATACACTCTTGAGGACAAATACAAGAGTTAACTCGAAGTTTTCAAACAAACTTTTTCAAAACCCACAAACACAAGAAAAGCAAAAACATTTTTGAAAACATAGTGAGCAAGTACCTAAGAGCCCGTGGATAACCACTGATAGAAAGGGTGCTAACACCTTCCCTTTCTATAATCTACCTCCCGAACCGAGAAACATCTCGAAAAGGAATTTTGCTGTGCTTTTGTCCTTTCCTTGTTGGAGAAAATAAAAGACGGTGGCGACTCTTGCTTACCGTGACATTTCGTGAACTAACATTCCAAAACAATCAGTTCTCATTCCCACCGATCACAGGCTTGTAGATTCCATCCAAAAGTGATTATTGAATTGTAATTTATAAGCTAAAAGAATGAGTACTAGAATGTCGTCTGTGTCAAGAGCGTATTTGTACTGTATCTGGAAGAGGCTTTGATTAAGTATCAGAATGGCATCCGTGTCTGGAGCGTATATGTACTGCACTTGAGAGCTGAATCTGAATGAGTATCAGGATGGCATCTGTATCTGGTGCGTATCTGAACTATATCTGAAGGTTGAATCTGAATGAGTATCAGGATGGCATCCGTATCTGGTGCGTATCTGAACTGTATCTGAAAGTTGAATCTGAATGAGTATCAGGATGACATCTATATCTGGTGCGTATCTGAACTGTATCTGAAGGCTAAATTTGAATGAGTATCAGGATGACATCCGTATCTGAAGTGTATCTGAACTGTATCTGAAGATTTTGGAATTTTGTTAATGGTAGCTGTTAACCTTATCCTGAAAGAGGTAAAATGTTAGCTAAAATGCAACATTTATATTGTATGAAATTCATGGTATAATGCATTCATGTTATCAATGTTTATGATATATGGATGCAATATATGCGTATATGAGCTAGTTTGCTGCGCTGCTGTTGGACTGGGGATAATAAATCCCTAACTGTTGCTGAGGATATGTAAGTCTTCATGTTGGGAAGTCTAAGTGTTGATGAATTTTCGCTTAGAGAAATAAGCTCCGTTGTAATGGAAATACCGTATACTGCTTGAAAAAAATTCCATTGGGAAATCTTGAGAAATTTTTACGACTTCTATTGGGGAGTGATAACTAGGAGTTTTGTTCCGCTGGGGATTAAACGACATACTGTGGGGATTTTTTATGGAATAGCCTAGAGGTATTTCCCTACCCATTCAAACCATCAGTAATTGCCCTTTTTCATTTTGTTTATTTATAAACAATAATTATGTTTAAATGCATATGTTCAACAATGAATTATTGGACTTTTTTTGCAAACAAAACACAAGGGTAAAGAAAAACAGATAGTTTTTTGCACTTTTAAAGAGATATCTTTGTATTGACTTTGAGTAAGTATTTTGTTCAGGGAGACAAACATTCTAGTAAGAGAATGTTGTCGTAGAAAAGAATGAAAATTTCGATACAAAGAAAAGATAGCTATGTGTAAAAAAATCCCATGGAGTTTCCATTATGCTATAGCCTTCGTATCTCCGAGCGTCTTGTGTATTTGTTGCCTTGTCCGAAGTTGATTGAATTGATCAGAACCGTTGAATTTTTCAGTGGAAGCCAAAGGTTATTTGTAAAGTGATCCAACAGGACATAGTCATATGCTTTAATTCCCTAACTTTTTCCCGGACCGCCCTTTCGGTTTTTAGTCCACCGGGAAACCCTTTTTTGCCCAAGTCGCCCTTTCGGGTTTTCAACTTGTCGGGTGTACAATATTTTTTTGTTTTATCCCTAATTTTTGCCCGAACCCTTTTGGTTCGCCGGGATGCCCTTGTTTTTCCTAGGTATGTCAACCTAGCAGGTCTTTTATGCGTAGTATCTTTTGACTATGTCTGCGTTCGCAGGATGCGGCAGGTCGTCACCATCCATGGTGGTAAAGATCATTGCCCCACCAGAAAAATGCTTTTGATTACAAATGGTCCTTCATAGGTAGGAGTCCACTTTCCCCTAGGATCGCCTTGCGGAAATATGATGCGTTTGATTACCAGATCTCCAACTTGATACACTTGGCGTCTGACCTTTTTGCTGAAATCCTTGATCATACGTTTTTGATACATCTGACCATGGCAAACATCAGTAAGTCTCTTCTCATCAATCAAGTTCAGTTGAGCAAGTCGAGTCTGGATCGAGTCATCTTCGTTCAGCCCTGCATCCTTCATAATTCTCAGAGAGGGGATCTGGACCTCGATAGGCAAGACAACTTCCATGTCATAAACCAGAGAATAAGGTGTCGCCCCGGTTGATGTGCGAGTCGTGGTACGATACCCGTGGAGAGAAAACGGTAACATCTCATGCTAGTATTTGTATGTGACTTTCATTTTCTGTATGATCTTTTTAATGTTCTTATTTGTAGCCTCGACAACACCATTCATCTTTGGCGGATAGGGAGAAGAATTGTGATGCTGAATCTTGAATTGCTCGCACAAGGCAGTGATCATAGTGTTGTTGAGATTTGTACCATTGTCAGTGATGATCCTTTTCTGGATACCGTATCGACAAATGAGATTTTTCTTGATGAAACGGGCAACGACATTCTTGGTAACGAAAGCGAAGGAAGTTGCCTCCACCCACTTTGTAAAACAGTCAATGGCCACTAGGATGAAGCGGTGTCCATTAGAGGTTGTCGGCTTGATTTCCCCAATCATATCAATCCCCCACATAGCAAAGTGCCAAGGAGCCGTCAATACATTCAGAGGAACCGAGGTTCGTGCACCTTGTCAGCATAAATCTGGCATTTATGGTAGGTCCGAGAGTGTTGATAGAAATCTGCTTCCATGGTAGACCAATAATAGCCTGCCCGTAGGATTTTCTTTGCCATCGTATGCCCAGTGGAGTGGGTGCCGAAAGTGCATTCATGTAATTCAGTCATGATCCTTTTAGCTTCAACCTTATCTACACACCGAAGTAACACAGAGTCATGATTGCATTTATATAGGATGTCATTACTAAGGAAGAAATTAGCAGAGAATCTCCTTAAGAACTTCTTATCATTGATTGAAGCTCCTTCTGGGTATTCTTGAGCCTCGAGATACCTCTTGACTTCGTGAAACCAAGGCTGGTCCACTACTTCTTCAGTATTAATCTCGTGATAGTGCGCTGGTTCCTCCATTCGTTCAATGGTGATCTGGGGAGCCTCGTTATCCCAATTAAGTTTAAACATAGATGAAATTGTGGCTAGAGCGTCTGCTAGCTGATTTTCTTCTCGCGGGAAATGCTCGAAGGTAATCTTCTCAAAATGTGGTAGCAATGTCAAAACATGTTCTTTGTAAGGGATGAGGTTTGGGTGTTTGGTGTCCCATTCCTCTTTGATCTGGCTGATAACCAAAGCCGAGTCTCTGAATACATACAAGGATTTGATCCCCAAGTCTATGGCAGCTTTGAGATCGAAGATGCACGCTTCGTATTCCGCCATGTTGTTTGTACAGTTGAAGCAAAGTCAGGCAGTAAAGGGAGTATGACACCCTTCCGGAGATATGAGTACAACACCAATACCATTTCCGAGTTCATTGGATGCTCCATCAAAGAACAGGGTCCATCGGGATCCTTGTTCAGGTCCGTCATATCGCCTGAATTCTTCATAGTTGTCTAGTGTCATGATGTCTTCATCCAGAAATTCGAATTTCATGGACTGGTAGTCTTCTACAGCTTGGTGAACAAGGTGATCAGCTAGTACACTTCCCTTTATAGCTTTCTGGGTAGTATACTGTATGTCATATTCTGTCAGGATCATCTGCCATCTCGCTATTCTCCCAGAAAGAGTAGGTTTCTCAAAGATGTATTTTATCGGATCCATTTTAGATACCAACAAGGTAGTATGAGTCAGCATATACTCTCTTAACCGGCGAGTAACCCATGCTAGAGCGCAATAAGTTTTCTCGAGTAGTGAATATCTGGTTTCACAGTCGGTAAAATTTTTGCTCAGGTAGTAAATAGCGTTCTCTTTTCAGCAAGACTCATCATGCTTCCCCAATACACACCCCATTGAGTTTTCTAAAACAGTCAGATACATGATCAACAGTATTCCCTCGACTGGTGGCATCAACACAGGAGGCTCTTATAAGTATTTCTTGATTTTTTCAAAGGCGATTTGGCATTCATCATTCCATTTGACTACTTGATCTTTCTTCAATAGTTTGAAGATTGGCTCACAAGTAGCTGTCAGGTGAGAAATGAATCTGGCAATATAGTTCAAACATCCCAAGAATCCTCTGACTTCCTTCTTAGTACGAGGAACATGCATCTCTTGTATTGCTTTGACTTTGGCAGGATCGACCTCGATACCTTTGTTGCTGACGACAAAGCCTAGGAGTTTACCAGACCGTACCCCAAATGTGAATTTGTTTGGATTCAACCTCAAATTGTACTTCTTCAGTCTCTCAAACATTTTTGTAAGTGATCAAGATGCTCTTCTTCTGTTTGAGATCTGGCTATCATATCGTCCATGTAGAACTCTATTTCATGATGTATCATGTCGTGAAATAGAGCTACCATGATACACTGATAGGTGGCTCCAGCATTCTTTAATCCGAATGGCATAACCTTGTAGCAAAATGTGCTCCAGTGTGTGAAAAATGTTATTTTCTCCATGTCTTCAGGTTCCATTTTGATTTGGTTGTAACCCGAGAATCCTTCCATGAAGGAAAACACTTTGTGTTGTGCCGTATTTTCAACTAGGATATCAATGTGGGGGAGTGGAAAGTCATCCTTAGGGCTTGCCCTATTCAACTCTCTGTAGTCCACACGCATTCGCACCTTGCTGTCCTTTTTGGGCACAAGAACAACATTGGCAACCCATTGGGGGTAAGAGGTGACAGCCAAGAATCCAGCGTTAAATTGCTTCATTACCTTTGCTTTAATCTTTTCTGACATATCAGACCTCATGCGGAGAACCTTTTTCTTTACTGGAAGACAATCCTCTCTTATAGGTACACGATGTACCACAATATCTTCATCAAGTCCTGGCATGTCTTCATATGACCAGGCAAAGACTTCAACATAATCGTGTAACAACTGAATCATACGCTTCTTGATACTGGGTTCCAGATTGACACCCACCTTGACCTCTTTTTTATCTTCTTCGGTACCTAGGTTGATTGTATCCACGGGTTCCTCGTGAGGCTGAATGGTTCTTTCTTCTTGTTATAGCAGTCTGGCAAGTTCCCCTGGTACTTCACAATCTTCCTCACCTTCGTCTTCAGCTTGGTAGATTAGATTCCCAGAGTCACAAAAGGCCATAGCAGTATCGTTACCCATGGGATCCCGAATGGATGTATACCTACATTGTGAGTGTGGGTATGTGTAAGGGTATAGCTATCTTTGAAAGAAAGTAAAATGTAAAATAAAAACAATGAATACAAAAGTTTGTATGCGAAAAACGTCCATGATTCATTGATGTCATATGAAAAATGAGATAATAAGCCTTACAAATGGACCATTGTGCCTCGGGTAAGACACAAGGTTTTAAGAGTGTGAATTGTTTTGAATATTACAGATCCAACAAAATGTAAAGACAAATTACTTAGGGATAAAAGTGATCGGGACAAAGTCTATAGCCTCCCAATTGTTGAGCCCTCCATTGATAGTCGGGAAGATCCAATCCTCTAGGTTGGAGCCATCTTCACCATCTTCTACCGCGTTGACTTCACGGTTGCTGATCTTCAGGGGTGGTCCTCCAGTAAGAGCAAGGCGTGCAACCTTTTGAGCACTTGAAGTGAAACCCAGGCCAAACTTGTCAGACTTATATGGGATATCTGGAAGCTGTCCCCAGATAGGGCACCCTTCTTCTATCACTGCTTTGGAATCCTTCAGCGACGACATCCGGAGTGGAGGCCTTGTAATCTTGGGAACAACCTTGGTCACTGCCATGTCTTGAGGGACCTCTTCAAAGTGTTAAAATGGATTTTCAATGAATTCACCATCTAATTCCACATATCTGAAGGAATTGAGATGGCTGATCATGTATTCTTCCTCTCCATGAACGGTGATAATCTTCCCTTGAACTGGATACTTCAAAATTTGGTGCAATATAGAAGTAACAGCGCCAACATTGTGAATCCATGGTCGGCCTAGCAAGCCGGAGTATGAAGGGAGGATGTCCATCACATAAAAAGTTGAATTAAAGGTATGGGTTCCGACCTTTATGGGGATATCCACTTCCACGTGCACCATCCTCTTCGAGCCGTCAAAAGCCCTTACCACTATGTTGCTTGGATTTAAAGTCAACCCCTCACAATCGAGTCTATCGAGAGCCTTTTTGGGTAATACATTCAAAGATGAGCCAGTGTCCACCAAAACATGCGCCAGAGTTGTGCCCCTACATTCCACTGAGACATGCAATGCCTCATTATGCTTCCTTCCTCTCGGTGTTAGATCAACATCTGAAAAACCTAAACCATTTTCCGCAGTTGGGCAGGCTACACAGTATTGAAATTGATCGACAAAGGTCTCTTGAGGTACATGGGCGGTTTTCAAGAACTTCACCAAGGCTTTTGCATGTGCCTCGGAACATAGTAGTAATGCCAGCATGAAGATCTTAGAGGGAGTTTGCCCCAGTTGTTCAAATACATCGTAGTTGCTTCTCTTTATAATTTTCAAGATCTCTTCCATTTCTTTCTTGGAGGTTTCAGGGATGGTTAATGACTGAGCCTTCGTCCGGACATGCTCAATCATAACACCTTTTCCTAGAGTCTCGGTTGACTCGGCAGTAGGAGTGTCAGTAGGAATGATTACATGGGTTGTAACGGCTTTATCAATTGGAGTATTTGCAGAGATGATTATAGGTGTGGGAGTAACCTTTGGAGCAGCCATATGGATGATTACGGGTCCAGAAACTGCTTTTGGGGGAGCAATTTCTGGAGAAAATATCCTACCACTTTGGGTAATTTTGCTAGTTCCTGCAATGTTACTGATGTTGGAGTTGACTTTCTCGGAGATTGAGTCTTCGGTAGCTGGCCAGTCCTGTTTTATACCTTGGTAATAGACATCCCCTCCATAATTCCATGGTATGGTTTTGTCTGATGTATATAGGACTGGTCCAGGCATTATGATTATTAAAGGAGTTGCTTTCGAAACTTATGTAATTCTAACGGGTCTTTTGGTGGAGACCCTGGAATAATTGGCGGAAATGGAAATGATAGAAACATCTTCAAAAGAAACAGGTGGAACAAAAGTCTTTTCGAACAAAATCTCTTTGTTATCTATTAGGCACTGAACGCCTATTTTCAACAAAGGACAGTCGGTTGGGGAGGACAAACAGAGATGGAAAACTTCACCACGGCCCGGGAACACGCCGACATTTAACAAATTCATTTTAACAGTCATAAGTGAGGTCATGAGTTCATCAATTTAAGTAACAAACAAATCTTCTTCAACGACATTGGTATTGTGGCCATGTCTGGGCATATGGGCAGAAATCACATTCGGCTTTTCGGGTGCATCGAACTCAATCTCTTTGGCTTCAATGAGGTCTTGTATTTTGTTCTTTAAAGCCCAAAAATTATTAGTATCGTGACCAGGACTTTCATAGTGATATGCGTAACGGGCATTGGGATGATAATGAGGAGATGTTGTATTCGGGTTTTTCAGAGCTTCTTTCAAGGTCGCCAAGTTGGATCTTAGTAGATGTGGTAATACTTGAGATGGGGTCATGTTGATTCTGGTGAACTGCCTGACTGGCCTTTCCATCCTTGGTTGATTATTTCTTTGCTGATCAGGTGCAGGCTTAGGGATCATCACAGCCCCCACCATTGGTCGGCGTTCGGCCCTATCTTGGTTTCTCTGCGAGTATACGACAACCACCTCTTTCTTTCTGATAAAGGGCTTCCTTACAACTGTAGAAGAAGATGTGTCTTTCTGGATCTTTCCATTCTTTATACCAGCTTCTATCCTCTCTCTGATCAATATTAGTTCAGTAAAACCTGCAGATTAAGTTCCGATTAAATGATTGAAGAAGGGACCAGATAAGTTGCCTAGGAACATGTCTACCAATTCTCTCTCAGACAGAGGGGGTTGAACTCTTCCAGCCAAATCTCTCCATTTTTGCGCATAATCCTTGAAACCTTCATTGGAAACCATGGCCATACTCTGGAATTGAGTACGGGTAGGCGCCAAATCAGCATTGTACTGATACTGTTTGTAGAAAGTTGTAGCAAGATCTTCCCAATTGTGAATGTTGGCTCTTTCTAATTGGTAAAACCAGTCAAGTTGAGTCCCAAACAGAATGTCTTGGAAGAAGTGCACCAATAAGTCTTTATCAGCGGTATGGGGTTGGATTTTCCTCACATGTGACCGGAGATGCATTTTAGGGCATGAAACTCCGTCATATTTAGAGAATACAGGTGCTTTGAATTTCGGAGGAATCACAATCCCTGACACCAAACCCAATTCCTCAAAGTCCAAGTCAGGCACCTTTTGGATTTCCATCGCGCTCAGACGCTCTTCAAGATGTTTATACTTGTCATCAGCTGGAGGGTATTGTTCCTCAGAGTAGTCCTCTTCTTCCTCTTCCTCCTCTAATTCTCTAGGGACTACTGTTTCGTTGCCTTTACCATCTTGGTTTTCTCTTTCACCGGATGTTGTTGCAAAGTCCAAAGTCCTTCTTGTCTACCCATGAAATATTCTTCCCATGTTTAAGACTCCGGTTACCTTCTTTGTCTTCTTTTTCCTCTCTTCAGCTAGCAAAGTCTTCAATTATTCTTGTCCCTTAGCTAGGGTCAAAAGCAACTGTTGAAACTGTGTATTATGAGCTTGGAGATCCTTCACTGTTTGCTCAAGATCCATCTTACTAAAATAAACAGTAGAGAGATGAGGAGACTTGTTGCAAAAGACCCGTTTATGTTATGATGAATGTTATATGCATATGCAATGTTTTCAAGGATTTCAAAGATTCAAATTTGTTTTAGACAAAAAGGAAACACACGTTATATTAATAAGATAAAGTTTGAGTACATAAACTCCCCTTTGGAAAAATAATACAAAACTCTAAGATAGAAAGGTAGTGTGCATCCTCTTTGGTGCAATGTAGGCATTGAGAGTCTGCTCCTCATGAAGTAGCCTAGTGAGCTCCAAAACCTTCTTCTCGCTTGCGTAGAATTGGGATTCAAAAGTATCTCACTCTCCTTTGAGTTGTATACAATCCCTTTGTAGGTCTTCAAGAGATGTGGGCATGTCAGCATGTAGGATAGTGTACGGAATATCTCCCTCCATGACAGGCTCAATGATTATCGGGAGAATGGAGGGGTAAGGCATCATAAGACTCTGGGCACGAGTTTGTACCCATTTGAGGTCAGGCTTAAGAGGGATGGAATTCTTGTGCCCCAAAGTCTTGCTATCCACCTTGTTTAACATCCTCCAAGCTTGGATAAATCTCTGGCGAAGACCTTAATCTTCGTTGTCGTAGTCGAATACCAAACCTTGAATCAGCATCTCGTGCGGGCCATCCCTTCGGGCATAACCAAACTGTCTTAAGGCCAAACAGGGGTTGTAGGTGATACCTCCCCTAATGCCAAGTAAAGGGACAATAGGAAATTCTCCACAACGGTCGACGATGATAACATTCTCTTTGGATGGGGAGCACCAATGAATGTCTGAATGTTTGAGCGTCATCAACCTTTGTGACCACCTTGAACCTTGCTCATTCTTTAATACAGATTGGGGAAGATGAGAAATAAACCATCTTGCCAATAGAGGAGTTCAACACATAATAACACCTCTTTTCCTCATTGTGCGAGTGTGAAAAGAGTGTAGGATATCCCCTAGCAATGTAGGCACCAGGTTGTGGGATATGAAGATTTTAACGGTGTTCACGTCTATGAGTTGGTCAGGATTTGGAAACAAAACCATTCCATAGATGAGGAGAGCCATAATTTCCTCAAAGGCTTGCAAGTCCAAAGAATTCCAACAACTTTGGGCTTTCTCAAACAGAAACTTTGCTAGGAAACCTTTGACACCACTCCTTGTTTTCCAATAAGTTGTGACATCATATGAGTGCAAGTGTAGATCTTGAGCAATCTCTTCTGGCTTTGGGTCTCTTTCTGTACCGTTGAAAGGTAGTTGATTGAGAATGGGAATCATCAAGAGTTAGGAGAATTCTTCCAAAGTAGGCACAAGTTGATAGTCGGGAAAGGTGAAGAAATGGTGTAGAGGATCAAAGAATTGAAAAAGCACCTTCATCATGTCCTCATCTGTGTTAGAGGTGACCAAGTTGAGTAGGCGACCATGTCTCTCGGTGAATGGAGAGTTTTCAAGAATCCTTGAAACTAGCTCCTTAAGTTGTGGAAGGATTCTCACAAGCTTGACTTGAATAGTTTTCCTGCGAGCTGAATCCATATTCTAGAAAACAAGCACAAACATGAATCCCAAAATCCTTGAAATGGTTAGTGGATGCATATGATGTTCATGATGTTATGTAGAAGTATGCATATACAAACAAAGAAAACAAGTCCTTAGGTTTAGGCTTGCATGGAGTTTTATAGGTAAGTACCTGTTGTACCCCAAAATTTGCCCTCTCATTTTATCTAGATTTCTCCTCATAAGACTCTTTGAACTCAAGACCAAACTAGGGTTTGCTCTGCTCAAAACATCTCCTTGCACTGTTGACCTAAATTAGGGTTTGAGTTTGCACAAGGAACTTTGGACTTATAATGCCCCATGTGACTTTCATACTTCATGTTGGACTTATAAGATTGCCCATACCAAGTTTCAAGCCTTGAATCAAATTTTTGCCCAGTCAATTGGATAGTTGACCTAAAAATCAGCTGTATTGGGGAAAAAGTCAATTGTGGCCAATTTACAGTCAAACCTCATAATTTTTATCCACATCAACATTATAGACTCATATGAACCATTTGATCAAGTTTGGACCACAACTCCTCAAGAAATTTGATCAAATAATCAAAAGGGCAAAAGGGTCATTTTTAGGGTTTTGACTACAGAAGGCAATTTCTGATTTTTTTCACCTAGCCAATGGCAAATTGGGTTCAAGCATGGATTCAAGGATTCAATGGAATCATCTTGACCCAATCACAAGGTTCAAAAGATCTCAAAAGCATTGGATTGATAGATGAATTTTCCAGTCAATTGATCAAAAATCAACTGTACACTGAAAAGTCAAACTTTGACTTTTTGGTCAAAATCAAGCGCCAAGGGTCATTTTTCATCTAGATGTGGCAAAACATGAAACTTGTTTATAAAGAAACCTAATTTTGCAAATTAGGGTTTAAGATTGAAAATTTTCATAACTTAGAATTTTTCTAAGTTATGAAATTTTCTAATTTTTTCCCAACTTTGCCCAACATTTTCATCATGATTCAATTGGATTCAAACAAAACTTCCAACATGAAATTTGTATTCCTCCACAAAATCTACAACTTTTATTCACAAAGTTTTCTCAAAAGAAGCTTGGATCTCAAGTTATGATTTTTGGAATAGGGGTCCATGAAACTTTTAACTTAGTGAAATTTTGCCCTAGTTTAGGCAGGATTTCGACCTATCTTCATGGCAATTTTTCACATATTTCCACTTGGAATCTCAAAATGCATTTCAAATATGGATTGTAGATCACGTTACAAGATTTCAAAAATGTCCAAGAACTCTCCAAAATCATTTATGGTTAGGGAGAATTGAAGGTTTGAATTTGGTAAAAACTCACTTTTGATCCATGGCATTTTCATGTTGATACAAGTTGCAATTTCTGTCCAGCTTCATTTGTACTTGAATACAGGTCTCTAAACCCTTCCACACTCAAGAATTGAATGCAAACTCAATGGTCTAAGGCATTATTCTGATCAATGGAAGTTTACACAAGGGTTAAATCTATTTTTGGCAAAAAGTGAACTATGCCATTTTGATAAAGGCAACTTTATGTCAACTTGCTCCCCTTGAGCCTTGAACCCCTCTCTTTGCAGAAAACAAGTTCCATAAACTTAGGAAAAGGACAACCACTTTGTGCAGCATAGGAAGGATGCCTGTACAACCTATTTGCTTGGTCACTTCACACCTTTCTTAAAAAACAAGTCAACTTGCCAAAATCATACAACTCTTGTTTCTGTTAAAACCAAGTGTTGTAACCTTTCTAAACAACTTTTGCATATTACCTTGAGCCAGAAACATGAGCTATCCAACCCTCAAGCCTTCCAAAACACAAAAACACCTTCTTCTTGCAAAACAGGGCAGTTTCTACACTTTGAGTTCCATAACAAAAACTACATGTGTGTTTTGCCCCAAACCTGTTCAAATACATTCCATAAAACTCACCTAAATTATCCCAACCATTGGCCATTGACTGTAACTCCATTTGCAAGCTTCACCATTTCTGATTTCAGCTTGTGCATGTTGACTTCTACAGGCTTATTCAAGCAAGCTCAAAGCAAACAAAGCATTGGGGAAGGTTAGAGGAAGTTCAGGCAAGCTCACAAACATCTCAGGCCTCATTGAAAACCTCCACATTGCCATACACGAGTTCAACTAAAATAGGTATTTTCCAACTTTCTATCTCTCTATTTAGGAATCATTAGGCTTAGGTTTGTGAATAAAAAATGTAGTATTCATAGCCCTTAAGTTGTACATATGCATAGATTTCATTTAAGTTAAGTGTGCTGAGAGAATTTGATTGATGAACATTCTGAAAAAGTTAGGTTAGAAATTAGGGCTATAGAAATTCTCTCTGGTCTTTGAGAGTTAGATTAAATTTTTTATATGGTTAGAATCGTATGATCATGCTCTATAACTTTCATGTTGCAAGTTTTCATTTTTAAGCATAAATGCAGGAGATACGAGTTGTACATCAGAACGCGCGTTTTTTTGTTCAAAGGTTGAAGACGAAGCTGTAACTGGGCTGGGCTTGGCTTGGCATGACTTTTGGCGCCCCCAACCTGCTTCTTGCACCCCCTTGGCCCATTGTTTTATATTTTTATATTTTTCATTTCTTTTTTTTAGTTTCTGATTTCATTTCATTTTTCTAAACATTTAAAAAATACCAAAAACATTTTCATAAATTTTCACATTTTATTTTATTATTATTATTATTATTATTTTTTAGACATAGAAATAATTATTAAAAGATATATACTTTTATTTTCTTTAATAAAAACTTGAAAATAATACATAAAAATATTATATTTTTATTTTTATTATTTACATACTTAAATAATATTTTTTCTAATATATTTTTATTTTTTGACATTTGTACATATTTTTATTTTATTATACATAAACAAATATTATAATATATACATATTCTTAAACCAAAAAAAATAGGGTTTTTACCCTTAATAAAAATAATATTTTCTTTTTTTTTTAATACATTAAATATTATATTTTTACATACATAAAAGTAAACAAAAACATTTCTTTTTGCATATTTATAATACATTGCATATTTATTTAATTGTCTATTTAAATATTTGTTTATTTATTGTTTGATACAAAGAATTCAATTTGGATGTAATAGTTAATCTTAGGGTTTTATTTTCTTGCAAATAACCCCCGTTCAAAATTGTATCCCCCTCCCCATATCAATGTTGTAATAGTCGTAGATTTATTTTACGCATTTATAGCTTTCAAATATGCCATGATAGAGATTAGGGTTTGTATGCAAAATCCAAAATTAAAACAAATAGCTAGACCTAATACAAGACCTAAAAGCATGTAAATTGACAACACAATGCACACATGCACCCCTAGGGTTTCATCCACTTGTTGCCTTTAAAATGGCCATGGTATGCATGTTGAGTATCTTGGAAAAATGAAAACAAAACAAAAAGATCATAGTCCCTCGATGACGCTATCTTGGTTGCCTATACAAAATGATCTAGTCCCTCAAAAAATTTGCTAAAGATACTTAGCACAATTGCTATCATGGTCAATACGATGACCCGCGCCTGTCCCGTTTAACATCCAAATACAAGGTTGTTTACCAAATACAATGGTAAAACAACAATGTAAAAGGGTTAAAAATGTGTAGGAAAGACTCTTGAGTAGATAGGGTAGACAACTCTTAGTTACTTGATCAAAACTTGCAAACATCCTTGCTATTTTCAAAAAAACACATCACAACACAATTTCCCAAAACAAACTTTCAAACATTGAAACATCTTTTCAAAAGATAAACACCTTTGTATATATTCAAACAAGAATCATTACAAAGGTTGCCACAATGATGGCCTCTTTTTAAAAAAATTTCAAAACCATACATAAAGCACCATTTCAAACAATTGAAAAGCAAAAGAAAGTGATCTAAACAACTAACTAAGAGACCATGGAAAACCATGGATGAAAAGGGTGCTTGCACCTTCCCTTTTCATAATCTACCCCCCGAAACCAAGAAAACATCTCAAAGGTCTTTCATGTGCTTTTTGACCTTTCCTTTGGATAAAATAAAAAGTCGATGGCGACTCTTGCTAAACCGAAACATTTGCAAACACAAACGCAAAACCTCAAGTCAGTTCTCCCACCGTATCACAGTACCCTCTTGAAGTTTAGTTGGCTTAAAACTGTCCTAGTAATAGTAACCGGGTTCTAAGGAGCTCAATATCACTGGTTTGTTTCCTTGGTCATTGTTTCAACACAAGTATCTTTAATGGCGACTGAAATATCCCAAGAAACCAAACCTCAATGAGTGTAGTATCGAGTATCTACCAACTTCAGACTGCACCAAAGTCGGTTTTCTCACTAGATCCTAAAGGCCAAGTTGGTCAAGTAAAGGTTTTATAAGTTCATTAGTGCTTCATGACATCACTCAGTGGCCCCGTATTCTCTTTGATTAACTCAAAGGCTACCGGTACACATAAATATGTCGCACTAACATCGCTATTGCTTAGACCATGTCGGTATACCCCGCACAGTTTCCACAATGTATTGCTACTTACCTATAATGTATCCCAAATCCAGGTAGAGGATTCAAACCCAAACAAAGAACAATAATGTAAAGCATACAAGTCAAACAATGTAAGCAAATAAATGTGATCTATCCCTAAGGTAACCCTTCTTTTAGAATATTCCCCAGCAGAGTCGCCAGTTCTGTGATGCGGTAGGAGAACTGACTTGAAGGTTTTGCGTTTGATCGCAAATATTGCGGTTAGCAAGAGTCGCCACTGACTTTTGTTTTATCCAAAAGGAAAGGTGAAAAAGAACATGAAAGACCTTTGAGATTGTTTCTTGGGTTCGGGGGGTAGATTATGAAAAGGGAAGGTATTACCACCCTTTTCATCCATGGTTATCCATGGGCTCTTAGTTACTTTCTAGATCACTTTCTTTTGTTTGAAATTGTGCTTTGTGTGGTTTTTTGAAAGTATTTTGTAAAGAGGCCTTTGTTTAGGCAAGCTTTGTAATGATTCTCGTTCGTAAGAATGTATACAAAGATGTTTGATCTTTTGAAAATGTTTTCAATTTTGTAAGATGTTTGAAAGTGTATGTGATTGTTTTGAAAATAGAAAGTATGTTTGTTTTGAAATGGAGCAAGTAATTAGGAGCAATCTACCTACTCAAATGTCTTTCTTGTTCATTTTCTTTTCCTTTTACATTGGCGTCTTACCATTGATTTGGTAAGCAACCCTATCTTTGGATGTAAACGGGAAAGGCGTGGGTCATTGCATAGCCATGATTAGCAATGTTGCAAGGTATCTTAGAATTCTTTTAGAGGGACTAAGATCATTTTGTAAGACAACTTTGAATAGCGTCATCGAGAAACTGTGATCTAGTATTTGCTTGTTTTTGCTAAGATACCTTACATGCGTAATATGGCCATTTTTGTAAGGCAACCAAGTGGGATAACCCTAGGGGTGCTTGTATGCAAAGGGTGTCATTTTCATGCTTGTTTTTGTCTTGAATTTAGGGTTTTCTATTTGATTGTTTTTATTTCGCCATATAAACCCTAATTACTAGCATGTTATGTAAAAACGATAAATTGCGAAATTTAAAGTTACTACGCTATTACAACACTTATGCGAGGGGTATACAATTTATGAATGAGGATTGAAATAATATAAACCTAATTAATCTATTACAACCAAATTGAATTTGGACAATAATTGGAATAAATAATATACAAGATGAATTAAATATGCAAGAATTTGTAAATGCAAAGAAAAAAGAATTTTTTTTGTTTGGTTTCATTAAGAAAATGGGTCTTGATTTTAACCTAATTAGATAAAGAAAACAATTAGTCAAGTTTAATATTCATTAAGAGAAAGATTCTTGACTAAAACCCTAATTCTTCTTGATTGATTAAAAAGAATGAAGTTTATATAAAAAAAGTATTTTTTATATTTTATATTTTTTGTCTTGAAAAATAAATTATAGTGTTATAAAATATTCTTTAGTCTTTTGGTATCAAAAATATATTTTCATTAGTATAAAATAAATAATATTTTAGTTTTAATTAAATTTACAAGATAATTAGCGAAAAAAAAAGAAAGTGTGATCAAAATAAAATATATTTTTTGTGAAAAAATAAATAAACTAAGTTAAAATATAACTCTACTATTTTTTTGTATTTTTTTGTGATTTTTAATATTGAAATAAATATATTTAAGAAAATAAAATGAGAATAAAATAAAAATAAAATAATAATGGGTCAGGGGTGCAAATATGAGACAAGGAGGAAATGTTAGAAAAAATACAATAGGCCCATGAGGTGGAGGCCCAGCGCTGCAAGAGGCAAAAAAATGTGGAAAAAGTGAGAAAATGCAATAGGCTGTGCGCTGAGGCTCGAACCCATGACCTCTAGCAATAAAGCGCGCTGCCTTACCACTGGGTGGGATGTACATCCATTTATATAAACAAAACCATAAATATATATTAGAAACTGCTTTCTGAAGGCAACTTCATCTTCAACCTTGAGCCATGGCCAGACCACCTGTATCTTCCTCATTTCTCCATAAAAATGGAAAGTTCAAACATGAAAGTTCTAGTGTTTCTTCCCACGAATTCAACCATATAACTTATGTAAACTAAAAGTCAAAGATAAAATCTAATTTTACTGGCCCTAAATTGAAACCTAATTTTCTCAGAAATTTCAAATCCAAAATTCTCTATACACAGTTAATATAAATGGAAACTATGAACATGGTTAGCTTTAGATCAAGGATATCTACATTTTGTTTTCACAAATCAGGATCAAATGATGCTTGTATGAAGAGATAGAAGTTTGAGTTTTTACCTCTTGCAGCTAGAGTCGTGAATGGATTTTGAGCAAATTTTGAGATGGCCTGAGGATCTGTTTAGCTTGCCTGGACCTCCTTGAGTGTATCACAACTCTTACTTTTCCTTGAATGTCCCCGAATCTCTCTACTCAAGTCAACCTGCAAGCTTGGCTTCTGAAAATGGTGGATAGTGATGGAGGAGCTACAGTCTTGAAACAGGGGCCTGGATTGCTTTTATATGATGTGTAGAAGGTGTTTGAGTTATTAGTTTTCAAAACGCACGAGTGGAAATGAAGATCATGAGTTTTGGTTCAAAATTGTATGTTAATGGTATTCTTGAACAAGTTTTTGGTTTTGGAATGTTTGAGGCAGTTTCAGGGCCATAGCGTTCGTGTGTACACTTACAAATAGTGTGTCTACTTATAAGCAAGATAATTTAAGACTTGTAACAACTCAGATTTCAAAAACTCACATGTTTTGCTTGGTTACTTGTTTTTGAAGCAAAGCTAGCAAGCATGGTTTCAAGGTGAAGTACAAATCTTGTAGGGGGGTTGGGACCTTTAACCACACTTGTTCTGATTGTGTGGAGTGTGTTTGTGCAGAAAGAACAAATGCAAGGCTCAATGCAAGCTGACTTTGCATAAAGCTTGCTTTTCTAAAATGGCAATGTTGACTTTCTTCCCAAAATGGAATTAAACTTGTACAATGCATTGAATGCTTGGGTTAAAGCTTCCAACAGCTGTGAAAACATTTAATTATGGAGTGAAAGTCAAGTTAGAAGTCTGCAAAGTGGGATTTGTACATCATGCTTGAGGATTGGATCCAATGTTCTTCACAAAATGGCTTGTAATCCAAGTGACAAAACACCAACTTCATCTCTTCAATTCTCCCTACTCAAGAATGATCTCAAGGAGTTTTTGGAAATTTTTGAAAGCTTGCAATGTGCTATACAACTCATATTTAAATTGATTTTGAAGATTCCCCTTGGAACTATGTGAAAAATTGCCATGAAGTTAGGTCAAAAATCTGCCTAACTAGGTCAAAATTTCACTAAGTTATTTTTAGTTCATGAGCATGTATTCACAAAATTATAACTTGAGATCCAAGCATTTTTAGGAGAAGTTGTGTGAAGAAAAGTTGTAGATTTCATGGAGATATACAACTTTCGTGTTGGAAGTTTCTCTTGAATCATTTTGCATCATCGTGAAAATTTGGCTCAAAGTTATTAAAAAATAAGAAGTTTTCTATACTTAGAAAAATTTCTAAGTTAAGAAATTTCATCTTTCCAAAATAAAATATTGAATTCTTGATGAACAAGTTTTATGTTTTGATGTGTTTTGATGAATTTAATCTCTGGCATTTGATTTTGACCAAAAAGTCAAAGTTTGACTTTTCAGTATACAGTTGACTTTTGATCAGTTAATTGAAAAATTCATATGTCAATCCAATGGACTTGTAGTGTTTTGAACCATGTAATTAGGTCAAAATTATGCAATTGGACTCTTGAGATCAGGCCTTAACCCAATTGATCATTTTCTAGGTCAAAAACTAGAAATTGCCCTTTCCCAGTCAAAACCTTAATTTTGACCATTTTGCCCCTTTTGATGATTTGATCAAATTTCTTGAGGATTTATGGTCCAAACTTGATCAAATGCTACATATGAGTTTAAAATGTCAGTGTGGATAAAAAATTATGAAGTTTTATTGTAAATTGGCCATGGTTGACTTTTTCCCCATTACAGCTGATTTTTAAGTCAATTATTCAATTGACTGATCAAAATTGTGATTCAAGGCTTGAAACTTGACATGAGTAATCTTGGGGGTGCATAATGGTCCATGAAAGTCATATGAAGCATTGATAGTTCAAAAATCCTTGTGAAAACTCAAACCCTAATTTTGGTCATCAGTGCCTAAGGAGGTGTCTTGAGCTGATCAAACCCTAGTGCAGTCTTGAGCCCAAGGAGATCTTGTGAGCAAATTCTTGATAAGTGAGAGGGAAAATTTTGGGGTACAACACTGGGGATTCCCTCTTTCTGTTTGAGGGTACTCCGTTGGAGATCTTCGTCTTTTACTTGAGGATAAAAGCATTCAAGGAGAGTCGACCATTCACCGTTCTTTTTGTTGAAGGATTTGATTCTTGCGTATCCTGACTGGGAATAAAAGAGATAGACATTCCTCCGGTGTACTATCTGTCCAGGTTTAAGATACTGTATCATCTCTTCTGGAGATAGAAACTTTGATTAAACCCTGCTGGAGAAGAGAATTTTGTTAGGGTTTTACGGTGTTGGAGTAATAAACTCCACTGGGGAATTAAATTCTTGTAAACTGTGTCGAGGAAATAAACTCTGATGGGAATTAGAATTTTATAGGTTGCGTTGAGGAAGTCTCTATTGTATTTTGGGGAAATGATCAAACTTCCTTATCCGCTAGGGGACCTATTGGGAACGATGACCAGGTCAAGCTATCCATTAGGCATATGGAGGTGAACTGTTGGAAGATGCCCCAATTTCTGCCTGAGGGCATATTAGACTTGATGGGGAATATATCTCTGTTGGGGATGAGCTTACGAAAATAACTCTATAAAGATAGCTTCATGGAGATTTCTCTGTGGGGATTTATGAATGACTTAAACATTATCCCAACTCCTAGAGTCTTTGATAAATGCTAATTCTGTTTTTTATGCAAATATTTGTAAATGGTGATCATATTCAAATGCATGTGTTCATTCAAAGTAACCATTGGACGTATTCGCAAACAAAACAGAGGAGGTAAAAACAAATATTTTTGAATTTTGAAATAGACTTAGTTGTATTGATTTTGAAAGTTTGCCTATGAATAAGCAGTTTTATAAAAGGAGACAGAAATCCTAGTAAGAGGAAATCATCGTAAAAAGAATAGGGTACAACAAAGAGAAACAACTATGTGAAAATGATCATGTCGAGTTTCAACTCTGCTATTGCCCCTATGTCTTCAAGCATCTCATCCTTTGTCGTCGAAAGATGATGACTGGATTGGTCTGTACCGTTTGATCTTGATGTTGATAACAAAGCTTGTTGTAAGTAGATGATCCAACGGGTGTAGAAAATCTTCATCGTCCATGGTGGTAAGCATCATAGGACCGCCCGAAAATATCTTCTTGATCACAAATGGCCCTTCGTATGTGGGAATCCATTTTTCCATGGGATCACCTTGTGGTAGGATAATACACTTTATTACCAAATCACAAGCCTGGTACACCTGATGTCTGAATTTCTTGTTAAAGGCCTTGATCATACGCTTCTGATACATCTGACCATGACAAACAACCGTGAGCCTTTTCTCATCAATAAAATTTATCTGGTCCATCCTAGTCTGAATCCACTCGTCTTCATCTAAACATGTGTCTTTCATAATCCTTATAGAAGGAATCTAGACTTTGACAGGTAAGACAACCTCTATACTGTAGACTAGAGAGAACTGGGTTTCCCTAGTTGATGTGTGTACTGAAGTGCGATAACCATGAAGAGAAAATGGTAACATCTTGTTCCAATATTTGTATGTCCCTGTCATCTTCTGCAAAGTCTTCTTGATATTCTTGTTGGCGGCTTCCACTGCGGCATTCATCTTTGATCGATACAGAGAAGAATTATGATGCTTAATCTCGAACTACATGTAGATTTTCGTGATCATAGTATTGTTAAGATTGGTACCATTATTTGTGATGGTTATTTCAGGGATGCCATACCGGCAGATAAGGTTATGCTTGATGAACCGAGCCACAACATTCTTGGTAACAGAGGTAAACAAGGTTGCTTCCACCCACTTCGTGAAATAATCAATAGCGACCAGGATGAAACGATGTCCATTAGAGGTGGTAGGCTTAATCTCTCCAATCATATCAATGCCTCACATCGCAAATGGTCAAGGAGAAGTCAAGACATTCAAGGGAGCCGTAGGCACATGTACTTTGTCAGCATAAATCTGGCATTTGTGACAAGTTATTTAATGATGGTGGCAATCAATTTCCATGGTAGACCAATAATAACCCTCTCTCAATTTTATTAGCCATCGTATGCCCACTAGAGTGAGTACCAAAGACTCCTTCATGCATATCTTCCATAATCTTCCCAGCTTCCTTCTTGTCTACACAACGAAGCAGATTCGAATCATGATTGCGCTTGTACAAAGTTTCATTACTCAGAAAGAACTTGGAAGAGAACCTCTATAGAAATTTCTTATCGTTAATAGATGCCCATTCAGGATACTCTTAAGTCTCAAGGTACCTTTTTACTTCGTGGTACCAAGGCTTTTCCTATACTTCGTCAGTATCAACTTTATAGCAATGTTCTGGTTCGTCTAGTCTCTCAATAGTAATTCGAGGATTTTCATTGTCCCATCTGACTCTGAACATATATGACATGGTAGCCAATCTATCTTCCAATTGATCCTCTTCTCGTGGAATATGTTCAAAAGTGATTTCTTCGAAGTACGAAATTAATGTCAACACATTTCTTCAATAAGGAATGAGATTTAGATGCTTCGTATCCTATTCTCCCTTAATATGACTGATCATCAAGGCTAAATCCCTATGTACATCCAAGAACTTTATTCTCATATCAATGGCAGCTTTGATACCCATGATGCACACTTCATATTCGGCCATATTGTTGGTACAGTCAAAACACAATATGGCGGTGAAGGGCATATGGAAACCTTGGGAGAGACGATTACAGCACCAATGCCATTGTCGAGTGCGTTAGAAGCTCCATCAAAAACCATAGTCCATAGGGATCCCGGTTCAGGTCCTTCATATGGTCTAGGTTCTTCATAATCAGTAATTAGCATAATATTCTCATTCTGGAACTCAAAATTTATAGACTGATTGTCATCTACAACTTGATGAGCCAAATGATCTGCCAATACACTTCCTTTGATTGCTTTCTGAGTAGTGTACTGAATGTCGTATTCTGTCAAGACCATTTTCCATCTTGCTATTCTTCCAGAGAGAGCGGGTTTCTCGAATATATATTTTATTAGATCCATCTTAGAGATCAAAAAAGTAGTATGAGTCAACATATACTATCTTAGTTGGCGAGCAACCCATGCCAAAGCGCGGCAAGTTTTCTCGAGCAGTGAATATCTTGTTTCACAGTCGGTAAATTTTTTTCTAAGGTAGTATATTGCATGCTCTTTTCGACCATACTCTTCATGTTGCCCCAATACACATCCCAATGAGTTCTCTAACACTGTTAGGTTCATGATCAGAGGTTTTCCTTCAAATGGTGGCATCAGAATTCGAGGTTCCTGAAGATATTCTTTGATTTTGTTGAAGGCTATCTGACAATTGTTGTTCCACTTCTCTATTTGATCTTTCTTTAGTAACTTGAAGATCGGATCACAAGTAGCGGTCAAATGGGAAATAAATCTGGAAATGTAGTTTTATCGTTCCAGGAAACCTCTGACTCCCTTCTCAGTCTGGGGAGATGGAATTTCTTGAATAGCTTTGACCTTGGTAAGATCAACTTCAATACCTTTACCTAATGATGAAACCTAGGAGTTTACCGGATCTTACCCCAAAGGTGCACTTGTTTGGAATTAGCCTCGACTTGTACTTCTTCAACCTCTCAAACAGCTTGTGCAAGTGATCAATGAGCTCTTCTTCAGTCTGAGACCTGGCTATCATGTCATCAACATAAACCTTTATTTCATGATGGATCATATCATGGAACAAAGCTACCATAGCACACTCATAGGTTGCACCGATGTTCTTCAAACCAAAAGGCATAACTTTGTAACAGAAAGTGCCCCACTGTGTGACAAAAGTGGTATTTTCCATGTCTTCAGGTGCCATCTTGATTTGATTATAACCAAGGAAACCATCCATTAAGGAAAATACTTTGTCCTGAGCGGTGTTATAAACTAGAACATCAATGTGTAAAAGAGGAAAGTCATCTTTGGGGCTTTCCCTATTCAGATCCCTGTAGTCTATACACATACGCACCTTACTATCTTTCTTAGGTACTGGCACCACATTTGCAACCCACTGAGGATAGGACGTACCAACTAAGAAACCTGCATTGAATTGTTTCGTTACCTCATCCTTGATCTTTTCAGATATCTCGGGACGCATATGACAAACCTTCTGCTTTATAGGGAGAAAACCTTCCTTCATCGGTAGACGGTGAACCACATTATCATTATCAAGCCCTGGCATGTCTTCATAAGACCAATCAAAGATCACAACATTGTCACACAACATTTGGATTAATCTCTTTTTGGCACTGTCTTATAGGTTGGCACCTATCTTGGCCTCTTTCTTGTCCTCTTCAGTACCCAAGTTCACAACGTCGACTGGCTCTTCATGGGATTGTATAGCTCTTTCTTCTTGCTCTAATAGTCTAGCAAGTTCTCCAGGAACTTCACAATCTTCCTCACCTTCGTCCTCGACTTGGTAGATCGGATTTTCGAAGTCATAATTGGCAATAGCAGAGTTGTTATCAATGGGATCCAGAGTGGATGTGGATATGCAATTTTTTATGTAGTGGTGTATAAGAACACATAGCTATTTTGAAAGTAATAAAGTAAAATAAAGACAAAGAGCGCAAAATTTGAATACAAAACGTCCAATGACTCTATTAAATGAAAATATGCGAATGAAACATGACAACCCTAACAAATGGAATGTTGTGCCCCGGGTAAGGCACAAGGCTTAAAATTATTGTTCAAATTACATAGCCAAAAACTTGGAAATAGAAAACAGAAAAATGGCATTTACTCCTGACTAAAGGAGATTGGTACAAAGTCTTCAGTTGTCCAGTTGGTGAGCCCTTTATCAATAGTTGGAAAGATCCATTTGTCCAGGTCATTGTCGCTATTAGCATATTCTATATCATTTACCCCCTTTTCATGGTTCGGCATGGGAGCTGTGATCACATTAGGAGTCTCAGGAGGATTAAATTCAATCTTCTTAGAGTCGATCATATCTTGGATTTTATTTTTTAGAGCCCAACAACCATTGGTGTCATGTCTGGGACTATTGGAATGATAGGCACATATTACATTGGGATTGTACCGGGGAGAGGAAGTGTTGAGATTCTGAGGAGGATCTCTCAACATAATCAGCTCCGCCTTAAACAGGTATTGCAACGCTTGAGGCAATGGCATATTGATTTTGGTGAACTGTCTCCTGGGTGCATCCTGCCAACGCTGATTGCATTAATGTTGCATTGGCACGAGATTAGAAATCATTACTTCCCCCACAGATTGATGGCGGTCACCTTTACTACGACCTTTCTGGTCGTACATAACATTAGCTTCTTTCTTCCCATTGAATGACTTCTTCGCAGTACTTGAAGATGCAACCACCAGGATTTTTCCACTTTTGATTCTACCTTCAACATGCTCCCCTGTTAATATCAACTCGATGAACCCAAATGAAGAGCTTCCAATCAGATGATTGAAGAAAGGACCTGTCAAAGTTCCCATAAACATGTCAACCAATTCCCTATCATACAAGGGAGGCTGAACTCTTCCTACTAGATCTCTCTGTTTCTGGGCATACTTTTTAAAGCCTTTGTTAGAGCTCATGGTCATACTCCATAGCTGCGTACAGGTTGGTGCAAGATCAACATTGTACTGGTATTTATTATAGAAATCAGCAGCCAAATCTTCCCAGGTATGGATATTATCCCCTTCTAGTTGATAGAACCATTCCAATTTTGTTCCAGACAGTCTCTCTTGAGAGAAATTCACCCATAACTTTCTGTCAGCAGTGTATGGTTGAATCTTATGGACATATGACCTCAAATGAAGCTTTGGGAAAGAAACACCATCATATTTTGCAAAAGTGGGGACTTTGAACTTATGGGGAATGACAACTCCTGAGACTAATCCCAAATCCTTAAAATCTAACCCAAGCATTTTCTGATTCTCCAGAGCACTCAAACAATCTTCTAGCTGCTTGTATTTTCATCAGCAGGGGGATATTGTTCATTCAAATAATCTTCTTCTTCATCAGAGTATTTAACAAACCATGGTTTCTTTTTTTCAGTTTCACTACTCTTATCGTCTTTAACCTATTCATCGTCTTCGTCTAATGGAGTATCGGGATCTTGAACTCGTTTGACTGGACCCCTAAACCTGCTTCCCATGTTAAGGATGCCGACTGGTTTCTTTGTCTTTTTATTCTTCTCTTTGGTGATGAGTGCATTCAATTCTTCCTGCCGCTTGGTTAAGTTTAGGAACATCTGTTGGAACTGGGCATTCTGAGCTTGAATATTTTTAACGATTTGTTCGAGAGCCATTTTCTGCTGAAATAAATAGCAAAAAGATGAGAAAACCTGTCTTGAAAATACCTGTTATGCAATGATATGGTATGTAAATGTATATGCATATGCAATGTTTTCAAGGACCCCGTGGGATTTAAATTTGTTAACCAAAAAGGGAATAAAAAAACTTAGTATTAAGTTCAAATTATAACCGCCTTTTAGGCTTACAACGAAAACAATATAATCAAATTATAAAACTCTTAAGGCCTAAGGCACCAATTCTCCCATGGACTCTTACTCTTTGTGTTGACATATGCATTAAGGCTCTGTTTTTCATGGAGTTGTTTCGTCATATTCAATACTTTCTTCTCACTAGCATAGAACTGGGTCTCAAAGGTATCCCTTTCTTCCTTGAGTTGAATCTAAGACTTCTATAGTTCTTCAAAGTCTATAGGCATATCAGGATGAATAATGGTATGAGGAACATCTCCTTTAACAACAAGCTCCATAATTATTGGTATGACGACATGATATGGCATTATAAGATTTTGAGCACGAGACCATACTCATATGAGGTAGGGCTCCAAAGGGATGGAGTTATTATGCCCCCAAAGTCTTGTTATCAATCTTATTCACCATGCCCCAAGCACATATAAACCTTTGACGGTAACCTTGAGTATCATTCTCATAATCGAACATAATACCTGGATAAGCATATCATGAGGACCGTCTCTTCGAGCATAACCAAACTAACGTAGAGCTAGAGAAGGGTTGTAAGTGATACCCCCCCTTATGCCAAGGAGTGACACATTAGGGAATTCCCCACATCGGTCAATAATAGTGATGTCCTCTTGAGATCGGAAACACTAATAGATATATGAATGAGCGATGGACATCAACCTTTGAGACCACATCAAACCTTGTTCATTCTTCATCACTGATCGGGGAAGGTGAGAAATAAATCACCTGGGAAGTAAAGGTATGCAATACATGAGAGTCTCTCGCTTCCTCATAGTACGAGTGTGAAGAGAATGCATAATATCTCCAAGAAAAGTAGGCACATGATTATGAGTAAGAAATATTTTGATGGTGTTCACATCTATGAGTTGGTCCGGTTTAGGGAATAGTATCAAACTATAGATCAGCAAAGCCAAAATATCTTCAAAAGCATGAAAACTCATGGCATCTAGAAATAATTGAGCCTTCTCTATCAGAAATGTAGCAACAAGATCTTTAACTCCACTTCATGTTTCCCAATTAGATACAATGTCTGACCGTTTCAGATGTAAGGCTGCTGTAATATCTTCAGGCTTTGGAACTTGCTCTAGACCGGTGAAGGGTGTCTGATCAAGAATAGGCACTCTAAGTAGTTTAGAGAACTCTTTTATTATGGGCACCAATTGATAATCTAGGAAGGTAAAACAATGATGCTTAGGATCAAAGTACTTGAATAGAACACTCATCATGTCTTCTTTGAAACTGGGAGTAACCAAACTGAGTAGATAGCCATTCCATTTAGTAAATTGAGAATTTTCGGGAACCTTTAAGACTAACTCCTTAAGCTTGGAATATACCCTTACAAATTTGATTCGGATAGTATTTCTGTGAGCGGAAGCCATGACCTGCAACAAAGGACAAAGATAAATCCCTAGGTCCTTGAAATGGTTAGTGAAAATGTTATGATGTCATGATGTTACGTTCATGTTTAAACAAGTAGCAAACACAAACAAATCACACAAGAACCTTAGGTTTAAAGGCTTGCATGAGGTCCATAGGTAAGTATCCTTCTTTTAGCAGTAGAAATGTTCAAGACTAAGCCATTGGATTAACTAGACTTTATACAAATCAAAATAAAAATCACCACTGCGCTTTATTGTTTCCAAAGGAATGAGAAAAGAGCGAATAACCCAAAAAGAGGGGGAAAGATTCAAGGTAAGGGGGTTGGTTATGCAAAGGGAAGGTATTAGCACCATAAACATCTACGGTACTCCGCAGGAGCCTCTTTGTAAAATCTGTATATTTTGGCTATAAAAACTGTTGTATATAAATGGATGGTGGAGGTGAGAAAAGAAATATATTTATTTTATAATTTTTACCACCTTTTCCTACAATAAGGGATCAGGGTACACGTAGTTCCTCTTTCAAAAATTTAAAACATAAATGTGTTGGTTAATTTTATAAGATAAAACATCATCATCATTGTCCGTGTGGAAAACACACCTACTACCCACAATCATGAGAAAGGAGAATTTTCATCATCTCAAAGTGGAGGATATGGCTTGGATTTTAAAATCAACAATGCCTCACTCAACACCCAAGTGGAAAATATCTCTCTTCACTACATATTGTAGAAGTATAGTTATTTGCATCACTACAAGGATTGACAAGAGTTTAATCTCTTAAGAAAAGTTTTAAAGGTAAAAATCCAAAGTGGAAAAATGGTTTGAAATGAGATTGGTTGACTTTCAGTCTTCTCACAAAAAAGATGTCAAGGTATTATTAAGTTGGTTGGAGTTTATTTATGAAAATGTTTTAAAAAATGCATGGACATAAGTCAAAGTTTATTATGAAAATGGTTCAAGTTTCAAAACAAGAAGAGTTTTCAAAAGGAGGAAGAAGATTTTTGAAATTAAAGAAGATGGGAGGAGAAGAAGAGACTATCCTAAAGCATAAGGTAAGAGCTAGGGATAAGAACCATCTAACCAACAAGAAGCCAATAATTGACATTATGAGCCAAGACAGAATTCCCATTCCTTGGATTGAAACCAAGCAAGCAAAAAATACTAGACCTCTTAAGAGAACCAAACTTCAATTGTATTAAGTCTTCTAAAAAATTGGGCAGAGTAACGGCTGTATACGGGTGAATTCCAGATTACAAACAGAGGATATAATCACAAAAACCTGCACACAAAGACAAACAAGCAACCCAATGTCTTGAGGTAAACCTCAAGAACTCCAGACAAAATAATCAGATAAGATCTCCAAGATATGCCAAGGTTTCTAATCCAAAGTCCAAGAAAAGTCCCATGCTCCATAATGCCAAGGATAGTAACCAAATAGTCTAAGTACCATTAAAGATTTTTTAGGATTTATGTTGATTATTAGGTATCTTTAAGAAAGGAAAAGAAAAGCTCAAGTGAGCAAAGTATAAATGGCAAGAAAATAAATTCTCAAATGAGAAAAGATGAAAATGGCATGAAATGTAAATGCTAAAAGTAAATAGTACATAAAGCATAAAAAATAACAAAAGCGTAAGGTAAAACAAGTCAATAATTAGTGGTTAGATGGATGACCATCTTGAAACTTGCATTTGGAACTCATTAGAGGATTGGTAGAACCAAAGCCTCCACACAACAAGTTGTATTTGCTTTTTGTCAAGTATATCATCCATTTGGAATTCTCACAAGTACCATTTAATGATCAACGGTGTTTAAGTGATCCGCGTTGACTAAAGGTGTTGTAGATCCATTAGAGGATTGGTAGAACCAAAGCCTCCACACAATGAATCTCAAGGTTATTGGATCAAAGAGATCAAATTAACATACTTGGGCTTGCAATCATAAGTTTGGGCCACGAATGATCATTTATTCGAATCGGGACAAAATTTAGCGCTATGTTAAGCAATCGTAAGTGAACTTATATAGAAGTCGCACCTATTTTGAGGCCAGTAAATAGCAATCTATGCACCTTTTATTTTTAGACATGATATAGAGATCATGCTCCAACAACATTTAGTGCAATAAGAAAGGGATGAGATGAAAAGGGATGGAAAAAAATATATAAACCACTTTTGAATTAAATTTTAATCAAACTATTATTAAAATCATTCATCCATTTTTGTGGAGTCAAACTCAACACCATGGATCCAATGATATTAATAAAGTTCATGATTCAAAATCTAACCCAAGATCAGCCAGAAAATAATCACAAAATAATATCACATTTAATATACACAAAAAAGGATTTTAAAAATGTTTTAAAAATAGAAAATAATGGGAAAATATCAACTATGTTCAAATTAATCAAGAAATAAAAAGTAAGACCATAGAAAAATCATAAAAAGGCTCAAATGTTTTTATAAAATTTTTGGTAATTTTTAAAAGTCAGATACTATTTTTAAAATATTAAAATTGCTCAAACAAACAATAAAATAGGTCAAAAATAGTAAACCTTAATATAAAATTCCATAAAATTTTCAGAAAGTCAAAAATATGTAAAATAATGTTTATGAATTTTTTCAGAATTAAAAAATGTTAGAAAGTATTTTTAAGTAATTAAAAGAAAGCAAATAATTCAAAAAATAAAAAAAAATCAAATATAAAAATAAAAATGTGAAAAAATAGTCATGAGATCAGAAATAATTCAAAGTATTTTTGTGAATTTTTTCATAATTTTTGGATAAAAAATAAAAGAGTTATGAATTTTTGAAAATTTAATCAATAAAAATGTAAAATCAGAAAATAAAAAAAATAAAAAAGATGTGGACCATCATATCATAGTCAAAACACGTTAGTAAGCTGAACCAGTGGACCAGACGCGCTGTGCTTGATATAGACCTT
Organism: Vicia faba; assembly: GCA_948472305.1. NCBI lineage: Eukaryota > Viridiplantae > Streptophyta > Magnoliopsida > Fabales > Fabaceae > Vicia > Vicia faba. The sequence continues at coordinate 882,154,464 of OX451741.1, read as the reverse complement.
AGTGAGATACACATAGGATCAGAAAAAGGGCAACCAATGAAATTAAAACATTTGGCACGCTATCATTGGCTGAGACGAGACATGTCATCGTCTTCAACCTCCAGACACCCTGCAATGGGGATTTTGTGAGATCCTTCAAATGGAAAAATTAGGATCCCGGGCTAGTATCATTGAACTCGTCTCTTTAAGACGATTCTAACACCACCATCACGCAGAATTTATATAAGGTATGGAGAGAGATATGAATCAAAAACCCAGAAAATAGTGAGCACCTTTAATTTGAGATTTCTCTCTCAATTCTCAATGGATTTAAAAATTTTAAGCAGCATTGGAATCAGGAGAAGGAGTAGAATAGATTAGTGTTTGATTTGGATCCAAATGGTGGAGAATTCTACCTTTTCGAAGTTCAAGGAAGAAGCTCTGAAACTGGACTTCTGTAGCTTGGATTATGGCTCGTTTTGATTGGTTTAAGTGCTGGAGAGTTTATATGATGCTTAAGGATGATGAATACGCAAAGAATTTTGGAAAAGGGAGCTTAAATCTCAGAAACTGAATTCAAAAAAGATGGGTTCGTGTGAAGTTTTGGCAGGGTGTTTTTGGCTCTCAAAGCTTGAAGAAATGAATGGGGGGTGACCCTCTATTTACAGGGAAGTGAATGGGAATGAAAATTGGAAGAAACAAGGAAGTTTGGAGGGAAATTGAGTGAAGGTCGAGCACGAGTGAAATGTGACTTCATTTCCATCAAAACTCAACCAAATCATGCGTTTTGGGGTGCTAATCACTTCTGGAAAGTTTAAATCAAAAAAGCGCATAAATCTTGTGTTTAGAAGTCACATTATGGATTTCAAAATTCTGACTTTGTGGAAAATTCAGTTTCAAGTTACCAAATTCAAATCCATGGTATTTCCAACTCAAGGGGTCTCAGGGCCTGATTCTTGATGCTTTAGAAGGATTAGGTTACAAGCTTTGCAATGGAAAAAGAATGGAATTAAATGGATGCTTGAGTTGAAAGTTGCATTGAGTCAAAGTTGAAGAAAAAGGGTTGACTTTCCATATTTAGAAATATTTCAAGTTCTTCTTCAAAAATGACCTATAATCTTTTGCATCCAAACATGGCCTTCCACTTGGAATTTGCTCTTGACCAAAAAAGATGGAATGAAGTAGACTTCTTGAATGACATTTTTAAACTTGAACCATTCAAAATATCCAAAAATTGAGATAGGTATGACTTGTTGAAGTTTTCCAAAAATCATGAAATGACCTATAATCTTTTGCATATTTAAGGCAACTTCCATCCATTTTCCCACTTTGGTCATAAAAGAAGGCATAAAGTTCACATCTTCAAGATCATTATGGAAAAATAATGGACTTAAGGTGATGAAAATTGACCAAGTTACGATCATTTGAAGTTACTTATGTAAAATTGTGGATTCCTCTAGATGACTTGTAATCTTTCTTCTTCACCAAGTTTCTTCCACATGAAAACTCTTTGGAATTTTTGAAGTGATTTATTAATAACCCTTTGAAGAGAAGGATGTATTTGGAATCACTCAAAAATACCAAAAGGTGAGAAAGATATGCTCCTTTGAAGTTCAAAACCCTAGCTTCTAGATCAAGAGAATGCCTTGAGGAACTTTGACAAGTTTGAACAAACTTCTTGTACCAATATTCTTAATTTGTTAATAGAAGTTGTTTAGGATGATAATGAGAACTCTTATCCACCAAAACCCCTTCCATATCTTGAATTTTGATAGAAATATGCTCTTGTGACCAATAGGAACAAGGCCTTGTCCAAACATGACATCTTCTCCAATCAACCCCTTGTACTTTTGAGTCAAATCTAATAACCTTGAAATGTGATGAACCAAAACAACCTTGCCATGCCAATTCTCCCAAAACCAATCCAATGGTGAGGTTTGAATTTCTCAAGCTATATTGACTAGGGCATGGAAATAAACTCATGAACCCATGAAGTAACTTGTTAAATCTCATTGCCCTTCACCTACATGGTTAACAAGCTAGACAAACCAACATTGCATTTTATTAGTTAAATGAAGAAAACAAAACAATATTCATGATCACAAAAGGAACATAATTCAAGGTGCTTGGTAATCCCTCAAAAGGAGCAAAACTCAAGGTAGGGAGGGGAACCAAGAATCCTAGTGTGATCTTATTGTGAGTGAATCAACATGGTATGATGGAGGAATCTTAGGGGAAAAAATTGGGGTACAACACTTCTATATTGAAGTTAAGTTGGCTCAACCTGTCCTAAAAATAGTAATTGGATTCCAGGAATCTCATATCACCGATCTTTCTCACAGTTTTATTTTAGCACGGCAACTGGCTTGCCGCCAAAACATCCCGAGAGTCAAATCTCAATGAGCGTAGCTTCGAGTATCAACCAACTTTAGACTGCACCAAAGCCGACTATCTCACTACCTTCTAATGGCTAATATGGGTCAATTAAGATTCTAAAAGTAAGTTAGTGTTAATGAAACCATGCGGAACCCTCATGTTATCCTTGATTGACTCAAGGAACATCAGTACAAACCAAAGTATCACACTAACCGTAGCCATCATTTCAACTATATCAGTCTTCACTGTATAGTCTCGATGATCTATTGCAACTTACCTAAGGCATCCCTAGATTCGAGTTTAGGATCTTACAAGCAATAATAAACCCAAGCAACCCTTAATTTTAAAGTAAACAAATCAAACAAAAAAAGTAGGTAAAGTGATATAACCCTTAAGGTAACCCCTCTTTTAATTATTCCCCAACAGAGTCGACAGTTCTGTAATACGGTGGGAGAGCTGACTTTTTTAGCGTTTTATCTCAAATTTTACGGATAGCAAAAGTCGCCATCGACTTTTCTTTTATCCAACAAGAAAAGGGTGAAAAGAACAGGAAAAACCTTGATAGATTTTGAGTTCGGGGGGTAAGTTATGAAAAGGGAAGGTGTTAGCACCCTTTTCATCCGTAGTTACCTACAGGCTCTAAATCGCTAGCTCATTTTTTGAAATTTGCTTTGTGTGTGTGATTTGTTTGAAAATATTTTGAAAATCCAAAGTATGACTGATTTTGTAATGATTCTTGTATCAGTACCCAAGAATGCGTACAAAGTGTTTGAAAATATTTTTGTCTAAAAAGTGTGATGTGTAAAATAAAAATTTTAGAAAAGATTGTGAGGAAGCGATTAAAAGTTCTTACCCACTCAAGGTCATTATTATTCTTTTCCTTCTCCTTTAGAGATAGTGTTATTCATACCACTAGTTGGTAGGTAGCCCTATCTATTGGATATGAAGGGACATGCGAAGGGTCATCGAATGGTCATTGAAGGAAGCACGTAGAGATACTTTAGCAATTGTATCGGAGGGACTAGATCATTTTTCGTAGGCAACATCGAAGGGTCATCGAGGGACTATGATCTTTACTTGAGGGTCTTTTGCTAAAGTATCCCTTTTTTCGAGGGACATGACCAATGTTTTCCGAAGGCAATAGAGGGAGTCACCCTAGAGGTGTATGTGTGCAAAGTGATTCAGTTATAGTTATGTCATCTTGGAATTGCTTAAGGTTATCTACCGATTAATTTTATCTTTTCATACAAGCCTATTACTACACAGTTATATACATACAATGCATAAAGTATAAGTGCAAAAAAGTAAAGTGCGGAAGATAAAACCTAACACTATTACATGGCCTCGGGAGAGTTACATAACATTTAATAAAAACTTTGCGAGAAATTAAACACTAAGCTATTATAATTTTTATACAATCTATACACTTGTCTAAAAATAAATAGCAGATAAATGAAAATACATGTAAATTTTAAAAAAAAAAACCTAAATGTCTAAAATGTCACATTTTATTTTTTTTGTATTTTGGGTTAATTTTAAACATTTAGAAAATAATTAGTTATCTAATTATAAATTAATTACAAAGGTTAATTAATTAAAAAAAACTAAGTCTAATAAAATTGAATGAAAAATATGTCCAAAATTAGATTAGTTAATAAAAACCCTAAGACTATTTTTTTATGGATTAAAATGATTAGTAGAAAATTAAATAATAAAATAAGTAAAAATAATGGAAAGTGGAAACGATTAGAAAATAAATAAAAGATGATTGCAAGTGCCCAGGCTCGAACCTGCGCCATCTCTTTTGCTGAGCAAGAACACTACCACTGTGCTAAGAAACAAACATAATTTTATGCCCTAACAATGGCATGTTGTATTCCTCATGTTAAAAATTGCATGTAAGACTTCAAACATGTTCTAAACAATCATGCTAAGCAATCTGAATTGTTAGTATCAATTAACAATGTGTATAATTTGTAATACGAAAAACAAAAAATAATGCAAACCGGACATGGCATGTATGCAAGTTTTAGGTACAAATTGGCATGGAAAGTTACATATTCTTACCTTGGAGATATCTGGAAGTGATTTGAGGTGGTAGTTAGGACTGAATCAAACTGGAACTTGAGATTGAATGGTGCACTTTCTTTGAAAATTTGTGATTTTTGAGACTTTTCTTGAGGAAATTTTTTTGTGTCATTGCAGTGTGAGGGCTTGAGTATTTATAGAGGAGGAGATTTAAATCACAAAAGAAGGAAATAATCAAGTGATCATGGTGTTATCAAAAATCAATGAAACATATTTTCTAAGTTGCCATTTTTGAAGATCCTTGTCTCAAACATGTCTCTCACAGTTTTGACAAGCTTTTATGAGGTGTTGGGCCTTCTAGAAGATGTCCAAATGATCATAGGCCAAAATTAATCCAACTATTTGTTATTTTTAATTTAATTCTTTCACAAAAATTAAATAAAAATTTAAATAATCAGGATAAAAAATATGATCATGTACCAATGGACTTAGAGGTCTTCTATCATATCATAAACATGTCTGATCCTCAAAAGTTAGACCCATTAGTCCAAAAATTCAAAATTGCTAAATTGAGGTTTCATGCATTTCTAAAAAATTGTCTAACTTGTGTCAACCATAACTCTCACATTTGTTGTCATATGAAGGTGATCTTGGACTTTTTGAAAACCTCAAGATGTCTCCTACATATTTCATGTTTGTCATTTGTTCATTTGAAGTCTTTAACTTGATGTAAATTGCCTTGACAAAAAATGTCTTTTTATTGACTTTTAAAATGACCTGTAATGGTTTGATCCATATCATTCAAATGAAGCATTTTTGGCCTTGAGCTTAGGGAGACAAAGTTGTAGATAATTGAATTTCCTTTATTATGGGCTTTGGTTGAGAAATTTCTGATGAAGTATGTGAAAGTTATGCTTGGTCAAACTTTAGTTGACTTCTCCTTAAGAAAACCTTAAATAGTAATTTTTTATTTTTGATGAATCTTGAGTTTTCTTGATGAATCATGATCAAACCTTGACCAAATGATGAAGGTGACCTCAAAATATTAATGTTGACCAAAAATCTTGAAGTTTGATTGTATGTTGACCATATTTGACTTTTTGTCCAATAAAGTTGATTTTCACTCGTTTGAGCAACTGACTGAGCAAATTTGTGATGTAAGGCTTGAAACTCGACATGAGGATTCTTTGAAGCATATGAGGAACCATGAAACTCACCTTGAGGCATTAGAAGTACAATTTCCTTTGGGAAAAACAAAACCCTAATTATAGGTCACTGCTTAGGAGGAGGGTTCATCTTATCAACTCTTGAATAATCTTGAGTACTTGAGAAACTTAGGGGCATGAGAAGGTGTCTTGAATCAATTGAATTCAAGAATGGGAGGGGAAATTTTGGGGTATAACACAACAATAGTCTTAAGCATTAGGAATCTTTTTGTCTACTGCCTGCATTCAATTTTATAAAATTTGCACTTTTAACACTATGGTGTTCGCCATTATGTCAATGGCATTCGCCATTGACCTATTTTTAAAATTTTGAACATTTAAAGAAAATGGCTTTCGCCATCTTCCTAATGGTGTTCTCCATATCAGTCAGGCAGATAGTAGCACCCTTTTGAACTTCCTTTAGCGCGTTTTCCAATAGTTTCTTTTTCAAAAACCCTTTGGTCTCTCTCATAACCACTAACATTAACATCTCTTAATTTCCATTAATCTTTATCCTAACCCTAAACCAGGTAAATTATCCTAATCACTCTAAATCATCATAATCTTTCTCTCTTTTCCACCATCATTTCTCTTAATCCCTTACTACCTCTTCACCCAAATTTTCCATAATCTTCCATTTTCCCTTTTTCTCATCCAAATTTCATCATGACTTTAAGCGAGATTGACTACACGAGTATAGAATTCTCTGGAGGAATCGATGGGGGGGAATCAAAGAACTAGTTTCCACAAGCTTATCAAGTGAAAAGTTATACCCACTAGGTATCGTGACAACCTTGCCTTACACGCTCTAGAACTGTTCGACATCGTCAATTGAATGATTAAGAACCTAGGTATGTTTCACTTCAAATCCATGACAAGTGCATATTACCGTATGCTCACTTATGAATTCCTAAGTTCTTTTAGGTATGTCTACCCGTTAGGAGGTCCACGTACTCAAGGCAATGCCACCTTTAGAATGTTCTGCCAAAACTACACCTATAACCAAAATCAAATGGCTAATATTTTTCAGTTTCCTTATGGAGACGGTTTTGCTTGTGAAACGCCTCTTGAGAGTGGTTGGCAATCTGAAGCATTTACTTTCTGGCACCAATTATCCGATAAAACTACAACCACATGGGAAGGCCTTAGGGCCACTGCTATCTATAACCCAACCATTAGGTACTTGCATCGTATTTTAACTAACACCATTTTTGTACAGGAAAACACTACAAATGTGAATTCTAAAGAGCTTTTCCTTATCCAGTGTGCCTTGTTAGAGACAAAAGTTAACCCAACACCATTTCTGTTGATAACACGAAAAGATATAGCATTTTCCGCCCGAATTATATAGATTAAAATTATGATTCTTCAATTATTATGTCACATTTTATCCCTTTTTGTAGTTTTTGAAACATATTTCAAGTACTTAGCATTTGCAAGGCATAAATAATAAAAGGAAGAAAAAGAATGGAAAATGAAGAAGAAATGGTTTTAAAAACAGCAAAAATACATATCTGTAGTAGAGAAGCGTTTCGCCCGCCACAAATGCATTATGACCGGCACAAGTTAAGTTTATGTGCCCCTCGAAACACTCACGTTACGACCGGGATAAATATGGATTATGCGCCCCACGTTACGCACCACACCATGCTCGCCACGATCCAATCAGTTACGAAGCCTTCGCCAATGGAGCGTACTCAGCGCATATTCCTGGATTTTCTCCATGCTTCAGTAACATAAATCATGGGACGTCACCTACTTTTCCTTAACAAAAATAGACTCTATATATGGAGGCAGTTACCAATAATTGAACCTCTCTCGGCTCCCTCTCGTTTTGATCTCTCTCTCTGGCACTTTGAACAATTACACATTATTATTATTTTCAATTCCATTTTCTCTGTTCAACAATTATTTTATTGCATTCTGTTTTAGTATTTTCCAGTCTTAGAATTCCAGCATTAATTTTCCAGACGTAGAACCACTTAGGCAATAAAAACCTCACCCTCAAAGCGGTATTTTTCCACATCAGAGAAATACTGCAACATTAGTTTGGTTCAAGGCTTCCAGAATTTGTTTAGGATCTACTACAATTGTATTCGAGCTATTTTTACATCAAGTCAATCCTGCCAGCTTGTGGATGACACACGCTGTATTGGAATTAATCGCTTTCTTATTCACTTTTCAGGTTCTTATTCTAAATAGAATAATTTATTTATTTCTTACTATGCATGAGATGTTGAATTTACACTTTAATTTTATGATATTCTGCAATAATATTATGTCTGGCTAGATTCCCTATACCGGTACGTAAAACTTGACCAAAAGGATTGGGCAATTAATTGGCATTATTATTTTTTACGAAAATACTTTTCTGGTTTTAATTTCCAATTGAATATTTAATTATTTTTGTATGAAAGAAAGAAACAGTCTAAGGTTAAAATCAATAGAGCGGAAGTTTGAGGTTTTACCCGGATAGTGGTTATTGAAACATTAATTTTAAAAACAGCGGAAGTGCTTTAAAGTTAATTGGAACTTATTTGTTTTCAAAAAATACTTTTGAGTTTTAAATGAAATAGCAGAAGCGCTCATTCGAGCTTAACTGATATGATCTAATTCAATAGAATGGAATTTTGAGACGAGGGTTTTTAAACGAATAGTTTCACCGAAACTGTGTTTTAATACTAAAAAGCACGTACTAAATCCCTTAAGTTAACGAAATACATACCGGTATCCCGTCACTAATTATTAAATTCTCTTTAATTCTTGATTAAACCCAAACACCCAATTTTATAGCCTTAGATTTACATAGTGACCTTTAGATAACAGTAGTTCTGACCATCAGTCCTCGTAGGTTCGATATCTTTTAAAACTACATGATACACTATGCACTTGCAGTCACTACACCAGATAGACTCATAAAGTCGCGATCAAGTTTTTGGCGCCGTTGTCGAGGATTGAATTAGTCGAATATTGTAAATCCCTAGTTACACAGTATAGACTAAGGCAACCAATTTTATTTTAATCTTAACCGTCGATTGTATGCCAAGTACTCACTCTAAAGACGAGGAATTAGAACAACCAATCGACGAATTCGAGCATTTTGTTAGTATAAGATGTCGAATCAGAGAGTACCAAGTCAAGTACAATATTCCAGAAACCAATCTTCCTAACTTTTCTCTTCCTGACCCCAAAATGGCTGAAGGACCCCAAAATCGTCCTCTGAAGGATTATGCTTCCCCATCGCAAGAGGAACCCCACAACAATATTTTTGCTCCTGCTATCGCACGAATGTTCTACGGACGATCCAAATCTTCATCTATCTGTGTTTGTGCAGTACGCAGACACAGTGAAAGAAAATGGAGTCAGCCCCGAAGCAATAAGACTCCGTCTTTTCCCTTTCTCATTAAGAGAAAGAGCTAGAGCATGGCTCCAGTCTCTACCATCCAACTCCGTTACAACATGGAATGAATTGAAGAAAGTTTTCCTAGCACGATATTTTCCGCCAAGTAAGACAGCTATGCTAAGAGCCAATATCAATGATTTTAAACAAAAGGAAATTGGATCTCTTTTTGAAGCATGGGAAAGATACAAAGACATGTTGCGACTCTATCTGCATCACGGTCTAGAAGAATGGTTGATCATCCATACCTTTTACAATGGTCGCTTATACAACCTGAGACTAACAATTGATGTAGTTGTTGGCGATGCACTGATGGATAAACCATACAATGATTCCTATCAACTTATCGAAAGTATGGCTCAAAATCATTATCAGTGGGGAAGCGATAGAACCATGATGGAGAAATCTCAAACGAAAGGTAGTATGCATGAAGTTAGTAGCTTAGACTAAGTTAATGCTAAGGTAGAAGCCCTTACCCAAAAGATAGAAAGCTTGACCACAACTCCGACAGCCACCGTGGTTGCAGTAACTCCAATCAGTGATCTATGTGTACTTTACATGCATAACACGCCCGAATGTCCACTTTTGACATGAGTACCAGTTGATCAAGTAAACTATGATCAAGGAAACCCCTATGGGAATAACTATAACCCTGCTTGGAAGAACCATCCAAACTTTTCATACAAAAGCAATAAAGCTTTGTACGCACCAGGGAAAGCTCCTACTACACCTCCAGGATTTCAAAACTCCATCCAAAATGTCCCAAATATTCCAAATATTCCTAGGAATTCCAATATCGAAATCATGATAGAGAACTTTTTAGCCAACCAAGCTCAAACTAACAAAGATTTCATGAATCAAAATATTCACACCAGCGAGCAGATTAAGAAATTGACTAATAAGATTGATGCTCTTGCCACGCATAATAAAATGTTAGAAACACATATCTCCCAAGTGGCTCAACAGCAACGACTATAGCTGCTCCAACTGGAACTTTTCCTGGACAACCCCAACCAAATTCTAAGGGACACACTAATGCCATAATACTATGGAGTGGGACTGAACTAAGCGGACTAACTGAACCTAAAATCGAAAACCCAACCATGTACCAAAAACGTGGAAAAGGAATTGAGAAAAAGCTGAATTAAGGGAAGTAGAAAAAGAAGGTGACGAAGAGGCCGCGGAAAAAGAAGAACCTTATATGCCTCCGCCACCGTATAAACCACCAATTCCATATCCTCAAAGACTTGCTAAATCTAAAAACATAGGGCAATTCAAGAAATTCGTTGAAATTCTAAAACAACTAAACATTACCATACCTTTTACAGAAGCTATCACACAAATGCCCTCCTATGCTAAATTTCTTAAAGAGATCCTACCCAATAAGAAAAAGCTTGAGGATAATGAAAGTTTATTGCTCACTGCTGAGTGCAGTGCTATAATACAAAACAACATGCCTCTTGAACTTAAAGACCTAGGTAGTTTTTCCATACCTTGCGCAATCGAAAAATGTCATAGACAAAGCACTCTGCGATTTAGGAGCCAATATTAGTCTGATGCTATTATCAATTTGCAAGAAAATCAACATGGGAGAACTAAGACCAACAAGAATGTCCGTATAATTAGCAGATCGATCAGTGAAATTTCCTTTAGGAATGTTAGAAAATGTTCTTGTACGCATAGGACAATTTTATATCCCCACTGATTTTATAATCATGTACATTAAAGAAGACTCCAATATTCCTATCATATTAGGTAGACCATTCCTAGCCACTGCAGGAGCCATAATAGATGCTAAAAATGGAAAACTAACTTTTGAAGTCAGAGAAGAAAAGGTTGAATTCATCTTATCCAAATTCCTTATGGCACCAGCCATCGATGATTCATGTTGTTTCCTAGATGTAATCAATAAATGCATGAAATAATTGGAGAAACAACAAACCACCTATTCGGAGGTATTAAAGATTCCCATACCCCCGATTCTAGAAGATGATAATTGGCGTCCTGAATATCAAGATGAAAATCTAAGCGAATGCCTAGCCTTAACTCCTGACCCTATACCCTGCCAAAAGAAGCCTGCAAATATAACTCAAAACACTACCAAAAGACCTAAGATATGAATTCCTAGACACAGAACTTGAACAACCAGTTATAGTCAATGCAGACCTAGGACAAATAAAAACTGAAAAATTATTAGATGTCCTAAGAAAATACCAACTGCTTTAGGTTATAACATATCAGATCTAAAAGGAATAATCCCTTCTATCTTCATGCACCATATTATGCTAGAGGAAGACTGTAAAACCTCTAGGGAACATCAAAGGAGAACGAATCCCATTCTGAGCGATGTAGTCAAAAAGGAAGTAGAAATCTACTAGAAGCAGGAATCATATACCCAATATCTGACAGTAAATGGGTTAGCCCAGTACGTATCGTACCTAAGAGAGGTGGTGTTACGGTTATTAACAACACTATAGGAGAATCTGTAGCACAACAAACTCACACCGGGTGGAGAATGTGCATCGACTATAGAAATTTAAACAAAGCCACTCGTAAAGATCACTTTCCTTTACCCTTCGTTGATCAAATGCTTGAACGACTAACTAAACACTCTCACTTATGCTATTTAGACAGATATTCTGGATTCTTCCAAATTCCTATCCATCCCAACGATCAAGAAAAAACGACTTTCACATGTCCTTATGGTACGTTCGCCTATAGACGAATGCCATTCGAATTATGTAATGCCCCTGCAACATTCCAGAGATGTATGATGTCCATCTTCTCTAATTTTCTAGACGGAACGATGGAAGTTTTTATGGATGACTTCTTTGTCTGTGGAGAAAGTTTTGAAGGATGTTTATCGAACCTTGAAATGGTACTAGAAAGACGCGTGAGTGTCAATCTTGTATTAAACTGGGAAAAATGCCACTTCATGGTTCGACAAGGAATTGCTTAGGACATATAGTATCCGATAATGGAATTGAAGTCGATAAAGCAAAGATCAAAGTTATAGAAAATCTTCAACCACCCAAAACCGTTAGGGAGATAAGAATTTTTCTAGGAAACGTTTGTCTTTATCGATGTTTCATTAAAGACTTCTCTTAGATAACCAATCCTTTGACCGAACTGCTGATTAAGGATGTTGAATTCATTTTCACCAACAAATGTTTGGACGCGTTTACAACTCTAAAAAAAGGGTTAATTTCAACACCTATTATGCAACCTCCTGATTGGAATGAACCATTCGAGATAATGTGTGATGCCAGTGACTATGTCGTAGGTGCAGTTTTAGGACAAAGAAAGGATAAAAATATTCATGCGATCTACTATGCAAGTAGAACCCTAGATCATGCACAAACAAATTACGCCACCACTGAAAAAGAATTGTTAGCTGTTGCGTTTGCTTTAGATAAATTTCGTTCCTACTTAGTAGGAGCATGAATAATTATCTATACCGACCATGCTACAATCCGGTACCTCTTGAGTAAGAAAGACTCCAAACCAAGATTTTTAAGGTGGATCTTACTTCTACAAGAAGTTGATTTAGAAATAAAAGACAAGAGAGGCATCGGGAATGTAGTAGCTGACCGCCTATCCAGAATATAAGGCATCAAACCAGATCATATTCCCATCAATTATGATTTTACTTATGAATGCCTTGTAGCCCAATTAGAATTAGATAGTATCATAACTGAGTACCCTGTGACTTATGAAGATAAGGACACAAACGAAATTATGGAAGCAATATGAACCATAACCATACACCCATGGTACACTGATTTAGTCAACTACTTGGCTGCTAGAGTGCTTCCACTCGATATGTCTTATCAACAAATGAAGAAATTCTCTCATGACCTTAAACATTATTATTAGGACGATCTTTTGCTTTTCAAAAGAGGCGCCGATGGGATTTTCTGTCGATGTGTTCCCGAAAATGAAATTGAAAACATAATTTTCCACTGTCATGCTGCCCCTTATGGAGGGCATGCAAGTACTTCAAAGACCTGTGGTAAGATATTACAAGCTGGCCTCTATAGGCCATGTCTCTGGAAAGACGTCCATATCGCGGTTAAAAATTGCGACCAATGCCAGCCCCCTGGAAACATCTCTAGACGCGATGAGATGCCTCAAAAGGGCATTCTAAAAGTTGAAGTATTTGTTGTATGGGGAATTAATTTCATGGGACCCTTCCCGTCTTCCTTTAGAAATCACTACATACTAGTTGTTGTCGACTATGTCTCAAAATGGATCAAGGTTGTAGCCTCTCCAACGAATGACGCGTGATTAGTAGTCAGGCTTTTCAAAACATAATCTTTCCAAGATTCGGTGTACCGAGACTCTTCATCAGTGACGATGGGTCCCATTTCATTTCCAAAATTCTAGAAAAATTATTAGCGAAGTACGGAGTCCGACATCGTGTCGCAACACCTTATCATCCACAAACAAGTGGGCAAGTAGAGGTCTCAACTAGAGAAATTAAGCAAATATTAGAAAAAATTGTAGCAGTTGTAATACGGAGGGAGAAACGACTGTTATACTAGTTTTGTGTTTGTATTCGCAAATGTTACGGTAAGCAAGAATCGCCACCGACTTTTCTTTTATCAAACAAAGAAAAGGGTGAAAAGAACATAAAAAGACCTTTCGAGATTATTTTTGAGTAAGGGGGTAGATTATGGAAAGGGAAGGTGTTACCACCCTTTCCATCCGTAGTTATCTACGGGCTCTTAGATGCTTAGCTCATTTTTGAAATACCTTGTGCTTTTGTGTGTTTTGAAAAAGTATTTTTGAAAATGGCTTAGTGCAGTGATTCTCTTTATGATAACTCTTGCATCAGTCCTCAAGAGTGTTAATAAAGCATTTTTTGAAAGTGTGTTTTTTTGAAATGTTTTGTGTAAGTGTAAAAGTTTGTTTTTGAGAAAGCATCTAGGAACTATCTACTTATACTCAAAAGGGCCATTGTTTTCCTCTTTTCCTTTAGACAATGCTATCCTACTATTAGTGAGTAGGTAGCCCTATCGTTGGATGTTTGAGGGACATTCGAAGGGATGATTTATAGTCACAAAGGCAACTTGGCAAGAAGTTTTAGTAACTATGCTAGGGTTCTAAGATCATATTTTTACCGAGGCAATGTCGAGAGCGTCATCGAGAGACTTATGATCTTTTGAACGGGAGGGTAGCCACTAAAATCTCTCACGTTTCGAGAATTGTGACTATTCCCGAAGGCAACCGAAGTGAGAATACCCTAGAGGTGTATATGTGCAAGTGTGTTGTGTTTAGTTATTTGTCTTTGAATTTAAGTTTACTAACGTTTAATTTTATTCTTGCCATACAATCCTATTAGTCTAGCAGTTAATATATGCAGTAATTAAAAATGCGGAAATATAAATCTAACTGTTACAAGGCTTCGGGGAGGGGGATTATTACATGTCCGAACTTTGAGAAATAAAGAAAATAGTAAAGTAAAAGTCCTAATTAACTCTATTACATCCCAATAGGAAATTACCAAAATATGAGAATAAAATGCGAAAAGTAATAACACGCGCGAATTGAAAATACGTCTAAAAATCCTAAGGTATAAAATCTTTTTGTTTGTTTTTTATTCTATTTAAGAAAATGTTTAAATAAGAATTAGATTAATTAACCTAAATCTAGATTTAAAGAAAAATTGAAATAATTAAAGAAAATTAAAACTAATTAAAAAGAGTTAATTCTAATTTTTTTTGTAATTTTATTATGAAAAGAAAATAACTTAAAATGAATTAAATCCTAGGTCTAATTAATTTTAATTAAGAAAAGAAGTTAAAATAATTAATAATTAATTTACAAAGTTAATTTAATAAAAAAACCTAAAACTATATTTTTTGTGGTTTTTATCTATTTTATATTGTTATAAAAAAATATTAAAAGAAATAAACAAATAAAGCAAATAAATAAAAGAAAATGCAAATGGGTCTGATAACAAAAGAAATAGAGGGGTGCTGTAAAAAAAAAGCTAAGCCCAAGCAAGGAGGAGCCCAAATCTGCTTTGTGATCTAGTGAGGAGAGATTTTGGGGGTGCATGATAGGCCTGCACGTTGAGATGCTGGGATTGGGCTGACTGACACTTGGCAGCTTTGATTGAGAGGGTGTATGGTGTGCGCCTTGAGTCTAGGAATACTAGATCTGCAGTGAATTTGTTAGAAAAATCAAAATCCAGACCTGGGTATCGAACCCAGGTTTCTCCTCTTCACACGCGTTCCCTTCACCAGCCGAGCCAGCTTGTCAATCGTTAATACAAATAAAACCAAAATATTATATATGAAAATGGGTCAAAATATTTAAAATTTAAAACGCGCATGTTATGAAATTCAAATGAGCCAATCAGATAGCACAAAATTGCCATGCCTTCTCCCAAATGAAGTTAACAAGTCAACGGTGCTAGAGGAGACATCCGGTCATCTTCTTCGGGCATATGAAAATGGGATCTATGATTTTAGAAGCTTTAAGCCCAGAATCGAAGGTATATTCCACACAAAATTGCACCCTGAACTCGAATATGACCTTATTTTTAATAGATTGAGCCTTAATCATTCCGTTCACATCACGATCCGGATTATGCCCTAAACATGGCAAATCCTTGTTTGAACACCTATCTCTTCATGTAATACGTTAGAAACAAGCAGAGAGATAATATGAACATGAAAATGAAAATTAGAAACACTTATATTACATGTATTGAAAGATTCGATTATTCGAAATTTACCAAACTGAGACGATTTGATTGGTCTGTTTCATGCAGTTTCAAGCGTATATGAGAGATGCTCCGACCCCTGAGAGCCTCAAGAGGAAGGTTTAAACCTTTGTTTGGATTGAAAAGGGTTGGAAATCTGGTTTTGGATTTTCAAGATTTTGGATATTTTTTTGGAAATTTGTGGAGATTTTCTCAGGCTGTGTATGCGTGCCTCCTGCTTGCAAATATGTTGCATATTTATAGAGGGAGAGAGAGCTTGCAAATAAGGGAAGAAAATCACACAATAACTATTATGTATAAGGCCATGATTCAAAATTTGAAAATATGCCAAAAATGAATATTTCATGCCATTTCCAAATTTGAATGTATATGGTCATATTTGAACGAAATCTTGGGCTTCAAGAGAAATCAAAACACCAGCCCAAAAGCCAAGGCCCATCTCTAAACTTTTTATACAATTTATTTTATATTTACTTGAAATAAATCAAAATAAATATGAACAAAATAGATAAAAATTGTAAGATAATGCAAAAATGAGATTAGAGGTCTCTTATAAGGTCATGAGAATGTTTGAACCTCAAAAAGTTAGGTCATTGACCCAAAAGTTCAAAATTGTCCAATGCACCATCTTTGAATTTTCTCAAATTTTCCCTAACGTGGGTAACCCATAACTTGCTCGATGTTTATCTCATGATGATGATCTTTTACTTTTTGGAAATCCCAAGATGTCTAATCCAATCCCTATTTTGATAAATTTTGCATTTGAAGATTTTATCTTGATGTAAAAGGTCTTGGAAAAAAGTGTCTTTTGTTGACTTTCTGAAAATGACCTGTAATGTATGAGCTTGTATCTTTCAAATGGTGAATTTATTGGACTTGAGTAAAGAATAAAAGTTGCAGGGAATTGGATTATCTTCAAAATGAGATTTTGTTGGGGAAAACTGGGTGAAGTATGTGAAAGTTATGCCTGGTCAAAGTTCAGTTGACTTTTCCTATAGAAACCTTAGTTTAGCAATTCTTGACTTTTGATAGATTAGGAGCATTTCTTGAGGAATCATGATCAACCCTTGATCAAATGATGGATATCACTCTAAAATGTTGATGTTGACCAAAAACCTTGAAGTTTGACTGTATATAGGCCAGAGTTAACTTTTGACCTAATATAGTTGATTTTCAAGCATTTGAGCAATTGACTGAGCAAACTTGTAGTGTAGGGCATGAAATTTGTCCTGGGCAATCTTGAAAACATATTACGACCATGGAGAACATCTGAGACCTTTGGAGCTCACACATCTTGGTGAAAAGTGAAACCTTAATTAGAGGTTCATTGCTTAGGAGGAGAATTTGTCTGGTCAATTCTTGGGCATCCTTAAGAAATTGGGAACCTCAATGAGCATGTCTAGAGTAAAGTGGGAGGGAAAATTTTGGGATACAACAGCTGCCCCTATTCAATATTCATAAACCTGAAGATTTAGATTGGCTTTTCTTTCTTTCGTAATCTGAAGGTGGAAGATGATTGAACACTAGAGTGCCTAGAAATTTGCACTCGCTTGAAGTAACATTGTTTGTTGATAATATCGGGAATGGGCTTACAGATGCCATTTGGACAAGATGACAGAGAGTTACCAGAGATAGGCTTAAAGATGCCATCCAAATTAGATGTTGACTTCATAAGAGGTCTCTCGGTGGGGATTCTTAATACTACTGTCTGAGGAGGACTCCACTGAGGGATGTTTATTTTTGTTGCTCTCCTGCTTGAGGAAAACTATGTGGGGGAATAGAGTCCAGGAGCTTTAGTTGTCCATGGTTCTACTGAGAAGTTATCTCTATAATGGAGAGATGAAATTTAGATGTTTTTTGGTTGAAATCCAGGCTTCACAGAAACTTACTGGGGAGAATGAGATCAATGGTTATCTGGAAATGTATTAGAAAGAGCCTCTGTATGGCTGTTTCAGGATGAGTCCATGTTAGACTTCATCTGGAGATATATGAGAAGGAGCCTGTGTGAGGGCTGCTTTAGGATGAGTTCGTGTGAGACTGCATCTAGATGATGAGAAGGAACCCGTGTAAGATTGCTTCAGGATGAGTCCGTGTTAGACTGCATCTGGAGATCATGAGAAGAAACCTGTGTAAGATTGCTTCAAGATGAGTTTGTGTAAACTGTATCCGGAAAGAAGGAACCTGTGTAAGATTCCTTCATCTGGTCGTGTAGATAGTTTCCTATCTGGTTTCAGGTATTAATCTCTGACCCTACAGAAAGAAATATAGTTTTCCCGTCTGGTTTCGGGTATTAATCTTCAATCTGCTCATGTAGATAGTTTTCCTACCTGGTTCTAGGTATTAATCTATAATTGGACATTCACAGATAGTTGTCCTGTCTTGTTTCAGGTATTAATCTGGAACTTGCTTTTGTCGGTCATTGAGATAGTTGTCCTATCTAGTTTCAGGTATTAATCTCTGACCTCAGAGAAAGAAAGATACTTTGCCCGACTTGTTTCAGGTATTAATCTTCAATCTTCTGATGTAGATAATTTTCCTGTCTGGTTCCAGGTATTAATCTATAATATTCCGTTCACAGATAATTGTCCTATCTTATTTCAGGTATTAATTTGGAACTTGCTTTTGTCGGTCGTTGAGATAGTTGTCCTGTCTGGTTTCAGGTATTAATCTCTGACCTCAGAGAAAGAAAGATAGTTTTCCCGGCTTATTTAGGGTATTAATGTTCAATATGTGTATGTAGATAGTTGTCCTGTCTGGTTCCAGGTATTAATCTATAATCAGTCGTCCACAGATAGTTGTCCTGGCATGTCACAAGTATTAATCTGGAACTTGTTTTTGTCGGTCGCTGAGATAGTTGTCCTGTCTGGTTTCAGGTATTAATCTCTGACCTAAGAGAAAGGAATATAGTTTCCGTGTCTTGTTTCAGGAGTTAGTCTTCAATTTGATCGTGTAGATAGTTTTCCTGGCTTGTTACAGGTATTAATCTACAATCAGTCATCCACAGATAGTTGTCCTGGCTTGTTATAGGTATTAATTTGGAACTTGTTTTTTTCGGTCGTTGAGATAGTTGTCTTGGCTGGTTTCAGGTTTTAATCTCTGACCTTATAAAGAAAGATAGTTTTCCTGGCTTATTACAAGTATTAATCTTCAATCTGCTCATGTAGATAGCTTTCCTGGCTTGTTACAGGTATTAATCTATAATCGGTCGTCCATAAATAGTTGTCCTGGCTTGTTACAGGTATTAATCTGGAACTGGTTTTATTGGTTGTTGAGATAGTTTCCTTGTCTGATTTCAGGAATTAATCTCTAACCTGGTCTTATAGATAGTCGCCCCGTCTTGTTTCGGGAATTGATCCATAATCAGTTGTTCACGGATAGTTGTCCTGTCTGGTTTCAAGAATTAATCTGGAACTATGGAAAATTGATGATGATATTTGCTTGCTTGCGAACTTTCCTGAAAAGATAAAGAATTAGATGTATGCAATGTCATGATGCATGAAATGCATTGGGCAATGATGTTCTCAAAATAAATGAGACTACGATATATGCATTTGTACTACATATGCTATGGCGTTTGTAAAATGATGTATGAATGCAATATATGAACGTATCAGTTGTTCTATTGTAGTGTTGTTGAACTAGGGAAAATAAATCCCTGATTGTTGCTGGGGATAAAGAATGTAGGTCTTCAAATTTTGTTGAAATTGAACTGTTGGGAGATGGATTTTCGTTGCTAGAGAAATAAACTTTGTTGGGGAAGGAAAACTCCATGCACTGTTTGGGGATTTTGTGAATTCCTGCTGGGGAATCCTGAAAAGCTTGTGAACCAGGCTAAGGAATTCCTTGAGATGCCAGGTAAGTAATTGGAAATTCTGCTCTGCCGGTAATATCAAAAACTTTGACATCATTAGGATGTGAACTAAGGATATGGCAGTTACTTTATGGTAAGATTCCCCTGCCTCTGTACCTGTTGGAGAAAGTATCTGCCGGATTTTATGGATGGTTTGAATGTTATCCCAACTCTTGGAGTCTCGAGTAGATGTTGATCAGGGTGATAAGTCTTCTACTGATAGAGAAGTGACAATATGACATGACATATTCATACGCTTTAATCCCTAACTTTTTCCTGGATTGTGTAGCGGTAGAAATGTTTAAGACTAAGCCATTTGATTGACTAGACTTATACAGATCAAAATAAAAGTCGCCACCGCGCTTTATTGTTTCCAAAGGAATGGGAAAAGAGCGAGTAACCCAAAAAGAGGGGGAAAGATTCTAGGTAAGGGGGTTGGTTATGAAAAGGAAAAGTATTAGCACCCTAAACATCTCCTGTACTCCACAGGAACCTCTTTGTAAAATCTGTATATTTTAGCTATAAAATGTTGTATAAAAAATAGATGGTGGAGGTGAGAAAAGAAATATATTTTTTATGATTTTTGTACCCGCCGCGCTTGTGAACCTTTAGTGCCTACATACCACCTTTCTTTCAATAGGGGATCAGGGTACACATAGTTCACCTTTAAAAAAATTTAAAACACAAGTGTGTTGGTTAGTTTTATGAGATAAGACATCATTGTCATTGTCCGTGTGGAAAACATACTTACTACCCACAATCATGAGAAAGGAGAATTTGCATCATCTCAAATTGGAGGATATGGCTTGGATTTTAAAATCAACAATGCCTCACTCAACACCCAAGTGGAAAATATCTCTCTTCACTATATATTGTACAAGTATAGTTGTTTGCATCACTACAAGGATTGACAAGAGTCCAATCTTTTGAGAAAAAAATTTAAAGTAGAAAGCCAAAGTGGCAAAATGGTTTGAAATGAGATTGATTGACTTTTAGTCTTCTCACAAAAAAATGTCAAGGTATTATTTAAGTTGATTGAAGTTTATTTATGAAAAGGTTTTTAAAATGCATAGACCTAGGTCCAAGTTTATTATGAAAGTAGTTCAAGTTTAAAAAAAACAAGAAGAGTTTTTCAAAAGGAGAGAGAAGATTTTTGAAATTAAAGAAGATGGAAGGAGAAGAAGAGACTATCCTAAAGCATGAGCTACAAGCTAGGGAGAAGAACCATCTAACCAACAAGAAGCCAATACTTGACATTATGATTCAAGATAGAATTCCCATTCTTTGGATTGAAACCAAGCAAGCAAAGATACTAGACCTCTTTAGAGAACCAAACTTCAAGTGTATTAAGTCTTCACAAAAATTAGGCAGGGTAATGGCTATATACGGGTGAATTCCATATTACAAACAAAGTATGTAATCACAATAAACTGCATACAAAACAAACAAACAACTCAATATCTTGAGGAAAACCTCAAGAACTCCAGACAAAATATCAATTAAGGTCACAAGGTCTCCAACATAGGCCAGGGTTTCTAATCCTAAGTCCAAGAAGTTCAATACTCCATAATGCCAAGAATAGTAACCAAATAGTCCAAGTATCATTAAAGTTTTTTATGGTTCATGTTGATTATTAAGTATCTTCAAAAAGAAAAGAAAAGCTCCAGTGAGCAAAATCAAAATGACAAGAATATAAAGGGGTTCAAGTGAGCAAAGATGAAAAATAGCATGAAATGTAAATGCTAAAGTAAATGGTGCATAAAATAAAAGAGCATAAAATAAAAACACAATAAATTCAATTATTAGTAATTAGTGGTTAGTTGGATGACCATCTTAAAACTTGTATTTGGAACTCATTAGAGGATTGGTAGAACCAAAACCTCCACACAACAAGTTACATTTTCTTTTTGTCAAGTATATCATCCATTTTGGAATCCTCAAAAATAAAATTTAATGATCAACGATGTTTAAGTGATTCGCGTTGACCAAAAGTGATGTAGATCCATTAGAGGATTGGTAGAACCAAATCCTCCATACAATGAATCTCAAGGTTATTGGATCAAAGAGATCAAATTAACATACTTGGGCTTGCAAACATAGGTTTGGGCCACGAATAATCATTTATTCGAATCAGGACAAAATTTAGGGCTATGTTAAGCAATCGTAAGTAGACTTATATAGAAGTCACGCCTATTTTGAGGCCGGTCAATAGCAATCTATGCACCACTTGTTTTGAGACATGGTATAGAGATCATGCTCCAATAACACTTAGTGCAATAAGAAAGGGATGAGATGAACACGGGTGGGAAAGAATATATAAACCATATTTGAATTAAAATTTAATCAAACTATTATTAAAATCATTCATCCATTTTTATGGAGTTAGACTCAACACCATGGATCCAATGATGTTAACAAAGTTCATGATCAAAAATTCAACCCAAGATCAGCCAAAAAATAATCACAAAATAATATTACATTTAATATATGCATTAAAAAGGGTTTTAAAAAATGTTTTAAAATAGAAATAAGAGAGAAAAATATCAACCATGTTTAAATTAATCAAGAAAGATTAAGACCATAGAAAAATTAGAAATGAACTCAAATCTTTTTATAAAATTTTTGGTAATTTTTTAAAGTCGGAAACTATTTTTAAAATTAAAAGATATGAGTAAAATAAACCAAAAATGATTACAAAAATAACAAAGTCAGAAATAAAAAATAAATGAGGCCACCAATATTTGTCACAATATCATTGGATCATTCTCTATTTTTTTTAGAATTTAAAAATGCATAAAAGTATTTTTAAACATTTAAAACAATTTAAATAAAGTGAAAATTTATAAAAAATATCAAAACACAAAATAAAATTGTAAAAAAATAAAAATCATAAAGAGATAAATCAAAAATATTTTTCATAATTTTTTCAGATTTTTTGGACTTAAAATGAAATTTCTATGATTTTTTGAAGTGTAAAACAATTTAAATATAAAAATCAGAAAATAAAATAAAGTCAAAAAAATGTGAACCAATGGATGAGAGTCAAAACGCGTTAGTAAGCTAACCAAATGGATCAGACGCATTGTGTATATCATGGTCATTAGTGAATAACACACATGATCATTAATCAAATCAGATATTCAAAAATTCTAAATAGCGTTGTTTCATTGGTTGAAGGATGACACATTGGTCATCTTCAACCTCCAACCAGTCTCAAATCAAGCTTGCTCAAATTGTAAAATTAGAGCACGAGACCGGTACCATTCGCTTCGTCTCATCAAGACAAAGACAACCACACCTTCGCAAAAAATTTATATAAGTTATAGCTCAAGCAATTTGGAAGTAAAGTTTTAAAAAGGAATTTGAAAATTCATGACCAAAACGTGTTTCCAGTTAAAATAAAGTGTTGCGAATAGAACCAGGGCGATGAGAGCTTCACAATGATATCAAAGTTTAGAAGAATTGATGGAGAAATCTACCTATTGAAGTTCAGTTGCAGAGCTCTGTAAATGTACTTGGTCATATTAATTCAGAAGGTTTCAAGGCTCAATTCTTCTTCTGTTAGCTTCAGGGAAGATCAAGGAAGGTGAATTGATAGAAAAAATGGACTGAAAAGGGCTTGAACAATAATTTCGAAGTTGCTGAAAAGTGAGTTATGGAGCGAGTTTGGCAGGGTGATTTTGGCTGTTGAAGCTTGAGAAAACGAATGGGATATCTCATGTATTTATAGGAGAATAAAATGAGATCAAAAGGAAGGGTGAATGATGCAATTTGGAGGGAATTCGTGTGGGTCTGCATCATGAAGAAAGTGTGACTTCTCTTTTGTCAAAACTCATCCAAAACACGCGTTTTAATGCACTAGTCCACCTGGGAAAGTTGGCTAATCATGTTTAGACCTGAAACGCGTGCTAATTTGAGGGTTAGAAGTTGTGACATGAAATTCAAATTCTAACTTGCAATGAAACTTCAATTCCAAGTTACCACTTTTGAAACAATGGCATTCTCAGCTCAAGGGGTCTTAAGGTATGGTTCTTGATGCTTTAGAAGATGATATTACAAACTTTGCAATGGGAAAATAATGGAATCAAATGGATGTTTGAGCTTAAAGTTGCAATGAGACAAAGTTGGGAATAAGAGGTTGACTTTCCATACTTAGAAATATTTCAATTTTTTCTTCAAAAGTGACCTATAATGTTTTGCATCCAAACATGGCCTTATTCTTAGAATTTTCTCTTGACCAAAAAAGATGGCATAAAATAGACTTCTTGAATGACATTTTGAAACTTGAACCATTCAAAATCTCCAAAAATTGAGAGAGTTATGAATTGTTGAAGTTGGCAAAAAAATCATGAAATGACCTATAATCTTTTGTATCCTTAAGGCATCCTCCATCCATTTTCTCACTTTTCACATAAAAGAGGTAATAAATTTCACATCCTCAAGATCATTATGGAAAAATAGTGGGCTTAAGGTGATAAATATTGACCAAGTTATGATCATTTGAAGTCACACATGGGAAGTTGGTGGTTCATCTGGAGGACTTGTAATCTTTCTTCATCATCAAGTTTCTTACACATGAAAACTCCTTAAAACTTTTGAAGTGATTCGTTAATAATCCTTTGAAGATAAGGATGTTTTTGTAATCACTCAAAAATACCAAAAGATGAGCAAGATATACTTCTTTGAAGTTCAAAACCCTAGCTCCTAGATCAAGAGAATGCTTTGAGGAACTTTGACAATTTTAAACAACCTTCTTGTACCAACACTTTTGATTTGTAAATAGAAGTTGTTGAGGATGGTAATGAGAACTCATAGCAACCAAAACCACTTCCATATCTTGATAATTGATATAAATATGCACTTGTGACCAATAGGAACAAGGCCTTGTCCAACCATGACAACTTCTTCAATCAACCCCTTATACTTTTGAATCAATCTTGATAAATTTGAAATGTGGTGAACCAAAATAAAATTTTCCATGCCATTTCTTCCAAAACAACTTCAATGGTGAGGTTTGAATTTCTCAAGCTTTATTGACTAGGGCATGGAAATAAACTCATGAGCCCATGGATCAACTTGCTAAGCCACATTGCCTTTACCTACATCATTAACAAGTAAGATAAACCAACATTACATTTTATTAATTAAAAGGAAAGTCAAAACAAAACATGCATGATCACAAAAGAAAAACAAGTCAAGGTGCTTGGTGATTCCTCAAAGAGAAAAGCTAAAGATAGGGAGGAGAACCAAAAGCTCTAATGTGATCTTGTTGTGATTAAATTAATATGGTATGATGAAGGGATCTTAGGGGGGAAAATTGGGGTACAACAGATTGTACTTTCAGATTTTCAGTCCAACGGGATACCCTTTTTTTCCCGAGCCGCCTTTTCAGGTTTTCAACTTGCCGAGTGTACAGATTTTTCATATGTATATCCCTAATTTTTTTCCCGAACCCTTTTGGTTCATCGAGATGCCCTTATTTTTGCCTGGGCCACTCGACCTAGTGGGTCTTTACTCATGCGTAATATCGTTTAACTATGTTCGCATACATCAGGTACAGAGAATTGTCACTATCCATAGTAGTAATTGTTGCCACACTACCAGAAGATGTTTTCTTGATTGCACATGATTCGTTGCTGGAAATCATGTCCAATGCCCCCACGTGATTCAAATGGAGATCTGCCCCTGGCTATTTGGCACTTTTGAGAGATTCCTCAAATCTTGACTTGACTGCTCCAGATCAGCTAGACACCATGCTATACCCCTTGATTATGAAAGGCCTGTTACTGGAATGTCTTTCCATCTGAGGTGATTCTATTCATTGAGAGGATTTCCGTTCATCGAATATCTGTTTGTGCGAATTTCTCTGTTGTTGAACAATTATTCATATGAAAACAATGGTATTTTTAAAATGCAAAGTGTATGTCTGTCTTGAAGTTTGAAAATTCATTTTTTAGTAAAATAAACAAATTTTGTAAGAGTGTGATATCAACTCAGGATTTATAGAAAACCTTACAGGAGTCAGGATACCTTTTTATAATAATATGCTTTCGAACTAACCCATGCTTCAGCTAGGACTTTTAGGGGTTGCAACGTGGCCTGGTTCACGTTTTAAGAAACAAAGGATAAAGGCTCGATATTTATTTGTACCCAACCCGTTCTTCATGATGTTCTTCAATCCTATACTCAATTAACTGTGCGTTTAGATCCTAATTGAGTCTGGAATCTTTGCCTTGATATTCTGGTGATGGTTCGCACATTGAAAGTTTATTTTGTGGAAGGAAGTCATTTTTGTAACCTTTTCTTTTTTTGTTGACGATTTGCAGCTGTGATCGATGGATTTAGAACTAACTGTTTAACGCTGGTTCGCGAAATGTCGCGGAAGCAAGAGTCGCCACCGTCTTTTATTTTCTCCAACATGGAAAGGACAAAAGCACAGCAAAATTCCTTCTTTGAGAATGTTTCTCGGTTCGGGAGGTAGATTTATAGAAAGGGAAGGTGTTAGCACCCTTTCTATCCGTGGTTATCCACGGGCTCTTAGATACTTGCTCTTATGTTTTCAAAATGTTTGCTTTTCAAGATGTGAGTGGGTTTGAAAAAAGTTTCTTTGAAAGATTTCTGAATAACTCTTGTATCAGTCGTCAAGAGTGTTTGAAAAAATTCATTTTGAAAGCTTTTGAAAGTGTCGGTGTGAAAAGAATTTGATTTGTTTTTGAGAGAGCAAGTATCCATGAGTCATCTATCTACCCTAAGGAATTAGGCTGTGTAAAAGTCCTTAAGGTAGTGCCATCCCACCATTGAGAGGTAGGTAGCACCACCATTGGAGGTGTTTGGGTCAATTCGTTTGTAGGGACAGTGTGGTCACCGAAGCAATAGTAAGCCACCTTAGAAGCTACCCTTATATCCTAGATCCTTATTAATTCGAGGCAACCATTTCGAGGCGACTGGATCTTAGACATAAGAGCGACCGCTAAAACATCCTATACTTGACGACCACGTTTCGAAGGTAAGGCAACGAGTGAGGCGTACCCTAGAGGTGGTGTGTGTATTTGTGTGTTGTTTTCATGTTAATAGTTATCTTTGATCAGGGTATCGTGAGCTACGCGTTGTTTTTAATTGACATACATTCTTTCATGCAAATTAGCAGTTAGGAGTGCGGAAAATTAAAAGACGGAAAGATAAAAGCTACGCTATTACAAGGCGCGGGTCTATACATCGCCAAATTACAAAGACCCGTTTTTGATAAAATGCGGAAAGTAAAAACATAATAAAACCTAATTACTATTACATCCGGAAAGCAGTTACATAATGATTAATAAGAAAATAAGAATAACACACGAAAAGGATTAAACTGAATGTCCGAGGGTTTTGACCCTTTGCTTGAAATTAAATTAAATTAAAGCCTAATTAATTTTTAATTAAAGAAAGTATTTTTTATGTTTTTTTTGTATTTAATGAAAATAAGAAAAATAATTAAAAGGAAACCTTAAATCTAGATTATTTTTAATTATTAAAGAAAATGTCAAAGTTGACCTAATTTACTAATTAATTAATTTACATATTTATTTACAAAATTAATGATAATTAATAATAAATGATAAATAATGATGATTAATAATTTATTTAAGAAAAAGATGAAAATGTCAAAAGACTAATTCTATATATTTTCTTTATTAAGAAAAAAAAGATTAAAGTTTAAAACCTAAATTAAACTAACGTTAATTATTAGTTGTTTATTTACAAAAAAAATCAAATGGTGAAATTAAATATTAATTAAAAAAACATTTTTTGAGTCTCTGATTTTCTATGGGAAATTAATTTTAGTGAATTAATAATAATTTAAAAAAACAATTGAAAGAAATTAAAAGAAACAAAAGAAAATTAAATTGCCAAACCAAGGGGGGTATCAGGCCCATATGGAGGTGTTGGGAGGAATTCTGGCCCAAGAGACAAGGCCTTTGTTTGACTTTCCAGATTGAGTGCACGCTTGCTTGACTGGGCGTATGATAGGCTTCATTCTATAACCATTGGATTATTGATCAGGACATCTGGCAAGCCAACGCGTGAGGGTGTATGGTGGAATACTGAACGAAGGCTGCACGTGAATATGTTAAAACAAAAAATATGGATTATGTGGGGGGACCTGGGAATCGAACCCAGGTCCCTATACCTGCAAGACACGTCCTCCAACCAACTGAGCTACTTAGCGCGTTTGTAAACAATATAACAAAGAATTATAATATATGAAAAAAAGACAATTATGCTGAAACAAAGAAAAAACGCGCTAATATTTGAATCTGCCAGTAGCGCTTGGACACCTCAGCTTTCTTCTTCGTTTTCACCTGCAATATGAATGAGATAGCGGGGGTTTTAAACCCCCACAAACTGAAAGTCCTGAAAATAGCGATTACGTGCACAACTAATATAAATTGAGCGTGAGGTTGCCATTCAAATCGTATTGAGCTCCTGAATTCAGCTGTATAGGTCTCAAGGTTTAATTTTTCCTCTACATGAAAGCCCTAATTTTCAAGCTTCTAAACCCTAAATTTTGTCCATGGTGGATTCTGATTTAGGCAGCGTTAATCCAATTGAACTGTACCAATCGCTTAAGTAGGTTAGTATTAGTGTAAATCAAACAAGAAACATGGTTAAAAGTGAGAGAATGATGATATGTCAAATTGGAAAACAAAGAAAACCGTGTGACTTCGTGGGGATGATTCTTTGCGCGTTTGGACTAGTTCTTGATTGGAATAGCTTCCTAACAATGTCAGTAATGTAATGGAAAAGATTTTAGGCCTTGAATTGCCCTGCAAGTATGAAATCAGTTTCCAAGTTTTTATGAAAATTTTGCAAAGTGAGTATGTTGTTGCAGCAGCTTTTTTCGTGTGTGTCTGAATTAGGTTAGGTCTTGCATATGTATGTGATGCAAATTAGGTCAAAAACAAGCCCATGAATCCATTGCAATAATGTTTCATATCTTTGATTTTCAATTATGTATTTCCAATCTTTTTCCATTGAAACCCTTGCCAATTATGGAAGATCTTCCTTTTTTGAATGAGAAACGACTTGCCAGCTTGCCCTAGTCACTTTTGCTGCACAAAAAGATCTTAAAAAGCATATCTTTGAATTTTCTTATATTTAAAACCAATTAAATGAATTAATATAAATATAAATCCAATTAATTAATTAAAAATAAGAAAATAAATTATTTTGAGCTCAATGGGTCGCGCATAAGCTTTGGGTAATGATTCAAGGAAGAATTTGAGGCCCATTAGCAAATTTGAAGCTTTTTAGGCAAAGTTGACTTTTGAAAATTCCCAAAAATTTCCCAACTTCTCCAATGCATATCTTGCTCAATTTTGAAGCTAGGATCATGTTCTTGGACATTTTGGAAAGGTCTTGAAGTCCTCTAACCAATGTCTTTGGTCCCATGTCATTTTGATTTACCAATCTCAAGTTATGGTATTTGACTTAAAGTGCCTTTTTGTTGACTTTTGAAAATGACCTATAATGTTGAAATTGATAACTTTTTGTGAGAGCATTTCTTGGACTTGGAGTGTGAAGATGAGTTGTAGTAAATGTCATCCCCTTCACAATGAGCTTTGGATGGGATTTTTCTGATAAACCATGGAGAAGTTATGCCTTGGTCAATTTGCAGTTGACTTTTCAATTGTCCAAAAATAGAAACTTTTGCATCTTGAGACTTTTTGAGCCATGCTTGTGGAATCATGATCAAGAATTGATCAAATGATGATTGTGGCTTCAAAATAAGATGTTGACCAAAATTTTTGACTTTTGACTGTCAAATGACCATTTTACCCCTGTAGTTGACTGTGGAGCTTTTAGGGCTTTTGACTGTGCAACTTGATGCTGTGAGCCATGAAAATTGACATATGGATGCTTGACAATGTATATAGGCAAGTGGGACTTGATTGGACCCTTGAGAACCTCATTTTCTTTGCCAGAACCAAAACCCTAATTTTCACTGTGTTAGGAGGCAATTGGATTGTGCAACCCTTGAGAGATTTTGAAGCTTGATCTTGCCAAATCTTGAAGAATATGGGAGGGAAAATTTTGGGGTACAACAATTGCCCCTGTTCAATCTTCTTAGACCTGAGGATGTAGATTGGCTGGCGTGCCTTTCGTAATCCGAGGGTAGAAGATGATTGAACACTAGAGTGCCCAGAAATT
The DNA here is from genome assembly GCA_948472305.1 of Vicia faba. Classification (NCBI taxonomy): domain Eukaryota; kingdom Viridiplantae; phylum Streptophyta; class Magnoliopsida; order Fabales; family Fabaceae; genus Vicia; species Vicia faba. The sequence goes on along the minus strand of OX451741.1, from coordinate 882,124,702 downwards.
TGCACTCACATAGTAGAGTATTAGCAGCGTGATGTAGGGAATGGGCTTACAGATGCCATTTGGAGATATAATGGATAGGAGGATGGGCTTATAGATGCCATCTGGAGCTGTGACAGAACCTTATCGGGAATGGGCTTATAGATGCCATTTGGAGAGATGGTATGTGGATGGGCTCATAGATGCCATCTAGGTGTCGATCGCGTAAGAGATTCCTTAGCGAGAACTTGCGTACCTGAGAAAGAAAGATAATTACCTGTCCTGTTATAGGGGTTGATCTTAAAGCTCTTCATGTAGATATGCCCTGGCTAGATACAGGTATCGAATCTTTAAATCCTTCATGCAGATGTTCCCTGGCTAGATACAGGTATCGAGTCTACAATCAGTTACTCACAGATGTGCCCTGGCTAGATACAGGAATCGAATCTGGAATTAGTCGTCAACAGATACACCCTGGCTGGATACAGGAATCGGATCTTCAAACTCTTCAGACGTGCCCTGGCTGGATATAGGAATCGAGTCCGGAAAATAGTCGTCAACGGATACACCCTGACAAGATACAGGAATCGGATCTTCAAACTCTTTAGACTTGCCCTGGCTGGATACAGGAATCGAGTCCGGAATAGTCGTCAACAGATACACCCTGGCAAGATACAGGAATCGGATCTTCAAACTCTTCAGACGTGCCCTGGTTGGATACAGGAATCGTGTCCGGAATAGTCGTCAACAGATACACCCTGGCAGGATACAGGAATCGGATCCTCAAACTCTTCAGACGTGCCCTGGCTGGATACAGGAATCGAGTCCGGAAATAGTCGTCAACAGATACACCCTGGCTGGATACAGGAATCGGATCCTCAAACTCTTCAGACGTTCCCTGTCTGGATACAGGAATCGAGTCCGAAAATAGTCGTCAACAGATACACCCTGGCTGGATACAGGAATCGGATCTTCAAACTCTTCAGACGTGCCCTGGCTGGATACAGGAATCGAGTCCGGAAATAGTCGTCAACAGATACACCCTGGCTGGATACAGGAATCAGATCTTCAAACTCTTCAGAAGTGCCCTGGCTGGATACAGGAATCGAGTCCGGAATAGTCGTCAACAGATACACCCTGGCTGGATACAGGAATCGGATCTTCAAACTCTTCAGACGTGCCCTGGCTGGATACAGGAATCGAGTCCAGAAATAGTCGTCAACAGATACACCCTGGCTGGATACAGGAATCGGATCCTCAAACTCTTCAGACGTGCCCTGGCTGGATACAGGAGTCGAGTCCGGAAATAGTCGTCAACAGATACACCCTGGCTGGATACAGGAATCGGATCCTCAAACTCTTCAGACGTGCCCTGGCTGGATACAGGAGTCGAGTCCGGAAATAGTCATCAACAGATACACCCTGGCTGGATACAGGAATCGGATCCTCAAGCTCTTCAGACGTGCCCTGGCTAGATACAGGAATCGAGTCCGGAAATAGTCATCAACAGATACACCCTGGCTGGATACAGGAATCGGATCCTCAAACTCTTCAGACGTGCCCTGGCTGGATACAGGAATCGAGTCTGGAAAATAGTCGCTCATAGATATGCCCTAGCTAGCTACAGGTATCGAATCTGGAATTGCGACAGTTGATAGTAATCATCGTTGTATTGATTTTTGTCCTGAAAAGACAAAGCGTTAGTTGTATGCGATGTCATGATGTGTGATGTCATGAGATGACTGAGATTTGTATGTTCATGATGCGTATATGCATGCTATAATGTATGAAGATGCGATGTTTATGAATATATTTTTGTCTAGGAAAGTAAATCCTTGACGAATGCCAGGAAGTTAACTCCTGGGCTGATGTTGAAGAGTAGTGTTCCTTGTTTCCGCTGGGGATGATAGTTGCAAGAATACCGGTAGGAGAAGATGACTCTGTTGAGGAATAAACTTGTTGGGGAGATTACTCTGTGGGGAATGACTCTGTGGGAAGAGAGGTACTTTGCTGAGATGTTTGATGATAACTCCGCTGTGGATACTATTGATAAGTTTTGTTGGGAAGATTTGATGAACTCTACTGGGGATAAGAAGACTTCATCGGGGACGATCTTTCCGTGGCTTTTAGCTGAGGATAACCCAGTTATAAGCTCTGGTGGAGAAATAACCTTTGAATAAAACCGGGGAGGTGCGTTCGTATTCTGCAGGTGATAAGCTTCCAGAATCTACTGGGGATAAGCTTCCTGAATCGACTGGGGAGATTGATTGAATTCTCCTGGGGAAACTCTTGAGATTGTACTGGGGGAAGAGGCTCCGCTGGATGTTCGGTATACCGCCGGGGAAAAATTTTATATCAAGATTGCCGGGGATGCTTGCTCGGGAATATCTGTATACTCCGCTGGGGAATATTGAGATCTTCGGGGGATAATCCAACTCCCTTAAGGCTGACAGTAGTAGGTTAACTCTGCTCGAGGGGAGAGTATTGCTGACTTGCTAGGGGATATAGTACCTTGTTAGGGTTGATGGGAGAGCAACTGCTTGGAAGATTATTATTGAGTCTTATCTTACTCGGCGGGGAGTGAAGGTATCTGGGTTCCATTCTTTAGCCGAACCTACCTTGGTACCTTGATGGACAGAGCAATTAGATTGCTTAGACAACTCATTATTGCCCCTGTTTCTGATGTTACCTGTAATTAATCCTTTGTTTCGTATGCAAATATTTATGAGTTAGCAATTAGTGTCAAATGCATATATCACAATTGAACATTGGACGTTCTTTACAAAACAAAACAGAAAAAGGAAAAAACAATTGGCAATTTATCTGAAAAGTGAATTTGTATTGATTTTTGAATTTTCCTGTAAATAGGCGTTTATGTACAAGAAGCTGACGTCCTAGTAACAGAATGTCGCCGAACAACAGAGTTTATACAATTTATACAAAGAAAACAAAACAGCTGTGTGAAAAGAATAATCCCACTGGGTTTCAACTCTGCTATCGCCTTTATATCTTCGAGCGTCTCATCACTTGGCTGCTTAGTTGAAGATGGAGTTGACTGATCGATGCCGTCTGAACCTGATGTTGATACTGGATTCTGGATGCAAGGTGATTCAATGAGACATAGTATTACGCTTTAATCCCTAACTTTTGCCTGGACCGCCCTTTCGGGTTTTCAGTCCACCGGGATACCCATTTTTGCCCAAGCCGCCTTTTCAGGTTTTTGACTTGCCGAGTGTACAGATTTTTTCATTTCATCCCTTATTTTTGCCCGAACCCTTTTGGTTCGCCGGGAAGCCCTTATTTTTGCCTAGGTATGTCAACCTAGCGGGTCTTTTATCATGCCTAGTATCTTTTTACTATGTCTGCATTGGCGGGGTGAGGAAGGTCGTCACCATCCATGGTGGTTAGGATCATGGCTCCTCCTGAGAAGACATGTTTAACCACAAATGACCCTTCGTACGTAGGGGTCCATTTGCCCCTGGGATCACTTTGAGGAAGAATGATGCGCTTGATTACCAGGTCCCCAACTTGATACTCTTGTGGTCTGACTTTCTTGTTAAACGCCCTGATCATCCGTTTTTGGTACGTTTGACCATGACAAATAGCAGTGAGTCTCTTTTTGTCAATCAGGTTTAATTGATCAAGTCGAGTCTGGATCCAGTCATCTTCGCTCAAGCCTGCATCCTTCATTATTCGGAGAGAGGGTATCTGGACTTCAATAGGCAAGACTGCCTCCATGCCATAGACCAAGGAAAAGGGAGTTTCCCCGGTTGACGTTCTCGCTAAGGTACGGTACCCATGAAGAGAAAACGGTAACATCTCGTGCCAATCTTTGTAGGTCACTGTCATCTTCTGCACAATCTTCTTGATATTCTTATTCGCTGCCTCTACAGCTCCATTCATCTTTGGCTGGTAAGGAGAAGAGTTGTGGTGTTGTATCTTGAATTGCTCGTAGAGCTCAGTGATCATCTTGTTATTGAGATTGGTACCATTGTCCGTAATGATCCTTTCTGGGACGCCGTATCGACAGATCAGGTTATGTCGAATGAACCGTGCCACGACGTTCTTGGTTACGGTAGCGTAGGAAGCTGCTTCAACCCACTTCGTGAAGTAATCAATCGCTACCAGGATGAAGCGATGCCCGTTGGATGCCGTAGGTTTAATCTCACCGATCATATCAATTCCCCACATTGCAAAAGGCCAAGGTGCAGTCAGGACATTCAGAGGGACTGGAGGAACGTGCACCTTATCTGCATAAATCTGGCACTTATGACATGTCCGAGAATGTTGGTAACAGTCGGCTTCCATTGTGGACCAGAAATATCCTGCCCGAAGGATCTTCTTTGCCATGGTATATCCACTGGAATATGTTCCGAAGGTACCTTCATGTAGTTCTGCCATGATCTTTTCTGCTTCAGTCTTATCCACACAACGCAGTAAGGTTGAATCATGGTTTCACTTGTATAGAATGTCATTGATGAGGAAGAACTTCGCTGCGAACCTTCTCAGAAACTTCTTGTCGTTGACAGATGCACCCTCGGGGTATTCTTGAGCTTCCAGATACCTCTTCACCTCATGATATCAGGGTTTCTCAGTTACTTCTTCAGCCTCAAGATCACAACAGTATGCCGGTTCATCCAATTTCCAGATGATGATCCGGGGAGCCTCGTTGTCCCATTTGACTTTGAAAATAGAAGACATTGTAGCCAACGCGTCCGCCAGCTGATTCTCCTCTCTTGGGAAGTGTTCAAAAGTTATCTCTGTGAAATGGGGGATCAATGTCAACACACATTCTTTGTAAGGAATGAGATTTGGGTGTTTCGTATCCCACTCGCCTTTGATCTGATTGATCACGAGAGAGGAATCTCCGAAGACACTCAGAAACTTGATCCTTAAGTCAATCGCAGCTTGAAGACCCATGATACATGCTTCATACTCCGCCATGTTGTTGGTGCAGTTGGAACATAGCCGGGTAGTAAGTGGAGTATGAGTGCCTTGAGGGGATATGATTACAGCGCCAATACCGTTACCCAAAGCGTTCGAGGCTCCGTCAAAGTGCATAGACCATCGGGATCCTTCCTTAGGTCCTTCATCCGGTCCAGGTACTTTACAATCAGTCACTACCATGATGTTCTCGTCAGGAAATTCAAAGTTCATTGACTGGTAGTCGTCCACTGCCTGGTGTGCCAAATGGTCTGCCAATACACTTCCCTTGATTGCTTTTTGAGTCGTGTACTGGATGTCGTACTCGGTCAAGATCATCTGCCATCTCGCTATCCTTCCAGAAAGAGCAGGCTTTTCGAATATGTACTTGATGGGATCCATTTTTGAAATCAGAAGAGTAGTGTGAGTCAGCATATACTATCTCAGCCGGCGAGCAACCCATACCAAAGCGCAGCAAGTTTTCTCGAGCAGTGAGTATCGAGTCTCACAGTCGGTAAACTTTTTGCTAAGGTAATAAATGGCGTGCTCTTTTCGGCCAGACTCGTCATGCTGCCCCAGCACACACCCCATTGAGTTGTCAAGTACTGTCAAGTATAGTATTAGAGGTCTCCCTTCAACCGGTGGCATAAGAATGGGTGGTTCTTGGAGATACTCTTTGATTCTGTCGAAAGCGGCCTGACATTCATCATTCCAACGTACTACTTGATCTTTCTTCAGCAGCTTGAAGATTGGTTCACAAGTAGCAGTTAGGTGCGAGATGAATCGGGCGATGTAATTCAGACGTCCTAGAAAGACTTTGACTTCTTTCTCTGTCTTGGGAGCTGGCATCTCTTGTATGGCTTTTACCTTGGCAGGGTCCACTTGAATACCTTTGTCGCTCACGATGAAGCCTAGCAATTTTACAGATCTTACCCCGAAGGTGCACTTGTTCGGGTTCAACCTCAGCTTGTACAACTTCAGACGGTCAAACAGCTTCTGTAGATGGTCAAGGTGTTCCTCCTCAGTTTGAGATCTTGCAATCATATCATCGACGTATACTTCAATCTCATGATGGATCATGTCATGAAATAAAGCAACCATTGCACGTTGGTAGGTTGCCCCAACATTTTTCAACCCGAATGGCATGACCTTGTAACAGAAGGTGCCCCACTGAGTAACAAAGGTAGTCTTTTCCATATCTTCAGGAGCCATCTTGATTTGATTATAACCTGAGAACCCATCCATGAAGGAGAACACCTTGTGCTGAGCAGTATTGTCAACCAGAACGTTGATATGAGGCAGAGGGAAATCATCCTTAGGGCTGGCCCTGTTCAAATCCCTGTAATCGACACACATTCTGACCTTACCATCTTTCTTCGGCACCGGAACCACGCTGGCAACCCACTGGGGGTAAGAGGTCACTGCTAGAAACCCGGCATCAAATTGTTTCATAACCTCAGCTTTGATCTTCTTGAACATCTCTGGACGCATACGGCGGACCTTTTGTTTAACCGGAGGGTAGTCTTCCTTGTTAGGCAAGTGATGGACCACAATGTCGGTATCCAACCCAGGCATGTCTTCATAAGACCAGGCGAAGATTTCCACATAATCATGCAACATCTGAATCAACCGTTGTTTCACGCTGAGCTCCAGGTTGGCCCCAATCTTAACTTCCTTTCTGTCGGCCTCAGTACCTAGATTTACCGTTTCCACTGGCTCTTCATGTGGCTGAATGGCCCTCTCTTCCTGGAGTAACAGTCTTGCAAGCTCACCAGGCACTTCGCAATCATCTTCACCTTCGTCTTCGGCTAAGTTGATCGGATTTTCGAAGTCATAACTGGCAGTAGCAGAGTCGTTACCAGTGAGATCCAGAGTGGATTGAGACCTGTATGAGTGTGTGTGTGTAAATATAGCTGTTTTGCAATATATAAAGATAGAAAGAAAGGGAGCACAATATTTGAAATGCAAAAAACGTCCAATGTCTCTATTCATGATATATGGAAATGACAGGTAATAAGCCCTCACAAATGAAGCCAACGGTGCCCCGGGTAAGACATCGGGCCATAAAGTTTCAATTTATTGTTCATTACAAATTAAAAAACAAAGGAATTCATTACTGCATAAAAAAAGTAACAGGTATGTAGTCTTTTGCGGTCCAATTGTTCAGTCCACCATCGGTCGTCGGGTAGATGCAGCTATCAAACTCTGACTCCTCCGCATCGCCTTCAATAGCATTCACTTCCGGGTTGGCGATGAACACGGGAGGTCTTCCGATCTTTGCTTTGCGCACAGCCCTCTGAGCCTCTACAGTGAAACCCAGTCCAAACTTGTCAGTCTTAGGAGTAAAATTAGGGAGCCTGCCCCAGTTTACGCATTCACCTTTTTCAATCACAGCCCGGGCGTCCTTCAAGGAAGCCATCTTCAAAGGAGAGTCTTCTTCAATTACTGTCTCGGCTGATGCCAATGTTGGAGGCACCTCTTCAAAATGTTGAAAGGGGGTTTCAATGAACTCCCCGTCCATCTCTATATACCGGAACAAGTTCAGATGACTAACCATGTATTCCTCCCCCCCCCCCTGCACTGTAACAATCTTTCCTCTGACAGGGTATTTGAGCTTCTGGTGTAGGGTGGAGGTCATAGCCCCAGCCTTGTGGATCCAAGGACGACCCAGCAAACAAGAATAGGATGGACGAATGTCCATCACATAGAACGTTGAGTCAAAGACTTGGGAACCAACCCGGATCGGAATATCTACTTCACCATGTACCATCCTCTTCGACCCGTCAAAGGCTCGGACGATGATGTTACTAGGCTTCAACTCCAGACCCTCGCAATCCAACCTGGCTAAGGCCTTTTTGGGCAATACATTTAGCGAAGAACCGGTGTCCACCAACACGTGTGCGAGAGTAGTGCCCCTGCATTCAATGGAGACATGCAGGGCATCATTGTGGTTCCTTCCTTTGGCGGTCAGATCAGCATCAGAGAAACCCAGCCCATTGTCAGCGGTCAGGTTAGCCACGTAATCAATAAATTGATCGGCAGATGTCTCTTGTGGCACGTGAGCCGTCTTCAGGAATGAAATTAGGGCCTTCGCGTGGGCCTCTGAGCATAACAACAACGATAGCATAGAGATCTTGGAGGGGGTATTCCCCAGCTGCTCAACGACGTTGAAGTCGCTCTTCTTAATAATCTTGAGGATTTCCTCCATCTCTTGCTGGGAGGCTTCAACATTAACAGTTTTTGGTGCCTCCATCTGGGCAGGCATATCAGCAATCCCTTTGCCCCAGGTGTCAGATGACTCGGCAGCAGGGGTAGAAACTTGAACAGGTGCATTTATATGCGTGATGATAAGAGGTCTTCGGATAATTGGTGGCACAATGTCAGGCGAGAAGAGCCTGCCACTGCGAGTAACTTTAGCGGGACCGGTGATGTTACTGATACCGATACTAGTGTTGAATTCCTGCTTCACTCCAAGCACATACACATCGGCCCTATAGTGCCATGGGACAACCTTGTCAGATTTATAGGGGAGGGGCCCCGGAACAGTAATAATGATGGGTGCAACAGACATGATTTTGACTGGCTTCCTCGGGGGAGCCTTGGTAGGATTGTTAAAAATGGTGACAACGGATACTTCTGCAGTAGGAATACAGGGAACAACGGTCTTCTTGAACAAAATTTCTTTGCTATCCATCAGGTTTTGGACGCCTGACTTCAGCAACAGACAACGAGCAGGGGAAACGGCGCACAGAAGGCAACCCTTGCTACAACCCGGAAATAAACCGGCTAGCAACAGGTTCCTCTTGACGGTCAATAGAGGGGTAGCAACATCATCTATAGAAACTGTATACAGGTCTTCCTCAATAGCATTTACTCCATGCTGGGGCATAGGAGTAGTCACAACGTTGGGCCTTTCGGGTGCCTCAAACTGTATTTCCTTGGCATCGATAAGGTCCTGAACCTTATTTCTTAGGGCCCAACAATCATCAGTAGAATGCCCCGGGCTATCAGAGTGATAAGCATAGCGGGCGTTTGGATTGTACTTCGGAGAGGTTGTGTTTACCACCTTCGGAGCTTCTCTGACGGTTACCAAGTTGGTCGATAGCATTTGCGGAAAGATCTGCGACAAGGTCATACTAAGCCGAGTGAATTCTCTTCTGGGTCTCTCACCCCTTGGTTGGTTAAGTTGCCGAGGAGCGGCAGCAGGCTTTGCAATTACCACCGCGTTGACAGCTTGGCGGCGTTCTGGTTTGTTTTGCCTCCTGGGCCCATACACAACACTGGCTTCCTTTTTGAAGGGCTTCTTCTCAGAACTTGAGGACGCACCTTTCTGTATCTTCCCTGATTTCCTACCAGCCTCTATCCTCTCACCAGTCAGAATGAGGTCTGTAAACCCTGCAGACGAATTGCCAATGAGATGATTGAAGAATGGCCCGGATAGGGTCCCCAAGAACATGTCCACTAGTTCACGGTCGGTTAACAGCGGCTGCACCCTGCCAGCCAGGTCTGTCCACTTCTGCGCGTACTCTTTAAAACCTTCTCCTGATCCTAGCGACATACCCTGGAGTTGGGTACGTGTAGGAGCGAGGTCGGCATTATACTGATACTGCTTGTAAAAAGCAGTAGCCAAATCCTCCCAGTTACGAACCTTGGTTCCATCCAGCTGATAGAACCATTCGAGATGAGTCCCTGAAAGACTCTCCTGGAAGAAATGGATCCATAAGTTCTTGTCCACAGTGTATGGTTGGATCTTCCGCACATAAGATCTGAGATGTAGCTTAGGGCAGGACGCCCCGTCATACTTTGCGAACGATGGTGCTTTGAACTTGTGTGGGATCACCACACCAGAAGATAGACCCAGGTCTCCAAAATCCAACCCAGGCACTTGTTGAATTTCCATGGCATTCAGGCGATCCTCTAACTGCTTGTACTTGTCTTCAGCTGGAGGATACTGCTCCTCATTGAAATCAGTCTCGTTGTCAGAGACCACAGGACTAGGAACCCTTCCCCCTTGGGGACTGCCTTTCCCTACAGAAGAACCAGCTTGATCAACCTCATTCTGCAGTGTATTGCCAAACCTCCGGCCAGTGTTGAATAGTACAGTTCTCTTCTTCTTCTTCTTGACCAGCAGAGCCTTCAATTCCTCATGTCCTTGGGCCAAACTCATGATCAGCTCTTGGAATTGGGCGTTTTGGGCCTGGAGGGCCTTGATGGATTGCTCGGTAGATGATTCAGGATTCATGGTAGCTGCTGAAATAAACAGCGAAGAACATTAAGCAACCTGAAAAGAAGAGTACATGTGATGCATATGATGAATGGAATGCGTATGATTTATGTTTTCAAAGACAATCGGGATTCAAATTTGTAAACAAAAAGGAACACACTTCATTAGATTCAACTTTGAAATTTAAATTGTTCAACAGATCGCCCATAGGCGTTACATAAAATGGAAATACTGAAAAGGGAAATAAAAACTGTAAAAGAACATCCAAAGCTCATCAGTGATCCCAGGGTCTCCTCTTCTCAGTACGGATGTAGTCATTCAAGGCCTGCTCGTTCTCCAATTGCTTTGTCAGCTTCTGGATCTTCAATTCCTGCTCGTGGAACTTTTCCCGATAAGAGTCCCATTCTTCTTGTAGTTGCGCCCAAGACCTCTTTAGTGTATCAACATCAGTAGGTATCTGAGGAGGGAGAACGGTTGGTGGAGCCCCATCTCTGTCAGGATATTCAAGAATGATGGGTCTGGCAGCTTCGTATGGCATACCTAACTTCTGAGCACGGATGCAGACCCATCTGTAGTAGGGTTCCATGGGTAGAGAAGTCTTCGGTCCTAACTCTTGTGGGTCAGCTTTGTGAATTCTGTCCCAAGCCTTGATGAACCTACGACGCAGCTCGTCACTATTTACCTGAAACTCAAAACTGATGTGAGGCACCAACATCTCATGAGGCCCTGCTCTTCTGGCTCTTCCAAACTGACGGAGAGCTAGACATGGATTATAAGAGATTCCTCCTTGGGTACCAATCAAAGGAACATTAGGATATTCTCCGCAATGATCGATAACAGCTACCTCATCCAAACCCCTGAAAGTCCAAATGATGTCATTATCAGTGAGAGACATTAACCTATGAGCCCAACCTCTTCCTTCTTTGTTCTTCAGCACGAACTTAGGAAGGTGCGAAATAAACCACCTCACTAGCAAAGGAGTACAACACCACAGAGTTCCTCATCTTCGGGCAGTACGAGCATAGAGTTGTTGCAGGATATCACCCAAAAGAGTGGGCACAGGGTCCGAGACATGAAGATCCTTATGGCAGTGACGTTAATGAAGTTATCCGGATTTGGAAACAGAACCAGACCATAGATTAAGAGAGCCAGAATGTCTTCATACGCCCTGAAGTCCAAGTCGTTCCAGAAACTGTTAGCTTTACCGATCAGAAACTTGGCCAAGAAACCCTTAACTCTGCTCCTAGTCACCCAGTTGTCCATTACCTCTTTGTGGGTCAAAGAAAGGGTTGCAACAATCTCCTCAAGCCTAAGAGTCTTTTCCCAGCCAGTGAAGGGAGTCTGATCCAAGATAGGGATACCCAGCAAGTCAGAGAACTCTTCCAGGGTAGGGACCAGCTGGAAGTCTTGAAAAGTGAAGCAGTTATACAAGGGATCATAAAACTGGGTCAGGACACTCATCAGTTGTTGGTCCCACTTTGCCGTGACTAAACCGAGAAGAGAACCATGCCTCTGGATGAAGGAAGTGGTGTTTGGAATTCTGTTAACCAATTCTTCAAGCATCTCAGGTGGGTGAACAAAGTTGAACCGGATAGTGTTTCTTGGCATAGGCATCATAATGTCCTACAAAACAGAGCAAAGGTGAAACCCTCTTGTCTTTGAAATGGGCAGTCCTTATGCAGGATGCATGCAATGTCTATGATGGTATGATGTCATGATAAAGCACACCACAAATATTCACAAAGGCAAACATGATAAGGCACACAAGTCACACAAGACGACCCTTAGGATTTAGGCCAGCATAAAGTTCAGGTACTACCCTCTTTCAGTTTGTTGGTTAAGACCTGTCCTAATCAAAAGTAACCGGGTTCTAGAGGATCCCAATATCCCTGACTACCCTCAATCAATCATAACTCCAGCATCGCAATCTTTTCTTGTGGCCAGAACCATCGCGAGAGTTTAACCTCAATGGGTGTAGCATACTGCTACTGTTCTATTGGCCAAGTTGGGTCATTTAAGGTTCTAAGGTCGGTTGGTGCTTAATGACTCCTCAGAAGACCCATATTCTCCTCGTTGCGACACAAGGGATATCGGTACAGACCAAGGTGCCACACCAACGTAGCCACTGCTTCACCCGTGTCGGTCTACGCCGGACAGGTCCCTCACAGCTTATGCTACCTAACAGGGTATCCCCAGATCCGGGTTAGGATCTATGAAATTCCAAGACAGTGCCCATAATAGTAAAGCAAACAAAGCAAAGCAATTGAAAACACAAGTCTGAGCTATGCTAAGGTACACCTCACTTTAAGTAATCCCCAGCAGAGTCACCAGTTCTGTGATCGGTGGATTTAGAACTGACTGTTTAACGCTAGTTCGCGAAATGTCGCGGAAGCAAGAGTCGCCACCGTCTTTTATTTTCTCCAACATGGAAAGGACAAAAGCACATCAAAATTCCTTCTTTGAGAATGTTTCTCGGTTCGGGAGGTAGATTTATAGAAAGGGAAGGTGTTAGCACCCTTTCTATCCGTGGTTATCTACGGGCTCTTAGATACTTGCTCTTATGTTTTCAAAATGTTTGCTTTTCAAGATGTGAGTGGGTTTGAAAAAAGTTTCTTTGAAAGATTTCTGAATAACTCTTGTATCAGTCCTCAAGAGTGTTTGAAAAAATTCGTTTTGAAAGCTTTTGAAAGTGTCGGTGTGAAAAGAGTTTGATTTTTTTTTGAGAGAGCAAGTATCCATGAGTCATCTATCTACCCTAAGGAATTAGGCTGTGTAAAAGTCCTTAAGGTAGTTTCATCCCACCATTGAGAGGTAGGTAGCACCACCGTTGGAGGTGTTTGGGTCAATTCGTTTGTAGGGACAGTGTGGTCACCGAAGCAATAGTAAGACACCTTAGAAGCTACCCTTATGTCCTAGATCCTTATTAATCCGAGGCAACCATTTCGAGGCGACTGGATCTTAGACATAAGAGCGACCGCTAAAACGTCCTATACTTGACGACCACGTTTCGAAGGTAAGGCAACGAGTGAGGCGTACCCTAGAGGTGGTGTGTGTATTTGTGTGTTGTTTTCATGTTAATAGTTATCTTTGATCAGGGTATCGTGAGCTACGCGTTGTTTTTAATTGACATACATTCTTTCATGCAAATTAGCAGTTAGGAGTGCGGAAAATTAAAAGACGGAAAGATAAAAGCTACGCTATTACAAGGCGCGGGTCTATACATCGCCAAATTACAAAGACCCGTTTTTGATAAAATGCGAAAAGTAAAAACATAATAAAACCTAATTACTATTACATCCGGAAAGCAGTTACATAATGATTAATAAGAAAATAAGAATAACGCGCGAAAAGGATAAAACTGAATGTCCGAGGGTTTTGACCCTTTGCTTGAAATTAAATTAAATTAAAGCCTAATTAATTTTTAATTAAAGAAAGTATTTTTTATGTTTTTTTTGTATTTAATGAAAACAAGAAAAATAATTAAAAGGAAACCTTAAATCTAGATTATTTTTAATTATTAAAGAAAATGTCAAAGTTGACCTAATTTACTAATTAATTAATTTACATATTTATTTACAAAATTAATGATAATTAATAATAAATGATAAATAATGATGATTAATAATTTATTTAAGAAAAAGATGAAAATGTCAAAAGACTAATTCTATATATTTTCTTTATTAAGAAAAAAAAGATTAAAGTTTAAAACCTAAATTAAACTAACGTTAATTATTAGTTGTTTATTTACAAAAAAATTCAAATGGTGAAATTAAATATTAATTAAAAAAACATTTTTTGAGTCTCTGATTTTCTATGGGAAATTAATTTTAGTGAAATAATAATAATTTAAAAAAACAATTGAAAGAAATTAAAAGAAACAAAAGAAAATTAAATTGCCAAACCAAGGGGGGTATCAGGCCCATATGGAGGTGTTGGGAGGAATTCTGGCCCAAGAGACAAGGCCTTTGTTTGACTTTCCAGATTGAGTGCACGCTTGCTTGACTGGGCGTATGATAGGCTTCATTCTATAACCACTGGATTATTGATCAGGACATCTGGCAAACCAACGCGTGAGGGTGTATGGTGAAATACTGAACGAAGGCTGCACGTGAATATGTTAAAACAAAATATATGGATTATGTGGGGGGACCTGGGAATCGAACCCAGGTCCCTATACCTGCAAGACACGTTCTCCAACCAACTGAGCTACTTAGCGCGTTTGTAAACAATATAAGAAAGAATTATAATATATGAAAAAAAGACAACTATGCTGAAACAAAGAAAAAACGCGCTAATATTTGAATCTGCCAGTAGCGCTTGGACACCTCAGCTTTCTTCTTCGTTTTCACCTGCAATATGAATGAGATAGCGGGGGTTTTAAACCCCCACAAACTGAAAGTCCTGAAAATAGCGATTACGTGCACAACTAATATAAATTGAGCGCGAGGTTGCCATTCAAATCGTATTGAGCTCCTGAATTTAGCTGTATAGGTCTCAAGGTTTAATTTTTCCTCTACATGAAAGCCCTAATTTTCAAGCTTCTAAACCCTAAATTTTGTCCATGGTGGATTCTGATTTAGGCAGCGTTAATCCAATTGAACTGTACCAATCGCTTCAGTAGGTTAGTATTAGTGTAAATCAAACAAGAAACATGGTTAAAAGTGAGTGAATGATGATATGTCAAATTGTAAAACAAAGCAAACCGTGTGACTTCGTGGGGATGATTCTTTGCGCGTTTGGACTAGTTCTTGATTGGAATAGCTTCCTAGCAATGTCAGTAATGTAATGGAAAAGATTTTAGGCCTTGAATTGCCCTGCAAGTATGAAATCAGTTTCCAAGTTTTTATGAAAATTTTGCAAAGTGAGTATGTTGTTGCAGCAGCTTTTTTCGTGTGTGTCTGAATTAGGTTAGGTCTTGCATATGTATGTGATGAAAATTAGGTCAAAAATAAGCCCATGAATCCATTGCAATAATGTTTCATATCTTTGATTTTCAATTATGTATTTCCAATCTTTTTCCATTGAAACCCTTGACAATTATGGAAGATCTTCCTTTTTTGAATGAGAAACGACTTGCCAGCTTGCCCTAGTCACTTTTGCTGCACAAAAAGATCTTAAAAAGCATATCTTTGAATTTTCTTATATTTAAAACCAATTAAATGAATTAATATAAATATAAATCCAATTAATTAATTAAAAATAAGAAAATAAATTATTTTGAGCTCAATGGGTCGTGCATAGGCTTTGGGTAATGATTCAAGGAAGAATTTGAGGCCCATTAGCAAATTTGAAGCTTTTTAGGCAAAGTTGACTTTTGAAAATTCCCAAAATTTTCCCAACTTCTCCAATGCATATCTTGCTCAATTTTGAAGCTATGATCACGTTCTGGGACATTTTGGAAAGGTCTTGAAGTCCTCTAACCAATGTCTTTGGTCCCATGTCATTTTGATTTACCAATCTCAAGTTATGGTCTTTGACTTAAAGTGCCTTTTTGTTGACTTTTGAAAATGACCTATAATGTTGAAATTGATAACTTTTTGTGAGAGCATTTCTTGGACTTGGAGTGTGAAGATGAGTTGTAGTAAATGTCATCCCCTTCACAATGAGCTTTGGATGGCATTTTTCTGATAAACCATGAAGAAGTTATGCCTTGGTCAATTTGCAGTTTACTTTTCAGCTGTCCAAAAATAGAAAATTTTGCATCTTGAGACTTTTTGAGCCATGCTTGTGGAATCATGATCAAGAATTGATCAAATGATGATTGTGGCTTCAAAATAAGATGTTGACCAAAATTTTTGACTTTTGACTGTCAAATGACCATTTTACCCCTGCATTTGACTGTGGAGCTTTTAGGGCTTTTGACTGTGCAACTTGATGTTGTGAGCCCTGAAACTTGACATTTGGATGCTTGACAATGTATATAGGCAAGTGGGACTTGATTGGACCCTTGAGAACCTCATTTTCTTTGCCAGAACCAAAACCCTAATTTTGACTGTGTTAGGAGGCAATTGGACTGTGCAACCCTTGAGAGATTTTAAAGCTTGATCTTGCCAAATCTTGAAGAATATGGGAGGGAAAATTTTGGGGTACAACAGCAGCGACCTCTTTTTTTGATTTTATTATCCCTACTTTTTCCTGAACAGTTTCTTTTGTGATTACAGTCTGCAAGATGCCCTAGTTTTTTTTCTTAAGTCTCCTTCATAGGCTTTGACTTAGCAGGATTTTCTTTTGAAAAATAATGACTGACTGTTTTAATGATTATGCATAACCATCATCGTCTTCTGTTTTGGAATGATACCTCCGACACTACTTGTCATGTACAAGAGGAAGACTTGCGATTAGAATGCACCTTTGAATTAACTGAGAAACTACTCTGCCCCGGGTTATGATTAAGGGTTTTAGTTTGTGTGAAAATAAAAACTCCAGCTTCTTAGGCTCAAGGGGTTGACTAGGGATTATCTTCCTTATCACTCCACTGTTTAGGATTTGAAACAACGCCTATACATCGTCAGCGGGGGTCTTTCAAAAGCATATTATAGAGTGGTACGCATACCTTGCATTTGGATTGTACATTGGGGAAGTAGTGTTGGGATTCTGAGGAGGATCCTTCAATGTAATCAGCTTGGCCTCCAACACGTGTTGCAATGCTTAAGCCAATGACACGTTGATTTTGGTAAAGCTCCTTTTAGATGTATTCCGCTTATGCTGATTACCCTGTCGTTGTTGGCGAGGTTGTGATGTAACAACATTTTGGAAATGTCTACTCTCCACCAAGCCAACTTCTTGTCTCATTATGGGCTAATTAATAACTTGGTCCCCATCCTCGACTGTTTGCTTCATATGCTTACACCCATCTTGATGAAGCCTACTGATGTGAATCCTTAACTCTTCCTGTCCCCGAGCTAAGTTTTGGATGAGAGCCTTTTAATTACTCATCTAGATTCTCATCTTTTCCATCTCATCCTGCAGTTGTTCCAACTAGTCATCCTTGTTATTGTCAGGATGTTTCTTGGTCAAATTTCTGTTGAGGGGTGCTTTCTACTCTTCTTGCCCTTTGGATAGGTTCAGGGACATTTCCTTGAACTGAGCATCCTGAGTTTGGAGATCTCTGTTGTTCTGTTTGAGATCCATATTCCTTGCTGAAATAAACAGCGAGAACATAAGAAACCTATATTGGAAGATCTATTAGGTAATGACATGCAAGATGTATGGATGCAATGTTTTCAAGGATCTCGCGGGGTAAACACAAGAAAATGTCAAAAGTTGAATGTTGACTGCAACTTTGACGGAAGAACTTCGTATTTTTGAATGTACTTCTATGAGAAATAAGATCACCATATCGAGTGGGTCATAGCCCCTGACTCAAGTTATCGTGCTTTGGTCCTTTGACGACATTGGCTAGTGGAAAATAAATCCCCTTGCCCCTTGTTAGGCGTCTAGTTCATGATAACCTGCATCACATGCCCTTGAGGTCCTTGAAATGGTTAACGACATACTATGGTATGATGTTATGATGTGTATGTTATGCACCAAGCAAAAGTGTAAGGTGACAAAGACAAATAAGTCTTGCAAGAAATCTAGGTTAATGAATACAAACAAATCCTTCAAGGAAATCATGTTGTTAGATAATGAAAACTAACAAGCCCTGCAAGGAGTTCAAGTTGTTAGATAATGAAAGCAAACAAGTCACACAAACAACCCTAGGTTCAAGCTTGCATGGGGTTAATAGGAAAATACCCTCTTGAAGTTTAGTTGGTTCAACCTATCTTAGAAAGTAATCAGGTTCTAGGGGATCTCAATATCACTGATCTTTCTTATCGGGCATTATTTCAGCTCAGGAGGTCTTTTCTCGCGGCCGAAATATCCCAAAAGTCCGATCTCAATGAGTGTAGCATCGAGTATCAACCAATCATCAGCTTTATACTGAGGCCGACTATCTCACTACTTTCTAATTTCCAAGTTTGTTCAGCTAAGGTTCTAAGGTTCGTTAGTGCTTTATGACACCACACAACGGCCCGTATTCTCCTTGATTTAACACAAGGGATGTCGGTACCAACAAATGTGTCACACTAACGCAACCATCACTTCAACCATATCGGTCTACACCATACATTCTCCATGATCTATTGTTGCTTACGTAAAAGGTTCCCCAGATCCAGGTGTAGGATCTTTGTAACAACCCAAACAATCCATCAAGGATAAAGCATACAAAACACACAATGTAACGCAATCTAAAATGAACTAAACTCTAAGGTAACCCCACTTTATAAGTCTATCCCCAACAAATTCTCCAGTTATGTGATATGGTGGGAAAACTGACTGTTATACTGGTTTTGTGTTTGTATTTGCAAATGTTGTGGTAAGCAAGATTCGCCACCGACCTTTCTTTTATCCAACAAAGGAAAGGGTGAAAAGAACAGAAAGAGACCTTTCGAGATTATTTCTGAGTAAGGGGGTAGATTATGGAAAGGGAAGGTGTTAACACCCTTTCCATCCATAGTTATCTACAGGCTCTTAGATGCTTAGCTCATTTTTGAAATACCTTATGCTTTTATGTGTTTTGAAAGTGCCTTAGTGCGGAGATTCACTTTATGATAACTCTTGTATCAGTCCTCAAGAGTGTTTGTGATACGGTGGCCAGAACCGGACTGTTTTAGGAATGCTGGTTTGTGTTTTGTGTTTGTGTTTGCAAAATTTCGCGGTAAGCAATTGTCGCCATCGAATTTTATTTTATCCAACAGGAAAGGAAAAAAGCACAGAAAAATTCCTTTTTCGGGATTTTTTGAGTACGGGGGGTAGATTATAGAAAGGAAGGTATTAGTACCCTTTATATCCGTAGTTATCTACGGGCTCTTAGGTACTTCCTCATCATTTTAAAATTGCTTCTGTGTTTGTGTGATTTGAAAAGAGTTTTTTTTACTTCGATTTAACCCTTGCTTCTGTCTTCAAGAGTGTTACTAAGTGTTTTTGAGAACTTTATTTGAAAAGGAGTGTAAGTGTAAAAAAGTTTATTTGTTTTGAGCAAGTATTTAAGAGCTAATCTACCTACTCGAAAAAAGAATTGTTCTATGTTTGTTTCCTTTAGACAGCGCTATCCCACTATTAGTGAGTAGGTAGCATCATCGTCGAAATTTTAAGGGTCAATTCAAAAGGGACGTACGATCACTAAAGCAATGTTAGGACGTCTTAGTAGTAACCCTAATGTCTTAGATCAATTATTCGAGGCAACAATATCCGAGGCAACCTTTTCGAACGGGACTTTGATCTTTGCTTAGACAAAAGAGCAACCACTAAAGCATCCTATACTTAATGACCATTTACCGAAGGCAACCGAAGTGGGAGTGTACCCTAGGAGTGCGCATGTGCGAGTGATTCCATTTCAAGTTTATTATCTTTGCACATGTAGAGTTAGCTAACCGTTTTAAAGTTAATCACACATTCTTGTCATGCATCCCTATTATTCATACATCTAACAGTTAATATTTGCGGAATTTTAAAGTGCGAAAAGTAAGCTACGCTATTACAAGGCTTTGAGTATTTACATAGCCAAAAACAAACCCGTCAAAAAAAAATAAACGAAAGTAAAAGTCCTAATTAATCTATTACAACTTGTGAGCAATTACATTAATATGGAAAAATAAGATAAAGCGCGATGAATCGAGAACGGGAGAGAACTAGGGTTTTGACCCCTTTTAACCTAATTGAAAAGAAAAAAATGTTTTTGTTGTTTTTAATTTTTAAGAAAAAGAATAAGTTTTTTAATTAAATGCAAAATTAATTAGTAATTAAATTAATTAAAGAAAATAATTAAATCTAACCTATTTTTGTGTTTTTGGTTATTTTTAGAAAAAGAAAATAGAATTAAGTTAGAAACAAAAACCCTAATTGTTCTAATTGTTTTTAATTTATTTACAAAAATAATTAAAGTTACCTAAAATTAAATAATCTAATTCAATTAACTTTTGTATAAAAAATAAATATCCTAAATCTAATTGGGTGAAAAATATTATTTTTGTGATTTTTTGATAAAAAGAAAAATTAATTTGTTAGTAAAATAAATAAATAAATTAAATAATGGGTGTGATCGGTGGATCTGGAACTGACTTTTAACGCTGGTTCGCGAAATGTCGCGGAAGCAAGAGTCGCCACCGTCTTTTATTTTCTCCAAATGGAAAGGACAAAAGCACAGAAAAATTCCTTAAAGAGATTGCTCTCAGTTCGGGTGGTAGGTTTATAGAAAGGGAAGGTGTTAGCACCCTTTCTATCCATGGTTATCCATGGGCTCTTAGGTACTTGCTCTTATGTTTTCAAAAATTGTTTGCTTTTCAAATGTGTGTGGGTTTCGGAAAAGTTTCGTTTGAAAAATTTCTAAGTAACTCTTGTATCTGTCCTCAAGAGTGTATGAAAAATTTGTTTGAAAGCTTTTTGAAAGTGTCAGTGTGAAAAGTTATTTTGTTTGTTTTTTGAAGAGAGCAAGTACCCATGAGTCATCCACCCACCCTAAGGAATTAGGCTGTGTAAGAGTCCTTAAGATAGTGCCATCCCACCATTGAGAGGTAGGTAGCACCACCGTTGGAGGTGTTCGGGTCAATTCGAAGTTCGGGACATGGTGATCACCAGAGCAATGGGAAGACACCTTAGAAGCTACCCTCATGCCAGGTTCCCGGATCATGAGGACTTACTAAGACATCCTCTACTCGACGATCACCTTTCGAGGCAAGGCAACAGTGAGGCGTACCCTAGGGGTGGTGTGTGCGAATTGTGTGTCGTTTTCATTTGCATTTATCTTGTCATGTTATTGGTGTTCTACGCTTGTTTTTATTTTGTCCATAAATTCTTTCATGCTTTGATTTAACAGTTAAAAAATAGCGAGGAAAGTAAAAGTCTAAAGCTATTACAAACGGCGCGGGTCCACATCTCCAAAATTAACCAGGACCCGATTTGACAGAAAATAAATAAACAAAGTAAATAAAGAATTAAAAGTGCGAGTAATCAAATACATGGCTTCGGGAGAGATACATGAATATTTAAACGGAATAAAATAATATGCGAATGAATAATTAAATCGTAACGAGGGCGTTGGACCCTTTTGCAAAAATTAAATTACATGGAATTAATTAATTAAGAAAAATAAATGTTTTTAGTATTTTTTAGTATTTTAGGATTTAATAGAAAAAATTAATTGAAATTAAATGCTAACCCTAATTCTATTTTATTTTTAATTTATTAAGAAAACATTGAGTTTAATCTAAATTAACCCTAATTTTTATATACAAATTTAATTATGAAAATAAATAAAAATAATTAATATTAAATATTTATGAAAGAAAAATAAAAAAAAGGTGAAAAATTATTAATTAAACCCTAATTCTAAGGTTTTTTTAGATTTTATTATGAAAAGAATTAAAATTACAACCTAATTTAAAACTAAGTTTAATTACATGCAAATTTATTTAAGAAAATACTAAAATAAAAATTATTTATTGTTTTAACTCTTTTCTGATTTTTTATGATATTTTATATTTTGTGAAAATAATTAATTAACTAAACAAATAATAGTTAAAAGAAAAATAGAATTAATAAAAAAAGATAGCAAACCTAGGGGGTTCAGACCTCAAATAGGAGGCGATTCTTTAGAAATTCAGGCCCATTAAGACATTGGTCCGTTTGACTTTGGCATTAGCATGTGATGCATTGACTGGGACTTATCGTATACTTCAATCCATGGCCTTTGATCTGATGAAGCTGGACGCGTGGACATTGGATCTGGAAGGTGCATGGTGGTCTCCAGCACAAGCGCTACATGTGAACGTCAGTTGAAAAATAACAAATGGAAAGGGTGAAGACCTGGGATCGAACCCAGGTCATTAACATTACCAGTCTTATGCCTTGCCAGTGGAGCCAACTCACGCGTTTGATTAATAAGCAACTAACAAATATTATAAAAAGAAAACAAAAGGTTAGTGGGTCTGCGCGCGAATTTTAAACTGACCAATCCACGCCTCACACGTTATCGTCTTCCTCGCGTGGTTTTTTATTTTTCTGAAATACAAATACATTAAGCCACGGTTTTCCAACTGTTCTCTTAGGCACGCTTTGGAAAAATAGCGATTAGCTATTAGGTGCTCATAAATTGAGCGCGAGTATGGATTCTGCTTCGTCCAAGTGCGCTAAATTCAATGGCTTTGGTCTCAGCCTTCAATTTTGCCTTATTTCAAAACCCCCAATTTAAGGTCCTGTAAACCCTAAAATTCAATAATGGTATAATCGTGTACAAGGCATAAAAACATAATTAAACACATGGGTTAGCTTCAGAATAGCATGAGGAATGTAAATCAACAATTAAAACTTGCAATAAACGCATGAATGAAGATGCACGATTGTGAATTTTATTTGAAACAGTTGGACTCCACTGTACCAATTCCGGGCGTTTTGATGAATGTTCTTGATTGGGATACGTCCTATAATGCTTGAGGAAGCTAATGACACAGGTTTTGAGACTTGAATCGCCTTGCAAAGGTGTTTTCAGATTTGAGTTTCTTGCAAAAAATTTCAAGTTTGATGATCAATTTCTAGCGCAGCTTAATGGTCATCAGGACTAGGTTTTTGTTCCTTGTATAAGTAGTAATGAATTAGGTCAAAGAAATTGTCCAAAGATCCATGAATTAAAGGATTCAATATTTGATTTCTTCACCATGAAAATCAAATCTTTTTCCATGTGTTTTTGTACAAATCATGCTCAATCAATCCAAATCTTTCCTCATTTAGCTAGGCACGAAATCTTGAGGATAAAACATGCACAAAAAGATTGAAAAAACTTAGGTTAGCATTTTTCATGTATTTATTTTAATTTAAATGAATTATTATTAATAAAAATCCAAATAAATAAATAAAAAATGAATAAAAACTTCCCTTTGGGCCAAGTGGTCGTGCACATGCTTTGGATAGTGAATTGTGGAAGAAAAATGGGCCCATTAGCAAATTTAGGTCATTTGAATCAATGTTGACTTTTCAAAATATCCAAAAATTTCCCAACTTCCACAAGGCATAACTTGCTCCATTTTTAAGCTTTGCTCATGTTCTTGGACACTTTGGAAAGGTCTTTGAGTCCTCTAACCAATGCCTTTGGTCCCATGTCATTTTGATTTACCAATCTCAAGTTATGGCCTTTGACTTAAAGTCCCTTTTTGTTGACTTTTGAAAATGACCTATAATGTTGAAATTGATAACTTTTTGTGAGAGCATTTCTTGGACTTGAAGTATGAAGATGAGTTGTAGGAAATGTCTTTCTCTTCAAAATGAGCTTTGGATGGAATTTTTCTGATAATCCATGTGGAAGTTATGCCCTGGTCAATTTCAGTTGACTTTTTCAGCTGTCCAAATAAGGAAACTTTTGCATTTTGATGATTTTTGAGCCAAGCTCTGAGAATCATGATCAAGCATTGATCAAATGATGTTTGTGGCTTCAAAATGATATGTTGACCAAAAATTTGAACTTTTGACTGTCAAATGACCATTTTGCCCCTACAGTTGACTGTAGTGCAATTAGGGTTTTTGACTGTGCAATTTTGTGCTGAAAGTCTTGAAACTTGATATGAGGATACTTGACCATGTTTGTAGGCATGTGAGACTTGATTGGACCTTTAGAAACTTCATTTTCTTGACCAAAACAAAAACCCTAATCTTGACTGCTTATGAGGCCTTTGCATTGTGCAACCCTTGGGGAACTTTGCAGTTTGACTTGGCAAATCTTTGAAGAATATGGGAGGGCAAATTTTGGGGTACAACAGTTGCCCCTGTTCAATCTTCTTAGACCTGAGGATGCAGATTGGCTGACGTGCCTTTCGTAATCCGAGGGTGGAAGATGATTGAACACTAGAGTGCCCAGAAATTTGCGCTCACATAGTAACAGTGTGATGGAAATGGGCTTATAGATGCCATTTAGAGGTTGATGAATAGGATGATGGGCTTATAGATGCCATCTGGATGTTGATCACGTAAGAGATTCCTTAGCGAGAACCTGCATACCTGCAAAAGAAAAAAGAGTACCTGACACGTTGCAGGAACTGGTTTTCAGATGATTGGTATAGATGTGTCCTGACTGGTTGCGGGAGTTGGGTCTGGAGCTTCACAGGATGATGAATGAACCAGGGGTGGTTACTACCTTAGCATGAACAGTAAGAGAACCTTGGGTGACTTTAACTTCAACAACGCTCGTTGAGAAAATATGGGTGGGAATTACCATCTTCGCAGTATCGGGAAGAGAACCAATTGGCAATTATAATCTGAAAGGGAATTACATCTCACGCACCGTCGGGGAGAGAACCAAAGGAAATTATAACCTCAAAGAAAAACATAAAATGGAAATCTCATGCACCGTCGGAGAGAGAACCAATAGGAAATTATA
Source organism: Vicia faba (assembly GCA_948472305.1). Taxonomy (NCBI): domain Eukaryota; kingdom Viridiplantae; phylum Streptophyta; class Magnoliopsida; order Fabales; family Fabaceae; genus Vicia; species Vicia faba. The sequence continues at coordinate 882,100,172 of OX451741.1, read as the reverse complement.
GTCTCAAAGAAAACCCTAAAATGGAAATCTCATGCACCGTCGGAGAGAGAACCAATAGGAAATCATAATCTGAAAGAAAAACCTAAAATGGAAATCTCATGCACCGTCGGAGAGAGAACCAATAGGAAATCATAATCTCAAAGAAAAACCTAAAATGGAAATCTCATGCACCGTCGGAGAGAGAACCAATAGGAAATTATAATCTCAAAGAAAAACCTAAAATGGAAATCTCATGCACCGTCGGAGAGAGAACCAATAGGAAATTATAATCTCAAAGAAAAACCTAAAATGGAAATCTCATGCACCGTCGGAGAGAGAACCAATAGGAAATCATAATCTGAAAGAAAAACCTAAAATGGAAATCTCATGCACCGTCGGAGAGAGAACCAATAGGACATTATAATCTCAAAGAAAAACCTAAAATGGAAATCTCATGCACCGTCGGAGAGAGAACCAATAGGAAATTATAATCTTAAAGAAAAAACCTAAAATGGAAATCTCATGCACCGTCGGAGAGAGAACCAATAGGAAATCATAATCTGAAAGAAAAAACCTAAAATGGAAATATCATGCACCGTCGGAGAGAGAACCAATAGGACATTATAATCTCAAAGAAAAACCTAAAATGGAAATCTCATGCACCGTCGGAGAGAGAACCAATAGGAAATCATAATCTGAAAGAAAAACCTAAAATGGAAATCTCATGCACCGTCGGAGAGAGAACCAATAGGAAATCATAATCTCAAAGGAAAACCTAAAATGGAAATCTCATGCACCGTCGGAGAGAGAACCAATAGGAAATTATAATCTCAAAGAAAAACCTAAAATGGAAATCTCATGCACCGTCGGAGAGAGAACCAATAGGAAATTATAATCTCAAAAAAAAAACCTAAAATGGAAATCTCATGCACCGTCGGAGAGAGAACCAATAGGACATTATAATCTCAAAGAAAAACCTAAAATGGAAATCTCATGCACCGTCGGAGAGAGAACCAATAGGACATTATAATCTCAAAGAAAAACCTAAAATGGAAATCTCATGCACCGTCGGAGAGAGAACCAATAGGAAATTATAATCTTAAAGAAAACCTAAAATAACTTCTACTGAGTCTTCATCAGAAAAATCTGTTTGGAGTCGATTTAGCTGGACTAGAGAAGGCCTTGGACTGGATAAGAAATCTTTGGAGTTGATTAACTGAACCGGTCTAGGTCTTGAAATATGATTGAGAATTTAGCTGAATCTTTCCTGAAAGGTAAAAGTCAGTCATATGCAATGCATGACATGGATCAAGCAATGATGTTCTCAACATAAATGAGATTTGTACGATATGATGCGTCTATGCGTGCTATAATGATGTATGTGATGTTTTATGAATGTGTTTTTCGTCTAGGAAAGTAAATCCTTGACGGGTGCCGGGAAGTCACTCCTGGGCTGATATTGGAGAATAAGCTTTTACTTCCTCTGGGGATGATAATTGCAAGAATACCAGTAGGAGAAGATTACTCCGTTGGGGAATAAACTTGGCAAATGGAAGATTCTGCGGAGAGAAAAATACTCTAGCGACCATGGTGGGAAGCAATACTCTGTAGGGAGAGGAATGCTTTTGCTGAATTGTTGATGGTAACTTGTTGAGGATACTTTGTTGTGTTGGGAGTATTAATAGACTTCGCTGGGGATAAGAAGAACTGTGTTGACGACGACCTTTCCGTGGCTTTTGGCTGAGGATAACCCAGTTATATCCTGTTAAGGAAATAACTCTTTAAATAAAGCCGGGCGACGCGTTCGTGCTCTGAGAGGGATAAGCTTCCAGAATCTACTGGGGATAAGCTTACTGCTTGGGGGAGATGAATTCCAACTTTTCCTGGGGAAACTGGATTGGACTCTCCTGGGGAGATTTTGGACTGTAATTTTGTAAGTTGAAAGAGGGAACCTATGTAGGGTTTCCTGCTGATGAGCTCATATAAAACCGCATCTGAAATGGAAAAGGAACCTGTGTGGGGTTACTTTGATGATGAGTTCGTGTAAAACTTCGTTTTTAGAAAGGGAGAACCTGTGTAGGGTTTCTGGGTGACGAGTCCATGTAAAACTGCATATTGAAGAGAGGGAACCGGTGTAGGGTTGCTTGGTGTTGAGTTCGTGTAAAACTACGTCCGGAGAAGGAGAACCTGTGTAGGGTTGCCTGGTGAGGTAAGTTCGTGTAAAACTTCTTGATGAACCGGGGTGAGGTTATCTTGAGATAAGTCCATGTAAGACTTCTGGGGGAACCGGGGTTAGGTTGCCGCAGGATAAGTTCGTGTAAAACTTCTGGACGAACCGAGGTAAGGTCATCTTGAGATAGGTCCATGTAAGACTTCTGGAGGAACCGGGGTTGGGTTACTACAGGATAAGTTCGTGTAAAACTTCTGGAGGAACCGGGGTTAGGTTACCTTGAGATATATCCGTGTAAGATTTCTTGATGAACCGGGGTAAGGTTACTTGAGATAAGTCCATGTGAGACTTCTAGGGAACCGGGGTTAGGTTACCTTGAGATAGATCCGTGTAAGATTTCTTGATGAACCGGGGTAAGGTTACTTGAGATAAATCCATGTAAGATTTCTGGGAGGAACCGGGGTTAGGTTACCTTGGGATAAATCCATGTAAGATTTCTTGATGAACCGGGGTAAGGTTACTTGAGATAAGTCCATGTGAGACTTCTGGGGGAACCGGGGTTAGGTTACCTTGAGATAGATCCGTGTAAGATTTCTAGATGAACCGGGGTAAGGTTGCTTCGGGATAAGTTCGTGTAAAACTTCTGGATGAACCGGGGTAAGGTTACTTGTGGAGGGTGAGTCTGTGTAAGACTTCGTCTGAAAATTGAGAAGGAGCCGGTGTAGGGTTGCATGATTTTGATTAAGTGGATGGTTGTCCTGTTTGGTTTCGGATGTTAACCCATGATCTGGAATTTGTAAAGGTAGATGGTAATCATCCTTATGTTGATCTTTCCTTTGTACTTTGGTTGACGGAGCAATTAGATCGCCTGGATAACTTATTATTGCCCCTGTTTCGGAGATGAGGGAAGAGGATACCTGTGTGGGTGATTGACAAATCTTCGGGTAGACAAGTGATGAGATACCGGAACATAGTCGTACGCTTTGATCCCTAACTTTTGCCCGGACAGCCCTTTCGGGTTTTCAGTCCACCGGGATACCCATTTTTGCCCAAGCCGCCTTTTCAGGTTTTCGACTTGCCGGGTGTACATATTTTCCATTTTCATCCCTTCATTTTTCCCGAACCCTTTTGGTTCGCCGGGAAGCCCTTATTTTTGCCTAGGTATGTCAACCTAGCCGGTCTTTGATTATGCGTGGTATTTTTTCGACTATGTCCGTGCTTTTAGAACGTAGGGAGTTGCCCCTGTTAGAAGTGTTTTGTCCTGCCACCAGGAGGTGTTTGATCAGGCAAGATTCGTTGTTGGAGTGCCCCAAATGACTCAGGCGGAGATTTGCCCCAGGTTGTTTGGTCTTTGAGAGATTCTCCGAATCTTGACTGAATTGCCCCAGATAATGGACCATGGTCATGTCTGCCCCTTGATTGGAGGTACTTCTGTTCATTAGGCATTCGTCGTGCGAACTTCTATGCTGTTCAAACAAAAAGTCATATGCAAACAAAGTTATGTTAAAAACGCAAAGCCTATGTCTGTCTTGAGGATTTTGAAAATGCATTCTTTTTTCATAAAACAAATGAATGTTTGTAAAACGTGATGTCAACTCCTTCTTTATAGTAAGCCTTAAGGAGTCAGGATACCTTTCGTAACATTATGCTTTCGAATTAACCCATGCTTCAGCTAGGACTTTTAAGGGTTATAACGTGGCATGGTTCACGGTTTAAGAAACAAAGGATAAAGGCTCAAATTTTATTTGTACCCACCCGCTCTTCATGATGTTCTCCAAACCTAAACTCAGTTGATCATACGTTAGACCTTGTTTGAGTCTTTGCTCTGATTTTCCGGTGATGATTCGGATGTTGATAACTTATTTTGAATAGGCAGTCATTCCTTTTTTGTTGAGGGTTTGTAAGACCTCTTTCTTGATTTTTGTTATCCCTTTCTTTTTGCCTGAACTGTTTCCTTTTTTGGAATTACAGTCAACGGGATGCCCTCGTTTTGTAAGTCTCCTTCATAGGTTTTGACTTAATGGGTTCTTATTTTGAAAGATCATGACTGCCTTTCTTTATTGATTATTCGGAACCATCACTGTCTTTCGTTTTTTTTTTGTAAGGACCTCTTTGGTGCCGTTTTGTTATGCACTTGGATCAACTGAGAGACTACCCTGCCCCAGGTTATGATTAAGGGTTTTAAATTTCGAAAAGAAAAACTCCTACTTCTTTGGCTCAGATGGGTTGACGAGGGATTATCTTCCTTATAACTCCAGTGTTTAGGGATTGAAACAATGCCTGTACCTCATCAGCGGGGTCTGTTCAAAAGCATACTGTAGATTATGGTATCGTTTTCGTCATCCTCCCTCAAGAGGCTTAGAGTTTTAGATCCAGAGTTGACATCAGAAAAAATATGAAAATAATTTGCATATAGTGAATGCGAATATATTGATTCAAAATAGACATAAGCGATGCATCAATGAACTAACAACGTTTAATCATGAATAAATGTTTGAACAGTTAAAAGAAAGTTACAACTTGAAAATTCTAATAAACACAAGTCTTCCAATCTCAGGGCTTATCACTTCGACTGGTGCATCTTGTAGGGATGGCAGGAGCATTCAGCCTGGCCCATCTGGGTGAAATCCACAGCTCTTTCATTGATCAGATCTTGAATTTTATTCTTCAAAGCCCAGCAGTCGTCGGTGTCATGTCCTGGACTGTTAGAATGGTATGCACATCTTTCCTCAGGATTGTACTTTAGAGAGGTTGTATTGAGACGCCTAGGAGGGTCCCTTAACGTCACCAGATTTAACCTCAACAATTGTTGTAAAGCTTGAGACTGTGACACATTGAGCTTGGTGAACTGCCTTTTAGGCTTGTCCGGCTTGCTCTGATCAGCCCGTTGTTCATGGCGAGGTCGTTGTTGGACCTGTGAAGTAGTAGCAGCTCGGAGAGGCCCATTCATTAAACCAACCCTTTGACTTCTTGGAGGCTGATTAATGACTTGGTCCCTGACTTGGACTGGTTGCTTCATGTTGGATCTGTCTTGGTGGAGTTGACTGATCACGGTCCTCAACTCTTCCTGCTCCCGAGCTAAACCTTGAATGAGGGCCCTTTGCCCCAGCATCTGGGTTTTCAATGTGTCTACCTCAGCTTGTAGACGTTTCAGCTGTTCGTCCTTGTCATCTTCAGGATTCTTTCTGATCCGATTCCCCATGAGGAGTGTCCTCAACTCTTCCTGCCCCTTGGATAGGCTTAGAAAGATCTCCTTGAACTGAGCCTCTTGAGCAAGAAGGTCCTGGTTATCTTGTTGGGAAGCCATTGCTGAAATAAACAGCGAGAAAGGTAAGTGACCTGCAACAAGGATACCTGTTATGCAACGATATGTATGATATGCATGCAATGATTTCAAGGACCTCGCGGGGTAGACAAGAAAATTGTTAGAATTTGGGTCCGGTAGCTTGATTGAAGGAACTTCATGTTTGTTGAGAGTCCTTCGTCAAGGGTCAAAGGCTCACCATATCCAGTGGGTCATAGCCCCTGACTTTAGTCATCATGTCTGGTTTTGATTTCCAAACAAACTTGGTTAAGGGAACCTTCTTCAAGAGTCAGAGCTCACCATATCAAGTGGATCATAGCCCCTGACAATTTGGGCTAGAGGGAAATAAATCCTCTTTGCCCCTTGCTAGATGTTTGATTCATCATGACCTGCATCACAAGCCCTTGAGATCCTTGAAATGGGTTAGGATGTATGCAATGGTATGATGTCATGATGCATGGGGTAATGTAGGTAACCCTGTTATGAGCCCTTATTAAGGACTATAAACAGAAACCTGCAAGAAACTCAAGTAAAACCTGTCATGAGTCCCAGTTGAGGACTAAAACAAAACCTGCAAGGAACACGTATTAGGTAACAGGCATGCAGATAGTCAAGTACGAAGGCACACAAGTCACACAAGAGAAGCCCTTAGAGTTTAGGCCAGCATGAGGTCTAGGTATTACCCTCTTTCAGTTGGTTGGTTCATACCTGTCCTATCAAAGTAACCGGGTTCTTAGAGGATCCCAATATCATTGACTACCCTCAATCGGTCATAACTCCAGCATCGTAATCTTTTCTTGCGGCCAGAACCATCACGAGAGTTTAGCCTCAATGGGCGTAGCATACTGCTACTGTTCTAATGGCCAAGTTGGGTCATGTAAGGTTCTAAGGTCTGTTGGTGCTTAATGACTCCTTGGAAGACCCATATTCTCCCCGTTTCAACACGAGGGATATCGGTACAGACCAAGGCGCCACACCAACGTAGCCACTGCTTCACCCATGTCGGTATACGCCGGACAGGTCCCTCACAGCTTATGCTACCTAAACAGGGTATCCCCAGATCCGGGTTAGGATCTATGTAACTCCCATGCAACCCACAAAGTTAAAGCAGACAAGTCAATACAATTGAAAACACAGTTATGAACTACCCTAAGGTACACCTCACTTTATAAAGAGTCCCCAGCAGAGTCGCCAGTTCTGTGATCGGTGGATCTGGAACTGAATGTTTAACGCTGGTTCGCGAAATGTCGCGGAAGCAAGAGTCGCCACCGTCTTTTATTTTCTCCAAATGGAAAGGACAAAAGCACAGAAAAATTCCTTAAAGAGATTGCTCTCGGTTCGGGAGGTAGGTTTATAGAAAGGGAAGGTGTTAGCACCCTTTCTATCCATGGTTATCCATGGGCTCTTAGGTACTTGCTCTTATGTTTTCAAAAATTGTTTGCTTTTCAAATGTGTGTGGGTTTCGGAAAAGTTTCGTTTGAAAAATTTCTAAGTAACTCTTGTATCTGTCCTCAAGAGTGTATGAAAAATTTGTTTGAAAGCTTTTTGAAAGTGTCAGTGTGAAAAGTTGTTTTGTTTGTTTTTTGAAGAGAGCAAGTACCCATGAGTCATCCACCCACCCTAAGGAATTAGGCTGTGTAAGAGTCCTTAAGATAGTGCCATCCCACCATTGAGAGGTAGGTAGCACCACCATTGGAGGTGTTCGGGTCAATTCGAAGTTCGGGACATGGTGATCACCAGAGCAATGGGAATACACCTTAGAAGCTACCCTCATGCCAGGTTCCCGGATCATGAGGACTTACTAAGACATCCTCTACTCGACGATCACCTTTCGAGGCAAGACAACAGTGAGGCGTACCCTAGGGGTGGTGTGTGCGAATTGTGTGTCGTTTTCATTTGCATTTATCTTGTCATGTTATTGGTGTTCTACGCTTGTTTTTATTTTGTCCATACATTCTTTCATGCTTTGATTTAACAGTTAAAAAATAGCGAGGAAAGTAAAAGTCTAAAGCTATTACAAACGGCGCGGGTCCACATCGCCAAAATTAACCAGGACCCGATTTGACAGAAAATAAATAAACAAAGTAAATAAAGAATTAAAAGTGCGAGTAATCAAATACATGGCTTCGGGAGAGATACATGAATATTTAAACGGAATAAAATAATATGCGAATGAATAATTAAATCGTAACGAGGGCGTTGGACCCTTTTGCAAAAATTAAATTACATGGAATTAATTAATTAAGAAAAAGAAATGTTTTTAGTATTTTTTAGTATTTTAGGATTTAATAGAAAAAATTAATTGAAATTAAATGCTAACCCTAATTCTATTTTATTTTTAATTTATTAAGAAAACATTGAGTTTAATCTAAATTAACCCTAATTTTTATATACAAATTTAATTATGAAAATAAATAAAAATAATTAATATTAAATATTTATGAAAGAAAAATAAAAAAAAGGTGAAAAATTATTAATTAAACCCTAATTCTAAGTTTTTTTTAGATTTTATTATGAAAAGAATTAAAATTACAACCTAATTTAAAACTAAGTTTAATTACATGCAAATTTATTTAAGAAAATACTAAAATAAAAATTATTTATTGTTTTAACTCTTTTCTGATTTTTTATGATATTTTATATTTTGTGAAAATAATTAATTAACTAAACAAATAATAGTTAAAAGAAAAATAGAATTAATAAAAAAAGATAGCAAACCTAGGGGGTTCAGACCTCAAATAGGAGGCGATTCTTTAGAAATTCAGGCCCATTAAGACATTGGTCCGTTTGACTTTGGCATTAGCATGTGATGCATTGACTGGGACTTATCGTATACTTCAATCCATGGCCTTTGATCTGATGAAGCTGGACGCGTGGACATTGGATCTGGAAGGTGCATGGTGGTCTCCAGCACAAGCGCTACATGTGAACGTCAGTTGAAAAATAACAAATGGAAAGGGTGAAGACCTGGGATCGAACCCAGGTCATTAACATTACCAGTCTTATGCCTTGCCAGTGGAGCCAACTCACGCGTTTGATTAATAAGCAACTAACAAATATTATAAAAAGAAAACAAAAGGTTAGTGGGTCTGCGCGCGAATTTTAAACTGACCAATCCACGCCTCACACGTTATCGTCTTCCTCGCGTGGTTTTTTATTTTTCTGAAATACAAATACATTAAGCCACGGTTTTCCAACTGTTCTCTTAGGCACGCTTTGGAAAAATAGCGATTAGCTATTAGGTGCTCATAAATTGAGCGCGAGTATGGATTCTGCTTCGTCCAAGTGCGCTAAATTCAATGGCTTTGGTCTCAGCCTTCAATTTTGCCTTATTTCAAAACCCCCAATTTAAGGTCCTGTAAACCCTAAAATTCAATAATGGTATAATCGTGTACAAGGCATAAAAACATAATTAAACACATGGGTTAGCTTCAGAATAGCATGAGGAATGTAAATCAACAATTAAAACTTGCAATAAACGCATGAATGAAGATGCACGATTGTGAATTTTATTTGAAACAGTTGGACTCCACTGTACCAATTCCGGGCGTTTTGATGAATGTTCTTGATTGGGATACGTCCTATAATGCTTGAGGAAGCTAATGACACAGGTTTTGAGACTTGAATCGCCTTGCAAAGGTGTTTTCAGATTTGAGTTTCTTGCAAAAAATTTCAAGTTTGATGATCAATTTCTAGCGCAGCTTAATGGTCATCAGGACTAGGTTTTTGTTCCTTGTATAAGTAGTAATGAATTAGGTCAAAGAAATTGTCCAAAGATCCATGAATTAAAGGATTCAATATTTGATTTCTTCACCATGAAAATCAAATCTTTTTCCATGTGTTTTTGTACAAATCATGCTCAATCAATCCAAATCTTTCCTCATTTAGCTAGGCACGAAATCTTGAGGATAAAACATGCACAAAAAGATTGAAAAAACTTAGGTTAGCATTTTTCATGTATTTATTTTAATTTAAATGAATTATTATTAATAAAAATCCAAATAAATAAATAAAAAATGAATAAAAACTTCCCTTTGGGCCAAGTGGTCGTGCACATGCTTTGGATAGTGAATTGTGGAAGAAAAATGGGCCCATTAGCAAATTTAGGTCATTTGAATCAATGTTGACTTTTCAAAATATCCAAAAATTTCCCAACTTCCACAAGGCATAACTTGCTCCATTTTTAAGCTTTGCTCATGTTCTTGGACACTTTGGAAAGGTCTTTGAGTCCTCTAACCAATGCCTTTGGTCCCATGTCATTTTGATTTACCAATCTCAAGTTATGGCCTTTGACTTAAAGTCCCTTTTTGTTGACTTTTGAAAATGACCTATAATGTTGAAATTGATAACTTTTTGTGAGAGCATTTATTGGACTTGAAGTATGAAGATGAGTTGTAGGAAATGTCTTTCTCTTCAAAATGAGCTTTGGATGGAATTTTTCTGATAATCCATGTGGAAGTTATGCCCTGGTCAATTTCAGTTGACTTTTTCAGCTGTCCAAATAAGGAAACTTTTGCATTTTGATGATTTTTGAGCCAAGCTCTGAGAATCATGATCAAGCATTGATCAAATGATGTTTGTGGCTTCAAAATGATATGTTGACCAAAAATTTGAACTTTTGACTGTCAAATGACCATTTTGCCCCTACAGTTGACTGTAGTGCAATTAGGGTTTTTGACTGTGCAATTTTGTGCTGAAAGTCTTGAAACTTGATATGAGGATACTTGACCATGTTTGTAGGCATGTGAGACTTGATTGGACCTTTAGAAACTTCATTTTCTTGACCAAAACAAAAACCCTAATCTTGACTGCTTATGAGGCCTTTGCATTGTGCAACCCTTGGGGAACTTTGCAGTTTGACTTGGCAAATCTTTGAAGAATATGGGAGGGAAAATTTTGGGGTACAACAGTTGCCCCTGTTCAATCTTCTTAGACCTGAGGATGCAGATTGGCTGACGTGCCTTTCGTAATCCGAGGGTGGAAGATGATTGAACACTAGAGTGCCCAGAAATTTGCGCTCACATAGTAACAGTGTGATGGAAATGGGCTTATAGATGCCATTTAGAGGTTGATGAATAGGATGATGGGCTTATAGATGCCATCTGGATGTTGATCGCGTAAGAGATTCCTTAGCGAGAACCTGCATACCTGCAAAAGAAAAAAGAGTACCTGACACGTTGCAGGAACTGGTTTTCAGATGATTGGTATAGATGTGTCCTGACTGGTTGCGGGAGTTGGGTCTGGAGCTTCACAGGATGATGAATGAACCAGGGGTGGTTACTACCTTAGCATGAACAGTAAGAGAACCTTGGGTGACTTTAACTTCAACAACGCTCGTTGAGAAAATCTGGGTGGGAATTACCATCTTCGCAGTATCGGGAAGAGAACCAATTGGCAATTATAATCTGAAAGGGAATTACATCTCACGCACCGTCGGGGAGAGAACCAAAGGAAATTATAACCTCAAAGAAAAACCTAAAATGGAAATCTCATGCACCGTCGGAGAGAGAACCAATAGGAAATTATAGTCTCAAAGAAAACCCTAAAATGGAAATCTCATGCACCGTCGGAGAGAGAACCAATAGGAAATCATAATCTGAAAGAAAAACCTAAAATGGAAATCTCATGCACCGTCGGAGAGAGAACCAATAGGAAATCATAATCTCAAAGAAAAACCTAAAATGGAAATCTCATGCACCGTCGGAGAGAGAACCAATAGGAAATTATAATCTCAAAGAAAAACCTAAAATGGAAATCTCATGCACCGTCGGAGAGAGAACCAATAGGAAATTATAATCTCAAAGAAAAACCTAAAATGGAAATCTCATGCACCGTCGGAGAGAGAACCAATAGGAAATCATAATCTGAAAGAAAAACCTAAAATGGAAATCTCATGCACCGTCGGAGAGAGAACCAATAGGACATTATAATCTCAAAGAAAAACCTAAAATGGAAATCTCATGCACCGTCGGAGAGAGAACCAATAGGAAATTATAATCTTAAAGAAAAAACCTAAAATGGAAATCTCATGCACCGTCGGAGAGAGAACCAATAGGAAATCATAATCTGAAAGAAAAAACCTAAAATGGAAATCTCATGCACCGTCGGAGAGAGAACCAATAGGACATTATAATCTCAAAGAAAAACCTAAAATGGAAATCTCATGCACCGTCGGAGAGAGAACCAATAGGAAATCATAATCTGAAAGAAAAACCTAAAATGGAAATCTCATGCACCGTCGGAGAGAGAACCAATAGGAAATCATAATCTCAAAGAAAAACCTAAAATGGAAATCTCATGCACCGTCGGAGAGAGAACCAATAGGAAATTATAATCTCAAAGAAAAACCTAAAATGGAAATCTCATGCACCGTCGGAGAGAGAACCAATAGGAAATTATAATCTCAAAAAAAAAACCTAAAATGGAAATCTCATGCACCGTCGGAGAGAGAACCAATAGGACATTATAATCTCAAAGAAAAACCTAAAATGGAAATCTCATGCACCGTCGGAGAGAGAACCAATAGGACATTATAATCTCAAAGAAAAACCTAAAATGGAAATCTCATGCACCGTCGGAGAGAGAACCAATAGGAAATTATAATCTTAAAGAAAACCTAAAATAACTTCTACTGAGTCTTCATCAGAAAAATCTGTTTGGAGTCGATTTAGCTGGACTAGAGAAGGCCTTGGACTGGATAAGAAATCTTTGGAGTTGATTAACTGAACCGGTCTAGGTCTTGAAATATTATTGAGAATTTAGCTGAATCTTTCCTGAAAGGTAAAAGTCAGTCATATGCAATGCATGACATGGATCAAGCAATGATGTTCTCAACATAAATGAGATTTGTACGATATGATGCGTCTATGCGTGCTATAATGATGTATGTGATGTTTTATGAATGTGTTTTTCGTCTAGGAAAGTAAATCCTTGACGGGTGCCGGGAAGTCACTCCTGGGCTGATATTGGAGAGTAAGCTTTTACTTCCGCTGGGGATGATAATTGCAAGAATACCAGTAGGAGAAGATTACTCCGTTGGGGAATAAACTTGGCAAATGGAAGATTCTGCGGAGAGAAAAATACTCTAGCGACCATGGTGGGAAGCAATACTCTGTAGGGAGAGGAATGCTTTTGCTGAATTGTTGATGGTAACTTGCTGAGGATACTTTGTTGTGTTGGGAGTATTAATAGACTTCGCTGGGGATAAGAAGAACTGTGTTGACGACGACCTTTCCGTGGCTTTTGGCTGAGGATAACCCAGTTATATCCTGTTAAGGAAATAACTCTTTAAATAAAGTCAGGCGACGCGTTCGTGCTCTGAGAGGGATAAGCTTCCAGAATCTACTGGGGATAAGCTTACTGCTTGGGGGAGATGAATTCCAACTTTTCCTGGGGAAACTGGATTGGACTCTCCTGGGGAGATTTTGGACTGTAATTTTGTAAGTTGAAAGAGGGAACCTATGTAGGGTTTCCTGCTGATGAGCTCATATAAAACCACATCTGAAATGGAAAAGGAACCTGTGTGGGGTTACTTTGATGATGAGTTCGTGTAAAACTTCGTTTTTAGAAAGGGAGAACCTGTGTAGGGTTTCTGGGTGACGAGTCCATGTAAAACTGCATCTTGAAGAGAGGGAACCGGTGTAGGGTTGCTTGGTGTTGAGTTCGTGTAAAACTACGTCCGGAGAAGGAGAACCTGTGTAGGGTTGCCTGGTGAGGTAAGTTCGTGTAAAACTTCTTGATGAACCGGGGTGAGGTTATCTTGAGATAAGTCCATGTAAGACTTCTGGGGGAACCGGGGTTAGGTTGCCGCAGGATAAGTTCGTGTAAAACTTCTGGACGAACCGAGGTAAGGTCATCTTGAGATAGGTCCATGTAAGACTTCTGGAGGAACCGGGGTTGGGTTACTACAGGATAAGTTCGTGTAAAACTTCTGGAGGAACCGGGGTTAGGTTACCTTGAGATATATCCGTGTAAGATTTCTTGATGAACCGGGGTAAGGTTACTTGAGATAAGTCCATGTGAGACTTCTAGGGGAACCGGGGTTAGGTTACCTTGAGATAGATCCGTGTAAGATTTCTTGATGAACCGGGGTAAGGTTACTTGAGATAAATCCATGTAAGATTTCTGGGAGGAACCGGGGTTAGGTTACCTTGGGATAAATCCATGTAAGATTTCTTGATGAACCGGGGTAAGGTTACTTGAGATAAGTCCATGTGAGACTTCTGGGGGAACCGGGGTTAGGTTACCTTGAGATAGATTCGTGTAATATTTCTAGATGAACCGGGGTAAGGTTGCTTCGGGATAAGTTCGTGTAAAACTTCTGGATGAACCGGGGTAAGGTTACTTGTGGAGGGTGAGTCTGTGTAAGACTTCGTCTGAAAATTGAGAAGGAGCCGGTGTAGGGTTGCATGATTTTGATTAAGTGGATGGTTGTCCTGTTTGGTTTCGGATGTTAACCCATGATCTGGAATTTGTAAAGGTAGATGGTAATCATCCTTATGTTGATCTTTCCTTTGTACTTTGGTTGACGGAGCAATTAGATCGCCTGGATAACTTATTATTGCCCCTGTTTCGGAGATGAGGGAAGAGGATACCTGTGTGGGTGATTGACAAATCTTCGGGTAGACAAGTGATGAGATACCGGAACATAGTCGTACGCTTTGATCCCTAACTTTTGCCCGGACAGCCCTTTCGGGTTTTCAGTCCACCGGGATACCCATTTTTGCCCAAGCCGCGTTTTCAGGTTTTCGACTTGCCGGGTGTACATATTTTCCATTTTCATCCCTTCATTTTTCCCGAACCCTTTTGGTTCGCCGGGAAGCCCTTATTTTTGCCTAGGTATGTCAACCTAGCCGGTCTTTGATTATGCGTAGTATTTTTTCGACTATGTCCGTGCTTTTAGAACGTAGGGAGTTGCCCCTGTTAGAAGTGTTTTGTCCTGCCACCAGGAGGTGTTTGATCAGGCAAGATTCGTTGTTGGAGTGCCCCAAATGACTCAGGCGGAGATTTGCCCCAGGTTGTTTGGTCTTTGAGAGATTCTCCGAATCTTGACTGAATTGCCCCAGATAATGGACCATGGTCATGTCTGCCCCTTGATTGGAGGTACTTCTGTTCATTAGGCATTCGTCGTGCGAACTTCTATGCTGTTCAAACAAAAAGTCATATGCAAACAAAGTTATGTTAAAAACGCAAAGCCTATGTCTGTCTTGAAGATTTTGAAAATGCATTCTTTTTTCATAAAACAAATGAATGTTTGTAAAACGTGATGTCAACTCCTTCTTTATAGTAAGCCTTAAGGAGTCAGGATACCTTTCGTAACATTATGCTTTCGAATTAACCCATGCTTCAGCTAGGACTTTTAAGGGTTATAACGTGGCATGGTTCACGGTTTAAGAAACAAAGGATAAAGGCTCAAATTTTATTTGTACCCACCCGCTCTTCATGATGTTCTCCAAACCTAAACTCAGTTGATCATACGTTAGACCTTGTTTGAGTCTTTGCTCTGATTTTCCGGTGATGATTCGGATGTTGATAACTTATTTTGAATAGGCAGTCATTCCTTTTTTGTTGAGGGTTTGTAAGACCTCTTTCTTGATTTTTGTTATCCCTTTCTTTTTGCCTGAACTGTTTCCTTTTTTGGAATTACAGTCAGCGGGATGCCCTCGTTTTGTAAGTCTCCTTCATAGGTTTTGACTTAATGGGTTCTTATTTTGAAAGATCATGACTGCCTTTCTTTATTGATTATTCGGAACCATCACTGTCTTTCGTTTTTTTTTTTGTAAGGACCTCTTTGGTGCCGTTTTGTTATGCACTTGGATCAACTGAGAGACTACCCTGCCCCAGGTTATGATTAAGGGTTTTAAATTTCGAAAAGAAAAACTCCTACTTCTTTGGCTCAGATGGGTTGATGAGGGATTATCTTCCTTATAACTCCAGTGTTTAGGGATTGAAACAATGCCTGTACCTCATCAGCGGGGTCTGTTCAAAAGCATACTGTAGATTATGGTATCGTTTTCGTCATCCTCCCTCAAGAGGCTTAGAGTTTTAGATCCAGAGTTGACATCAGAAAAAATATGAAAATAATTTGCATATAGTGAATGCGAATATATTGATTCAAAATAGACATAAGCGATGCATCAATGAACTAACAATGTTTAATCATGAATAAATGTTTGAACAGTTAAAAGAAAGTTACAACTTGAAAATTCTAATAAACACAAGTCTTCCAATCTCAGGGCTTATCACTTCGACTGGTGCATCTTGTAGGGATGGCAGGAGCATTCAGCCTGGCCCATCTGGGTGAAATCCACAGCTCTTTCATTGATCAGATCTTGAATTTTATTCTTCAAAGCCCAGCAGTCGTTGGTGTCATGTCCTGGACTGTTAGAATGGTATGCACATCTTTCCTCAGGATTGTACTTTAGAGAGGTTGTATTGAGACGCCTAGGAGGGTCCCTTAACGTCACCAGATTTAACCTCAACAATTGTTGTAAAGCTTGAGACTGTGACACATTGAGCTTGGTGAACTGCCTTTTAGGCTTGTCCGGCTTGCTCTGATCAGCCCGTTGTTCATGGCGAGGTCGTTGTTGGACCTGTGAAGTAGTAGCAGCTCGGAGAGGCCCATTCATTAAACCAACCCTTTGACTTCTTGGAGGCTGATTAATGACTTGGTCCCTGACTTGGACTGGTTGCTTCATGTTGGATCTGTCTTGGTGGAGTTGACTGATCACGGTCCTCAACTCTTCCTGCTCCCGAGCTAAACCTTGAATGAGGGCCCTTTGCCCCAGCATCTGGGTTTTCAATGTGTCTACCTCAGCTTGTAGACGTTTCAGCTGTTCGTCCTTGTCATCTTCAGGATTCTTTCTGATCCGATTCCCCATGAGGAGTGTCCTCAACTCTTCCTGCCCCTTGGATAGGCTTAGAAAGATCTCCTTGAACTGAGCCTCTTGAGCAAGAAGGTCCTGGTTATCTTGTTGGGAAGCCATTGCTGAAATAAACAGCGAGAAAGGTAAGTGACCTGCAACAAGGATACCTGTTATGCAACGATATGTATGATATGCATGCAATGATTTCAAGGACCTCGCGGGGTAGACAAGAAAATTGTTAGAATTTGGGTCCGGTAGCTTGATTGAAGGAACTTCATGTTTGTTGAGAGTCCTTCGTCAAGGGTCAAAGGCTCACCATATCCAGTGGGTCATAGCCCCTGACTTTAGTCATCATGTCTGGTTTTGATTTCCAAACAAACTTGGTTAAGGGAACCTTCTTCAAGAGTCAGAGCTCACCATATCAAGTGGGTCATAGCCCCTGACAATTTGGGCTAGAGGGAAATAAATCCTCTTTGCCCCTTGCTAGATGTTTGATTCATCATGACCTGCATCACAAGCCCTTGAGATCCTTGAAATGGGTTAGGATGTATGCAATGGTATGATGTCATGATGCATGGGGTAATGTAGGTAACCCTGTTATGAGCCCTTATTAAGGACTATAAACAGAAACCTGCAAGAAACTCAAGTAAAACCTGTCATGAGTCCCAGTTGAGGACTAAAACAAAACCTGCAAGGAACACGTATTAGGTAACAGGCATGCAGATAGTCAAGTACGAAGGCACACAAGTCACACAAGAGAAGCCCTTAGAGTTTAGGCCAGCATGAGGTCTAGGTATTACCCTCTTTCAGTTGGTTGGTTCATACCTGTCCTATCAAAGTAACCGGGTTCTTAGAGGATCCCAATATCATTGACTACCCTCAATCGGTCATAACTCCAGCATCGCAATCTTTTCTTGCGGCCAGAACCATCACGAGAGTTTAGCCTCAATGGGCGTAGCATACTGCTACTGTTCTAATGGCCAAGTTGGGTCATGTAAGGTTCTAAGGTCTGTTGGTGCTTAATGACTCCTTGGAAGACCCATATTCTCCCCGTTTCAACACGAGGGATATCGGTACAGACCAAGGCGCCACACCAACGTAGCCACTGCTTCACCCATGTCGGTATACGCCGGACAGGTCCCTCACAGCTTATGCTACCTAAACAGGGTATCCCCAGATCCGGGTTAGGATCTATGTAACTCCCATGCAACCCACAAAGTTAAAGCAGACAAGTCAATACAATTGAAAACACAGTTATGAACTACCCTAAGGTACACCTCACTTTATAAAGAGTCCCCAGCAGAGTCGCCAGTTCTGTGATCGGTGGATCTGGAACTGAATGTTTAACGCTGGTTCGCGAAATGTCGCGGAAGCAAGAGTCGCCACCGTTTTTTATTTTCTCCAAATGGAAAGGACAAAAGCACAGAAAAATTCCTTAAAGAGATTGCTCTCGGTTCGGGAGGTAGGTTTATAGAAAGGGAAGGTGTTAGCACCCTTTCTATCCATGGTTATCCATGGGCTCTTAGGTACTTGCTCTTATGTTTTCAAAAATTGTTTGCTTTTCAAATGTGTGTGGGTTTCGGAAAAGTTTCGTTTGAAAAATTTCTAAGTAACTCTTGTATCTGTCCTCAAGAGTGTATGAAAAATTTGTTTGAAAGCTTTTTGAAAGTGTCAGTGTGAAAAGTTGTTTTGTTTGTTTTTTGAAGAGAGCAAGTACCCATGAGTCATCCACCCACCCTAAGGAATTAGGCTGTGTAAGAGTCCTTAAGATAGTGCCATCCCACCATTGAGAGGTAGGTAGCACCACCGTTGGAGGTGTTCGGGTCAATTCGAAGTTCGGGACATGGTGATCACCAGAGCAATGGGAATACACCTTAGAAGCTACCCTCATGCCAGGTTCCCGGATCATGAGGACTTACTAAGACATCCTCTACTCGACGATCACCTTTCGAGGCAAGACAACAGTGAGGCGTACCCTAGGGGTGGTGTGTGCGAATTGTGTGTCGTTTTCATTTGCATTTATCTTGTCATGTTATTGGTGTTCTACGCTTGTTTTTATTTTGTCCATACATTCTTTCATGCTTTGATTTAACAGTTAAAAAATAGCGAGGAAAGTAAAAGTCTAAAGCTATTACAAACGGCGCGGGTCCACATCGCCAAAATTAACCAGGACCCGATTTGACAGAAAATAAATAAACAAAGTAAATAAAGAATTAAAAGTGCGAGTAATCAAATACATGGCTTCGGGAGAGATACATGAATATTTAAACGGAATAAAATAATATGCGAATGAATAATTAAATCGTAACGAGGGCGTTGGACCCTTTTGCAAAAATTAAATTACATGGAATTAATTAATTAAGAAAAAGAAATGTTTTTAGTATTTTTTAGTATTTTAGGATTTAATAGAAAAAATTAATTGAAATTAAATGCTAACCCTAATTCTATTTTATTTTTAATTTATTAAGAAAACATTGAGTTTAATCTAAATTAACCCTAATTTTTATATACAAATTTAATTATGAAAATAAATAAAAATAATTAATATTAAATATTTATGAAAGAAAAATAAAAAAAAGGTGAAAAATTATTAATTAAACCCTAATTCTAAGTTTTTTTTAGATTTTATTATGAAAAGAATTAAAATTACAACCTAATTTAAAACTAAGTTTAATTACATGCAAATTTATTTAAGAAAATACTAAAATAAAAATTATTTATTGTTTTAACTCTTTTCTGATTTTTTATGATATTTTATATTTTGTGAAAATAATTAATTAACTAAACAAATAATAGTTAAAAGAAAAATAGAATTAATAAAAAAAGATAGCAAACCTAGGGGGTTCAGACCCCAAATAGGAGGTGATTCTTTAGAAATTCAGGCCCATTAAGACATTGGTCCGTTTGACTTTGGCATTAGCATGTGATGCATTGACTGGGACTTATCGTATACTTCAATCCATGGCCTTTGATCTGATGAAGCTGGACGCGTGGACATTGGATCTGGAAGGTGCATGGTGGTCTCCAGCACAAGCGCTACATGTGAACGTCAGTTGAAAAATAACAAATGGAAAGGGTGAAGACCTGGGATCGAACCCAGGTCATTAACATTACCAGTCTTATGCCTTGCCAGTGGAGCCAACTCACGCGTTTGATTAATAAGCAACTAACAAATATTATAAAAAGAAAACAAAAGGTTAGTGGGTCTGCGTGCGAATTTTAAACTGACCAATCCACGCCTCACACGTTATCGTCTTCCTCGCGTGGTTTTTTATTTTTCTGAAATACAAATACATTAAGCCACGGTTTTCCAACTGTTCTCTTAGGCACGCTTTGGAAAAATAGCGATTAGCTATTAGGTGCTCATAAATTGAGCGCGAGTATGGATTCTGCTTCGTCCAAGTGCGCTAAATTCAATGGCTTTGGTCTCAGCCTTCAATTTTGCCTTATTTCAAAACCCCCAATTTAAGGTCCTGTAAACCCTAAAATTTAATAATGGTATAATCGTGTACAAGGCATAAAAACATAATTAAACACATGGGTTAGCTTTAGAATAGCATGAGGAATGTAAATCAACAATTAAAACTTGCAATAAACGCATGAATGAAGATGCACGATTGTGAATTTTATTTGAAACAGTTGGACTCCACTGTACCAATTCCGGGCGTTTTGATGAATGTTCTTGATTGGGATACGTCCTATAATGCTTGAGGAAGCTAATGACACAGGTTTTGAGACTTGAATCGCCTTGCAAAGGTGTTTTTAGATTTGAGTTTCTTGCAAAAATTTTCAAGTTTGATGATCAATTTCTAGCGCAGCTTAATGGTCATCAGGACTAGGTTTTTGTTCCTTGTATAAGTAGTAATGAATTAGGTCAAAGAAATTGTCCAAAGATCCATGAATTAAAGGATTCAATATTTGATTTCTTCACCATGAAAATCAAATCTTTTTCCATGTGTTTTTGTACAAATCATGCTCAATCAATCCAAATCTTTCCTCATTTAGCTAGGCACGAAATCTTGAGGATAAAACATGCACAAAAAGATTGAAAAAACTTAGGTTAGCATTTTTCATGTATTTATTTTAATTTAAATGAATTATTATTAATAAAAATCCAAATAAATAAATAAAAAATGAATAAAAACTTCCCTTTGGGCCAAGTGGTCGTGCACATGCTTTGGATAGTGAATTGTGGAAGAAAAATGGGCCCATTAGCAAATTTAGGTCATTTGAATCAATGTTGACTTTTCAAAATATCCAAAAATTTCCCAACTTCCACAAGGCATAACTTGCTCCATTTTTAAGCTTTGCTCATGTTCTTGGACATTTTGGAAAGGTCTTTGAGTCCTCTAACCAATGCCTTTGGTCCCATGTCATTTTGATTTACCAATCTCAAGTTATGGCCTTTGACTTAAAGTCCCTTTTTGTTGACTTTTGAAAATGACCTATAATGTTGAAATTGATAACTTTTTGTGAGAGCATTTCTTGGACTTGAAGTATGAAGATGAGTTGTAGGAAATGTCTTTCTCTTCAAAATGAGCTTTGGATGGAATTTTTCCGATAATCCATGTGGAAGTTATGCCCTGGTCAATTTCAGTTGACTTTTTCAACTGTCCAAATAAGGAAACTTTTGCATTTTGATGATTTTTGAGCCAAGCTCTGAGAATCATGATCAAGCATTGATCAAATGATGTTTGTGGCTTCAAAATGATATGTTGACCAAAAATTTGAACTTTTGACTGTCAAATGACCATTTTGCCCCTACAGTTGACTGTAGTGCAATTAGGGTTTTTGACTGTGCAATTTTGTGCTGAAAGTCTTGAAACTTGATATGAGGATACTTGACCATGTTTGTAGGCATGTGAGAATTGATTGGACCTTTAGAAACTTCATTTTCTTGACCAAAACAAAAACCCTAATCTTGACTGCTTTTGAGGCCTTTGCACTGTGCAACCCTTGGGGAACTTTGCAGTTTGACTTGGCAAATCTTTGAAGAATATGAGAGGGCAAATTTTGGGGTACAACAATGGGAATATAAAAAAAAGAGAAAATAGAAACTGGGCCTGGTTGTGAGTAATTAGGGGGCGTGAATAACAAATCTAGCCCAAAAGAGAGTGACCCACGTTTGACTTCCAAGATCCCATGCTTTGCTTTGACTAAGGCCTTTGGTGCTCCTTCACCTTATGGCTATTAGATCTGGCCATCTGGACACTTGGCTGGCTGGATAATGATGGACCATGGTGGTCCTTTGTCCCTATATGCGCGCCTGATCAAGGAAAGAAAAATAATATGAAAGAAATGGGGGGACCTGGGATTCGAACCCAGGTCCTGAAGCCTTTTCCAAACGCTCCAATGCCAGCTGAGCTACGTGCGCGCTTTGTACGTAAAAGAACAAACAAATATTATATAAAAAAACAACTTTGCTAAATCCTGCGCGTGAAAATTTAAACAGAGCAATCATAGGCTACCACGATAGTCATCTTCCTCCTTGCTCTGTTGGTAAAAGTTAAAGGCTTTTACCTACAGACATATGTCTATAGCTACAGCCCTGGTTCGTTCCAAAATCCTCCCTGGACATGATAAATGACTTCCAATGCCATGAATCGAACCGCCCTGGTATTCTGAGCATCATGATACCCTTTATGGGGGCCAATTTTTCCTGCACACAAAAACCCTAAAACGAAACCAAGAACCCTAACAATGGCAATACTTGATACAATCCATAAAAACGAAATTAAATGTTATGGATAGTTTACAAATGCTTCAAGGAGCAAGAATATACAAATATTTCATGCTATAGATGCCAAAATTATGCAATTCGAATTCAAGAAAAAGCCATTGTCGTGGCTGACTTACAGTGAGTTATAGTGCTGGAAACTCCTTGTTCTTGATTGGTTTCGCTTGCTTGTGATCCCAGGAAGCGATTGGGATGGCTAGAGGGTCTTGAGAATGCCTGGAAGTGCAAAATCGAATCACCACTTTTCTTTGATTTTTTCAAGTCTGTTCTGACTTTGTGCGCCTCTCTAACCTTTTGATTTTGATCTGCAAATGTTCCCTATATACTGAGGAATGGATTATGTGAAATCAAGCTCTCCAAATGTTTTGATAAAGACAAGCTAGCATGCAAAAATGAATGGATCAAGATAGAAGATTTATCTCAAGCAAGATTCATTGATCAATATCAACTTTTCAAGACTTATAGCTTAAGGTATATGAAATTTTTGATCTTATGCTCTTAGTGCTCAAAACTATTTTTAATCATGCATTTACTTTATTAAAATAACATTTTGAGTATATACTATGTATGATTGAAGAAGGATGTTTTAAATTGCTTAAAATATTTAAAAAATAATGATTTTTCAATTTTTGTACACAAGCAATCAATTGTCATGCTAGGACAATCGGTTGCAGTCAAAAAACAAAAGTTTCTATTTTGACAACAATCGATTGTCATCTACCAGCAATCGATTGTCATGTGTTTTGTTTTCAAATTTTTTGAACATTGGCCTATGAGCAACTGATTGCTCCTCAATGACAATCGGTTGTCATAGTTATATTTTTCAAATTTTTTAAATGTTGCTTTTACAGCAATCGGTTGTTGCTTTAGTGCAACCGGTTGTTGTGCTTCAGATTTTGAAAATTTTCATTTTTCCAGCAACTTTTTGTAACACCTTTTCATGGAAATCTTTGTATCTTTTCAAATACATTTTTTTTCCAGTAAAAATGGTTTAAACATTGCTATGATTCATTGAAGAGGTATTACTACACTATAAATTATTTCTATTTAGAATTTTGAAAATACAACAACAATCACTAACAACTATTACTTTCTATTCTTTTGATCATACTCTCTATACTCAAGATTTCTGTTCATCATTTTTCATATGCATACTAAAAATTGTTCTTGAGCACTTAGAAGAGTATTCCATCTTAAATTTCATATTAAATAGAAAAGATCAATCAAGTGATTGACATTGCTCTTTCATTATTCAAACTCTTATACAAATCAAACAAACTATTGTATCCTTGTTTTCAGGATTGTTAGAAACAAGAAAGACACTTAGGGAGGATTGTTCTCTTTGTAGTCTTAGTGAAAATCCAAGAGGATTGTTCTTGGTTGTTTGGTAGTCTTTGTACAAATTACCAACTATAAGGAAATCTCTTTCATGTTGAAAGGGGACTGGAGTACTCTTAGACTGTGAGGGGAACCAGGATACATATCTGTGTTTTTTACTTTCCGCATTTACTGCTTTCATCACTTATCAGAAAAAGAAATAAAATAAACTCGTGCAAAAATATTCATACAATTCAGAAAAAATTTTAAAGAACCTAATTCACCCCCCCCCCTCTTAGGCGCATCTGAACTTACAGATTAGGGTTGAAAACATGATCTCAATCTTTCTCCATTATAGCTTTTGATTTGGATTTGATTCACTTGAAGATCCTTCCAAAAATAGGCCAAATTCAATCTTTTTGTGCACACAAAGGCCTTGCACGAATTCAATCACTTGCCAACTGGATATAAGACCTGAAACATGCACAATATCTTGAGGTTTCAATGATTTGGATTTTCTATGATTTGTTTTGATTTAAATTGATTTAATTCAAATAAAAATAAAAATAAATAATAAAAATAAGATAAAGACAAGTGGGAAGATATAGGACTTGTGGACCATGCTAACAACTCAAAACAAGTGCAAAAAGTTAGGCCCATTTAGCAAAAATTGCAATTTGAGGCATAGTTGACTTTTGGCAATTTTGCAAAAAAGGTCAACTTCACTAATGCATAACTTCCTCAATTTTGACTCTTAGAAGGTGTTCTTGGACTTTTTAGAAATTTTGAGATGTCCTCTAAGCAATCCTTTTGGTATCATCTCAATTTGGTATTCCATGTTCATGTATGAAGCTTTGACAAAAAAGGTGTTTTTGTTGACTTTTCAAAATGACCTATAATGTCCAAATTCATAACTTCTTGTGAGTGCATATTTTGAACTTGGGAGATGAAGATGGATTGTATATCATTGCATCCTATTCAAAATGAGCTTTGGATGGGTCATTTCACATAAATTATGAGAAAGTTATGCTTGGTCAAAGTTGAGTTGACTTTTCCTACAAAACCTTAATTTAGCAACTTTTGGTTCTTGATGAATTGTGAGCCATCCTTGATGAATCATGATCAACCCTTGATAAAATGATGAAACATACTTCAAAATGAGGATGTTGACCAAAAATCTTTAAGTTTGACTGTTTGTGGGCCACAGTTGACTTTTGCCCTAACACAGTCGATTTCCAGGCCTTTGAGCAATTGACTGGGCAAACTTCCTCTGAAAGGCTTGAAACTTGAAATGGATGATCTTGAGAACATATTATGAAAATGGTGAGCATTTGGGACCCCTTGGATTCAAGTATCTTAATGCAATATGAAACCCTAATTTGAGGTAGACTGCCTTAGGAGAGAGCTTGTCTGGCCAACCCTTGGACTTCCTTGAGCAACTTGAGGATCTTTCTTGAAATGTTTTGAGAAATATGGGAGGGTAAATTTTGGGGTACAACAGTGTTGATAAAGCGTTTTTTGAAAGTGTTTTTTTTTTGAAATGTTTTGTGTAAGTGTAAAAGTTTGTTTTTGAGCAAGCATCTAGGAATTGTCTACTTATACTCGAAAGGTATAAAATCTTTTTGTTTGTTTTTTATTCTATTTAAGAAAATGTTTAAATAAGAATTAGATTAATTAACCTAAATCTAGATTTAAAGAAAAATAGAAATAATTAAAGAAAATTAAAAGTAATTAAAAGGAGTTAATTCTATTTTTTTTATTATGAAATGAAAATAAATTAAAATGAATTAAATCCTAGGTCTAATTAATTTTAATTAAGAAAAGAAGTTAAAATAATTAATAATTAATTTATAAAATTAATTTAATAAAAAAACCTAAAACTATATTTTTTGTGGTTTTTATCTATTTTATATTGTTATAAAAAAAGATTAAAAGAAATAAACAAATAAAGCAAATAAATAAAAGAAAATGCAAATGGGCCTGATAGCAAAAAAAATAGGGGTGAGGTGTGTGCTGTAAAAAAAACACTATGCCCAATCAAGGAGGAGCCCAGATCTGCTTTGTGATCTAGTGAGGAGAGATTTTGGGGGTAAATGATAGCCCTGCACGTTGAGATGCTGGGATTGGGCTGACTGACACTTAGAAGCTTGGATTGAGAGGGTGTATGGTGTGCGCCTTGAGTCTATGAATACTGGATCTGCAGTAAATTTGTTAGAAAAATCAAAATGCAGACCTGGGTATCGAACCCAGGTTTTTCCCTTTCACACGTGTTCCCTTCACCAACCGAACCAGCTTGCCAATCGTTAATACAAATAAAACCAAAATATTATATATGAAAATGGGTCAGAATATTTAAATTTTAAATCGCGCGCATTATGAAATTCATATGAGCCAATCAGATAGAAAAAAATTGCCACGCCTGCTCCCAAACATAGTCAACAAGTCAACAACGCCGGAGGAGACCTCCGGTCATTTTCTCAGGGCATACAAAAACGAGATCTATGATTTTAGAAGCTTTAAGCCCAGAATCGAAGGCTTATGCCACACAAAATTGCACCCTGAACTCGAATATGAACTTATGTTTAACATATCAAGCCTTAATCGTTCAATTCACATCAAGATTCGGATTATGCCCTAAACATGGAAAATCCTTGTTTGAACACCTATCTCTTGATGTAATACGTTAGAAACAAGCAGAGAGATAATATGAACATGAAAATGCAAATTAGAAACACTTATATTACATGTATTGAAAGATTCGATTATTCAAATTTTACCAAACTGAGACTATTTGATTGGTCTATTTCAGGAAGTTTCAAGCATACATGAGAGATGCTTCGACCCCTGGGAGCCTCAGGAGGAAGGTTTAAACCTTTGTTTGGATTGAAAAGGGCTGGAAATCTGGTTTTGGATTTTCACGAATTTGGATTTTTTTTTGGAAGTTTGTGGAGCTTTTCTCAGGCTGTGTATACGTGTCTCCTGCTTGCAAATGTGCTGCATATTTATAGAGGGAGAGAGAGCTTGCAATGAAGGGAAGAAAATCACACAATAACTATTGTGTTTAAGGCCATGATTCAAAATTTGAAAATATGCCAAAATGAGTATTTCATGCCATTTCCAACTTTGAGTGTATCTGGTCATTTTTGCACAAAATCTTGGGCTTCAAGACAAGTCAAAACACCAGCCCAGAGGCCAAGGCCCATCTCTAAACATTTTATACAATTTATTTTATATTTATTTGAAATAAATCAAAATAAATATGAACAAAATAGATAAAAATTGTAAGGCAAAGCAAAAATGAGATTAGAGGTCCCCTATAAGGTCATGAGAATGTTTGAACCTCAAAAAGTTAGGCCATTGACCCAAAAGTTCAAATTTGCCCAATACACCATCTTTGAATTTTCTCACATTTCCCCCAACTTGGGCAACCCATAACTTGCTCAATTTTCATCTCATGGTGATGATCTTGGACTTTTTGTAATTCCCAAGACGTCTACTCCAATCCCTCTTTTGATCAA
The DNA here is from genome assembly GCA_948472305.1 of Vicia faba. NCBI lineage: Eukaryota > Viridiplantae > Streptophyta > Magnoliopsida > Fabales > Fabaceae > Vicia > Vicia faba. The sequence goes on along the minus strand of OX451741.1, from coordinate 882,073,282 downwards.
TTTTGCATTTGAAGATGTTATCTTGATGTAAAAGGTCTTGGAAAAAAGTGTCTTATGTTGACTTTCTGAAAATGACCTGTAATGTATGAGCTTGTATCTTTCAAATGGTGCATTTCTTGTACTTTATGGTAAAAGACAATTTGTAGGGAATTGGATTCTCTTCAAAATGAGCTTTGGTTGGGGAAAAATGGGTGAAGTATGTGAAAGTTATGCTTGGTCAAAGTTCAGCTGACTTTTCCTATAGAAACCCTAATTTAGCAATTCTTGACTTTTGATAGATTAGGAGAATTTCTTGAGGAATCATGATCAACCCTTGATAAAATGATGGATAACACTTCAAAATGTTTATGTTGACCAAAAACCTTAAAGTTTGGCTGTATATAAGCCACTGTTGACTTTTGACCTAATACAGTTGATTTTCAAGCATCTGAATAATTGACTGAGCAAACATGTAGTGTAGGGCATGAAATTTGGCATGGGAAATCTTGGAGACATATTAGGACCATGGAGAACATATGATACCTTTTGAGCTCGCACATCTTGGTGAAAAGTGAAATCCTAATTAGATGTTCATTGCTTAGGAGGAGAATTTGTCTGGTCAATTCTTGGTCATCCTTGAGCAATTGGGAACCTCAATGAGCATGTCTAGAGTAAAATGGGAGGGCAAATTTTAGGGTACAACATCGACCTCTAGGAAATACTGGTCATCTAAGTTGCATGACGCTCTATGGGCGTATAGGACAGCATATAAAACTCTGATTGGAACCACACCATTTAAACTAGTTTATGGGAAATCATGTCATCTGCCGGTAGAAATAAAACATAAATATTATTGGTACATTAAGACCCTTAATTTAAATTACACCGCTGCGGGTGAGAAACGAATCTTAGATATCCACAAAATAGAAGAGCTTAGACTAGACGCTTATGAAAACGCTCAAATATATAAAGAGAGAACAAAAAAATGGCACGATAAAAGAATATCTAGAAAAGAATTCAATGAAGGAGATATAGTTCTCTTGTTTAATTTTATACTTAAATTATTCCCGGGAAAACTTCGCTCTAGATGGTCTGGTCCATTCGAAGTCACTAAGGTTTTTAAAAATGGTGCAATAGAAATCAAAGGAATGAGTTGCAAACCGTTCATTGTGAACGTACAACTCTTAAAAAATTATCATAGCATAGATAACAAGGAATATTACACAGCAATTAGGCTAGACGCGCTACCACCCCATTCATATGACTAATCACCTTGTAATGTCAAGCTGACGACTTTAAACAAAGCGCTTCTTGGGAGACAACCCAACTTTGAGTTTTTTTTCTTTTTGCTTTGCTTTTTTTTTTCTTCTTTTCTTTTCTTGATTTTATTATTATTTCTATTAAAATATGCAATATTGTTTCTTTAATTTGGCCCACTACTAACTTAATGCTAATTGCCAACCTACTTCAGGCTAACTTTCCGATTAGATAGTTATACTAACCAGATGACTCCGGTTGATATGATTGGCATTATGTTTACAGGGAGGAACCAACGGAGGAGGTTTGAGTCTCTTAATGATAGGGAGATAGGATTAAGTACCTACCCCGACGGACCAACAATGATCACCTTAGGGATTCGAGACAATATTCTGTTTTTATTGAGCCAAATAAGATGGGATACATCTGCTATGAGGAGAAAATTTATCTCTTACCATAGACTAAATTTAGAGTTCTTAAGCTCCCTGGTATACAAACCTGACCATGGTCTGGGATTCAATAGAGGATTGATTATAATTAGCACCAAAGGGCTCAGTACCTCAAGTTCTATCAATGCTCCATCATACCGACACGACATGTGGATATTGAGTGCCTCTGGAAATTAGGCTTGCTCGATAGCAACCCATGGTTACTCCATCACTCTGATTTGACATCCATCTGCATGCATAACCTCCCGACATACGAGTTGCTAACCTTGGAATTTCTAAGCTCGTTCTCATACAACCTGTCGTGTGACGATAACGAGCACATATCCGGCTCCGCCACTTTTAGAATGTTCAACACTGAATATTCCGTAAGTCAATCCACTCTAAGTTCCTTCTTCCACTTTCCTACCGAAGGGATGGTACACCACTGCATCCCAGAAGACCTTGATTGGGCGTATACATGTTTCAAGCTTTGGAAAGTTCTTACCAATGAAGAACCAAACAGTTGGGAAGGACTTTATGCCCCATCCATCCATAATCCTGCAATAAGGTACTTCCATCGCGTCGTCTCCAATACCATTTTTGGAAGAATGAACAACAACAAAGTTAATTCAAAAGAGTTGTTCTTCCGCCATTGTACCTTCAAACCAAATCAAAAGATCAATGCATGTACCTTCCTCCTATCACATATTCAGTCCTTGTGCGCCAGATGATCTACGCCTTTCTGCATTGGAGGGATAGTAACCTCTATAGCACTTGGCCTTCACCTCGAAGACAAGCTTGCAAATTTTCCATATCTACCGCCCATGTTCATTGACATTGACAATTATCGGGATGGCCACTTGATTAAGGTCAGAAGAAATGGTAGATACAATCTCATGGTGCACAACAAGGTAGTTCCAAGTATCATTTTACCAAACTTTTCGCTTACTAATGTTACAGATTTGTCTAAGTGGCTTTATGACCTTGATACTCCTGCACCTGGAGATAATGCGCGAAGCGACCAGGGGAATATCCAAGCGGACGAAATGGAGCATGAAATAGAACAAGGAGACACTGAACAACAAGCTCCTCCTGAAAACACAACAAGCACGTCCACTACGCCTAGGAGAAGAAGAGAAAGAGTACCGGCCTCGAATGACGACATTATGGCTGCCATAATGGAACAAGATGAGAGAATGTAGGCTATGCAAAATAACCAAAATGAGATGATGCAACTTATGCTGGCCATGCAAACTCAACATCAAGAATATGATGAAAGAAACGAGCGTCGGGCTGTGAGATTAACTGAGGATATGGCGGCCTTGACTGTATGCATGGATGGTTTTCAGGATTATATATACCATATAGCTATGCACCATCCTCTGGGTACACATGGATGAGCACGAGGACGAGGAAGAGGACGCGATAACAAACAAGAATAGATTAATGTTGTTTCTCTTCCCATTTCCTTTTTGTTTTGTTTTTTTTAGTATTGGGACATTGCTTGTTTCATGCTTAGGGAATTTAGTTAGTTTAGACACGCTTTGTTTCTTTCTAAGTAGGTTTTTCTTTTATTTTCATTTGTAATCATGAGCATCGTTGTATTTTCGACTTCATTTATGCAAATTTTCAGTTGTTATCTAATATCCCACTTTCTTGAGCCATAACAAAAAAATTTGTTAGTTACCTGCATAATCTGACGCATTCGAAGAATATATAGGTTTTTCACTTTTCAAAAGATATACCAGAAGCTTTGAGTGAAACAGAAGTATGATGGATACCATCGTAACACTCTAAACCCCCAGATTGCGCTAAGAACGATTTCAGTACCCTTTATACCAAAACCTTAAACTTTAGCTTTAAAATAGCCCCGAGTAGTTTATCTAGCAGTCAACACCGTCTTAAACACAAACTACATAGGGAGTCGATGAATATAAGTGAATGATGCAGTGTATTTGAAAGATATACGCTTTATAATAAGAAAATAGGGAATGCACCAATTAAGTTAGGCGACCCTCACACGGTCGCTTAATCCAACGGATGTAGTACCTACGTTATATAACATAAAAACCTGTTGTCGGTTGGTTCAGAGGTGTCTGGTACTGAAATTGGTAGGGCGGACTATGGTCCAATCCCCCGCGACTTTCAATTGGGTGAATCAAAGGAGGTTACCGCATTCATGTTCCAGAACCTCATGCTTAAAAGGATCATAGTCACTAACCTGCTACTCTACTATGTGCGTGTGAAGATAAAGTGCTTAATGTGGTTGCGCTATAATGAAAACGGGTAAAATTTAGTGAAAAGAATTAGGTTAAGCTATAATGGCATGACTGGAATTGGTCTGCACAATAGGGGATGCTTAGTGTTATTACCGTATCTTTTGTGTTATGTTGAGCTTACGTTTCCGGAGAAAAAATAACTTAGGCGGCCTCTTATGATTCAAATGGTGTCATGAAACTGCATTTAACTTATGCCTTATTAGTTTTTATACTGATTTTATTGCTTGAAGACAAGCAAAGATTCAAGCTTAGGGGAGTTTGATAATGTGAAAAGATATAGCATTTTCCGCCCGAATTATACAGATTAAAATTCCAATTCTTCGATTATTATGTCACATTTTATCCCTTTTTGTAGTTTTTGAAACATATTTCAGGCACTTAGCATTTTCAAGGCATAAATAAGAATAGGAAGACAAATAATGGAAAATGAAGAAGAAATGACCATAAAAACAGCAAAAATACATTTCTGTAGCAGAGAAGTGTGCCGCCCGCCACAAAGGCGTTACGATCGGCACAAGTTAAGTTTTTGTGTCCCTCGGCACACTCACATTACGACCGAGACAAACATGGATTATGTGCCACACGTCACGCACCACACCACGCTCACCACGATCCAAGCTGTTACGAAGCCTTTGCCAACGGAGCGTACTCAACGCATATTCCTGGATTTTCTCCACGCTTCAATAACATAAATCATGGGACATTACCTACTTTTCCTCAACAAAATAGACTCTATATATGGAGGCAGTTACCAACAATTGAACCTCTCTCGGCTCCCTCTTGTTTTGATCTCTCTCTGACACTTTGAACAATTACGCAGTATTATTATTTTCAATTCCATTTTCTCTGTTCAACAATTATTTTATTACATTCCTTTTTAGTATTTTCTAGTCTTAGAATTCCAGCATTAATTTTTCAGTCGTAGAACCACTTAGGCAATAAAAACCTCACCGTTAAAGCGGTATTTTTCCACATTAGAGAAATACTGCAACATTAGTTTGGTTCAAGGCTTCCATAATTTGTTTAGGATCTACTACAATTGTATTTGAGCTATTTTTACATCAAGTCAATCCTGCCGGTTTCTGGAGGACACACGTTGTATTGGAATTGATCGCTTTCTTATTAACTTTTCAAGTTCTTATTCTAAATAGAATAATTTATTTATTTCTTACTATGCATGAGATGTTGAATTTACACATTAATTTTATGATATTTTGCAATAATATTATGTCTGGATAGATTCCCTATACCGGTATGTAAAACTTGACCAAAAGGATTCATTAATTAATTGGCTTTATTATTTTTTACGAAAATACTTTTCTAGTTTTAATTTCCAATTGAATATTTAATTTTTTTTGTATGGAAGTAAGAAACAGTCTAAGGTTAAAATCAATAGAGCAGAAGTTTGAGGTTTTACCCGGATAGTGGTTATTGAAACATTAATTTTAAAAACAGCGGAAGCACTTTAAAGTTAATTGGAACTTATTTGTTTTAAAAAAATACTTTTGACTTTTAAATGAAACAACGGAAGCGCTCATTTCGGGCTTAACTGATATGATCTAATTCAATAGAACGGAAGTTTGAGACGAGCGTTTTTAAACGAATAGTTTCATCGAAACTGTGTTTTAATACTAAAAACAAATGCCAATGACGTACTGAATCCCTTAAGTAAGTGAAATACATACCGGTATCCCGTCATTAATTATTAAATTATAGTTAATTCCCTATTAAACCCAAACAACCAATTTTATAGCCTTACCTTTACATAGTGACCTTTAGATAACAATAGTTCTAACCATCAGTCCTTCTAGGTTCGATATCTTTTAAAACTACGCGATAGACTGTGCACTTGCAGTCACTACACCCTATAGACTCATAAAGTCATGATCATCTGTTATCCCACCTTCAGTCTGTTAAAGATAGAGTAGGAGGTCCTATTTTTGTTGGAGGGATAATCAAAACCATAGCCCTTGCGTTGAACTTAGGCTTTAATTTGGTCCCAGTTAGACCACTCGAGACACCACTTACGAATTTGACTTATTGGCACAACATGTGTCTGTATAAGAACAAACCTGATGGTAAATACTTGCTTATGGTTAATAGTCGACAGGTTAACATCATTTTGCCTTATGTTGAATGCACAAATGTGTGATATAGAGCTAATTGACTCTATGATGTTATCACCCCTACACCTACTGCTAATGTTAGATTTGACCCCATGGAGCAAGATGCTCCCGAGACTAGTGCAAGTGCACCCATAACACATGTTTTTACTGACAATTTTGCAGGTACCTCAGCCGGACAGTAGTCCCAGGCGGAGTATGACTACACCGCTATGAGAACAGCCCTTGATGATATCCTGATTGAGCTGAGGCATTAGAATGATATTGATGTGGAGTGTGATGTGATGCTTAGAAGTATACATAGTCAGCAGACAGAGATGCAAGTAACAATTAACGAGATTAGAGGTCACCAGCTTGAATATGCAAACAGAAATGAACACAGCATTGGTGATCTCCTTGAGCAAATGGAAAGTTTGCGTATGACTGTGGCAAATGTTGTAATACCTTATTTCTACCAAACAAATTATATAAAATCAGAGTTACAAAACCTCCAACAAACAAATGGAAGGTTACAATTTCAACTTAAAATAACAGTGTTTAACATAGATACATAACACTTTAAACTCGGATGAACCAACAACAACATAAATTAATCTTTTAAAACTAACAACTTTCATAACTACGCAGCGAAATCATAAAATTTGACTTAAAAGAATGTAACATCTTTATCCAACTGAAACAACTCCAAATAACAAGTACTTAACGAAAATCAACTTAAAATTAAAAAACATAAGTAATAACAATGATAAAGCAACAAACATCCATCCCCTCGAGTGTTACGTATCAGAGCAATGACCCCGACTCGAACAAATGAAGGTAAACCGCCTTCACTCTGGAATACCTACACGTTACCAACATATGGGTAACATTCAAACAGAAGGGGTGAAATATCGAAAAATATAATTGAATGTATGATAAATAATATATTAGAAACAATTCATACAAAATCACCACTTCGCAGCTCTTTAACAACAATAACATCATCATCCATCCACACAATAATTCAGAATACAACATGGAATGTGACTTGTTTTTATGCACATGTATGTGGTACCAATGGAGAAAAACTACCAACTTAATAATCTGCCAATTAATAAAAGCATCAACAAGGCATAAGCCTTCAAATTTATATTTTTGCCAATCCAAGCCAACTTATCGAGCATGAGCTCCAACTTGATATGCTATGTATCTGACGACAGTGTGAATGTAGTAACAACAACAACAATAATTCAACAAAAACTCAACATAGTTCAACATTGGCCATAAGCCTACAACTTAATACTTGCCAATATTTAGAGGCATCTCAAACAAACTCATCATCACCTGCCTGTTCTAAATTTATAACAAGCATATAATACAACATATCAACTAAAATATACTACGACGTCCTGTGTAATTATACGAGCAATTCGACTATATCCGGCTAAGTAGTTTTCTACTAAAATACTAATTTACTCTGCTACATTACTGAAAACTCTACTAAATTATTGGGACTGCTAAACTAAAGTAATCAACCAACTCAGCATGCACGGGCGTTAAGGAATAAGGGAGAACTATGTGCCCCTCGACATGCACAAGAACCAAGAAAGAATTAACGAATAATATATGTCCCTCGGCACCACCTTCAGCTTCGTGCAACTCGATACAAATATTGTGCTCCTCGGCACGCCTTGCAGCCTAATTCCGCTCGACACCTAACACCTGTATTCCCAAACACACCTTGCAGCCTAATGCCGCTCGGCGCCTATCACTTGTATTCCCTGAAACACCTTGTAGCCTAATGCCACTCAGCTCCTAGCACCTGTGTCCCCCAACACCATGTGTATTCAAAACTTTTTCACAGACGTCATCAGTTTTGTGACAATCATTAACCCAGCCCTTCAATATCCTCCTCGACCACTAATTTTCGGCCAACAACATGGAATAACACAGCGACTTAACGACCACATCAATATAATCCCTAGTTTTTGGCCAACCGCTAAGAATAACATAATGACTTAACAACCACATTAATAGGTGATAATCTACACTAACCTATTCATCAAATATACCAGGAAGTACGCAGACAATTCATACACGCCCACAACATGAAAAACGACCAAGTTCAAGAAACAGATCCAGAATCATACGCACGACAGACATATATACGGATAATCCCCACATAACATTCATCATAAGCCTCATTATATAGTCAGGACCACACCCTTACCTGGATTAAAGGTCGCTCTACAAATCATTGGCCGTAATCCTTGTCTTTCCTTGCTCGACAACCGTGCAACCTTGCTTCTCTTATGCGCAGCTTTTCACGGTCATCACACTAAGACTTTCTATTCTCCAACTAACCAAATTTCTCATGTCAGCTTAACCTTATACCATTAATCCTATTGGGCTTAACTTACATACCCCCACTTTACTACTTCTAACCAATAAAATAGGCCCAACACAATTATTCTATTATTCTACTAATTCGAACATTATTATTATTAATCAACTAATTAACTAATAACAATCTAGCAACTAATGCCAACAATTCACAATGTCTCACAACTTCAATGAATAATTCAAAATTAATTAATTAATTAATTAATTAATTAATTAATTAATTAATTAATTAACGGGCGTTACAACTCTCCCCCACTTAGAATATTTCTGTCCTTGAAAATTTACCTTGTTCAAACAACTCAGGATAGGAGCCTCTTATCTTTCTTTCCAACTCCCACGTCATGCTTTATCTGGCAGCTCCTAACCAGACTACTTTCACCAAAGCAATCTCTTTGCCTATTAGAGTATTCATTTCATAATCTGCGATTCGTACAGGCATCGTCTCCACTGTGAGATTATCTCTTACTTGCACATCATCCATATGAATCACATGAGATAGATCTGAAATATACTTCCGAAGTAGTGACACGTGAAACACATCATGCAAATTCGAAAGATTAGGCGGTAAAGCCACTCTATAAGTAACATTCCCAACTCTTCCCGAAATATGATACGGACCAATAAAACAAGGAGTGAGCTTCTTAGACTTCAATGGTCGCCCAACACCAGTCACAGGTGTAACTCTCAGAAACACATGGTAACCTGCTTTAAATTCTAAATATTTCCTTCGCTTGTCATGATAACTCTTATGTCTACTTTGGGAAGCTTTCATCTTTTCTCGAATTAACTTGACCTTCTCAGTAGTCTCTCGAATAATTTCAGGTCCAAGCACTGCACTTTCTCCAGATTCATGCCAACATAAAGGAGTTCTACATCTCCGACCATACAACACTTCAAAATATTCCATCCCGATACTAGAATGGTAATTGTTAGTATAAGTAAACTCTATTAATGGAAGATAAGTGTCCCACAAACCTCCTTGTTCAAGAACACACGCTCTAAACAAATCTTCTAACGGCTGAATAGTCCATTCAGTCTGACCATCCGTCTGAGGGTGATACGCCGAACTCAACCTCAAATTAGAACCCAACGCCTCTGGCAAACTCTTCTAAAAATCTGAAGTAAACCTCGGATCTCTATCCGACACAATGCACAAAGGAATACCATGCAGCTTTACAATTACACTAGTATAAATCTTTGCCAGCTTCATCACTGGAAAACTGATGTTAATAGGAATAAAATGAGCCGACTTTATAAGCCTATCAACAATCACCCAAATAGAATCATGTCCTCTTGAATTATTAGGTAACCCTGTCACAAAGTCCATCGAAATGTTATCCCATTTCCATTCGGGAACTTCTAACAGTTGCATCAACCCTGTAGGCTTCTGATGTTCAACTTTCAACTTTTGACAAGTTAAACATGCATACACAAACCAAGCCAAATCACTCTTCATTCCAGGCCACCAAAACAAATTCCTTAAATCTTGATACATTTTTGTAGCTCGCAGATGAATGCTCAACTTTCTTCTATGACTTTCCTCGATAATCACTTTCTTCATATCTGGATCATCAGGAATACAAATTCGATTACGGAATCTCAACACACCTTGTGCATCTAACTTGAAATCATTATTCTCATATTGATCGATTCCAACCATCAAATCTACCAGTTTCATGTCTAACTTATGAGCTTCTCTGATATTATCTAGAAAATCATTATTGATCTTCAACATTCCTAACATAACACTCTGCGGTGTCACCTCGCAAACTAAGCTCATATCTCTGAATTGTTAAATTAATTCCAACTCTTTAACCATCATTGCTGACATATGTAAAGTATTTTGACTTAACGCATTAGCCACCACATTTTCTTTTCCTGGATGATAATTCAAACCAAAATCGTAATCTTTTAACAACTCCAACCATCTTCGTTGCCTCATATTCAATTCTTTTTTATCAAATAAATACTTTAAACTCTTATGGTCGCTAAATAATTCAAATCTAGAACCATAAAGATAATTCCTCCAAATCTATAACACAAACACAACTGCAGCAAGCTCTAAATCACGCGTATGATAGTTCTTTTCATGAGTCCTCAACTTCCTTGACGCATAAGCAACTACCTTTTCATTCTGCATAAGCACGCCTCCTAAACCCATCTTTGAAGCATCACAATATACCACAAAAGGTTCTCCTGGATTAGGTAATGTCAAAATCAGAGCCAACGTCAATCTCTTCTTTAATTATGCTAAACTTTCTTCACACTGGACATCCCACACATAAGCTCTACCTTTACAAGTCAACTTAATCAACGGAAGTGTCAACTTATAAAAACCTTCGATAAACCTTCTATAATAACCAACTAATCCCAAAAAGCTTCTAATCTCGGTAGCCGACTTTGGAGTTTCCCACTGCAACACATCATCTACTTTAGATGGATCTACAACAATGCCACTACCTGAGATAACATGACCAAGAAAACTAATCTCCTTTAACCAAAATTCACACTTAGACAGCTTTGCATACAACTTCTTCTCTTTCAAGACTTGCAATACTATTCTTAAGTATTCTGCATGCTCTTCTTTTAATTTAGAGTAAATCAAAATTTCATCAATGAACACTACTACAAACCAATCCAAATAAGTATGAAAGATACAGTTCATGTACTCCATGAATACTCCTGGCGCATTAGTAACACCGAATGGCATCACCAAATACTTATAATGTGCATATCGCGTCCTGAAAGTCATCTTCTGGATATCCTCATCCTTCACTTTAATCTGATGATAGCCTGACCTCAAATCAATCTTGCTAAACACATGAGCACCCATCAATTGATCCACCAAGTCGTCTATTCTCGGAAGTGGATACTTGTTCTTAATCGTCACTTTATTAAATTTTCTATAATCAACACAAAGCCTCATACTTCCATATTTCTTATTTACTAGAAACAATATAGCTACCCACGACGATACACTTGGTCTTACAAATTTATTTTTAAGTAACTCTTCCAATTGCTTCTTTAATTCTGACAATTCAGGTGCAGACATCCTGTATGGTTCCATAGAAACATGTATGGTACCAGGTACAAGATCAATAGAAAATTCGACTTCTCTTTCTGGCAGTACATCAGGAATTTTATCAGGGAAAACTTTAGGAAATTCATGCACCACTTGCAATTCCTCAATTATAGCTTGATTCTCGACATATAGCGACGCCATCAATGAGAACATCTAAGCCTCTTCTTGCATCAACTGCTGCAACTGTTTAGCAGACAACAAACCAACTTCCTCCTCTTTAGAAGTAGAAAACCTCACAGACTTGTTATAACAATTAATATGAACATACTTATGCTCTAACCAGGTCATACCTAAGATCACATCTAACCCACTTAAAGGCAAACAAACTAAATCAACGACAAAGTCTCTGTCGAAGATCGACAACAGGCACTTTAAACACACAAAATAAGTAGTCACTGATTCCTTAGCTGGAGTATCGACGACCATATCTGCATTCATAGAAGACAACATAAGACCTAATCTTTCAACACAATCAACAGCAATAAAACAGTGAGTAGCACTGGTATCAATAATAGTAATTAACGGAGTACTATAAATGAAACATGTACCTCTAATGAGTCTGTCCTTATTAGCCGTATGATTTTCAGCCAAAGCGAACACTTTTCCATTGGTTTGCGCCTTCTTTGGTTTCTGACACTACTTTACCATAACAGAAACACCTCTTCACCTCAGCAGTACACACATTACTCTTATGACCAGGTTTTCCACATTTGAAACAAACCACACCAGCAAGAGCATCTCCCCCACTAGTTCTCTGACCTGACCAACTTTTTGTTTACCTTTACCAGCTGGGGCATCGTAAGGCTTACTACGGTTCTGTTGGTGCTTACCCCTCTTCTCATTTATAATCTTACAGTAAACATTATTATCCTCTTCATAAATCCTACAACTATCAATCAAATCAACAAAGACATGAATCTTCTGGTATCCAACTGCCTTCTTGATCTCTGGACGAAACCCATTCTAAAACTTGATGCACTTTTAAAACTCAACATTTACTTTGCTATAGTGCGGATAAAACTTATCCAACTCAGCAACTTTGCATCATATTCAACAATCGACATACTCCCTTGATTCAGCTCAAGAAAATCAATTTCCTTCTTACCACGAATGTCTTCAGGGAAATACTTCCTCATAAACTCCCTACGAAACACAGCCCAGTTGACATTTTCACCCGCAACTTCAAATTTCTAACAAGTCTTTAGCCACCATTCATCAGCCTCGACTGCTAGCATGTGAGTACCATATCGAACCTTCTGTGGTGGAGTGAAGTCCATCACATGGAAGGTTCTCTCGATCTCTTTCAAATAATCTAATGCTCCATCAAGATCATACTTACCCTTGAAGGTAGGCAGATTCTCCCTCTAGAAAGTCGCCAAGCTACGAGATCCAGCATTCCCGTCAGTATTCAGCTGATTCTCTATAGCATGCGTCATCGCTCCCAAAGCAGCAGCAAGTGCAGCGTCATTCCTTCCAGCCATTTCAACTTAAGACTATAACATAAACAACAGTTAGAACCCAAGTTAACAATACTCGAATGTTAGACAAAACTACGATTCGACAACTTGGTCGGACGAACCGACTTGCTCTGATACCAACTTGTAACACCCCATTTCTACCCAACGGATTATATAAAATCAGAGTTACAAAATTTCCAACAAACAAATGGAAGGCTACAATTTTAACTTAAGATAAGAGCGTTCCACATAGATACACAACACTTTAAACTCGGATGAACCAACATCAACATAAATTAATCATTTAAAACCAATAACTTTCATAACAACGCAGCGGGATCATAAAATTTGACTTAAAAGAATGTAACATCTTTATCCAACTGAAACAACTCCAAATAACAAGTACTTAACGGAAATCAACTTAAAATTCAAAAACTGAAGTAATAACAACGATAAAGCAACAAGCGTTCATCCCCCCGAGTGTTACGTATCAGAGCAATGACCCCGACTCGAACTACTGAAGGTAAACCGCCTTCACTCTGGATTACATGCACGTTACCAACATATAGGTAACATTCAAACAGAAGGGGTGAGATATCAAACAATATAATAGAATGTATGATAAATAATATATTAGAAACAGTTCATACAAAATCACCACTACGCAGCTCTTTAACAACATTAACATCACCAATCCATCCACACAACAACTCAGAATGCAACATGGAATGCGACCTTTTTTTATGCACATGCATGTGGTACCAATGGAGCAAAACTCCCAACTTAATAATCTGGTACTTAATAGAGGCATCAACAAGGCATAAGCCTTCAACTTTATATTTTTGCCAATCCAGGCCAACTTACCGAGCATGAGCTCCAACTTGATATGATATGTATGCGACAACAGTATGAATGTAGTAACAACAACAACAACAATAATTCAACAACAACTTAACATAGTTCAACATTGGCCATAAGCCTACAACTTAATACTTGCCAATAATTAGAGGCATCTCAACAAAATTCATCAGCACCTGCCAATTCTCAATTTATAACAAAGCATACAATACAACGTATCAACCAAAATATACTACGACATCCTGCGTAATTATACAAGCAATTCGACTATATCCAGCTAAGTAGTTTTCTACTAAAATACTAATTTTCTCTCCTACAGTACTAAAAACTCTACTAAATTACTAGGATTGCTAAACTAAAGTAATCAACGAACTCAGCATGCACGAGCGTTAAGGAATAAGGGAGAACTATGCGCCCCTGACATGCACAGGAACCAAGAAAGAATTAACAAATAACATATGTCCCTTGGCACCACCTTCCTCTTCGTACAGCTCAACACAAATATTATGCTCCTCAACATGCCTTTCAGCCTAATTCCGCTGGACACCTAACACATGTATTCCCCGACACACCTTGCAGCCTAATGCCGCTTGGCGCCTAGCACCTGTATTCCCCGACACACTTTGCAGCCTAATGTCGCTCAACGCCTAGCACTTGTGTCCCCCAGAACCGTGTGTCTTTAAAACTTTTGCACATACGTCATCGATTCTACGACGATCATTAACCCAACCCTTTAGTATCCTCCTCGACCACTAATTTCTAGCCAACGGCATGGAATAATACAATGACTTAACGACCACATCAACATAATCCCTAGTTTCTGGCCAACCTCTCGAAACAACACAATGACTTAACGGCCACATCAACATGTGATAATCTACACTAATCTATTCATCAATTATATCGGGCAATACGCAGACAATTCATAAATGCCCACAACATGAAAAATAGATAAATTCAAGAAACAGATCCAGAATCATACGCACGACAGACATATATACGCTCAATCCCCATATAACATTCATAATAAGCCCCATTATATAGTCAGAACCCCACCCTTACCTGGATTGAAGGCCGCTCTACAAATCTACGGTCGTAATCCTTGTCTTACCTTGCTTGACAATTGTGCAACCTTGCTCCTCTTCTGCGCAGCTTTTCACGATCAGTACACCAAGACCATCTATTCTCCAACTAAGTAAATTTCTCATGTCAGTTTAACCTTATACCATTAATCCTATTAGGATTAACTTACACACTCCTACTTTACTACTTCTAACCAATCAAATAGGCCCAACACAATTATTCTATTATTCCACTAATTCTAACATTATTATTATTATTATTATTAATCAACTAATTAACTAATAATAATCTAGCAACTTATGCCAACAATTCACAACATCTCACAACTTCGACAAATAATTTAAAAAAAACATTAATTAAATAACAGGCGTTACAGATGTGGCTAAGCTTATACGCCATGTCCCTAATCCTATAGGAGGTGGAAGTGATCGTGGACGACACAGAGGTCGTGGCCGCTATAACTGATATTTCTTACCAGGTTCTATCTACTCCTTCTTTCACCTTGCACTGAAACATTGAGGATAATGTTTGGTTCAAGTGTGCGGGAGGAGCTTTACCACTTTATTTTTATTGTGTTTAGTATTTTCTATTTTCCATTATTTTGTTTTTATTTTTTTAGTCATATGCACAATT
This sequence comes from Vicia faba, assembly GCA_948472305.1. Taxonomy (NCBI): domain Eukaryota; kingdom Viridiplantae; phylum Streptophyta; class Magnoliopsida; order Fabales; family Fabaceae; genus Vicia; species Vicia faba. The sequence goes on along the minus strand of OX451741.1, from coordinate 882,057,721 downwards.
GAGTCTTATTATATGTCACTTTTTCTTTTCGTTTGAAAACTCCCTTAGATTCTACCTCAATTGATTTTTTTTAATTATTTGCTCTGATTCAATGGCATGTGTCTCTGGTTGCATAGGTTGTTTTAGGCTATGTTATGTAGACTTGGGAAAGTTTTTCTAATATCGGCACCATTCTAACACCCTTGACTCCCTAAATATGCAGCATCAATTTGAATATTTATTATGCCTAGACGTTGTTTTCTTAGTTTTTAAAGTAGCCTCTTAAGTAGTTTATACTAACAGTAAGCATCATCTAAGCACAAACTACGTAGGAAACCGGTGTAAATAAGTGAATGATCCTAAAATTAATTAATTGCAAATACCTGTTGTTGGTCAGTCCTTTAGTATCTGGTACTGGACTTGGTAGGGCGGACTACAGTCTAATCCCCCGTGACTACAACTTGGGTGAATAAAAAGGGTTATACCACGCAATCACCAAAACCCAAAGTAAAAGAAATAAAAAGAGAAATTTCCCCTTGTAATTGGTCCTTTGGTCTCTGGTATTGGACTTGGTAGGGCGGACTACGGTGCGATCCCCTACAATTGCATTGAGGTATAAAGGCGTGTGCCGTGTTTTGTTACTAGAACCCTGTGTTAAGATGATCATAATCACTAACAGGTTTACTACTATATACGTGCAAGGATAACAAGCTTAATGTGATTGCGTTATAATGAAAAAGAGTTGAAAATGATTATAGGTCGAGTCATAATGATGTGATTCAGATTGGTATTGCATAGGGGGGAGTCTTTGTCTACAAATGTGGATTTGTGTCACTATGGTGTCCTTGTTTTCAATTTTAAGTACCTATCTCCTTGGAAATAGCCTAGTAATTCTCTTCCCATTTCGAGTTTCTTAATGCATATGTTTCAGACAATGCACTTATCTCTCTCTTTGAGTTGGGAGTTTGCTAAAGGACGAGCAAAAGTCTTGTGTGAGGGAGTTTGATAACGAGAAATCTTATCGTATATTTAAGCTCATTGTGTGTATTAATTGTCGGTGTTTTATCTTGTTTATTTGAATTTTACCTTCTTTTCCTTTGTTTTTCATTTACTAGGATCATCGGTTGCGAATTTGGAAATAAATCGGAGAAAGAGTGGAAAATCAGCAAAGCGCAACAAAAAGCCAAATTTATGCAGCTCTTCTTGATATGGCGTTCACCATAGGGAGATGGCATTCGCCATTCCCCCCTTCCATATAATTAATGAGTTGAAGCAATAGCGTTCGCCATTGCCCCAACGGCGATCGCCATTCAGTCGCAGAAGTAAAATTTCATTTCTGAATGAGCAGTTACTGGCAGTTTGGGAGTTTAAATTTTCCCTCCCTCCAAGGCCGACCCAAGACAATCTCCAGGGCCCGTTTCTCTATAAATAGGCCTCCCGAGTCAGTTTCCGGTATTCAAGTTCTTGCGAAAGTGTGATACGGTGGGAGAACTGACTATGGTTTTGCGTTTGTTTTCGCAAATGTTTCGGTTGAGCAAGAGTCGCCACCGACTTTTTATTTTATCCTAAGGAAAGGTTTAAAAAGCACAGCAAAAACCTTTGAGATGTTTTCTTGGGTTCGGGGAGTATATTATAGAAAGGGAAGGTATTAGCACCCTTTCTATCCATGGTTATCCATGGGCTCTTAGTTACTTGCTTAGATCAACTTGCCTTAATTTTCAATTGTTTGAAATGGTGCTTTGTGTGTGGTTTTTGAAAATGTTTTGAAAAGAGGCCAATATAGTGGCAACCTTTGTAATGATCCATGTTGGGATGTACACAAAGGTGTATGTCTTTTGAAAAGGTTTTCATTTGTTTTTGAAAGTTGTTTTTGAAAGTGTTGTGAGGTGTGGTTTAGAAAATAGGCAAGTGTTTTGTTTTGCAAGTTTGATTCAAGTAACTAAGAGGTTGTCTACTCCTAAATTTCTCAAAGATTATTGCCATGCTTTAACCCTTTTGACAAGTTTGTTCTACCATTGTATTTGGTGGACAATCTTGTATTAGGATGTGAAAGGGACGGGCGCGGGTCATTGTTTAGACCATAATTGCAATGGTGCCAAGTATCTTTGGGCAATGTTTTCTTTAAGGGACTTGATCATTTTTTAGGCAACTTTCGAAAGCGTCAACGAGGGACTATGATCATTTGATTGTTTGTTTTGCCCAAAGAGACCTAACATGCAATATGGCCCATTTATTGAAGGCAACAAGTGGAATACCCTAGGGGTGCAAGTGTGATTAGTGTTGTCCATTTTCATGCTTGTTTATCTTGAAATTAGGTCAAACTATTTTTGTTGTTTTTGATTCGCATACAAACCCTAATTCTAACATGGTATATTTAGGAAGCGTTAAAGTGCGAAAAATAAAATTACTAAGCTATTACAACACAATATATGGGAAGGGGGGTACAAATGTTCAAATGGGGGTATTTTGACAAGGAATTTAAACCTAGACTATTACATCAATATTGAATTATTTACAAGATAATTAATTGCACAAATTAAATGGAAATAAAATAAATATGCAAGATGCAAAAGATGTTTTTATATGTATGCAAAAAAAGTGTTTTTATGTATAAAGGAAACCAAAATAAAAGTACTAATTTTTTGGTGTTTTTGTGTATTTAGGGCAAAACCCTAATTTCATTAAGTAAATGTATTAATTATTAATATATACAATATTTAATCAATTATGTACAAAATAAAATAAAAATAAAGTATATTTGTCAAAAAGGTATTTTTAATATTAAATATTAATAAAAAATAAAAGTGTGTATATTTTGTATTTTAACCTAAATATACTAATATATATATAAATATTTGTATTATTTACTAAATATATATTATATATACAAAATAATAATATTTAATATTTATAAAAAAAATGTATATTTTATATAAAATATTTTCAGAAGATAAAACAAAATAAAAAATGAAAAATAAAATGTTTGCATATTTTTTAGTATTTTTAAATAAAAGTATGTTTATATATTTATTTATGTACAAATACTAATCTAAACAAATAAATACCTAATAAATATGAAAATGGTGTAAAAAATATTTTTTTGTATTTTTAATATTATAAGAAAAAATAAATAAGTCAGAACAAAAAAAGAAAAGTCAAAAAATCATGAAAATAAGCAAAATGGGCCTAGGGGGTGCAGAAGTAAAAACATGGTGTGAAAAGAAATAATAAATCAGGCCCAGCCCACGTGGAGCTTCTTCAACCTCCAGCCATTCTTGTTCCAAAACGCGCGCTTCTCAGGCTTGTTCAAACATCCTGATTCCTTGAGTTTTAGCAAAAACTTACAACACCAAAAATGTTAAGCATCCTCTCACGAGTTCACACATATAAAGAACATGATTTAACTCTCAGAAATGAGAGAGAATTTCTTCTCCCCCAATTCTTAACCTAATTTTTGTTCAATGTTCAGACTTAAAATTCTCTAAGCATACATAATATAAATGAAATCTAACTACATGGGCATGTTCAGGGCTATGAAAGTGACATGTTTTCTTCACAAACCTAAAGCTAACAATGCCTATATTGAGAGATAGAACTTCATGAATATACCTGTTCAGTTGGAATCGTGCCTTGCAATGGAGGAGCTTTCAGGGCAAGATGATGATTTGTACAGCTTGCCTGAAGTGTAGTGATGCTATTCCAATGCTTGGTGTGTTTTGAATCGTGCCAAATCAAGCTGCAGAAGTCCACCTGCAAGATAGAAAAATGGAAATGGAAAATGGTGCTATGGCTGTTACAGTCTCAGTTCAAGGTTTGGAATAGTTTATATGGATATTATGGAATGTGTTTGAAGTGTTTTTAGCAAGAGTGCATGGAAGGTTTGAGCTATGGAACTCAAACTGCAGGGATGCCCTGTTTTGGGAAGTTCAATGGTGATTCTGTGAATGAGAGGGTATTGGGGATGCTAGGCTCGTGTTTCAGCTTAGGATGGATCTTTAGAAAGTGTTTGACAAGTTTTTCTATGGTTGTCTTAGCTGAGATGAAAGTTGTTCTGTGTTATGCTATGTTTCTTCACACTTAAGCAAAAGATGGCCACTTGGTGTTCTAGACTGATGCAGGCCCCCAAGCTATGCTGCTAACCTTCCCCTTGATCAGTGTGTTTTGTTCATAAACTTGTGCCTCAGAGATTTTCTTTGTACCTTCTTGATTTACCAATTGACATAAAGTGCAACTTTTCAAGAATGGCTAATTTGCTTTTTCTATAAATGGCTTAGTTCAACATGTAATGCTTAAACTCATAAAACAAGGCCTTGGCACAATGAGTTAGCATTAAATTATTGAGTGTTGGATGGTTTAGAGGCCTGTAATCAAGGAAAGCATGCTGAATTCAAAATGGCACAAATGTATGAACATGTAACTTGACCAAATCAAAAGTGAGTTTTTCCCATATTGCAAAATTAGATTCTCTCTAACCATGAGGTTGTTTGATGAGTTCTTGGACATTTTGGAAAGCTTGGAATGTGTAATACAATCCATCTTTGAAATGTAAATTCAAATTCCAAGTGGAAGTACATGAAAAATGGTCTTGAAGTTAGGTAAAAACCTTGTCTAAAATAGGTCAAATTTTCTCTAAGTTAAGAATGGTTTGGTACCCTTGTTCCAAAAATTGTAACTTGAGCTACAAGCTTCTTTTGGGAAAACTTTGTGAATCAAAGTTGTAGATTTTGCAATATGCTACAACTTTCATGTTTTGACTTTTGCTTGAATCCAAATGAATCTTGGTGAGAAAGTGGGGCAAAGTTAGGAAAAAATTAGGGTTTTTCATAACTTAGAAAAATTCTAAGTTATGAAAAATCTTCATTTCAAACCCTAATTTGCAATTCTTGATTTCTTGATGAACAAGTTTCATGATTTGGCATGTTTTGATGAAAAATGAATCTTGACACTTGATTTTGACCAAAAAAGTCAAAGTTTGACTTTTCAGTATACAGTCAAAATTGATCAATTGACTGGGAAATTCAACTGTCAATCTTGTGTATTTGGGATCTTTTGAACTTGTTGAGCATGTAAAGACAATTCCATGGGGTCCTTGAGTCCATATGTGAGCTTGGTTTGCCATTGGCTAGGTCAAACAGTCAAAAATTGCCTTTGTGCAGTCAAAACCCTAAAAATGACCATTTTGCCCTTTTGGTGATATGATCAAATTTCTTGTGGAATTGTGATCCAAACTTGATCAAATGATCCATGTAAGTTCATAATGTTGATGTGGGTCAATTTGCATGAGATTTGACTGTCAATTGGCCACAATTGACTTTTTCCCCAATACAGCTGATTTCTATGTCAACTGTCCAATTGACTGGGCAAAATTTGGAATCAAGACTTGAAACTTGGTATGGATAAACTTGGGAGTCCAAAATGAAGTATGAAAGTCATCTTAGGCATTTTAGGTCAAAATATCTTTGTTCAAACACAAACCCTAATTTGGGTCAACAGTGCAAGGAGAAGTCTTGAGCAGAGGAAACCCTAATTGGATCTTGAGCTCCAAGGGTTTTGTGATGAGAAAATGTTGAGGAAATGGGAGGGAAAATTTTGGGGTACAACAGAAAGCCCTGTCCTTTTAGTTTTTAAGCAGAAATTACTTGTAAAAGTGACAATAACCCACATCGATGGATTTTCACACCAGTTTATTTTTCCTTGTACTGTACTCTTGGATCATCAATACAAACCTGCCACCATTTTTATTTCTATTTAGTCTTTTTAATTTCCAGGTTATAATTTCTTTATTTTTTTATTATTTATCATTACTTTTGATTATCATTAACATGTTAGTAGTAGGTTTAATATGTTTTAATATGTTTGTGTTAAATGAAATGATGTCTGGCTAATTCTGTTTGAGAGTTGCGTATAAGGATTGTAGTAATCGAAGGGACTCGATAGAAAATCATAGGTACGAACTTATGAATAATTGAATATTTTGGTTCTAGTTTCCATGTTGTTAGTTTATTATTTTGACACGAGAGTGAGGAATAGACCAAGGTTTAATCCGATAGCACGAGAAGATGAGGAATGAACTAGATAGTAGAAACTAGGCATCGATCCTAAAAACAGTGAGAGCGCTTTAGGCATCATTTAGAATTCTATCGGCTTTCAAAATATATTTTCTAATTAACGGGCGAGCGAGAGCAATATCCTGTGGTTAGTGAGCGTGGTTCTTGTCAATAATGCGAGAGTGTGAGATGGAGTCTTTGAGTCAGTACATTTCTACGGATTTGACTTTTATTTCCTAATTAACATCATATTCTACTAGTCCTTTAGGCACGCGGGATTCATACTCCAGACTCGTTTAGTCGTTGTTTTCAACCTTAAGCAATTTCGTTTCTGAATATCATTTCTTAACATTTCATATCCCTTTAGCCTTAGTTTTGCATTGCAATATATATAACCTTAGTTTGATTATTAGTATTTGTGGGTTTGACAATCTTTTAAAACTATGCGATAGACTTTGCACTTGCAGTTACACATTTCGAAAGATATATAAAGTCGCGATCAGCAAATTGCACATAAAGAGTAAATGACAGTAAGTGATAGAACATTGCAATTTTTATTTGAGTTGAAAAAGCTAATAATTTTGTCAAATACTTGGTGTGCAAGTTAATTTTCAGAATTTTCCTTTAAGTTGTGTTGACATAGAAAAGCACTTATAATCAAAATTTGTTATGAGCAATATCAACACTTGATGTAAATCAAAAAATAGTTCAGAAAATTACTTACAATCTAATTGATAACACAATGCTATTTGAAAAATTTATTGAAGAATATTAAAGAAAGTAAAGCAATAAAATAAAAGAGACACAAGGAAATTGTCTTCATAGTTCCCCACTTTTGTCCTCACATGTGGGTATGCCTGCGCCTAATTCCAATGGAATTAGGATAATTATTACTATGCAAAAAGTTGATACAAGATAAGTGTTCAAGAGAAACTCCACAAATCCTAATGCTTGTTGTTGATTCAACCCCTTCTCTTCTTTTGATCTTTGATCAAGACCAACATCGATAGATGCAACCTATTTGCCGCTTAAGCTACTTCCTTGCAAAGATTTTAAACACTCCAAGGATCCTTGTAAAGATTTCAAACACTCCAAGGAATTTCACTCGAGTAAATACGATTGCATTCTATCCACACAAAATATTCAATTCTATCCGCCACTTATTTCTACTACCTTGCAAAGATTTCAAACACTCTAAGGGAATTCACATGGACGATTCCTTCTTGACCGATCTTGTTGCAAAACCCCTGCACCAACACGGATCTTGGAGGGAAAACCCTAATGAAGAGTTTTTCCAAATGAAACCCCTACAAATATCAACCCAATACTCAATTGGACACTATCAATCCTCGTCTAGATGGCACCCCAACAAACATCATCACAATGTAATGTTAGTGTGTATGCATAGGTTAGAGGTTGAAGATAAAGAGAAAAGTAGGCTAATTTTATGGTTTCACTAATTTGGAATAATGCATGAATGATGTATTTATAGTTATGGAAGTTTTGATGCTAAAGAAGATTTTCGAAATTAAAAAGAATTAAAAAATTGACCCAATCGAACAGTATGTGTCGACCTGAAAATTGTATGTGTCGACACATAAGTCAAATTCTAAATGCATGTGTCGACCTGAAAAAAAGATGTGTCAACCTAAGCAAGTCAGAGGCGACATGCTTTAAAAATGCAGTACATGTGTCAACCTGATATTCGTATGTGTCGACACATAAAATCAACATTTATGGAATTTCTTAAAAGCTTCAGTATGTGTCAACCTGAAATACTTATGTGTCGACACACAATAAAAATTGATGCAGAAAATGATTTATCATGAATATGACCAATTTAAAACTTATTTTAAATGATTCCTATAACCTCTAATGCAAGAGAGTGCCACAAGACATAAGGATATCGTCCACCATACTGAAATGCTAGTTTTATGAGTTTTGAAATCATGTAAAACATCTAATAGTGAAGTTGCACTCAGGAGACTTAAGGAAGTTATCCAGATTTAGTTAGTGAGTGAAGCTTTTATAAAAGCAAAAGTTATTTCTTTATAAAATTAAATGGCTATAAGCGTGCGCACACACACACACACTTAAAAAAAACCTGTTTATAAATATTTTTGAAAAGAAAATTCTATGAATAAATATATAGAAGTTGCTTAGAAAGTTACGGGAACATTCAAAAAGCTATAGAAATTATTTTGACTGGATCTAATCGATTAACACAAAGTGTCAATCGATTAGATTGGCGTGTTCTTGAGAAATAATGAATTTTGAATGTACTCATACGATTAGAAATGACTATATATCAATTCTTAACTATTTTGGAAAACATAGTCGGTACCTTTAAATAATTTATTCGATTAGCTTAATCGATTAGTAAAAATCATTTTTGATTCAATGTTGTTTCCTCTTTTGAAGGATTTGAAGCCTATAAAGAGAGGTCCCATTCCCCGGTTCAAATCATCCAGAAGAAGAATTATGTATTAACACTCTTTCTCTCTCTCTCTCTCTCTCTCTCTCTCTCTCTCTAAGTTTTCATTTTCAATTTATCTCACTAGTTCTTATAGCCAAATGCTTTTGTGAGTGAGATGTTGTTGTAATTCTGGATGGGTAGCGATGTAAAAGTTCTTTAAGGTTGTTATTTATGCACCTTGGATGAACATAATTTATTTCAGGGATAAAAATATGTGGTTAGTAGCTAAACCCGTGAAAAGCTTTGGTTTGGGATTGTGTGATCAATTCATGATATTTAGTTAGGTTGAAGATCATTCATATGGTTGAACTTCCCTTAAGGCAATTATAAAGCCTTGTTCATATGAAGGATGAAGTTCTTCAATATTGACGAACTTACCATTAGGTTCATGTTTCACCCGTATAAAGTCATAGGTTAGAAGATCATTCTGTTAAAATCTCAAGAGTTTAATGGTTATCCTGTTAAACCATATTGAACTCTGATATTTCGTGGAGAGAAGCTTAATCACTTAAATCTATAATTGGGAAGGAACCTTGTCCACTTCAGTCTTAATAATAGAGAAGACATAAACGATCATATCTTTCGTCTTATATTATCATGGTTGTAAGACAACCACCATTTCCTTGTATAAGGGGGTTCGTGAGCTTCACCTACTAAAAGCTCTCAAGTATATAATGGGAACTCTCAAGGCCAGTTCTTGGAGAGAGGAGTATGCCTTTTATTTTTGACCGAACCTTTATACATCACAATGTTATTCTTTTCCCTTAACTTTTTACTTTCCGCACTTCACTTTTGAATACCTTTATATTCTACTGCTAAGTTATAGAAAAACCCTTTTTAAACTTTGATAGATCTTAGGTTTTAGAAAAGGTTTTTCAAACTCTTATTTTAATCTCAAAAATATTTGAAAACCATGTTTTTCCAAACCGTAAAATTCACTCCCCCTCTTGTGTGTGAAGGCACAAGTTCAACAATCAAAACCCCATGACATCAATGCACACACACATACAATGAAAGCAAACCACAAAGTGGAAAATACTTGCTCACTACTCATTTCCATACGTCAACCTCGAACCAAAAGTTCTCATCTGGGGAAGAGAAGGGGTATCGACCCTTGGTTGGGAATGGTTCTCAGAGAAGTCCAATAAAAGTTAAAGCATGACCTCAAAGGAAAAGTTGTGTCCCAAAGAAAAGAACTCAGGACTGAAAGAAATACCACATAAACAGGTTCATTCCACCAAGGAAACCACCTTTTCACCATCTTCAATGGCTTGGTCAAGAAGGACTTGCTCTCGAGAGATCGACCTAGTAAGCTAAAAATACTCCACATGCTTTAAAGAACTTTCAAAAGAGTCTTGGGTGATAGAGTAACTTTCATTCAACAATTTGGCTAACTCCCTAGACAAGGCAAAGTTTTGGAGACGCATCTCACAAAGGTCGTCATTAGCTTTCTTTTGACTGACTTGAGACTCCCTCAAAAACATTTCAAGCTCTTATATCTTTCTCTAGGAATGACCCAAAGACCTATTTTCTTATTTAAGGGCGACCTCCATCTTGGATAAATATGTATGAGTAAAAACCAAAGCCTCATTATTTTTTGTCACTTCTTGAGCAAGTAGCTTCACCTTCTCGGCCAATATCAGGATATTAAAAAAGGCTCAACAACAACCTCTATTTATAAAAACAAGTTTATGCTTCCCAAATTTCTTTTACACACATATTTCGCTAACTAATAGGGGCATCAATCCTATCTTTAAGAATCTCTCTCTCCTTTTGAAGACGGTTGGGAAAGAAGACTTCCCCCTTCCCAAAAGCTCCAAAGGCTAAGATAGAAATGCCCAACGAGTGTGATAGGCTAACTCCCCTAGTTCTCTATAACGAGCTTCTTTAGACTAATTTGAGAAGTGGATGTAATCTTCAGCAGAGATGGAAGACAAAAACTCCCTAGTTGTTATTGGACCAAAACGAGATAGTAGCAAAGAGGAAACCCTATTAAATTGAATACCAGAGTTGGATGTCAGGCCTCCCTGGACCTCCGACTATGGAGGAAGTGAAACATCATCTAACATAGTCGAGTCAGACGAAAACCCAAACTTCCATTTGTATTTGGGGAAGCATGATAGGAACAATTGGTTTGGTCGATGTAACTGAAGTTGAAGCTCTCTCACTAGACAAAGTATTTAGAATACCCACCAGAAGAGAGGTATCTTAGAGATTCTTTTTCATCTTTAATATTGCTTCCTCATTCTTTATTGCATCTGCATAACCAATAAAGAAGGTGTCAGTGAAATATTATTTAAGCGATCATTCCATAGGAGTAAGATTTATATGCCACTTACCAAAGATAACTTTTCTCTCCTTCTCGATTCAAGCATCCATTATCTAGTAGGTCGCAATTAACCTTTTCAACTATCTCCTTGACTTCATGTAAGGAGGAACAACTCTGTCAATATAACCAAGCTCCTTATAGAAGACCGCTGTCGTGCAGTGGGAGAACTGACTTGGGATGTTTTGTGTTTGATCGCAATTGTTGCAGATAGCAAGAGTTGCCACCTACTTTTCTTTTATCCAATAAAGGAAAGGGTGAAAAGAACAGGAAATACCTTTGAAATTTTTTTTCTTGAGTTCGGGGGGTAAATTATGAAAAGAGAAGGTGTTAGCACCCTTTTCATCCATAGTTATCTATGGGCTCTTAGTTGCTTGCTAGATCACTTGCTTTTGTTTGAAAGTGTTCTTTGTGGTAGGTTTTGAAAGTATTTTTGAAAAGTGCCTCCGTTTAGGCAAACTTCGTAATGATTCTCGTCTCTATTAGAATGTATACAAAGTGTTGGACTTTTGAAAATATTTCATGGAAGGTGTTGGTGCATTTGAAAAGGTGTTTATGTTTTGAAGATGAGCAAGAAACTAGGAGTATTCTACCTTACTCAAAAGTCTTTCATTCATTCCTATCTTCCTTTGATATTTCTACCTTACCATTGATTGGTAAGAAGCCTTTATCTTTAGATGTAAAAGGGACGAGCATGGTTCATCGTATAGTCATGATATCAATGTTATGAGATATCTTAGCTTTCCTCTTGAGGGACTAAGATCATTTGTAAGGCAACATTCAAAGCGTCATCGAGGGACTACGATCTTGTATTTTGATTGTTTTTGCTAAGACATCTCACATGCATAACATGGCCGTTTTTTATAAGGAAACAAGTGGAGTTAACCTTAGAGGTGTATGTGTGCAAAGTGTGTTTGATTTGCATGTATTTAGTCTTTGATTATGGATTGTATACTTGTTGTTTTCATCTTTCCATACATCCTAATTACTAACATATGTATAAAGCAATAAAAATGCAGAAGATAAAATATCCTAACTATTACAACCATATTGAATAGCAAGAAAATATAGACAAAAATAAAACAAAAAAGAGAAAAATTGAATCCTTCGATCCAGACAATGGGCTCTTTCGATTCCCCCTTCTTTGGCTTCCTTCGATTGGGAAAATAGTGTGAGATACAACCTTTGATTCATCCTTCCAGCTACTCCTTTCGATTGGTCCCGGAGGTCAGCATGAGGTGCACTATTCGTTTCAAAACTCCTTGTTGTCTCCTTAGATCGTAGGAATGCAAAGCTCCAGGTTGAGATTCGAAAGGCTCCAATGCTTAGCCAATCGAAGGATACAAAGAACCTGCCTAAACTTGAAAATGCAACTAACAAGTATAACTTTTGAAAGCTACAGGCCAGGGGTTAGCGCAAGATTTTTGGGCACCAAAGTCCAAAGTCTAACTAGTCAGGATTGATGCTTTCAACATACAGGAAGTGAGGATCGAAAGTTAGGGCATGGTCAACTTCCTAAATGGGATATCTACATTTTCCTTTTATTGGTATGTAAAAATAATATTTAAATGAAATAGTTCCAAATTTAGAGAGAACTTACATCTTGAACTGCTTAATCGAAAGAGCTGGGAGACTTCTTTGGTGGTGGAGGGAACTTCATTGGAACCTTCCTGAAGCTAGTTCAGTTACTGCTTGGTATGGGAAGTCACTGAATTGAAAGAGAGTATATGATGGTGATGAGTGAATCGAAGGTTATTACGCTACAATTTAGGGGAAGTGAATCGAAAGGTACACTACTGAGGGTTTTTTGTGAGAGAAAAAAAAGTCTTAGAGTTTTTAAGGTTTGAGAATGTTGGAAAGTTTGAGAATATTGGAGAGTTTGAGTGCTTGAGTATTTTTATGATTTTTCTCTCTAGCAAAAATCCGCCCTTTTCTTTGTCAATGGTTTCTCTATTTATAGAGAAATGGTTTGGGAGTTTGAACAAAGATGTGGCTTGGCTGAAACGTGAATATTAAGCTATATCAGATTTTCCAAGATCCTAAGGTGAAGTACTAAAGTTGTTGGTTAAAAGGGGATGACTTCCCTGACTTATGGTGAAGTACAATCAGGATTTAAGCAAAGCATGGGCTTAGGACAGGATTTGTACTAGCAAATTCACTTTCATAAAAAAATCTTCTGGACAGAGGCTTAATCACCTGGAAAATAACGTAATCTATAATGTAAGCAATTAATTATGGAGTGAAATACAAGCATTAAGGCCTGTAAAGTAAGATCATGTACCATGGCCCAAAGATTTGATAAGTGTTCTTTCAAAATCCTATTTTCCACTTGTGTCAAAGAGTTCTAGAAATGTACTAAAGAAGACTGCTTCGAAGGGAGCAAAATGCCCAAACGAAGCTTGTGGATTAAACTTGCATCGAAGGAGATTTCCTGCCCAAATGAAGTACGTAACTCCAGCTTTCATTCGAAGGAGGCCACAAAGCTAAACGAAAGATGCATGAAGGAAGGTCTTAAATGCCCAAATGAAAGAGGCGTCAAGGAAGGCTACACGCCCAAACGAAAAAAGCATGCAAGAAGTTTAAATGTGCAATTGAAGGATGCCAAAAGGAGGCCTTTTGCCTTGGAATCGAATAAGGCTACATGAGGCTTTTTGCCTTGGAATCCAAACCAACGTGCCAGAGGCCCACACCCAGACGAAGGATGCAAGTCAAACTTGCATCGAAAGAGGCCAAAAGGCCAATCGAAAAAGCTGAATCGAAGAACACTTGTTTTTCTCCAAATTTTGTCAAAATATTATTTTTATCTGTTTTCTCCCTTTTTGCCAGTTTCCTTTTAATCTTGGTACTGGAAAATCCCAATGTACTTGTGCAAGCTTGAACCTTGAGAATCCTTGTGAGAAAGGCCTTGAAAAATGAGAAGGAAAATTTTGGGATACAACAGCTGCCCATGTTCAATCTTCTTAAACCTGAAGAGTTAGATTGGCAAGCCTGCCATTCGTGACTTGAAGGTGGAAAATGATTGAACACTAAAGTGCCCAAAAATTTGCACCCAATGATATGTTAGCTGACTGCGTAGGGAATGGGCTTAAAGATGCCATTTGGAGGGATGATGGAAGGTATAAGGATAAATCTTTTGGTTGATTTATACTGAAACAGTATATGTCTTTTGCCTGCTGATTTTTCTATAAGGAAAAGGATTAGTTGCATGCAGATGTATGCATGGCGTAATGATGTTCTCAAAATAAGTGAGATTAGGTTGTATGCATTTGTCATGTAAGTGTTATGATTTATGAATGTGATGCATTTATTGTAGTGTATATTTGTCTAGGAAAATAAATCCTTGACAACATGCTGGGGAAACCTTGGGAGACTGAATCCTAAACCTTTGTTGGAGAGTAAATGTATCTTCAACTTAGTTTAGAATTTTTCCGCTGGGAATTCCCGTTCTGTTGTTTGAGGAGAAACTCTGCTGGGGAATGTTGGCTTGCTTAAGAAGACTTTGTGGAGAGTGTTGATCTCTGCCTGGGGAAAATAATTTAGGAGTTTTGGTTGTTCAATGTTCCACTAGGGAATTATTCCTGACTGGAGAGCATCAAAAGTTGGCTGTTATCTGGTCGAAATCCAGGCTTGGCAGCAATTTGTTGGGGATAATGAAGTTGACTGCTATTTGGTCGTATTCCAGGCTTCGTAGTGACTTGCAGGGGGGAAATTTGAATTAAACTGTTATCTGGTCGAGTTCCCAGGCTTCATAGTGACTTATTGGGGAAGATTAAATTAACTGTTATCTGGTCGAATTCCAGGCTTCGCAGAAAATTTCTTGGGAGGATGAAGTTAAATTGTTATATGGTCGGGTTCCAGGCTTCGCAGTAACTTACTAACATTAAACTGCTATCTGGTCAGATTCCAGGTTTCACATATTTCTGAGGTGGATGGAGTTAACTATTATCTGGTCGAATTCTAGGCTTCGCAATAACTTACTTGAACAGATGAAGTTGAACTGATATCTGGTCAGGTCCAGGTTTCACAGTAACTTGTTTGAAAGGATGAAGTTAAGCTGATATCTGGTCGGGTCCAGGCTTCACATGAACTCACTTGAAAGGATGAAGTTTAACTGATATTTGGTCAGGTCCAGGCTTTACAGTAACTTGCTGGGGGTAGAGGAAAACTCTACTGGGGAAAAGAAGTTAAACCCTTGTCTAGTCGGGTCCAGGTTTTATAATATCTTGAGAAGTTAAACTATTATCTGGTCGAGTCCAGGCTTCATAGTATCTTGAGAAGTTAAACTATTATCTGGTTGGGTCCAGGCTTCATAATAATTGAAAGTTGTTTGAATAGGAAATGATTCTGTTGAGGAGTGTATTGTTTGGTTGGGGAATAAAACCCTATTGAAGAGAATATTTGATGACATGCTGGCAAGGTGAATTCTTTAGGAAGAAATCCATAAGGCTTCTTCTTTTAAGACCAACTCATTTGGGAGAGGACTTACGAGAGATTGAAACTCTGACCAAGGTTTGCATAGATCCCACTTTATGGGCAATGGGCAAAGGTTTATTATAGTCGGCTCTATGGGGATGATGCAAATGAGATAACTATGTGGGGATATCTCACCTGCATTAAAGAGATGATCTTTACTTCTTGGCATCACATATTTTCTAAATAGTTTAATTATGTTCGTATGCATATGTTCATTCAATTTTAGTCATTGGACATCTTTGCATTCAAAATAAAAAACAAAAAGTTTACACTTTAAAGTATATTTGTATTGATATTTTTCCCATGAATAGGTGTTTTTGTACAAAGAGACGGAGATCCTAGTAAGAGGAAATCGTCGGAAGGAAAATAAGATTGAAAACAAAGATAACAACCATGTGGAAGTGATCTCATTGTGTTCCAACTCTACTATTGCCCAAAAGTCTTCGAACGTCCCTTGCCGTTGACAAAAGTTAATTGGATTGATCCTGGACCGTTTAAACTCGGACCTTGGTAATAAAGTCGACTGTGGTGATTCCACGAGACATAGTCATACGCTTTCAATCCTTAATTTTTGTCTGGACTGTAACGCCCCGATATTTAATTATTTATTTAATTAAATATTATTTTGAATATTTTATTTTAATTCGAACTTTTATCGTTGAAGTCGGAATTATTTTTTTAAGTTGGAATAATAATTAATCAGGTTTATATAGTTATAAATAAGTTGAAGTAGCATTTTACTAATAAGCTTAGAATTGATGTTGGGCTTAAGTATGGTGTTGCGAAGTAGTAAGGGGGTGTATTGATTAGGCCCATTTAAGTTACTAAGGATTAAATAATACTATTTTATTATAAAATAGAAGAAAAGAGAGAAAGTAGTGTTATCAGGAAAAACAAAAAAAAAAGAACAGGGTTTTGTGAGAAGAGAAAAGGAATGAGAAAGTTGCTGCTAGGGCCAATCTCAGAAATTCCATTGAAGCTCCTTGAGTGCTTTCAAAATCAAACCAGGTAAGGGTGGGTTTCTTATCCTATAATGGGGTATATGATATTTGTATGTGGGAATTTGTATGTGGAATCTTTACTGTTTCATTGATTTGTGTTGGTTTGTGTTGTTGTGATAAGCATGATTAATATTGTTTTAGTTATAGAAATATCAAAGAAGTATGTGGGTTGATGTGTTAAACGCTTGTCTGGTTTGGGTTTGGATTAGGAGACAGGAGAATTATTGAAGCAGTTTAGAAACTACGCATAGAAAATAAGTATAGGAAGTAAGAAAAAGAGATGAAAACGAAACTGGAAGTGGAAGTGTCGTCCGGCACTTGTTGTGCCATGGGGGTTGTTGTTCGGCAACCTTGGGAGAAGGAGAGAAGTTCCGATCGACACTAGGAAATGGTGGGAGAAAAAGTGCCACTTTGGCACTGTGAGGCAGGGGCACTTGCTTCTCTGTTTCTCTGTTTCTCTGTTTCATCTTTCTATTGCACTATGCTGCATAATTTTTAAATGATATCAGTAATAGCTAATAGCAGTATATATGAATGTCACTGTTTTCAGTAGCAGTAAATAAAATTTAGTTGCTAGAAGCTAGTTTTATATGGAAGAATGGCACATCTATTAGTTGTATAATAAATTAGTAATTTTAGGGAGAACAATTAACAGTGGACTATATATATTTAACTGGCTGAATTAGTATTTTATTAGTGATGAAAATAATTTAGCAGTGGGATTGATTAATTAAGTTGGAAAATAATTGGAAACGAGTCGATTAATTCGGTATGTTGGTATATTGATGTATTTTGCGAATTGACCAAAATTTCGTTTTGTTTCAATATCTCTTTGGTGAAAAATGTTGTGATTTACAAATTGTTATGATAAAGATTTACCTTGATTAAGTGGTAATAATTGTGGTATAGGCCTTTAGCCAATGTTGAACGGTGTAAATTTATGTTATGTCGACCTTTATTATGTTGTTGTCGTTGTTGCGTTGCCAAGTTGTGGTTGTTTATATCATCGCATAACATAGCATAGCATTAAAGTTGGCCTAGATTGGCGTGTTCTAAGTTGGAGCGAATTTTCACCACGTTGGCCTTTATTGGAAATATTTTATGTCGAGGGATTATGCCGTATGCCTCGGTAAACTGACATTTTCTAAGTTGGGAGTTCTGCTCCAACGGTACCACATGCATTTGCATAATTGAGTCGCATTTGAAGTCGTTGATTTGTTGCTTATTTAAAGTGTTGTTTACGCACGGTAATGTTATAAGTTGAATTGAGGTGTTGGTTAATGGTATGGCTTTATGTTGATTATGTATGAAGTGGTGATTTTACATAAACCGATTCCGATATATTATTTATTATATGTTCTATTATAGTATTCGATATCTCACCCCTTCTGTTTGAATGTTACCCTTTGTTGGTAACGTGCAGGTAACCAAGAGGAGTAGTCGTTAGCGTTGTTAGTTCGAGTTTGGTGTAATTTGCTCTGATACGTAGCACTCGGGGGGGAATGAACGCTTGTCTTATTTTGTTGTTTATTTATCGAACCTTATGTTGTTATTTGAGGAATTATCGTATTTATGTTGTTTTATGATTCAAAAGATGTTATGTATCATATGGAGAATTATTATGATTTTGTTGCGTGATTAATCAAATTTGGTTTATGTTATGAAGACTTTATTCATGAATTGTGTTCATTCTGTTTTCCTTAAGTGTTATGTATCTATTCTAAAAGCATGACAGGTTTATGTGTCTATGTTGAATGTGTAGCATCCTGATTATATTGGAAATCTTATACTCTGATTTTCCGCAAATTGCTTTGGGTAGAATTGGGGTGTTACATGGACCTCTGTTGTACCCCAAAATTTTCTCTCTCATTTCTCAAGTAATCTCTCACAAAATCTCCTTTGATTCAAGACTGCACATGATTTGATCAGCTCAAGATACCTCCTTTATCACTGATGACTGAAATTTGGGTTTGAGTTTGCACAAGGACAAATGGAATTTTAATGCCCCATATGACTTTAATGGATCATTTTGGACTCTCAAGATTGCTCATGTCAGGTTTTAAGTCTTGGATCACATTTTTGCACAGTCAATTGATTAGTTGACCTAAAATCAACTATATTAGGGAAAAAGTCAAATGTGGTCAATTTATAGTCAAACTTCATGATTTTTGGTCCATATCAACATTATGAACTCATATATGTCATTTGATCAAATTTGGATCACAATTCCTCAAGAAATTTGATCAGATCATCAAAAGGGCAAAATGGTCCAAAATAGGGTTTTGATTGAGAAGATGCAATTTCTGATTTTTGACCTAGCAATTGATTGATTAGTTTGAGACATGATCTAAATGTTTCAAATACTTCATTTTTACCTAATGGCATGGCTCAAAACACTCCTCAAGTTCAATTGGTTGACAGTTGAATTTCAGTCAACTGATGAAAAGTCAAATGTACACTGAATAGTCAAACTTTGACTTTTTTGTCAAAATCAAGTGTAAAAGATCACAATTCATTAAAACATGTCAAAATATGAAACTTGTTCATCAAGAAATCAAAAAGTCAAGATTTCATTTTGAAATGTCAAAATTTCTAAACTTAGAAATTTTTCTAAGTGTTGGAAAATTCATATTCTTTTCACAACTTTGAGCCAATTTTTCACCATGATGCAAGATGATTCAAAGGAAACTTCCAACATGAAAGTTGTATATCTCAATGATATCTAAAATATTGTAGAACACAACTTCTTCTATAAATGCATAGATTTCAATTTATGATTTTAAGAATACATGTTCATGAAACTTGGAATCGAATGTTACAAGATGAATCTTCAAAAATGTCCAACATAGAGGTTGTATAGAATGTTACAAGCTTTCCAAAATGTCCAAGAACTCATTGGTTTTATATTTGAGCAAGGAGAATCGAAGGCAAGAAGTTAGGGTTTCATTCTTGAATTAGAAGTCATTTCTTGATGAACACATAATTGAATTTCAATGTTAGGCTGCATAATCTTGCTTTACAGGCCTTCTAACTTGTGTATCTATCCATTATTAATGGATTACACAAAATTTTGAGCTATAACCCAAGTGGTTTAAGCTTTATCCAATTCACATTGCCATTTTAGGAAGAAAGTGAAGAATACCATTCTTGAAAAGCAAGCTTTATGCACAAAGTCAATTCTTGAGCCGCTAACTTGTTCCCTCTGATCACACTCCATCTACAAAGTCAGAAGCAAGTGTGTTTAAAGCATAACCACTATATCTTAGCAAGTACACAAGACTTTGAAACTTGAATTTCTCAAAAATCACATGTTATGCTTAAACTTGTGATTTTAAATTCTGATCAACAACAAGTCTCCAAACGTGTTGCTTATAAATAGAGTCACTATTTGTGAGCTAGAACACCCTGAAACACTCCCAAACTCCCTCAAATCAGAAATTTCCCAAAAACTCCATTGTTGCACAGTTTCTGACCTTGAACTCCAAATTCATATTTCCCTCGTGCGTTATTTGGCCTTTAAGTTCCTAAAGCTTCCTTACATCAAATACAACTCATCCTTATCCCTGTTACACGACTATAACTCCATTTCCATCATCCTCCATAACCAAAAATGTAGCACTGCACATTGACTTCTCCAGGCCATTTCAGCCACTCTCAACTCAACTAAGCATTACATTAGCTTCCTAGAGACTCAAGGAAGCTAACCTGATCATTGCATCACCTTGAATCAAGCTCAAACTCATTTCACGATTTCTAGTTTTGAGGTATTTTTCTTGAACTTTTATCTTCTCATTTAGGCATTGTTAGGCTTGCATGTGTAAAGATAAAATGTAGACATCATTTCCCTGAAACTATACATGTCCATAGATTTCATTTATATTGCTTGAGTAGGGAGAATTTTGAGTTTGAACTTGCTGAAATATTTAGGTCAGAATTTGGTAATTTTTGAAATTCATGCTCATCTTTGAGAATTAGCTTAAGTTATTTACATATTCAGAATCGTGAGGAAATTTCTAACAAGTTTGATGTTGGAAGTTTTGTGAATGGATGAGAAATTAATGAGTTACAGGATTCATGGCTGGAGGTTGAAGATGAAGTTATTTCAGGACTTGATTTGTGTTATATGTTTATCATTTCACCAATGTTAACGGATGTATAACCACCTCAGTGGTAAAGCGCGCGCCTGTTAACCTTTGGGACCTGGGTTCGAGCCCCAGTGGTGCCCTTTTGTTCACTTTTTCAACATTTTCACTCTTTTTGGTTTCAAACAGGCGCCTGGGCCTCCAAACAGTTGGGCTTTTCTTTTTTTGCTAATTTATGACTCGCTGACTATGTTTACACCCTTGGCCCAACTTTTATTTATTTCATTTTTTTATTTTTTTTATTTTATTTGCATTTCATTTTTTCTTCATTATTTTTATTATTATTATTATTAATAATTTTATTAATAAAAAATCCAAAAATATTTTGTTTATTTATTTTTTTCACTTACTTAGTTTATTTTCTCTATAAATACAAAAGACTAAAAATATTTTTCTTAACAAATTAATTTCTTTTTTTCTTAAATATTTAATATTTAGATTTAGGTTTAATTATTATTTTTCTTAATTAAAATAAACTTAGAATTTAGGTTTATTTAAATTAATTAATTTCTCATTTTATTTTTATTAATTTAAAACCTTTTTCACAAAAACCCTAAAAATACATTTTTAACTTAATTTCTTTCTTAATTAGTTTAAACTTAGTTTTGTTTAATTTTTTAATTAATCATCTCTTTTAATTAGTTTAAATCCCCTTTCATGAAAAATCAAACAAAAATCATTTATTTTTCCATTTACATTCTTGCATTTTATTTTCAATTCTTTGTACAATATTCAATGTGGTTGTAATAGTTAATTAGGTTTAATTTTCTTGCAAAAAATCCCCATTTGTAAATTTGTACACCCCCTCTCCTAATGATGTAATAGCTTAGTATTTTTACTTTCCGCAATTTATCGCTTTATATAAATGCTAGTAAATTAGGGTCTGTATGGAAAGATAAAATCAACAAGTTAGCAAACCCTAATTCAAGATAAACAAGCATGTAAATCAAACACACTTGCATACTTACACCCTTAGGGTAATTCCACTTTGTTGCCTTACCAAAATGGCCATGTTATGCATGTGAGGTATCTTAGCAAAAAGCAATCAAAAATACAAGATCATAGTCCCTCGATGATGCTATCAATGTTGCCTTTCAAAATGATCTTAGTCCCTCAAAGAGAAATGCTAATATATCTCACAACATTGCTATCATGGCTATACGATGATCCACGCCCTTCCCTATACATCCAAAGATAATGCTTCTTACCAATCAATGGTAAGATAGAAATATCAAAGGAAAGGAAGAAATGAACAAAGACTTTTGAGTAGGTAGATTGTTCCTAGTTGCTTGCTCATTTTAAAATCAAACATCCTTGATTATTTTCAAAAACAAACACCAACACTTTCAAAAACACTTTCAAAACATTTTCCAAACATGAAATATTTTCAAAAGCTCAACACTTTGTATACGTTCTTACGAACGAGAACTATTACAAAGTTTGCCTAAACGAAGGCACCTTTTCAAAATACTTTCAAAAACCACACAAAGTACATTTTCAAACAAAAAAAGCAAGTGATCTAGCAAGAAACTAAGAGCCCATAGATAACTATGTATGAAAAGGCTGCTAACACCTTCCCTTTTCATAATCTACCCCCCCGAACTCAAGAAATAATCTCAAAGGTCTTTCCTGTTCTTTTCAGCCTTTCCTTTTGGATAAAAGAAAAGTTGGTGGCGACTCTTGCTAACCATAACATTTGCGATAAAATGCAAAACACCCAAGTCAGTTCTCCCACTGTATCACAACCTCCTTTTCGGGTTTCAGTCCACCAGGATACCCATTTTTGCCCAAGTCTCCCTTTCCGGTTTTCGACTTGCCGGGTGTACAATATTTTGCATATATTCCTAATTTTTGCCCAAACCTTTGGTTTGCCGGGATGCCCTTATCTTGCCTAGGTGTGTCAACCTAGCGGGTCTCTTATGCGTAGTATTTTTCTGACTATGTCCGCGTTCACAGGATGTGGGAAATCTTCATCGTCCATAGTAGTTAGCATCATGGCGCCATGAGAGAAAACTTTCTTGACAAAAAATGGCCCTTCGTAAGTGGGAGTCCATTTTCCCCTTGGGTCGTGTAGCGATAAAAAAATGTAGCGGGGTAAATCGGAGATCGAGTTATTAATTAACTCGTCTCACAAAAGCAAGAGTCACCACCGCGCTTTGTTATTTCCAAGGGAAAAGGGAAAAGAGCGAAATAAAACCCTAAAATATGCAATGTAAAATAATACTTAAAAGTAATGAAAATACAAGGCGCTTTGAAAAGAGATATAGAGTTCGGGGGTTGGTTATACAATGGGAAGGTATTAGCACCCAATGTATCTATAGTATCCTATAGGAACCTTTTGAAATATCTGTTTAAAATTGTTTGTTTGATTAAAATAGCTTGTTTGGGGTATGGACGAGATTTTGAAGATACGACGACCTAACGTCGAAGTTTAGACTTAAAAGGTGTGAGTTTTGAAAATGGATTCTTTTGGGAAAATTATCTTAAGTTTTTAACAAAATAATAAACGAAAGATGAATGATGGTATTCGCACGATTAGATGAGACGTGTTTGATGACATAAAGTCAACAAAGTTAAAACATTTCCCTTGGATTTGAGACGGGCGAAAGATATAAAGATTAAACGATCGATGATAAAATTAATTAAAATGAAAATTGAACAATTAACTAATGAAAATTAAATTATACTAGCATGCATTTTGAATGATTAAGTAAATAAACAAAATTACATAAAGACTAAATTACAATATCATGGATTTTTTAATAATTAAACAAATAGCAAAAATTAAATCATGAAACATGTATTCTTGAATAATTAAATAAGAGATTAATAACAAAATTAAATAAATATTAGATATGAAAAAACTTAAATAAATGATAAATTTTAATTAAACATGTTTTTTTTATTTTGTGATTAAATAATAATTATACAATAAAGTAAACTAATATAAAGAAAAGGGTTAAAGGAGCAAGCAAACAGAAAAAAAATGTGCCCAGCAGGAATCGAGCTTGGGTCTTAAGGGTAATGGGTAGTATGCTTTTCCAGTTGTACTAGATCTCTATTCGTTTATTAACATGATATAATTAGAACATAAGGAAAAATTAGTAAGGATGCTGGACCAAACAGGCCCAATTGGCCAACCGGGTTTGAAAAGGATAAGGATGGAAAAATGAAAACCCTAAAATATATGTTGGAGCACGGCGCGGCTAGCATTGAGAAAAGGAAACAATTAATTTATTATTATTACTGAGAAAAACATTGTTCCCTGAGTCTTAATGCGAAAACAAAAACTAATTTCAAAAGCTTTCTCTTGGCTTCATCTCTCTCAAGCTACCTACTCAACTCCATAAACCAAACGAACACTAATCTTAACCCCAAGCTATTAACAATTGCAAACAAACTATTTGAAAGTAACCCCAAGCGGTGTGTTCTGCAAAAGAGGATCGGACCCACGCGAGGCTGAATAGGCACGACATGGATGGAAGTTGTTCCAGTTTGACCGAATGCAAGGGCGGGTCGGAGATTCTGAACCTGGTTCGGTTTGGGAATGTTGAAGAGGAAACGGAGTCTGATTCGATTGTTCCTTCATTTTTCTACGGCGAGGAGTATTTCACCAGAATATTAGGTACACTGATTTAACCCTTCTTCTCTTGATCTTTCTGTCTTATGCGTGTTGTTACGTTTCATGTCGATGATGATGTCGTAAGTGTTGTTGAGCTGCTAACGCTATTGTTTGAAGTTGAAGTAATGAGGTTTAGAGGTAGCAGGTGGATTAAAGAGTTATGGTGGTTGATGGATGTTGGTTGAGGTTATAATTTCTGTTTGTGAACTCTGCAGGTTGGTGAATATGAGGTTCGACAGGTAGAGGGGGAATTGGTTAAGGTTTTGATTAACAGGTTCTAGGTCGGTTTTATGGTTAACTGGTTCTATATTTTAACAGGTTGTTATGTTATGGACAGACGGTTCTAAGCTGGTTTTAAACAGATCTTATGCTTTTAACAGGTCTTATGATTTTAACAGGTTCTATTCTGGTACAGGTTGTAAGGTTTTGGAACAGGTTAATGTTCTTACACGGATAAACTGGTTAACAGATTTTGAGATTTATAACAGGTTGTTATGTTTTAAGACAGGGTAAGGTTTTAATAACAGGTTCAAAACTGGTAACAGGTTAGATTTTTAGCAGCATATTCTATGGTTTTACAAGTTCTAAGTTTTGTAACGGCAGGTTCCAAGTTTTGGTAACAGCAGGTTTTAGTGGTTTTTAACAGATCCTATGCTGGTTTTGACAGCAGATTCTCAGAGTTAGCAGATTGTGTGTTTTGTAACAGGTTAAGTGTTTTTACCTCTGGATTTGTATTTTTTTATGTCATTATTATTTCTAAACATGTTTAAATGCCAACAAAATGTTAGAACAATGTTTGAATCTACTACCCTATATTTGAGTTTTGATGATAACAAAGTGAAAAGATATAGTATTTATAAGTTTCATGTTTGAACTATCTGCTGCCTAAAGTTATTATGCTCTGACTTGCAGATACGCTGATTGAAATAAGCAAGATCACATCTATTCAGCATCAGAACTTGATTTCAGACACCAGCATCAGAAGTTGCTAGATCAGAACGTCAAAATCAGATGATCAACTCACGTACATGCTGAAGCCTGATGAACAAGACTGCGCTTAATACTCTGATACAGAAACACAATAGTTCATCAGCAGCGAAGCAGAATCAGAATGAGCCAAGCCAGAACTTGCATTAAGTAAGCAACGGTACTGTGCATTGAAAGCAAATTAATTCCAACGGCCTCATTCCAGACAAGATCTGCTCAATAAGGAAAGCTTGTTATTAGCATTGAATCAAGAATATTGCATTCAACGTTCATCATCTCAAGTGCTATATAAACAAGGCTTTGAAGATTGAAATGGTTAATGCTCTCCAAATCTCTACACGCACAAAAGCTGAACCATAATCTTCGTTCTACCAGTTTTGCTAAACCATACACTCTGATATTCCATTACTGTTTAGCAATCTAGTTTCTAAGCTTCATTTTGTGTATACATCACAGTTGTGATAAAGTTTTGTAGAAAACATTCACACACATAGTCTTATCTCTTTGTAAGAAAGTGTTACCTTGACAAACCGGGTTGTGGTTTGAATCAAGAAGGCTTTAGCAGTTGTTAAAGCAGTCTGTAATATTCAGTTGAATATAGTGGATTAAGACCTCGTTGGAGAGAGGCGAAATCACCTTGACGGGTGGACTGGAGTAGTTTGAGATCAAACGAACCAGGATAAAAATATCTTGTCAATTGCTTTAGATTTCAGTTTTACAATTCAACCCCCCCTTCTTGTGTTTTTCACCACTTCAATTGGCATCAGAGCGCCTGGTTCTGAGCTAAAACACTTAACCGTGTCAGTACAAGATCCAGCGTCAGAAAAACACAATGGCAGGAAACAATTCTCACATCAGCAATGACAACAATGAGGACAGAGACAGATTCAGTGGCAAACCTCCAGTCTTTGATGGAGAAAACTTTGATTACTGGAAAGACAGAATTGAAAGCTTCTTTCTAGCACATGATGCTGATCTGTGGGATATGGTGACAGATGGATACACGCACCCTGTGAATGCAAGTGGTCAGAAGATTGATAGAAAATCAATGTCTGATCAACAAAAGCGTGACTTCAAGAATCACCACAAGGCCAGAACCATCCTCCTCAGTGCCATCTCCTATACTGAGTATGAAAAGATCTCCAACAGAGACACAGCAAAAAATATCTTTGATTCTCTCAGAATGACGCATGAGGGCAACGTTCAGGTCAAAGAAACAAAAGCTCTGGCGCTCATTCAGAAGTATGAGGCGTTCAAAATGGAAGAATCTGAATCCATTGAAACTATGTTCTCTAGATTCCAGATTCTGGTAGCTGGTCTCAAAGTTCTGGACAAAGGATACTCTACTGCTGATCATGTCAAGAAAATAATCAGAAGTCTACCCAAGCAGTGGAGGCCTATGGTTACTGCTCTGAAGCTAGCTAAAGATCTCAACAAAATCACTCTGGAGGAACTTATAAGCTCCCTCAGAAGTCATGAGATAGAGCTAGAAGCTGATGAGCCTCAGAAGCAAGGTAAGCCTTTAGCATTAAAATCTAACAAAAAATTTGAATCTAAAGTTTTGCAGGCAGTTGAAGAAACATCTGATGGATCCTCATCATAAGAAGACGAACTTTCCCTTCTCTCCAGAAGAGTAAATCAACTGTGGAAGCAAAGACAAAGGAAGTTAAGGAATCCCAGAAGATCTGATCAGAACGAGTCTTCTTCCAGATACAGAAGGACAGATTCTTCCTCTGGATACAGAAGATCTGAAGGCTCCTCCAGTAGCAAGAAGCCAAACACCAAAGACATCATCTGCTATGAGTGCAATGAGCAAGGACACTACAAGAGTGACTGCCCAAAGCTTCAGAGGGAAAAGCCCAAAAAGAAGTTTGGAAGAGAGAAGAAGAAAAGTCTCATGGCTACATGGGATGACTCTGACTCATCTGAAGCTGACTCAGAATCAGATGATGAAAGGGCAAACATAGCTCTCATGGCAAACATTTCAGAAGATAGTGAAGCTTCTGAATCAGACTCAGAATCAGACACAGAAGAGGTATTTCCTAACTTCGCTGTTAACTTTACAAAGGCTGAACTTGCTGAAAGCCTTAATGAGATTCTGGAACGTTATCAGCAGATTAGAGCTAAATTCAGAAACCTGAAAAGGAATCTTGAATCTGACTCTAATAAGTCTGAGAGTCTCAAATTGGAAAATTCTGAGCTGAGAGATAAGATTTCAAAATTAGAAAACACTTTACAAAACTCTCAGAAGGAACCAATTTCTGAAACTCCCAGCAACTCTGATGAGATCATCAAGGAGTATGATCACAGTTTCCAGAAGTTCCTAGCTAAAAGCATAGATAGAAGCAGAATGGCTTCAATGATCTATGGAGTTAGCAGAAACGGCAGGAAAGGAATAGGATACCAAGGTAAGGTTCCTACACCAAAGAATGTCATGGACTTAACCATTAAACACACTCCTCTGAATTCACACTTTGTGTATGGTCACACACATGATATCAAATATACTAGCAGTAAGCACTCTGTGAAACCAAAATTCAACCAGAGTTTTGGTAAAACTAACAAATCAGGACCCAAGAAAATCTGGGTACCTAAGGATAAAATAATACATGTTGCAGATATCTTTAGCAGCAAGTCAGAAACACCAGTCATGGTACCTGGACTCTGGCTGCTCACGACACATGACGGGAAGAAGGCATATGTTCCAAAGCCTGGAACTTAAGCCTGGAGGCCACGTTGGCTTTGGAGGCAATCAGAGGGGAAAGATAATTGGCTCTGGAACTGTAGGTAATGGAAATCTTCCCTCTATTAATAATGTTCTGCTAGTAGATGGATTGATGCATAATCTGTTATCCATAAGTCAATTAAGTGATAACGGTTATGATATAATCTTTAATCAAAAATCATGTAAAGCTGTTAGTCAGAAAGATGGGACTATCCTGTTTAATGGTAAGAGGAAAAACAACATTTACAAAATCAAACTTTCTGAACTAAAGAGTCAGAATGTAAAATGTCTTCTGTCTGTTAACAACGAGCAGTGGATCTGGCACAGAAGATTGGGGCATGTTAGTATGAGAAGAATATCTCAGATTAACAAACTCAATCTGGTCAGAGGACTTCCTAATTTGAAGTTCAATTCAGATGCTCTGTGTGAAGCATGTCATAAAGGCAAATTTGCAAAACCTTCTTTTAAATCCAAAAATGTTGTTTCCACCTCTAAGCCATTAGAACTTCTGCACATTGACTTATTTGGACCAGTTAAAACTGCTTCAGTTAGTGGTAAGAAGTATGGGTTAGTAACCGTAGATGACTATAGCAGATGGACATGGGTAAAGTTCTTAAGACACAAGGACGAGTCACATTCTGTGTTTGTTACCTTCTGTAACCAAGTTCAGAATGAAAAAGATCTTAGAATCGTTAAAGTCAGAAGTGATCATGGTGGAGAATTTGAAAATAAAGATTTTGAGTCATTCTTTAATGACAGAGGCATTCTGCATGATTTCTCTTGTCCTAGAACTCCCCAACAAAATGGAGTTGTAGAACGAAAGAACAGAACATTGCAAGAAATGGCCAGAACCATGATCAATGAGACAAACGTTGCTAAGACTTTCTGGGCAGAGGCAATAAACACAGCGTGCTACATTCAGAATAGAATCTCAATAAGACCTATTCTGGAAAAGACTCCATATGAATTGTGGAAGAACAGAAAGCCCAACATTTCATATTTTCATCCATTTGGATGTACTTGCTTTATATTAAATACAAAGAATTATTTGAACAAGTTTGACTCTAAGGCACAGAAGTGTATTATGTTAGGATACTCTGAACGCTCAAGAGGGTACAAAGTATACAATACAGAAACACAGATTGTGGAAGAATCAATCAGTGTTCGTTTTGATGATAAGCTTGACTCTGAAAAGTCAAAGCAGAATGAAATTTTTGCAGGTATAGAAATTGAATTTGCAGGTTCTGAAGACAAGTCATCAGAAGCTCTCAACACAGACATTCCTTCAACATCTGAAAGGAGCACTGCTAGAAATCCTACAACAGCTGCTGATCAACCTCAGAAGAGATTACCCAGAAGCAGCTTGGATCACCCAGAAGAGACTATCCTAGGAAGAAAGGAAGATCCAATCAGAACAAGAGCAAGCTTCAGAAACTCCGAAGAAACTCTTATGGGACTGGTGTCTCTGATTGAACCTTCTTCTATTGATGAAGCACTTCTGGATAATGACTGGATTCTGGCAATGCAAGAAGAGCTGAATCAATTCACCAGAAACGACGTATGGGATCTCGTTCCCAGACCAAAAGGATTCAACGTCATTGGAACAAGATGGGTGTTCAGAAACAAGCTAAATGAACAAGGTGAAGTCATCAGAAACAAGGCACGACTGGTTGCACAAGGTTATAGTCAGCAAGAGGGGATAGACTATACAGAAACCTTTGCCCCAGTCGCCAAGTTAGAATCTATCAGACTTTTAATTTCATTTGCTGTTAATAGAGGCATCACTCTGTATCAGATGGATGTCAAAAGTGCATTCTTAAATGGTTATATAGAAGAAGAAGTTTATGTTCACCAACCCCCAGGTTTTGAAAATACAAAACATCCAGAACATGTTTTCAAACTAAAGAAGTCACTGTATGGTCTGAAACAAGCTCCCAGAGCTTGGTATGAAAGGCTAAGTAACTTTCTGCTTGAAAATGAATTCACCAGAGGGAAAGTGGACACTACTCTATTCTGTAAAACAGTTAAGAGTGACATCTTAGTCTGTCAAATTTATGTTGATGATATCATTTTTGGTTCTACTAATCCTTCTCTTGGAAGAAAATTTGCTAAGTGTATGCAGGCAGAATTTGAGATGAGCCTCGTGGGGGAACTGAAATTCTTTCTGGGAATTCAGATCAATCAAACTCCAGAAGGAACTTACATTCATCAGAGCAAATACATCAGAGATCTTCTGAAGAAATTTGACCTCTCAGAATGTAAGCCATCAAAGATTCCAATGCATCCCACGTGCATTCTGGAAAGAGAAGAGGTAAGCAAAAGTGTAGAACAGAAAGTCTACAGAGGTATGATTGGTTCTCTCCTCTATCTGACTGCTTCAAGACCTGACATATTATTCAGTGTTTGTATATGTGCTAGATTCCAATCAGATCCTAGAGAATCTCACTTAACAGCTGTTAAGCGAATTTTCAAGTATCTGAAAGGTACTACTAATCTGGGTTTGTTTTATAGAAAATCTAGTGATTACAGCTTAGTAGGCTACTGTGATGCTGATTTTGCTGGAGACAGAGTGGAACGTAAAAGTACTTCTGGAAGCTGCCAGTTATTGGGAGAAAATCTGATCTCTTGGTCCAGCAAAAGGCAATCAACAATTGCTCTGTCAACAGCAGAAGCTGAGTACATAGCAGCAGCAGGATGTAGCACACAAATGCTCTGGATGAAAAGTCAGCTTGAAGACTTCCAGATTTTTGAGAGTAACATTCCTATACTTTGTGATAATACTTCTGCTATTTGCTTAAGTAAGAATCCTATTTTACATTCTAGAGCTAAGCATATAGAAATAAAACATCACTTCATTAGGGACTATATTCAGAAAGGTATTTTGAACTTAAAATTTATAGATACAGACCATCAATGGGCTGATATCTTTACCAAACCCCTTTCAGAAGATAGGTTTAATTTCATTCTAAAACATCTCAGCATGAAAGTATGCCCAGAGTGAAAAAGTTTTAATTCCATATATTTACCTTCAGAATGTAATTATTTTACTGTGAACTTCTGATCAATCTCCTTTCAGAAAGATAGAACATGCCTCTGCTCAACCAAACTCTGAACCACAAAATGTTCTTCCTCCACAACCAGAACAACAACAACAACCAGAACCAGAACCACAACAACAACAACCACTCTCAGAAGAACCTCTGATCCCTGAGCAATCAGAGATTCCACCTCCCTCTCCCCAACCAGAAATTAATCCACCTTCACCACTTCAATCTGACCCTCACTCACCTCAACCATCATCGCTGGCAATTCAGTTGCCATGTGGAACCACTGTTATCATGCCCCAGTTACCATCCTCATCAGAATCGACACCACCAAAGACTCCCAAAACACCACCCACTCCAATCGAAATATCTGACTCTGATACCCCTTCTCCAAAACAAACAGCTGCTCAGAAAACCTCTGAAAACCCCAGCAGGACTTTCATTGACTTAACCAGTCTTGACCGTCTTGCTGATCTAAAACACAAAATTGCCATCCCAAAACCAAAGCAACCAGATGTTGGCTCTGGTATTTTGAATTTTGAAACAGGTGTGCTGCAATGGATTGCTTCTTTGAAGCAAGTCTGTCCTGGGATGATTAACCCAGCTGCTTCTGATCAGCTCTGGTCACAGTTCAGACTTTGGGTACGTGCTGAAGCCCTCAAGTTGCAGGATATCAACTATGAGCAGGCACAACACAATTTCAGCAAACTTCTGAATGAAGCTGAAAGTATGCTTCTGAAAAAGGACGTGCTCCCTCTGGACAGTGAACCTTGGTCTGAGAAACAGCAAGCTGCAAAGGTGCAACCATCAGAAGAAGACAAGACCATTCAGGATGAAAGTCAAGCAGCGGATGTTGTTGAAAGTTCTGAGAAGCCTCCTCCTTCTGATGCTTCTCAAGCTGCCTTGGACAGGCAGACTTTGGAAGAACTAAGGCTGAATAACTTACGTCTACAGCAGCGGATGGATGAAAACGATCAGAAGATGAAAGCAAGAATGGATGTGCAGGACAGCAAGATTGACACTGTTGTCAGCATGGTGCATAAGCAGAATGAGACTTCTGAAAAGATTCAAGCCATGCTGGAGAGCCTGTTCACACGCTTGCCTCCTCAACCTTAAA
Source organism: Vicia faba (assembly GCA_948472305.1). Lineage (NCBI taxonomy): Eukaryota > Viridiplantae > Streptophyta > Magnoliopsida > Fabales > Fabaceae > Vicia > Vicia faba. Next base: position 882,025,782 of record OX451741.1, on the reverse strand, counting down.
TCTGTTTTCATGCATGACCTTTTTCATGTTTTCTTGATTTTCTGATGTACTGTTTTGATTATGTTTTGTAATATTTTCTTGCTCTGATTCTGAACTATTAATATGATTAGTTTTTCTGATCTTAATTATTTTAGCACATCACCAACACTTTTTGATTGCTGACAAAAAGGGGGAGAACAAGAATGATATTTAAATCAATAACGGCTAACTAGACAGAAATTCTCAAACATTCTAACGCTATTACTTGAAATGTTTTTTTTCTGTTTTGTTTAAAGTCTACAGGCACAAGGAAGCTCCTGGACACTCTGAAGACTAGAAGCTCTGATCAATATGAAGTTGCTCTGATCAATATGAAGTTCTGATCCAAAGCAAAGCTCTGACAAGAAAAGCTCTGAAGCTCTGCTCTGACATAAAGCTTCTGATAAGTCAAAGACTCTGATAATCTGATGTTCAAAGAAAGAAAAAGATCTGATCCTGAAGAACACGTATAATCAAAGGGAAGTAATCAACTCAGGGGGAGTATCTCTTAACTCTGACTTCTCCGTACTTCTTACTCTGATACATTTTCCAGATACCTTTTCACGTTATTTTCATTTAAAATATCTAGTTTTTGTCATCATCAAAAAGGGGGAGATTGTTAGAACAATGTTTGAATCTACTACCCTATATTTGAGTTTTGATGATAACAAAGTGAAAAGATATAGTATTTATAAGTTTCATGTTTGAACTATCTGCTGCCTAAAGTTATTATGCTCTGACTTGCAGATACGCTGATTGAAATAAGCAAGATCACATCTATTCAGCATCAGAACTTGATTTCAGACACCAGCATCAGAAGTTGCTAGATCAGAACGTCAAAATCAGATGATCAACTCACGTACATGCTGAAGCCTGATGAACAAGACTGCGCTTAATACTCTGATACAGAAACACAATAGTTCATCAGCAGCGAAGCAGAATCAGAATGAGCCAAGCCAGAACTTGCATTAAGTAAGCAACTGTACTGTGCATTGAAAGCAAATTAATTCCAACGGCCTCATTCCAGACAAGATCTGCTCAATAAAGAAAGCTTGTTATTAGCATTGAATCAAGAATATTGCATTCAACGTTCATCATCTCAAGTGCTATATAAACAAGGCTTTGAAGATTGAAATGGTTAATGCTCTCCAAATCTCTACACGCACAAAAGCTGAACCATAATCTTCGTTCTACCAGTTTTGCTAAACCATACACTCTGATATTCCATTACTGTTTAGCAATCTAGTTTCTAAGCTTCATTTTGTGTATACATCACAGTTGTGATAAAGTTTTGTAGAAAACATTCACACACATAGTCTTATCTCTTTGTAAGAAAGTGTTACCTTGACAAACCGGGTTGTGGTTTGAATCAAGAAGGCTTTAGCAGTTGTTAAAGCAGTCTGTAATATTCAGTTGAATATAGTGGATTAAGACCTCGTTGGAGAGAGGCGAAATCACCTTGACGGGTGGACTGGAGTAGTTTGAGATCAAACGAACCAGGATAAAATATCTTGTCAATTGCTTTAGATTTCAGTTTTACAATTCAACCCCCCCTTCTTGTGTTTTTCACCACTTCACAAAATGCATCCACTCAAATAAAATACAACAAAGAAAAGAATGATAAGGCAAACATTGTATGGCAAAGAAAAAATGGTGCAGAAAGTGATTCAAACATGAATATATGCAGCAGTAGATAGAGAGGAAGAAGAAAATAATACATATCGGAGCCTCTCCGATGGGGCTTCTAAAAGATAGTAAACTTTTCCTTGAGTTTGCTATATTCTTATGGCTTTTCTCTCATTTGAATTTTAGAACAAAACTATCTTTTTTTTTCATTGTTGCTGAATTTTTTGGAATGAAAGCTCTCTTTCTATATTTTCACTCTTGCTGAATTTTTTGGAACAAAAGCTCTCTTTCTATATTTTCACTCTTGCTGAATTTTTTTGATTTCTCTCCTCCCTTTTGTGTTGATGAAAGCCTCTATTTATAGTGAAATGTGTGGGGTTTTAGGGGGGGGGGGGGAAATAGTAGAAGTTTGAACAAATTCTAGGCCCTGTTTTGATGTTTTATGGGATAGCTTTTTGAAGTATCCATTTTAGTGCAATATTTGGAGCTTTACAAACTGTTTTGTAACAACAAAATGTGCAGATTTTTGTCTTATGGGCTTCTGGGTTGTTTTGCAGGGAAGATTTGGACAGCAGCTTGGCATGGTCTTTGTTGACACAAGGTTGAAGAAAAATGGACAGCACTACACTAAAAAAATGGACTGTTATGGATTAACATAGTGCTGGAAAAATGGGCTGCATTGTTTTGTAGCAAGAATAATAGTTGATTTTCATGTACAAACTTGTATTTTATTTTGTAACTTTGTAACAATAAATCCCAATAAATTGTAACATGAATAAACATGTATTCTTCAATATATTCTCAATTCCTTTTATAATTATAAATAAACTTGAATCTTCATATGATCATGAATCTTGATATATCTTGATAAGAATTCAAGGCCTTCCATTTGAATTGGGAAAGAGTTGAACAATACTTGAATAAATTGTTGAATGATGAATAAATAATAATGCAAGTCTTAGACTTTAATCTTGCATTTTTGTAATAGAGATCCAAATAAATCACATGAATTGATTTTGTAATCAAATAGAAATCCTCATGTAATTAATCTTGTGATGACCGATTAATTGGACCGAATTCCTTTTCCCACTAACTTCTTGAATAAATGCTTCATGTATTTAAATAACCATGATGTAAGTCCACCAAAATAATCACAAAAATAATCTCGAATAAATATTTCATGCGATAAATGCTTATTCTTGGATGAGATCTCTTGATATCTCCTCTTTAATTATCACTTGAATTCAAATAAAGAAAATTCCAAATATTCTGAATAAATTCTTCTAGAACAGTTTTGAATTTAATCATCCCATTTTGGCGAAATTCAACCCGCGTTATGAGAAAATTTGCAGATGACTTTTGGTCAAAGAAATCGAAAATGACGGTATAACTTGGTTTTTCTTGTATCTTAGAATAATGTGAAACACATACGAACCAAATACAGTAGAACTTCGATTGTTCTTTCTGAAAAATATTCAGAGAAACTGGAGACCATATGTTGGATTGTGTGGAAATAAACGCACAATTCTCTGAAATTCTTTTGATGAATCAGCTTTTGGGAATTAACAACCGACCGTATTTCTGCCTCGAAACCCTAATCAATGTACGACGTCTAATGCTCTTCTTTCAGACCTATTTCCTGCACATGAAAACAAAACAACAAAACATACACTTTGCGCTTGATTATTGGTTAGTCATTCGTAAGATAAAATGCTCACAACACTCGATAATCTCTACACAGTCAAAGCTCGAAAGTGAAACGTTCAGAACCTACCATATTCTGTGACCTTGATGTATATATAAAACAATGCAAATGAAGCAGAGGTCTTAGGTCAAAAATTGGGGTATGACAGCTGCTCCTATTTAAGTTTCTTCTATCCGCAGATATGAATATTAAAATCTTCGTCTCGACGAGATTGAAGGTACTTAAATACATAATACGCAAGTTTTGCCCTAAGATACCGCCATTATGTTTATGATATGAATTTAGTATTTAACTTCATGGAGAATGATACTGTATGAGACAAAATAATGCTGGAGAAACCAAGTACAAACAACCCACAGGAACAGAGATTATACACTACTGGGAAAATGAGCCATCGACTTTGAATGATAGACTCTTAAAGGAGAATAAAATTTGAGAGAAGACAACTTCTGACCCTAACAAAGAAGACGCCTTGCATAGGTCACAAAAAAATGATTATTGACCCAAGATGATGGTGAGTTCACAACTCAAGATCAAAGATAGATAAATGATGTGTCAACTTTTGCTGATAGTGAACTACCGACTTTTACCGAGGGTAGAGATTTACAACAAACTTCTCTGTGATTTTTTTCCGGAGAGATACCAATTGATGCTGGAATAATATATGGTTGTAGATACACAAGCTGCTCAAATAAAGAAGTCGCCACTTGTTGTCTTCAAAGGATGTCTATAACATACAAGCTGCTCAAATAAAGAAGCCGCTACTTGTTGTCTTCCAAGGATGTCTATAACATACAAGCTACTCAAATAAAGAAGCCGCCACTTGCTGTCTTCCAAGAATGTCTATAACGCCCAAGTTGCTCAAATAAAGAGACTGCCGCTTGTCATTGTCTAAAGATGTCGATAACGCACAAGTTGCTGATGAAGAGACCGCCGCTTGTCATTTTCCAAAGATGTCAATAACGCACAATTTGCTCATGAAGAGACCGCCGCTTTTCGTTTTCCAAAGATGTCAATAACGCACAAGTTGCTCATGAAGAGACCGCCGCTTGTCGTTTTCCAAATATGTCAATAACGCACAAGTTTCTCATGAAGAGACCTTCGATTGTCATTTTCCAAAGAAGTCAATAACGCACAAGTTGCTCATGAAGAGACCGCCGCTTGTCGTTTTCCAAAAATGTCAATAACGCACAAGTTGCTCATGAAGAGATCGCTGCTTGTCGTTTTCCAAAAATGTTCAGAAGAAAGTTGTGATAACACTGCCAAAGAATAAAATTCTTCTTCAAAGGAGACCCATGAATAGATCCTTCCTGAGGAGATCAGATACTTAAATGCACAAAATAAATGCACCACTCATATAGATTTCCTAGCCCGAAGAAAACCACGAGATAGCCTATGCAAGAGACAAAAACTCCATCCAGGAATAAACCAGAGAGAAAGATAGTCAAACAAGACTCCCTCCAATGAGAAAATAACCCAATTGAGGATTCATCCTATCCAGAGATGGGCAAGGAAGGCTAAATCAAAAATTCATCCACGAGGATTAACTCAGTTAGGGAATTAGAAAGGAAGCACATTTTCTGCCTAAGTTAACATTCTACTTGGAAAGAACATGTACGCTGTTTGAATAAACCTAAAAAAAGTATATGACCCAAAATCATCGACAAATGTGAATGTTTATGCCTGATGTAAATGAGTAAATGAATATTATGCTGACAAAACAGATAGAGGAAATAACTTGAAGATGATAAGATATCACAAAATAATTAGATACTCGGCCAATCTCAAAGATACGAAAAATAATTAGAACTGGAACAAAAAGCAACATCAGAGCGTATCACGCTACAAGGCTCAAGTCTTCTGGGGAGAAAAGTATTCAAATCCAGTCTTCTAACACCAATAGACCACTGACATGATACAAAACGTACCACACTTCATAAATTTTCTCAAATAGAGATAACCGAAACAAAGCTTAAACGGAACTGTCGGGGAGTCACCAAGCTTAGTACTCTACTAGAAACGCAAGTTCACACAACCAACACCTCATGACGATTTTAAAAGAAAACATGTTCATCATACAAGTATAAATCACGATATTGTTTTGTATTTCATGGCTTAACCATCCTTGGAGCAACTGTTAATATTCCTTCCGATATTCACGACACATTTCAAAATAGGAATGCGTTAATTAACTTTGTTTCAAATATTGCCATAAAAGCTAAAATTTTACCCACAAAAAGATAAATGCTCAAATTTCATTAATAAGATGGTAGTTCGCTAACAATGCGACTCCAATGGTTTACAAATTTTTTGGGAAATAGTACATGAAAGAAAAAGGTTACACAAAAACAATGATCATTATTCTCCCTAACAACTTCGAATTCCGAGATATGCTCAAATGCCATGACTGGTCTGACCAAAAGCCTCCCTAAGCCGCCCCTTCGGGTTTTTAACTTAGCGAACTGTCAACTCAAACCTAGGAAAAATATTTCTTGACTGCATCGGCATTCACAGAGCGCGGGAGTTCTTCACCATCCATATTTGTGAGAATCATGGCGCCTTCAGAGAAAACTTTCTTAACGACATACGGTCCTACATAATTCAGATCCCATTTTCCCCTAGAATCAGGTTGGAAAGATAATATCTTCTTGAGCACGAGGTCACCTTCTCTAAATTCGCGTGGTCGAACCTTCTTATCAAAAGCCTTCTTCATTCTTTGCTGATATAATTGACCGTGACACAGTGCTGCCAATCTCTTCTCTTCAATTAAATTCAACTGGTCATATCTACTTTGACACCATTCAGCCTCAGAGAGTTTAGCTTCCATCAAAACTCTCATAGACGGGATCTCAACCTCCACGGGGAGTACTGCTTCCATGCCATAAACTAGAGAAAATTGGGTTGCGCCTGTTGAAGTTCGAACTGAAGTACGATATCCATGAAGAGCAAACGGAAGCATTTCATGCCAATCTTTATAAGTTACCACCATCTTTTGGATAATCTTTTTGATGTTCTTATTAGCAGCTTCAACAGCCCCATTCATCTTTGGCCTGTAGGGAGAAGAATTATGATGTTCGATCTTGAACTCTTCACAAAGCTCTCTCATCATTTTGTTATTTAAATTCGAACCATTATCAGTGATGATCTTGCTCGGGATGCCGTATCGACAAATGATCTGATTCTTGATAAATCTGACTACCACCTGTCTGGTTACATTAGCATATGATGTTGCTTCCACCCATTTAGTAAAATAATCGATCGCCACCAAGATGAAACGATGACCATTTGAAGCTTTGGGTTCAATCATTCCAATCATATCAATGCCCCACATAGAGAAAGGCTAAGGTGAAGACATAACATTGAGGAGGGTCGGTGGCACATGTATCTTGTCCGCATAAATTTGGCATTTATGACATTTCTTCACATATTTGCAGCAATCAGATTCCATCGTCATCCAATAGTAACCATCTCTCAACCTCTTTTTATCCATTGGCATGAGTGCCGAAGGATCCTTCATGTACTTCTTGCATCAGCAGGTCTGCTTCACGTCTGTCTGTGCATCTGAGCAAGACCATGTCGTAATTCCTTTTATATAATACTTCTTCATTGAGGAAGAAACTACTTGCCAATCTCCTCAAAATCTTCCTATCCTTATTGGATGCCCCAGGCGGGTACTCTTGAATTTGAAGAACACGTTTAATGTCATAGAACCACGGTTTATCGTCAGTGACTTCATATGCTGAGAACACATGAGCAGGTCTGTCGAGGCGCATAACTCTGATTGTAGGCACATCGTTCCAATCATTCACTTGGAACATTAAAGACAAAGTAGCTAAAGCATCATCCATTTGGTTTTCATCTCTAGGGATGTGATGTAATTCCACTTCATTGAAGAAAGTTAACAATCTTCTAGCATAATCTCTGTAAGGGATCAAACCAGGATGATGAGTCTCCAATTCTCCTTTAATTTGATTAATTACCAATTTCGAGTATCCGTATATATCGATAATCTTAATCCTTAGGTCCACTGCTTCTTCGAGACCCATAATACATGCTTCATATTCAGCCATGTCGTTCGTACAGTCAAACTTCAATCTCTCCGTGAACGGGATATGAGTACCTCGGGGAGTGATGATGATTTCCCCAATTCCATTTCCATAAGCATTTACAGCTTCGTCAAATATCAAACCCCAACGGGATTCGGGATCAGGTCCTTCTTCAGGTAATGGCTCTTCACAATCTTTAGCTTTCAAGTACATAACATCTTCATCTGGGAAGTCAAACTTGATGGATTGATAATCGTTAATTGGTTGGTGAGCCAAATGATCGGCTAAAATACTCCCTTTGATTGCTTTCTGAGTGTGATACTCAATGTCATATTCAGATAAGAACATCTTCCAACGGGCTATTCTTCCAGATAAGGCGTGCTTCTCGAAGATATACTTGATCGGATCCATTTTGGAGATCAACCAAGTGGTATGGTTAATCATATATTGGCGCAGACGGCGAGCAGCCCAAGCTAAAGCACATCAGGTTTTCTCAAGCATTGAGTATCGAGACTCACAGTCTATGAATTTCTTACTCAAATAATATATGGCATGTTCCTTTCTTCCAGTCTCATCTTGTTGACCAAGCACACATCCCATGGAATCTTCCAATATAGTCAGGTACATAATCAAAGGTCTTCCTTCCACTGGAAGGATCAATATGGGAGGTTCAAGTAAATACTCTTTGATGCTATCAAAATATTTCTGACAATCTTCTATCCACACACATCCTTGGTTCTTTTGGAGAAGCTTGAAAATAGGCCCACATGTAGCAGTCATATGAGATATAAATCTAGAAATATAGTGCAGCCTCCCAAGGAATCCTCTTACTTGTTTTTTCCATCCTGGGTGCGGGCATCTCCCGAATAGCTTTGACTTTATCAAGATCTACCTCAATACCTCACTGGCTGACAATGAAACCCAGAAGTCTTCCAGAACGAACGCCAAAAGTGCACTTGTTGGGATTCAGACGGAGTTTATACTTTCTCAAACGCTGGAATAATTTCAATAAATGCTCCAAATGATCTTCTTCAGTTTGTGATTTGACAATCATGTCATCTACATAAACTTATATCTCTTTATGCATCATATCATGGAATAAAGCAGTCATGGCCCTTTGGTACATTGCACCAGCATTCTTCAAACCAAATGACATTACCCGATAACAAAATGTTCCCCAAGGTTTAATGAAAGTTGTCTGCTCCATATCTTCTGGTGCCATCTTGATTTGATTGTAACCAGAGAAACCATCCATGAAAGAAAAGACTTTGAACTTTGCGGTGTTGTCGACCAATACATCAATGTGTGGTAATGGAAAATCATCCTTTGGGTTAGCTCTATTCAGATCTCTATAATCTATACACATTCGAACTTTGCCATCCTTCTTAGCAACAAGCACTATATTGGCTAACCATTGAGGATAGACCGATGTAACAAGGAAACCTGCATTAATTTGTTTTTGAACTTCTTCTTTGATCTTGTCAGCCATATCGGGACGAGTCCTTCTCAACTTCTTCTTAATCGGCAGACATTTAGGTCTCAACGGTAAATGATGCTCCACAATATTGTTATCCAAACCTGGCATGTCTTGGTAGGACCAAGCAAACACATCCACATACTCTCTGAGAAGCTCCAACATCTTCTCTTTGACCTCTGGGATAAGCAACGCTCCGACCTTGACCTCCTTTTTGTCTTTTTCATTACCCAAATTGATCATCTCTATAGGCTCTTCAAATGGCTGAATAGTCTTTTCATCATGCTCAAGTAAACGGGAAATTTCATTAGGAATCTCTTCACTATCTTCTTCCTCGGCTCTGAACATAGGGAATTCAAAGTTGGGAGGGGGCATAGGATCATTGTTTTCAATGGTTACGTCATGGATTAATCTGCACATATGATTATGCTTTATTTTAGAAATCGATTAATGTGAATGTTGTACAGATATAAAAAAAAGGTTATTATATTTTCCTATTACTACCAATTAATTTTCAATACTATTTTCCAGAAAAAGTAAAAAATAAAAACAGTAGGGGACAAAATAACATTTTTATTCATGATTGGCAATACTTGAAACAAAAGAGCCCAGACATCTTCTCTTTTGCCTTGGGCAGAGCAAAAGGATTTATTTTCAACATAGCCCGACACAAATACTTTTTTGCCTTGGGCAGAGCGAAAGGTTTTTTTCAAAAATAAAACAAAGCATTACTCAGAAATGTGCATCACAACAGGAATATCAACAGCAATCCAGTTCTGGCGAACCATTCCATGTGTTACAAAGTCGGGTAAATCCTCTTCAGAATTGTCTCCTATTATAGCATCAACTTCAGGCGGAGTCGGATGGATAAAACATGTGCTTCGGAAAACTTCTTGTATCGGACGGGTAACTGTATCCTGCTTAACTTTTGTAGACACGGGATGAAAACCAAGACCTTCTCCAGACTTGTTCTTAGGCAAAGTCAACACCTAGCCCCAACCTTCAGCCGAACCTTTCTCAACCACTCGTCGCGCATCCTCAAAAAAATAAATAGATGTCCCTTGCTTCTTCACTTCATTATCAGCAACAGATAGAGCTTGGAATTGGGTTCCAACATCCTCATCGGCATCAATAAAAGAGAAAGATGACAAGTGGCTTACCACCATAGCCTGCTCTCCACCAATCATTACTAGATTTCCATTCCTTACAAACTTCAATCTTTGATGGAGCGTGGAAGTGACTGCCCCTGCATCATGGATCCATGGACGACCCAATAGGTAACTGTAGGCGGTACGAATATCCATTACTTGAAAAGTGATCTGAAAGGTATGAGGATCAATTGTTATAGGAAGATCCACTTCACCAATGACAGTTTTCCTAGAACCATCAAACGCTTTGACAATTACCCCACTAGGTCTCATGGGAGCACCTTGGTATGAAAGTCGAGATAATGTAGTTTTGGGCATTACATTTAATAACGAACCTGTATCTACTAGCAAACTTGATAAAGTATCATTTCCACAACTTATTGAAATATGCAAAGCCATATTATGGTTCCTTCCCTCCTCCGGAAGCTCTTCATCACTGAAACCAAGATTGTTACACGAAGTAATATTTCCCACAATTCCATCAAATTGGTCAACCGTCACATCATGATCTACGAATGCCTGGTCCAAGACCTTCACCAAAGCTTCCCTATGGGCACCAGAATCTCTTAGTAAAGCAAGCGCAGAAATCTTGGAAGGAGTTTGCAATAGTTGGTCCACAATCTTGTATTCACTTCTCTTGATGAGTTTCAAAATCTCATCATCATCGGGGTGTGGGATAGGTTCATTGGATCGGCTTACCTCAACCCTTGGCTCAACATTACTCGCCGGAATTTCTGCCGGTATGGGCCTTCTGACTTGAACTTCAGGTTTTTTCAATGATACTGCCGCAAAGATATGCCCGCTTCTTGTAACTCTGCTCACATCAGCAATGTTAACAAAAGATGGTATTGGCTGTATAGGAACTTCTACCCCATTCTCAATCATTGTGGCATTATATTTGTATGGTATGGCTTGGTCCGAGTTGTAAGGCACAGGACCAGGTGGCCAAAAAATTAAGGGAGCAACAGGTGCAGTCTGACTGTCATAAACAATTTCTACTGGTTCAGGCATGTTGAATTGCGGTACTATAACATTCACTTCATTAACTGGATCTCTGTCATGTGTAATAGTGATAACCCTTTGATCTAACAATTTTTGAATATCCTCCTTCACAATAGGTCAATCATCTTATATTGAACAAAATTCACAAACGTCATAATTATGCTGATGCTTAAAGAAGGCGAGTCTTCTTAAGCCTTGATGTATCCTGATCAACGAGTCTCTTATGTGCTCAACTTGGAAAAGTCGAAACTTTCCTGGACATCCTTCCACCATATTCACCGATGCTGCCCCATGTCGAGGCAAAGGATTATCTCGAACATTCGGGTTAACATCCTTGAAAGACAAAATACCGTTCTTAATTAACCTCTGGACATCCGCCTTCAAAGCAAAGCAATTTTCAATGTTATGCCCCGGCGAACCTTGGTGATACACACATAACTGATCTGCCTTGTACCAAGGAGAAGTACTATTCGGTGCGATAGGAGGAGGCTTCGTTGTTATGAGGTTTTTCATGATCAGAGTGGGGAACAATTCAATGTAAGTCATTGGGATGGCATCAAATTGTGGTTTCCTTGGTGAACGATTCTGGTTATTGAATTGATGGGCCTGTTGTCAAGGTTGTTATTGAAATTGTCGTTGCTGAATTGGAGGGGCTTGATGAGTTCGGGTCACCCTTGTTGGGCGGACAGCCGGAGTGACTGCCGCAACATGTGAATAGCTTTTCCTCGGTCTCCCAGAAAAAATTACACTGACATCTTGTTCTTTCCTCTTAGAGAAAACACTTCCAAACTTCTTGACACCACTAGATGTACTTCCTTCCTTGACCAAACATCCCTCACGAATTCCTTCTTTTAGCCGCATTCCCATACTTACCATCTCAGTGAAGTCACTGGGCGCACTCACAATCATTCTTTCATAATAGAAAGAACCTAAAGTCTTCAGGAAGATCTTTGTCATTTCTTTCTCTTCAAGAGGGGGATAAATCTGAGCGGCAATCTCGCGCCACATCTGGGAAAATTCTTTAAAGGACTCTTTATCTTTCTAGGACATAGCCCGGAGTTGATCTCGGTCCGGCGCCATGTCAACATTGTACTTATACTGGCGAACAAAAGCTTCACTAAGATCATTGAAGTTATGGATCCGGGTGCTATCCAAACCCATGTACCATTTTAGAGCGGCACCAGTCAAACTGTCTTGGAAGTAGTGAATTAACAAATTATGATCATCAGAATAAGTGGACATCTTTCTTACATACATGGTCAAATTACTTCGCGGACACGAGTTACTTTTGTACCTTTCAAAGTCTGGCACTTTGAACTTGGCGGGAATTTTTACATTTGGAACTAAACACAAGTCATGAGCATTCTTTCCAAACAAGTCTTTTCCTTTCAGTACTCTGATTTCCCCCTGCATCTCCTGAAACTGGTCTTGAAACTCCTCCATCCTATCGAAAAGACCTAGACTTTCAGCAGGTTCAGCATGATAAATGGGTTCATTCATGTATGGAATAGTATGAACCACAGGAGCGGCAATAGTCATCACTGGTTGAGGGAAAGGTACCATAGGCGGGATTACAGGCGGCACAGTAGTTGTCTCCGGTTGAGGAAAGGACACAGTAGGTTGAATGAAGGATTGTACAACAGGCTGATACCCTTCTAGCATGAAGTTATAAGGCATACTCCACGGAAAACCTTTTGGCATTTGATATTGGAGCGGAGAGTTGACTTGAGTCACAGATGTTGGAGCGGTGACGATCTCAGAAACCACAGTAGTTGAAGTTTAAATTTCAGCAGCTGAAGTCGATGGCTGATCCTGAGCAGCCATCAAGCTTTCCACTAGTGCAGTTAACTTTTCCATTCTGACACAAAGAGTAGTAACCTCCTCACGAAGCTCGTGATTTTCTTTTTCCAGATCTTCCATCTTCCTTTGACGATTGGCTCGGGTATCGTACCGGTGAGACAGCTTGACAATCTATCGGAGTGGAAAAAAGAAACAAGGATAAGTCTCTAGAAAACATGTGAAGTTGAATGTTGGATGATGCATGATATGCGATGCAAATGATCATTTATTTTAATAGTTTTTTCAAGGAACTTTAGAACTTTGATAACTTTGCACACATCAATGGTAAAGGAATTTGGAACAAAAAAAACTCATTTCATTAATCAAAGCGGTAAATTACAATCTTGGGACAACAAAAAACAATAAATTACAACCTTGGGACAACAAAACCCAATAATAAAAGCAGTAAATTATAACTTTGGAACATGAAGCCCTTTTACAGAGTTTTACAAAATGACATAAGTAATAATAATAAAAAACTAAGAACTAAAGGTCACTCAGAATCATCAGATGAAGGACCAAATGCCAACTATAACTGGAGCTTCCTAATCTTCTCTTCATAGAAGTCTTCCATCTCTTTCTTCTCAGCTACCAGTTGATCAATGATTTCCTTCCGTGGATTAGGAACAAGAGCAACGCCTACCAAATCTTCCTTCTTTCTCTTCCTTTCATTAGCATATTTATTGAGTAGTGCATCCTTTTGATGAAGCTTCTCATCATGATCAATAAAATAACCATCTTGAATAAATAACAAATTCTCCTTTTCCTTCAGCTGTCAAGTCAGGACCCTATTTTCATATTCAGACATATTATACTTTTCCTTCCAAGCATCTCTTTTGGACTTCATCCTAGTCAGATTTCCTAGGTATTCTCTTATGTTCTCGATAGGGATATCAATAGATGATGATGCAACAATAGGGAATAAAGGTTTCTTGGGGTTATAAGGCATCTTGAGAGCTCAAGCCCTAGCACGAACCCATTGTAGGTAAGGCTCCAAAGAAACAACACCTCTATGCCCTAGCATGTCTCTCCCCTTTCTATGGATGTGACGCCAAGCTCTTTCAATCTCCTCCTTAGTTGCTTGGTGATCTTTTCCTTCTTGTAGAAAGAAACCACTCACATGAAAGTTGTTCGGCTTGTCCCTCATCGGGTATCCAAACTGACGGCGCGCGAGAACAAGATTATAGTTAATTCCCCCTTTCGTACCAAGAAGAGGCACGCTAGGAAAAGCACCACAACTATGGATGATCTTCACGTCATAGTAAGCTCGATTATACCAATCTATGTCGGAATGAGTGAGAGCCATAATTTTTGGTGCCCATCATGGCTCCTTCTCGAGATCCCAGAAAACATCAGACCTAGGTAGATGAGAAACATACCATTGATATAGCAACGGTTCACAACAGATAATCATCCCTCCTTGATAGGAGTTTCGAAGATGGATGGAGTAGTAGGTATCTCCTAGCAGCGTAGGGACTGGATTTCCAATCAAGAAGATTCTGATGGCGTTGATATCCACGAAATTATCAATGTTAGGGAACAAGAATAGGACATAAGCGAGTAAAGCAAAGACATCTTCAAAGGCAACAATATCTTTTATCTCAGCGAAATGACGAGCTTTCTTCAACAAAAACTGCGCATATAAGCCTCGGATTCCCCCTTTGGTAGTCATGTTCTCCTCTATCTTTGACTTCCTCAAGTGGGTGATGGTTGCTATCTCGTGAGATTTGGGTTCCTCTTCCAGGCCGGAAAAAGGAACACAGTCGGTGATCGGCAAACCAAGTATGTAGGAGTACTCCTCTGAGGTGGGCATTAACTGGTAATCAGGAAAGGTGAAGCATCGATACAATGGATCATAGAATTGGACCAACGTACTAAGGATGCCTTCCTTCATCTTGCGCTTCATGAGATGTATAATGGACCCATATTTCTTTTGAAACTCCATAGGTTTCTCGATCTTAGGAGTCAAACTCTTCAATTCTTCAATCTCAGGCTCCTTAAAACTATAACTTCGAGTGTTTCTTCTTCCAAAATCCATAATAACAGTACCTGAGATGTCTGCAAAAATTATTCTTAAGTTCCTTGAAAACATGTTTTACAAAAAAAAATTTATGGATGAATGATAATGCAACAATCACACATAAGTTCACAAATATGGGGTTCAAAGGTTCAACGCTTCGAGCATGGAGTCAAAGGTAAATCCCACCCCCAGGGTATGTACTAAAGTTTTAATCACACCTGCAAGACAAGGTTCTAAGAGTTCCCCGAGTCTACATTCCTCCTTCGGATATTAGCAACGTCTTGATTACTCAATAATTAGCAATATTCTCAAGAGAAACTCATTCGAGCGTAGCATCGCGTGACAACTACTTCCGGATTACTCCGTTATAGTCTTCGTGCTACACCTAAAAGGCCAAGATGGGTTAGGGTTCTACGGTTCTCAGCTTCTCTGGCTCCCAGGTCGAAAATAATAATGTCTTTCCAATTACTCGGTAAACAAATACTACGCTCAAAAGGGCCTTCCACTGAGTGGGGGATTTCATGCCTCCTTCTTCGGGATTACTCCCTCAAAGTTAACATGACTATACCGCTCGTCCTATTCCTAAGTGTAACTTAGTCCAGGTATAGGACTTGTCCTTTGCAAAAATCCAAATAACCACACTATAAACATATAATCAAACAATCAAATAATGATAAAACAGATAAAAAAAACTAGGCTTAACCCACTTAGGGATGGACCAGCAAGAGGTTAATCTTTCCCCAGCAGAGTCGCCATTTCTGTAGCGATAAAAAATGTAGCGGGGTAAATCGGAGATCGAGTTATTAATTAACTCGTCTCACAAAAGCAAGAGTCGCCACCGCGCTTTATTATTTCCAAGGGAAAAAGGAAAAGAGCGAAATAAAACCCTAAAATACGCAATGTAAAATAATACTTAAAAGTAATGAAAATACAAGGCATTTTGAAAAGAGATATAGAGTTAGGGGGTTGGTTATACAATGGGAAGGTATTAGCACCCAATGTATCTATGGTATCCTATAGGAACCTTTTGAAATATCTGTTTAAAATTGTTTGTTTGATTAAAATAGCTTGTTTGGCCAAAATGGGTATGGACGAGATTTTGAAGATACGACGACCTAACGTCGAAGTTTTGACTTAAAAGGTGTGAGTTTTAAAAATGGAGTCTTTTGGGAAAATTATCTTAAGTTTTTAACAAAATAATAAACGAAAGGTGAATGAGGGTATTCGCACGATTAGATGAGACGTGTTTGATGATATGAAGTCAACAAAGTTAAAACATTTCCCTTGGATTCGAGACAGACGAAAGATATAAAGATTAAACGATCGATGATAAAATTAATTAAAATGACAATTTAATAATTAACTAATGAAAATTAAATTATACTAGCATGCATTTTGAACGATTAAGTAAATAAACAAAATTACATAAAGACTAAATTACAATATCATGGATTTTTTAATAATTAAACAAATAGCAAGAATTAAATCATGAAACATGTATTCTTGAATAATTAAATAAGAGATTAATAAAAAAATTAAATAAAGATTAGATATGACAAAATTTAAATAAATGATAAATTTTAATTAAACATGTTTTTGTATTTTGTGATTAAATAATAATTATAGAATAAAGTAAACTAATATAAAGAAAAGGGTTAAAGGAGCAAGCAAACAGAAAAAAAATGTGCCCAGCAGGAATCGAGCTTGGGTCTTAAGGGTAATGGGTAGTATGATTTTCCAGTTGTACTAGATCTCTATTCGTTTATTAACATGATATAATTAAACATAAGGAAAAATTAGTAAGGATGCTGGACCAAACAGGCCCAATGGGCCAACCGGGTTTGAAAAGGACAAGGATGGAAAAATGAAAACCCTAAAATATATGTAGGAGCGCGGCGCGGCTAGCATTGAGAAAAGGAAATAATTAATTTATTATTATTACTGAGAAAAACCTTGTTCCCTGAGTCTTAATGCGAAAACAAAAACGAATTTTAAAAGCTTTCTCTTGGCTTCATCTCTCTCAAGCTACCTACTCAACTCCACAAACCAAACAAACACTAATCTTAACCCCAAGCTATTAACAGTTGCAAACAAACGATTTGAAAGTAACCCCAAGCGGTGTGTTCTGCAAAAGAGGATCGGACCCACGCGAGGCTGAATAGGCACGACATTTATGGAAGCTGTTCCGGTTTGACCGAATGCAAGGGCGGGTCGGGGATTCTGAACCGGGTTCAGTTTAGGAAGGTTGAAGAGGAAACAGAGTCTGATTCGATTGTGCCTTCTTTTTTCTACGGCGAGGAGTATTTCACCATAATATTAGGTACACTGATTTAACCCTTCTTCTCTTGATCCTTCTGTCTTGTGCGTGTTGTTACGTTTCATGTCGGTGCTGATGTCGTAAGTGTAGTTGAGCTGCTAACGCTATTGTTTGAAGTTGAAGTAATGAGGTTTAGAGGTAGCAGGTGGATTAAAAAGTTATGGTGGTTGATGGATGTTGGTTGAGGTTATAATTTCTGTCTGTGAACTCTGCAGGTTGGTGAATATGAGGTTCGAAAGGTTGAGGGGGAATTGGTTAAGGTTTTGATTAACAGGTTCTAGGCCGGTTTTATGGTTAACTGGTTCTATATTTTAACAAGTTGTTATGTTATGGACAGCCGGTTCTAAGCTGGTTTTTAACAGATCTTATGCTTTTAACAGGTCTTATGATTTTAACAGGTTCTAGTCTGGTACAGGTTGTAAGGTTTTGGAACAGGTTAAGGTTCTTACACGGATAAACTGGTTAACAGATTTTGAGATTTATAACGGGTTGTTATGTTTTAAGATAGGGTAAGGTTTTAATAACAGGTTCTAAACTGGTAACAGGTTAGAGTTTTAGCAGCAGATTCTATGGTTTTACAAGTTCTAAGTTTTGTAACAGCAGGTTCCAAGTTTTGGTAACAACAGGTTTTAGTGGTTTTTAACAGATCCTATGCTGGTTTTGACAGCAGATTCTCAGAGTTAGCAGATTGTGTTTTTTGTAATAGGTTAAATGTTTTTACCTCTGGATTTGTACATTTTTTGTGTTATTATTATTTCTAAACATGTTTAAATGCCAACAAAATGCAGCCACTCAAATAAAATACAACAAAGAAAAGAATGATAAGGCAAACATTGCATGGCAAAGAAAAAATGGCGTAGAAAGTGATTCAAACATGAATATATACAGCAGTAGATAGAGAGGAAGAAGAAAATAATACCTATCGGAGCCTCTCCGATGGGGCTTCTAAAAGATAGTAAGATTTTCCTTGAGTTTGCTATATTCTTCTGGCTTTTCTCTCTTTTGAATTTTAGAACAAAACTATCTTTTTTTTTCACTCTTGCTGAATTTTTTGGAACAAAAGCTCTCTTTCTATATTTTCACTCTTGCTAAATTTTTTGGAACAAAAGCTCTCTTTCTATATTTTCACTCTTGCTGATTTTTTTTGATTTCTCTCCTCCCTTTTGTGTTGATGAAAGCATCTATTTATAGTGAAATGTATGGGGTTTTAGGGGGGAAACAGTAAAAGTTTGAACAAATTCTAGGCCCTGTTTTGATGTTTTATGGGATAGATTTTTGAAGTATCCATTTTAGTGCAATATTTGGAGCTTTGCAAACTATTTTGTAACAGCAAAATGTGCAGATTTTTGTCTTATGGGCTGCATTTTGGGTTGTTTTGCAGGGCAGATTTAGACAGCAGCTTGGCATGGTCTTTGTTGACACAAGGTTGAAGAAAAATGGACAGCACTACACTAAAAAAAAGGATTGTTATGGATTAATATAGTGCTGGAAAAATGGGCAGCATTGGGACTGTTTTGTAGCAAGAATAATAGTTGATTTTCATGTACAAACTTGTATTTTATTTTGTAACTTTGTAACAATAAATCCCAATAAATTGTAACATGAATAAACATGTATTCTTCAATATATTCTCAATTCCTTTTGTAATTATAAATAAACTTGAATCTTCATATGATCATGAATCTTGATATGTCTTGATAAGAATTCAAGGCCTTCCATTTGAATTAGGAAATAGTTGAACAATACTTGAATAAATTGTTGAATGATGAATATATAATAATGCAAGTCTTAGACATTAATCTTGCATTTTTGTAATAGAGATCCAAATAAATCACATGAATTGATTTTGTAATCAAGTAGAAATCCTCATGTAATTAATCTTGTGATGACCGATTAATTGGATCAAATTCCTTTTCCCACTAACTTCTTGAATAAATGCTTCATGTATTTAAATAACCATGATGTAAGTCCACCAAAATAATCACAAAAATAATCTCGAATAAATATTTCATGCGATAAATGCTTATTCTTGGATGAGATCTCTTGATAGCTCCTCTTTAATTATCACTTGAATTCAAATAAAGAAAATTCCAAATATTCCGAATAAATTCTTCTAGAACAGTTTTAAATTTAATCATCCCATTTTGGCAAAATTCAACCCGCGTTATGAGAAAATTTGCAGATGACTTTTGGTCAAAGAAATCGAAAATGACGGCATAACTTGGTTTTTCTTGTATCTTAGAATAATGTGAAACACATACGAACCAAAGACAGTAGAACTTTGACTGTTCTTTCTGAAAAATATTCAGAGAAACTGGAGACCATCTGTTGGATTGTGTGGAAATAAACGCACAATTCTCTGAAATTCTTTTGATGAATCAGCTTTTGGGAATTAACGACCGACCATATTTCTGCCTCGAGACTCGAAACCCTAATCGATGTACGACGTCCGATGCTCTTCTTTCAGACCTATTTCCTGCACATGAAAACAAAACAACAAAACATACACTTCGTGCTTGATTAGTGGTTAGTCATTCGTAAGATAAAATGCTCACAACACTCGATAATCTCTATACAGTCAAAGCTCGAAAGCGATACGTTCGGAACCTACCATATTCTGTGACCTTGATGTATATATAAAACAATGCAAATGAAGCAGAGGTCTTAGGTCAAAATTGGGGTATGACATGTCGCTTTGTGGAAGAATGATGCGCTTTATTACCAAGTCACCATCTTGATATAATCGAGGCCTGGTCCTTTTGTTGAAGGCCTTGATCATGCATTTTTAGTACATCTGACCATGACAAACAGCGACTAGTCGCTTTTCATCAATCAAGTTTAATTGATCCAATCTTATCTGGATCCATTTGTCTTTACCTAAGTCTGCTTCGTTCATAATCCTTAGTGAGGGAATCTGAACTTCCACTGGCAGGACAACTTCCATGCCATAGACCAAAGAAAAGGGAGTTTCCCCAGTTGATGTTCGAGCTGAAGTACGGTAGCCATGAAGAGTAAACGGTAACATCTCATGCCAGTCCTTGTAGGTTACTACCATCTTCTGCATAATCTTCTTAATGTTTTTGTTGGCTTCTTCCACTGCGCCATTCATTTTAGGTCTATAAGGAGAAGAATTTAGATGCTTGATTTTGAACCGAGTGCAAAGTTTTGTAATCATATCATTATTGAGATTGGTTCTATTGTCGGTGATAATCCTTTCGAGGATACCATAGCGACATATGAGTTTATGTTTGATGAATCTGGCTATAATGTTCATTGTGACTGAGGCAAATGAATCGGCTTCAACCCATTTGGTGAAATAATCGATAACGGCCAGAATGAAGCAATGCCCATTAGAAGCAGTAGGTTTAATCTCTCCAATCATGTTGATTCCCCACATTGCAAATGGCCATGGAGCGGTCATGACGTTTATAGGAATAAGAGGCACATGGAGCTTGTCAGCATAGATTTGGAACTTGTGGCAAGTCCTTGAGTGGTGCTGGCAATCAATCTCCATCGTTGACCAGTAGTAACCGGCTCTCAGGATTTTCTTGGCCATAGTATGTCCGCTAGAATGAGTCCCAAAGAGACCATCATGCATGTCTTCCATAATTTCCTCTGTCTCCTTCTTGTCCATACATCGGAGTAGAGTAGAATCATGGTTGCGTTTGTACAGGATTCCATTACTTAGGAAGAATTTGGATGAGAATCTTCGTAAGAACTTTTAATCATTGATGGATGCTCCTTCGGGATACTCTTGTGCTTCAAGGTATTTCATCACCTCATGGTACCATGGCTTATCGGCGTCAGTCTTAAGCTCATAGCAGTGTGCAGGTTCATCAAGTCTCTCAATAGTAATCATAGGAGCTTCTTTGTCCCATTTGACCTTGAACATAGAAGACATTATGGCCAAAGCATCGGCTAATTGGTTTTCTTCTCTAGGGAAGTGTTCAAATGTGATTTCTTCAAAGTATGGAATTAGAGATAGCACAAGCTCCTTGTAAGGGATAAGATTAAGATGTTTAGTGTCCCAATCTCCTTTTACTTGGCTAATCACTAGAGCGGAATCCCTGAATACATTCAAGTGTTTGATCCTTAAATCAATAGCAACTTTCAGACCTAAGATGCATGCTTTGTATTCAGCCATGTTATTCTTACAATCGAAGCACAACCTAGAAGTGAAAGGGGTGTGGCAACCTTCAGGGGATATTGCTACAGCGCCAATGCCGTTGCCAAGTGCATTGGAAGCCTCGTCAAAAACTATGGTCCATTGGGATCCTTGTTCAGGTCCGTTATATGGTCCGAGTTTCGCGTATTCGGTTACTTGCATGATATTCTCATCTGGGAAGTCAAAGTTCATAGACTGATAATCATCAACAGCTTGATGGGCCAAATGATCTGCCAATACACTTTCGTTAATGGCCTTTTATGTTGTGTATTGAATATCATACTCAGTCAAAATCATCTTCCATCTAGCTATCTGTCCGGAGAGAGCAGGTTTCTCAAAGATGTACTTGATGGGGTCTATCTTAGAAATCAATATAGTGGTATAAGTCAACATATATTGTCTTAGCCGGAGAGCTGTCCATTCCAGAGCGCAACAAGTTATCTAGAGCAGTGAATATCTGGTTTCACAGTTAGTAAACTTTTTGCTCAGGTAGTAAATAACATGCTCTTTTCGGCCAGACTCGTTATGTTGGCCCAAAACACACCCCATGGAATTCTATAGCACATTCAAGTACATGATCAAGGGTCTTCCTTCAACTTGAGGCATGAGGATAGGAGGTTCTTGTAGATATTCCTTGATTTTGTCGAAGGCATTTTGGCATTCATCATTCCATCTGACTACTTGATCTTTCTTCAAGAGTTTGAAGATTGGCTCACAAGTAGTAGTTAAGTGAGATATGAAGCGGGAGATGTAATTTAGACGACCCAAGAAGCCTCTAACCTCATTTTCATAATGAGGGACCGGCATTTCTTGGATGGCCTTTACCTTTGCAGGATCAACTTTGATGCCTTTACCACTAACAACAAAACCTAGAAGTTTTCCAGATCTTACTCCGAATGTGCACTTATTAGGGTTCAACCTTAACTTGTACTTTTTCAGCCTCTCGAATAGCTTGTATAAGTGATTGAGATGTTCTTCCTCAGTTTGTGACCTTGAAATCATATCATCCACATACACCTATATTTCATGATGGATCATATCATAAAAAAAGCTACCATAGCCTTTTGATATGTTGCCCCTGCATTCTTTAATCCGAACGGCATGACCTTGTAACAAAAGGCGCCCCATTGTGTAACAAAGATGGTCTTCTCCATATCTTCGGGAGCCATCATAATTTGATTATACCCGGAGAAACCATCCATGAAAGAGAATACTTTATGTTGAGCGGTGTTATCGACCGAGACGTCAATATGAGATAGAGGGAAGTCATCCTTGGGACTTGCCCTATTCAGATCCCTATAATCTACGCATATCTGAATTTTCTGTCTTTCTTTGGCTCTGGAACCACGTTCACAACCCATTGGGGATAAGATGTCACAACTACGAATCCTGCATCAAATTGTTTCATCACTTCAACTTTTATCTTTTTAGACATGTCAGGCCGCATGCGACGAACTTTTTGCTTGACAGGAGGACAATCTTCCTTTATTGGCAGACGATGAATTACAATATCGGTATCCAACCCTGGTATTGTACCCCAAAATTTACCCTCTCATTTCTCAAAGGATCATCCTGGACCCTCAGGTTTGCTTCTATCAAATTTCAAGTCTTGGATTATAATTTTCCAAGAAAGTCATTCACAAGGGAAAAATGGTCAAAAGCACACTAAAAAGCCAAACTCTGACTTTTTGAACAAAATCAAGTTTCAACAATTTTATTTCATCAAGACATGAAAAGGGTTCCTCAAGAAATCAAAAGTCAGAAATTACTTTGAAAAAAAATCAAATTTCTAAACATTTAGAAAATTTTCTATGTGTTAAGAGAGTATGATACTTCAGAACTTCTGGGCCAGCCTCCACACAAGTGCAATCAGAATTTGCAAAGATGGTTCAGAATATGACTCTTCAGTCAGAACATATGGAAGCAATGTTCTTCGGTTAGAACATAACCCTTCAGCATATGGAGGCTACGTTTCTGGACTTCTTTGATCAGAACATCACCAAATCCCAAAACCTCGTTTAAGCAGCCTGCCGCCCTGCTATAGCACAGTCCTGCAACTAGCTGCTGATCCAGTCCACGCCTGCACTTTCTCAAACCCCATATTTGCACCAAATTAGCATAAAAAAACTGTGATTAAAAAGAAATGGAGCAGTATGCCAAAAAGGTTTAAATCCCATTTGTTTTCCCCCAAAAAACCACAACAAACTCATCTATAAATAAGTTGCTACATCACACGTTCAGGGGGCTGGCTTTTGGAAAGAGGGAATAATCAAAGAGAGAAAATAAAACAGTAAAACATTTGTAAACCCAGAATTCCCAAACAAAACCAAACCTTTGTTCTTCCCTTTGAATCAAAGAACATAACATTTTTTTTCGTTCCTTGCTAACCCTAGAACACCTGAAGGCAACAGTTCAGGTCCCAAACACACGTTCCAGATTCAAGGTAAGTCTTTCTGACTTTGAATCTTTTCATTCAGAACATCATTAAATATGTAAATATCATAGTATTGATGTTGTCCATATCATTGCATAAGTATAAAAACTGTGGATCAGAACTTCTTGAATAAAGCTAGGCTCAAAATTAGGATTGGAACTTCTATAAACTGTTGTATTTTTATCTTTCTGATTTGCCGTTGTTAAGAACTGAATAAGTTTCAGATGTTCTGACTAATGTAAGGAAGGAGGTGAAGTGTAACACAGAACTTCTGGGTCTTTCTTTCCCACTGTTTTAACACACTCGGAACTTCTAGGATTTTTCTCACTATTTTAACACACACAGAACTTCTGAGATTTTCTTATTGTTTTAACACACATAATTTCTAAGATTTTCTCACTATTTTAACACACAGAACTTCTGAGATTTTCTTACTATTTTAACACACACAGAACTTTTAAGATTTTCTCACTGTTTTCACACACAGAACTTCTAGACTTTCTTACTGTTGTAACACATACAAAACTTCTAAGACTTTCTCACTGTTCTAACACTTAGAAGTTCAACACATAGCGAACCAGAACTTCTGTATTTTCCCTCTAACATTTCTTGAAGGACCTCAGAGTGTATCAATCCAGAACTTCTGACGCTTCTTTTTGAACCACATCGCGCCCGGCATCAGAACTTTTGATCCCCTTTGTTTTACTTTCAACAGCATGCTAATTCTATCTCTCATTATTTCCCTTTTTATCATTTTCAATATTAATACCATTTTTATTAATATAAAAAAGAAATAAAAATATTTCTTTTTATTAATTAATTTATTTCTTTTTCTTAATTCATTAAGACAAAAAACCATTTTCTAAACAAGTCCTTTTTCTTTCTTGCATTGTACATATCAATATGGTTGTAATAGTTAATTAGGATTTAAATTCTTGCAACCCCCCATTGGTAAATTTGTACCCCCATCCCTAAATGATGTAACAGCGTAGGACTTTACATTTCCGCAATTTATCACTTCCAAATATAAATGCTAGTAATTAGGGTGTGTATGGCAAGACATGAAATCAACAAATAGATAACCCTAATCAAGACAAAGTGCATGTGTTGTACCCCAAAATTTGCCCTCCCTTTTTCACAAGAAATCACAACCCTGGGGTTTTCTATGATTTTTAAGATTGGCTCAGGAATTGATCAAACAGACATTTCTTTGGAAGTAAATCAAGAATCAGGGTTTCTCTCGCATTTCTAAGAAGAAATTGAATCCATAGAAATTCAGTTCACTGTTACATTGTTTTCTCACTTTGTAAAGCCTACTGAAAGATTATTGGTTGTTCTCAAGGCTTGATTATTCTGGAATAAGGGATAAGAGTTGAAACTGTATAATCCAGATTAACCAGGTAATGTACGTCTATTAAGACATCTGCTTGTTAATGGAATGCTTGCTTGCTTGGAATACAATGCGTACTATGATTAGAATGTTGTCGCAAGTTATGAGATTGCAGAGTTTTTAGGGATTACTTGGATTTTAAGTTATCTGTATTGGAAATGGTGGAATGCAATTTCAGTTATTTTTAATCAGGAATCTTAAATAAAAAGTGAAGAGGCAAAGGGAAAAATTGAAAGATGTTTGACAGTAGAAATGTTCTTTTGGATAAAGACTCTTTTTATTCATTTTCAAATACTGTTACAAAAGAATAATTTATTATTTTTGAATATTGTAAGTTTTTACAACTTATAGTATTTTAAAAAGAAATAAATGTTTACAACAAATGAAAAAAGTCTATCTATTTCTAAGCCTAAATATCCTAAGCTCCAGTGCTCCCATGCTCAAGGTTTCTTGCTTCCTACTGCTTTATCGTCGTCCAAGTTGCATTCACCTGAAAAAGAAGAAGAAAAAGAAATTAGTACAATTAATTTTTCAAACAAAAAAGAAAGGAGAAGGTCATCATTAAAGTTTGTCGGACGGAATCAGAATGCTATTTGTTCGTCATGTTTTTATTTTTCTCTTTGTAAATCACAAGAAGATTTCTCTTCTTGGTTCACAAAGAGAAAAGTAAAAAAATAAAATGCAAGCATACAATTGGTTCAAATGCAAAAACGTGGGCCATGTTGTACAAAGAAAGGTACAAGGCTGCATACAAAGCAAACTTGCAGCAAAACCAAACTAGATACCAAACTGCAGTAACCAAGCTGAATGCAAACCTAAGCATAACAACTAAGGCAAATTGTTATAAAAACATAAGCAAACTGAGTTACAAGCCAAACTAGATGCAGCATACAAGTATAGAAAGTATAGCAGAAAATGCAGCAGGTAATGCAGAGGTAAATCAAATTACAAACCAAAAGGACTTGTCATAGCTGTCCTCATTTTCTAGGCATAGGCGACTTTTCAGAATATAATATAATAAGCAAAAGTGCTTATTTGAGAGAGATAGATAGAGAGAGAGAGAGAGAGAGAGAGAGAGAGAGAGAGAGAGAGAGAGAGGACCTTTTGTGAAAAGTTTGCAGTTTGGCTAAAGCAGGCTGTCACAAGTCTAATAACAAAAAGATATAAAACAAAAGGACTGCATAACAGTCTAGGAAGAAGAGAAAATACTTTGTGAAAAAAAACCACAAAGCTCTTCAAAGTTGCAAACTCTCAAAAACCTGCAACAGAGTCCAGTAGAAACCAAAAAAAAACACAAAAAACTCTCCTGCATAAGCTTGCAAACACAAAACCCTGCAAAAGTTTTCAAATAGAAAAAACAAGTTGCAAGCTTGCTCAAACAGGCCTACTATCAAAATACCATAAACCTGCATAACCACAAGTTGGCCCAAAAACAAAAAACTCTCCAAGTCTGCCCAACTGCAACCTATTTGGCAAAACTGCAAACAAACTCAACCACAAGCTTGCTCAAACATGTACCAAAGCTACAACAACAAAACTGCTATCAACCCAAGCCTGCAGAAAATCATACAAAACTCTTCAAGCCTGCCCAACTGCAACCTGTTTGGCAAAACTGCAAGCTGCATTAAACCTTGCATAACTGCAAGCTACACAAACTAAACACAAATTTGCCAAACCTGCACAAACTGCCTCAAACACAGTCCAGCCAGAAAAACACAAACTGTAACAAAGTTACAACAAAAACCTGCACAAGCTTGCAAACATCTGTACAAATTCAAAGGCAAGCAAAATTGTAAGTGAATCAAACAAGCCAAGCTTGCCCAAACAAACTCCAAGCCAGCAAACCATCAACAAAAAGGGTTTCAGAAGCTTGTAACAAGCTTCATCATCAACCAAATCTCAAACATCAACAACAAAGCTTCATCATCAACAATCAACAAACAATAATAGTTTCAGAGATGTATCATCATTAACAGAAAAAGAAACAAACTTAGTACAAACCAATAAAGTTTCAGAGTGGTGCTCATCATCAAGACATCAATAGCCAAGAGAATAGGAAGAGAAAATCAGAAGTAAAACACAGTTTCAGAATCAAGCTTCATCATCAACCAAAAATGTCAACTACCAAATATCAGGATCCAGTTCAATAGTCATCATCATCATTGTAAATCATTATCCAACAATATCAATAAAACACAGTAGTTTCAGAATCAAATCATTATTAACAAGCCAAAAAAGAGGAAGAGTTTCAGAAGCAAAGCAAATAGGGTTTCAGAATCAAATTCATCATCAACGAAGAGCCTCAACAATAACAGTTTCATAAGCAAGTTCATCATCAACCAACAAATCAAGAGAAAGACAAAGGTACCAGAAGCGCATTCGCCATCATCTTCTTCTCCACTGCTAAGCCACCAGGGGCGCCATCTCACCCTCCATCTCTCTTCTCCAAGGAAAACTCAAGGTAAATTTCCCTCAAACCCTTACTGTATAAAACATCATAGATTTTAAGGCTAAACTGTGAAGCAAAACATGCAAGTAACATGAAGAATCAAATAAACCACGAAACTGTGAAACCATAAAAGGACAAGAAACGAATCATACCATAACACAACCCAGGCCCTTGAATGATAGAGAGAGGAGGAGAGTGAGGGAACTCCAGCGGCTGAGATAGGAGGAAGAATCAGAAGCGCATGTGGGTGAGAAAGATGGAGAGGAAGACGAAGGAAACGGCGCTGCTGTTGAAACCAAACATTTCTTCCAAACCCTAAAAAACGAACAAACCCCAAAAACGTTGTACAACTTGCCCTGGGCCTGACCCGCCCCAAACTTTGCCTTAAGCCCACTAACACTTCTGCCTGCACCCCCTCTTTCTTTTTGACTTGTTCTTCTTCTTTTGTTCATTTGGGCCAACCACAAACAAACTAAGCCCATTCCCTTTTTTAAACAAATGTTTTTTTATTCATTTAAAAGTAATTTGCTTTCTTTTCTTTTATTAACATTAATAATACTTAAAATAATATTTAAAATAATTTGATTTTTCTTAATTATTCTAAACCATCTTCTTTTTATTATCAAATAATAAAAAATATAAAAAAAAAGGTTTTTAATTTGAGTTAATAAATTTTGTTTTCTTTAAACTCTTTTTATTAATTAATAAGATACATTCAAATAATAATATAATTCTTAATCTTTCTTTTTTAGAATAGATTTTATTTATTTATTTTTTAAGTTAACAAATACATGCATCTCATAATATTTTTGATTCTCTTTATTTTTTTTATAGCTTTATATTTGAATTGCGACAATTCGATTTGGTTGTAACACATAATATTTGGGACATTATTATTCTTGTGAAACTCATCCCCATTTGTAAATAATTGTACCCCCATCCCCGGATACTCTTTTTTAATAGCTTAGAATTTAATTCTCGCACTTTATGCCTTTCAAATATGCCATGACTAGAGATTAGAGTTTGTATGCGAAAATCTAAAATAAATCGCTAGATGACCTAAATATAAGACAAAAAGCATGAAAATTGACAAACACAATGCACACTTGCACCTCTAGGGTAACCTCGCTTGTTGCATCGGAAAATGCAATCATGTTCCTCGAATATGAGACACTCTAGCAAATGCCCCTTCGATAAACAAATATCGTATTCCCTCGATGACCCTCGATGTTGCCTTCAATAAAACGATCTCGTCCCTTACAAAATTGCTAGAGCGTCTCACAAGTTGCTTTCAATGATTGTATGCGATAACCCGCGCCTGTCCCGTTTAACATCCTAACACAAGGTTATTCACCAAATGCAATGGTGAAATAACACTGTCAAAAGGGTTAAAAACATAAGAAATATCTTTGAGTAAAATAGGGTAGACAACTCTTAGTTACTTGATCAAAAGCTTGCAAAACATCCTTGCTACTTTCAAACACACCTCACAACACAATTTCAAAACAAACTTTCAAAACATTGAAATATCTTTACAAAAAGACACACACACCTTTGTATATATTCAAACAAGAATCATTACAAAGGTTGCCTAGACAGGGCCTCTTTTTCAAATCATTTTTAAAACCACATACACAAAGCACCATTTCAAACAATTGGAAAAGCAAAAGTAAGTGATCTAAACAAGTAACTAAGAGCCCATGGAAAACCATGGATGAAAAGGGTGCTTGCACCTTCCCTTTTCATAATCTACCCCCCGAACCCAAGAAAACATCTCAAAGGTATTTCCTGTGCTTTTTGACCTTTCCTTAGGATAAAATAAAAAGTCGGTGGCGACTCTTGCTAAACCGCACAATTGCGAACACAAATGCAAAACCTCAAGTCAGTTCTCCCACCGTATCACAGAACTGGCGACTCTGCTGGGGAAATTTCTAAAAGTGGGGTTACCTTAGGGTTTCTAGATCAACTTTACATGCTTATCTTGCTTGGTTTGTATGCTTCACTTTTTGGGTCCTTGTTTGGGTTTGTTTTAAATCCTACACCTGGATTTGGGGAAACCATTTAGGTAAGTAGCAATAAACTGTTAGGGAACTGTGCAGGGTATACCGACATGGTTGAAGCAGTGGCTACGTTAGTGCGACATATTTGTGGGTACCGGTAGCCTTTGAGTCAATCAAAGAGAATACGGGGCCGCTGAGTGATGTCATAAAGCACTAACGAACCCTTAGAACCTTACTTGACCATCTTGGCCTTATTAGGGGTAGTGAGATGACCGGCTTTGGTGCAGTCCGAAGTTGGTAGATACTCGATACTACACTCATTGAGGGTTGTTTTCTTGGAATATTTCGGTCGCCAGTAAAGTGGCTAAACTGAAACAATGAACACAAAAAATAATCCAGTGATATTGAGCTCCTTAGAACCCGGTTACTATTTATAGGATAGGTTGAGCCAACTAACTTCAAGAGGGTACTTACCTACAAACCCCGAGCAAACCTAAACCTAAGGACTTTTCTGCTTTGTGTGAATGTGATTATCTGTATATACCTTTTGCTTACTTTTGCATACTTGTACATAACATCATAACATCATATCATAGCATTTTCAATAACCATTTCAAGGATCTCGAGGGTATTTGATGCAGGGTCACGTTGAACCAGACGTCTACCAAAGGGCAAGAGGATTCATTTTCCTCTAAATAAACACCATCAAAGATCAAGTACAATAACTTGAATCAAGGGCTATGACCCACTTGACATGGTGATCTTGATTCTCGTGGAAAGACATCCACCGATACAAAGTTCTCCAATCAAAGATGTTGATCGAAGTTCAATCTCTAACATTTTCTTGTGTTTACCTCGCGAGATCCTTGAAAACATGCATCCACATATCATGCATTGTATCATGACAGGTTTTCCCTTTCAGGTCTCCTTATTCTCCTACTGTTTATTTCAGTAGATATGGCTCTAGAGAGGACTGTCGAAGATATCCAGGCTCAAAACGCTCAACTTCAAGAAATGTTCTTGAACCTGTCCCAGGGGCAAGAAGAAGTGAAAGCTCTCCTCTTAAGGGGCATGGTCCTAGGAAATCCAGGTGGCATCAGGAATGATCAATTGGAAGGGCTACAGATTGAGTTGGCAACAATGAAGATCCAGATGATGGGACAACTGGTGGGCCAGATGGCTCTCATTCAAAACCTGGCTCAAGGACAAGAGGAGCTCAGAGTCCTCATCAACAAACTGCTTCAAGATAACCAAGTGGGGAAAACAACTAGGGTTGAATATCAAGTCATCATTCAGCCTCCTTTGAGATAAGAAGACAAGGGAAAGTCTCCCCAGCTTGCTTCAGGGTCACAAGCCCAACAACAACCTCGCCAGCATCAATAGGGAAATCGGCGTAAGAAAAATACATCTGGAAGACATTTCACTGAGATTGACATACCATTATCTCTAGTACTGGAACGCTTGTTGGACGTCAATCTGACTGCTTTAAAGGATCCTCTTCAAAATCCCAATACCTCTGATCCTGGCTATCACCCCGACGCATTTTGTGTATACTACTCCTATAGTCCTGGACATAACACCAACGACTGTTGGGCTTTGAAAAACAAGATCCAAGATTTGATTGACAGACGAGTTCTGAAATTCAGAGGATGGCCAGATGAAAATATTTCGCTGAGGGTTCTCCACCTGAAATGACAAGTTCGAACTAAGAGACTTTTGTTTCATTTGAATTTTCAAGTTGTAATTTCTTTTGTTATTCAAACAATTATCTGTTGATGTCAAACTCTGTTTCATTAATGCATTGCATATGTTTGTCTTGAATTCATCCATTCGTTTTCACTATTCTTGAATTATGCTTCCTACTGATATTTAACTCTTGCTAAAAGTTACAAGTCTTTAGAGGGAGGATGACGAAAAAATGCCATAATCTCATACAATATGCTTTTGGACAGACCTTGTTGACGATGTACAGGCGTTTCTTTCAAATCCTAAACACTGGAGTTATAAGGAAGATAATCCCTAGTCAACCCCTTCGAGCCAAAGAAGTAGAAGTTTTTTGTTTTAACACAAACTGAAACCTTTAATCAAACCTGGGGCAGGGTAGTCTCTCAGTTAATTCAAAATGCGTGTTTAGTCGCAAACTCTCTGTTCGTAATACAATGAACGACATCAAAAACATTCTTTTTGAACCAAAAGACAAGTGATAGTTCCTTATCTCATAGGCAGTCATTATCTCTCAAAAAGAAAAAGCCCACTGAGTCAAAACCTACAAAGGAAACTTAAGAAAGATGGGGCATCCCGCTGACTGTAAATCTCAAAAATAAGAACAGTCAGGAAATAATTAGGGATAATGAATCAAAAGAACGAGGCCACAACAAATCCTCAACAACAAGAAAAAATGTTGCAAAAAAATGATGACTTCCTTCCAACAAATTCAACTTGTGTGAACCATCACCAAAAAACGTCGTTCCAAACTCGAATAGAGTTCGACGCACAATTAACTGAGTTTAGGATTGAAGAACATCACGAAGAGAGGGTGGGTACAAATATACTTTGAGCCTTTATCCTTTGTTGTTAAACCGTGAACCAAGCCACGTTACAACCCTTCAAAAGTCCTAATTGAAGCATGGGTTAGTCCGAAAGCATACTATTACAAAAGGTATCCTGACTCCTGTAAGGCTTTGCTCTAAATCTTGAGTTGAATTTTTCTTATAAAAAGTTTTCTGCTAAAAAACTCATTGTTCAAAATTTCAAGACCAGCATGAACTTTGCATTATTTGAATATCGCTGTTTGCACATGGTTATTTGTTTGACAACAAAGAAATTCACACAGTGAATGTTCGGATGAATAAAAGCTCTCTCAAGTGAATAAAATCGCTTCAAGTGGGATGAAACTCCCATTGCAAAAAGCTCCTATCAACAAAAGGGGACTTGGTTTGGTATTGTCCAGTAAACCTGGGGCAGTCCAGTCAAGATTTCAGCAAAATCTCTCAAGATCCAGTTAACCTGGGGCAGTCCAGTCAAGATTTCAACAAATCTTTCAAAGCCCAGTAAACCTGGGGCAGTCCAATCAAGATTTCAAGGAATCTCTCAATTGCAGATTAACCTGGGGCAAGTCTCCCTCACCATCACTTGGGGAATTAAAACGTCAATCTCATCAAAGGGTTACATACAGTCCAAATTTCCTGGCAGTGTCACAAACATCTGATACTAGGAGCAATGACGAATCTCTCTAAAATCCTTCTGAAATCCTCGAGAAGTTCATCACCTATCTAGTAGACCAGCAGTCATGGGTTTATTTCCCTAACACTTGTCGAGGATTTATTCTCCAAAACAAATTACATTTCAACAACAGTCATAACATACGCAGATTGATCGGCATGTAAAGATTCCTTCATCACCTGTTGGAGTTATGGTCGTTGAAGATTCCTTCGTCACCTGTTGGAGTTACGGTCGTTGAGGATTCCTTCATCACCTGTTGGAGTAACAGTCGTCAAAGATTCCCTCATCATCCGGTTGAGTCAAAGTTAATCCAAGACCCTCTCTGTTTTGGTCAGATTGACACTAAGATATCCCTGATTCTTATTCCAATGGAAGATATTCTGGTTTTTGCTGTTTCACATAAATCGCTCAACGATTTATTCTGATTCACTTCCATATTTTTCACTATCAGAGATGAAGAATCCAACTCTTTTCTCCTTCATCAGCTCGGGATTTATTTCCCCCAGCGAAAGGTCGTCTTGAAATACATTACACCTCCGTGCATCAGGACATTGTGCAACGCAATCTCATTTATTTTGAGAACATCATTGTTTGTCATGCCACTAACCTTTACCTTTCAGGAAAGATGCAATCAATTTCTCATCAAAGTTCATATCGTGAAGCCTGTATGTTGACCAGATAACGATACAAGACTGTGAAACCTGGATGTTGACCAGATAACAGTAAGGTATACTGTGAAACTTGGATGTTGACCAAATAACAGTTTACTCGGCCAATTACTTTGAAGCCCGGATTCAACCGGATATTAGTAGGCCCCAAAATCAAAGGGAAAACCGGAGGCGACCGAATAACCATTTGATTTTCTTTTGAAGACTGGATGTTGACCAGATAGGAAGTAAAGTATCGTGAAACCTGGACGTTGACCAGATAACAGTTAACCGTTAACAGAATGAAGATTTTCATCCTTAAAACCTCATAAGATTGGCATACTCCCAAGCTCCTGATACCGTTAACAGAATGAAGATTCTCATCCTTAAAACCTCAGTAGATTGGCATACTCCTAACCTCCTGACCCAAACGCCTGAATGGAGATTCTCATTCTTGCTTCCCTAGATTGGCATACACCCAACCTTCTGAACCAAATGCCTGAATGAAGATTCTTATTCTTGCTTCCCCAGTAGATTGGCATACACCCAACCTTCTGACCCAAACGCCTGAATGAAGATTCTCATTCTTGCTTCCCCAGTAGATTGGCATACACCCAACCTCCTGATATTCCGGACAGAATGAAGATTCTCATTCTAAAATTGGCATACACCTAACCTCCTGATATTCCCGGCAGAATGAAGATTCTCATTCTCAAAGTGGTATATAACCTGAATTCTTGATATTCCCGACAGAATGAAGATTCTCATTCTCAAAGTGGTATATAACCTGAATTCCTGATATTCCCGATAGAACGAAGATTCTCATTCTCAAAGTAGTATATAACTTGAATCCCTGATATTCCCGATAGAATGAAGACTCTCATTCTCAAAGTGGCGTACAACTTTAACGCCTGAACTTCTTCCAAACAGGAATAAGCTTTTCCCAGAGTCCTGAGTTTTACTCTCTAACATGATAGCTACTCTTCAGCAGTACAACTACTCCCCACATAGTTCTTACTCCCCAACAAAATCAAGATTCTCATCCTTGATTCTCTAGAGCTTTCTTTACTCTCAGCATTGAGTTTGACAGAGTTTTTAATCCCATGCAGATCGAAGATTCTCGTTCTCAGCTCCTCAGTACAAATTCCCCTAGCAGAATGAAGAATCTCATCCTCAGTTCCCCACAGAGTTTTCAGATATCCCCCAGTGAAGTTCTCCTCAAAACAGGAATCCCCAGTAGATTGGTATACAACCCAAACTCCTGACTTTCCCCAGCAGTATGACTTCTCCCCGCAGAGGTTGTCAAAAAGCTTGAAGACACACATACTCTTCAATAGTGGTCCAGGACTTCTCATTCTCAACGATCAAAGGATTTTCAATCCCCAGAAGCAGTCAAGGATTTATTTTCCCTGACAGCAGTCAAAGATTTTATTGTCTCCAGCTATCCAGGATTTATCTTCCTCAGCAAGACAGCTCACATGCGCATACATTGCATTCATGTAGCATAAACATTAATAAAACACATATATTGCATCATACATTTAATGCAACATAACTTTGTGTTTCAGTTAATATTTTACCCTTCACAGGATAATTTTAGCAAGCTTCAAACTTCAAGCAATCATGAAAACAGTTTACGAGTGCTTCCGAACAGGGATGTCCATCTATTGCTTATTCAGATTCAACTTTTGAAAACAGTTTACGGATACTCCAAACACGGATGTTAATCTATTGCTTGTTCAACTCAAGAATCATGAAAACAGTTTACGGGTGCTTCCAAACAGGGATGTCCATCTATCTCTTGTTCATATTCAGCTCACTGAAAACAGTTTACGGAAGCTCCAAACACGGATGCTAATCTATTGCTTATTCAGGCCCCCAGCTCAGAGACGTTCCAAACATGGATACCTTTATGATGCTCATTCTTTCACCTACAACATACAGTTCAACAAATATTCTTGGATGGCATCTTTAAGCCCATCTCCGGCAAATTCTGTCAACGTCTCCAAATGGCATCTTTAAGCCCATTCCCTCAACTATGCTTTGATGAGTGAAAATTTATGGGCACTCTAGTGTCCAATCATCTTTTACCTTCGAGTCGCGAACAGAAAAATTGTCGATCTAACTCCTCAGGTTGAAGAAGATTGAACAGGGGCAACAGTTGTACCCCAAAATTTGCCCTCCCTTTTTCACAAGAAATCACAACCCTGGGGTTTTCTCTGATTTTTAAGATTGGCTCAGGAATTGATCAAACAGACCTTTCTTTGGCAGTAAATCAAGAATCAGGGTTTCTCTCGCATTTCTCAGAAGAAATTGAATCCACGAAAATTCAGTTCACTATTACATTGTTTTCTCACTTTTTAAAGCCTACTGAAAGATTATTGGTTGTTCTCAAGGCTTGATTATTCTGGGATAAGGGATAGGAGTTGAAACTGTCTAATCCAAATTAACCAGGTAATGTGCGTCTGTTAAGACATCTGCTTGTTAATGGAATGCTTGCTTGCTTGGAATACAATGCGTACTATGATTAGAATGCTGTCGCAAGTTATGAGATTGCAGAGTTTTTAGGGATTACTTGGATTTTAAGTTATCTGTATTGGAAATGGTGGAATGCAATTTCAGTTATTTTTAATCAGGAATCTTAAATAAAAAGTGAAGAGGCAAAGGGAAAAATTGAAAGATGTTTGACAGTAGAAATGTTCTTTTGGATAAAGACTCTTTTTATTCATTTTCAAATATTATTACAAAAGAATAATTTATTATTTTTGAATATTGTAAGTTTTTACAACTTATAGTATTTTAAAAAGAAATAAATGTTTACAACAAATGAAAAAAGTCTATCTATTTCTAAGCCTAAATCTCCTAAGCTCCAGTGCTCCCATGCTCAAGGTTTCTTGCTTCCTACTGCTTTATCGCCGTCCAAGTTGCATTCACCTGAAAAAGAAGAAGAAAAAGAAATTAGTACAGTTAATTTTTCAAACAAAAAAGAAAGGAGAAGGTCATCATTAAATTTTGTCGGACGGAATCAGAATGTTATTTGTTCATCATGTTTTTATTTTTCTCTTTGCAAATCACAAGAAGATTTCTCTTCTTGTTCACAAAGAGAAAAGTAAAAAATAAAATGCAAGCATACAATTGGTTCAAATGCAAAAACATGGGCCATGATGTACAAAGTAAGGTACAAGGCTGCATACAAAGCAAACTTGCAGCAAAACCAAATTGGATACCAAACTGTAGTAACCAAGCTGAATGCAAACCTAAGCATAACAACTAAGGCAAACTGTTATAAAAACATAAGCAAACTGAGTTACAAGCCAAACTAGATGCAGCATACAAGTACAGAAAGTACAGCAGAAAATGCAGCAGGTAATGCAGAGGTAAATCAAATTACAAGCCAAAAGGACTTGTCATAGCTGTCCTCATTTTCCAGGCATAGGCAACTTTTCAGAATATAATATAATAAGCAAAAGTGCTTATTTGAGAGAGAGAGAGAGAGAGAGAGAAAGAGAGGACCTTTTGTGAAAAGTTTGCAGTTTGGCTAAAGCAGGCTGTCATAAGTCTAATAACAAAAAGATATAAAACAAAAGGGCTGCATAACAGTCTAGGAAGAAGAGAAAATACTTTGTGAAAAAAACCACAAAGCCCTTCAAAGTTGCAAACTCTCAAAAACCTACAACACAGTCCAGTAGTAACAAAAAAAAAACACAAAAAACTCTCCTGCATAAGCTTGCAAACACAAAACCCTGCAAAAGTTTTCAAATAGAAAAAACAAGCTGCAAGCTTGCTCAAACAGGCCTGCTATCAAAATACCATAAACCTGCATAACCACAAGCTGGCCCAAAAACAAAAACTCTCCAAGTCTGCCCAACTGCAACCTGTTTGGCAAAACTGCAAACAAACTCAACCACAAGCTTGCTCAAACCTGTACCAAAGCTACAACAACAAAACTGCTATCAACCCAAGCCTGTAGAAAATCATACAAAACTCTCCAAGCCCGCCCAAGTGCAACCTGTTTGGAAAACTGCAAGCTGCATTAAACCTTGCAAAATTGCAAGCTACACAAACTAAACACAAATATGCCAAACCTGCACAAACTGCCTCAAACACCGTCCAGCCAGAAAACACAAACTGTAACAAAGTTACAACAAAAACCTGCACAAGCTTGCAAACATTTGTACAAACTAAAAGGCAAGCAAAACTGTAAGTGAATCAAACAAGCCAAGCTTGCCCAAACAAACTCCAAGCCAGCAAACCATGAACAAACAGGGTTTCAGAAGCTTGTAACAAGCTTCATCATCAACCAAATCTCAAACATCAACAACAAAGCTTCATCATCAACAATCAACAAACAATAACAGTTTCAGACATGTATCATCATTAACAGAAAAAGCAACAAACTCAGTACAAACTAATAAAGTTTCAGAGTGGTGCTCATCATCAAAACATCAATAGCCAAGAGAAGAGGAAGAGAAAATCATAAGCAAAACACAGTTTCAGAATCAAGCTTCATCATCAACCAAAAATGTCAACTACCAAATATCAGGATCCAGTTCAATAGCCATCATCATCATTGTAAATCATTATCCAACAATATCAACAAAACACAGTAGTTTCAGAATCAAATCATCATTAACAAGCCAAAAAAGAGGAAGAGATTCAGAAGCAAAGCAAATAGGGTTTCAGAATCAAATTCATCATCAACGAAGAGCCTCAACAATAACAGTTTCATAAGCAAGTTCATCATCAACCAAAAAATCAAGAGAAAGACAAAGGTACCAGAAGCGCATTCGCCATCATCTTCTTCTCCGCTGCTAAGCCACCAGGGGCGCCATCTCACCCTCTATCTCTCTTCTCCAAGGAAAACTCAAAGTAAATTTCCCTCAAACCCTTACTGCATAAAACATCATAGATTAAAAGGCTAAACTGTGAAGCAAAACATGCAAGTAACATGAAGAATCAAATAAACCACGAAACTATGAAACCCTAAAAGGACAAGAAACGAATCATACCATAACACAACCTAGGCCCTTGAATGATAAAGAGAGGAGGAGAGTGAGGGCACTCCAGCGGCTGAGATAGGAGGAAGAATTAGAAGCGCATGTGGGTGAGAAAGATGGAGAGGAAGATGAAGCAAACGGCGCCGCTGTTGAAACCAAACATTTCTTCCAAACCCTAAAAAATGAACAAACCCCAAAAACGTTGTACAACTTGCCCTGGGCCTGACCCGCCCCAAACTTTAGCTTAAGCCCACTAACACTTCTACCTGCACCCCCTCT
The DNA here is from genome assembly GCA_948472305.1 of Vicia faba. Classification (NCBI taxonomy): domain Eukaryota; kingdom Viridiplantae; phylum Streptophyta; class Magnoliopsida; order Fabales; family Fabaceae; genus Vicia; species Vicia faba. The sequence continues at coordinate 881,987,004 of OX451741.1, read as the reverse complement.
TTCTTTCTGACTTGTTCTTCTTCTTTTGTACATTTGGGCCAACCACAAACAAACTAAGCTCATTCCCTTTTTTAAACAAATGTTTTTTTATTAATTTAAAAGTAATTTGCTTTCTTTTCTTTTATTAACATTAATAATACTTAAAATAATATTTAAAATAATTTGATTTTTCTTAATTATTCTAAACCATCTTCTTTTTATTATCACATAATAAAAAATATAAAAAAAAAGGTTTTTAATTTGAGTTAATAAATTTTGTTTTCTTTAAACTCTTTTTATTAATTAATAAGATACATTCAAATGATAATATAATTCTTAATCTTTATTTTTTAGAATAGATTTTATTTATTTATTTTTTAAGTTAACAAATACATGCATCTCATAATATTTTTTATTCTCTTTATTTTTTTATAGCTTTATATTTGAATTGCGACGATTCAATTTGGTTGTAACACATAATATTTGGGACATTATTATTCTTGTGAGACTCATCCCCATTTGTAAATAATTGTACCCCCATCCCCGGATACTCTTTTGTAATAGCTTAGAATTTAATTCTCGCACTTTATACCTTTCAAATATGCCATGACTAGAGATTAGGGTTTGTATGCGAAAATCTAAAATCAATCGCTAGATGACCTAAAACAAGACAAAAAGCATGAAAATTGACAAACAAAATGCACACTTGCACCTCTATGGTAACCTCAGTTATTGCCTCGGAAAATGCAATCATGTCCCTTGAATATGAGACACTCTACCAAATTCCCCTTCTATAAACAAAGATCGTAGTCCCTCGATGACCCTCGATGTTGCCTTCAAAAAAACGATCTCGTCCCTTACAAAATTGCTAGAGCGTCTTACAAGTTGCTTTCAATGATTGTATGCGATGACCCGCACCTGTCCCGTTTAACATCCTAACACAAGGTTATTCACCAAATGCAACGGTGAAATAACACTGTCAAAAGGGTTAAAAACATAAGAAAGATCTTTGAGTAAAATAGGGTAGACAACTCTTAGTTACTTGATCAAAAGCTTGCAAAACATCCTTTCTACTTTCAAACACACCTCACAACACAATTTCAAAACAAACTTTCAAAACATTGAAATATCTTTACAAAAAGACACACACCTTTGTATATATTCAAACAAGAATCATTACAAAGCTTGCCTAGACAAGGCCTCTTTTTCAAAGCATTTTCAAAACCACATACACAAAGCACCATTTCAAACAATTGGAAAATCAAAAGCAAGTCATCTAAACAAGTAACTAAGAGCCCATGGAAAACCATGGATGAAAAGGGTGCTTGCACCTTCCCTTTTCATAATCTACCCCCCGAACCCAAGAAAACATCTCAAAGGTCTTTCCTGTTCTTTTTGACTTTTCCTTAGGATAAAATAAAAAGTCGGTGACGACTCTTGCTAAACCGCACAATTGCAAACACAAACGAAAAACCTCAAGTCAGTTCTCCCACCGTATAGCAGCATGTAAATCAAAAAACACTTGCACACTAGCACCCTTAAGGTAATCCCGATTTGTCGCCTTTCGCAAAATAGTCATGTCCCTCGAATGTGGGCGTTTTAGCAAAGATCCTCGATAATAGATTGTAGTCCCTCGATGACCCTCAATGTTGCCTTCGGTAAACGATCTTGTCCCTAAACGAAATTGCTAAAATGTCCCTTAAGTTTCCTTCAATGACTATACAAAACGTCCCGTGCCCGTCCCTTCACATCCAACGATGGGGCTTCTTACTAAATCAATGGTAAGATAGCAACATTTAAAGAAGGAGGAAAAGAACATATAAATACCTTTGGAGTAGGTAGATTCGCTCCTAGTTGCTCACTTGCTCACGACCAAACATTTTACACCAACACTTTCATATTAAAACCTTTTCAAAAGACAAAAGCTTTTTGTATATGTTCTTATAGAGACGAGAACCGTTACAAAAAAACATCTTTTCAAGAACACTTTCAAAAAACACACCACACAAACACTTCTTTGAACTATTTCTAAAACAAACACTTTGTATGCGTTCTTATAGAAACGAGAACCATTACAAAGACATTTTCAAAATACTTTCAAAACCCATACCACAAGCACATTCAAACAAAAGCAAGTGATCTAGCAAGCAACTAGGATACCCGTAGATGACTACAGGTGAAAAGGGTGCTAATACCTTCCCTTTTCATAATCTACCCCCCGAACTCAGAAAACATCTCTAAAGGTCTTTCCTGTTCTTTTCAGCCATTCCTTTTGGATAAAAGAAAAGCCAGTGGCGACTCTTGCTAACCACAACATTTGCGTTCAAACGCAAAACAACCAAGTTAGTTCTCCCACCGTGTTACAGAACCGGAGACTCTACTGAGGAATATTTTAAAAGTGGGGAAAACTTAGGGCTAGATCACACTTACTTGCTTTCATTGTTTGATTTATTTGCGTTACATTTTGGTTCCTTGTTTGGGCTTACTAAAGATCCTACACCCAGATTTGGGGCACCTTTTTAGGTAAGTAGCAATAAACTGTGAGGGAACTGTGTGGGGTATACCGATACAGTTGAAACAGTAGCTACATTGATGTGATAATTTGGTGTGTATTGGTAACCCTTGAGTAATCAAGGAGAATACGAGGCCGCTGCGCGGTATCATAAAGCATCAACTGACCTTAGCACCTTAATTGACCAACTTGGCTTTTAGGAGGTAGTGAGATAATCGTCTTCAGTGTAAACCCAAAGTTGGTTGATACTCGATGTTACACTCATTAAGGTTTAACCCTTGAGTTTTGTTTGGTGGCAAGTCAATTGTCTATCGGAACGAGATTTAGGGGAAAGACCGGTGATATTGAGATCCCTTAAAACCCGGTTACTATATTTAGGACAGGTTGAGCCAACCCAACTTCAAGAGGGTATCACCTTAAAATCCATGCAAGCCTTAAACCTAAGGTCTTTGTGAGACTTGTTATATCTTCTATATATGAGCATAACCATGACATTATAACATAGCATATCATACTAACTGTGATCGGTGGATCTGGAACTGACTGTTTAACGCTGGTTCGCGTATGTCGCGGAAGCAAGAGTCGCCACCGTCTTTTATTTTCTCCAAATGGAAAGGACAAAAGCACAGAAAAATTCCTTAAAGAGATTGCTCTCGGTTCGGGAGGTAGATTATAGAAAGGGAAGGTGTTAGCACCCTTTCTATCCATGGTTATCCATGGGCTCTTAGATACTTGCTCATTTGTGTTTTCAAAATTGGTTTGTTTGCTTTTCAACTGTGGGTTTTAAAAAGTTTCTTTGAAAATTTCAGTTCGACTCTTGTATCGGTCCTCAAGAGTGTTTGAAAAATTGCTTTCGAAAGCTTTTTGAAAATGTGTTGGTGTGAAAAGTATTTTTGATTTGTTTTTGAAATTAGAGCAAGTATCTAGAGTCATCTACCTACCCTAAGGAATTCGTCTGTGTAAATGTCCTTTAAAGTAGTGCCATCCCACCATTGAGAGGTAGGTAGCACCACCGTTGGAGGTGTTCGGGTCAATTCGAGGTTCGAGACATGGTGATCACCGGAGCAATAGGAAGACACCTTAGAAGCTACCCTCATGCCAGGTTCCCGGTTCATGAGGACTTACTAAAACATCCTCTACTCGACGATCACCTTTCGAGGCAAGGCAACAGTGAGGCGCACCCTAGGGGTGGTGTGTGCGATTTGTGTGTCGTTTTCATTTGCATTTATCTTGTCATGTTTATTGGTGTTCTACGCTTGATTTTATTTTGTCCATACATTCTTTCATGCCATTTGTTTAACAGTTTAAAAATATTGCGGGAAAGTAAAGATCTAACGCTATTACAAAAGGCGCGGGTCCACATCGCCAAAATTAACCAGGACCCGATTTGACAGAAAAATCAAGAAATTAAAAGTGCGAGAAGTAATTAAGATGTTACAAAGCTTTGGGAGAGATACATGAATATTTAAACGAAAATAAAATAATATGCGAATTAATAAAAATTAAAGCGAAACGAGGGCGTTGGACCCTTTTGCAAAATATTAAAATTAATAAGGAACTAATTAATTAAGAAGAAAGAAGGGATTATATAATGAAAATTAGGGTAAAGCAAATGGGCTTTGAATGTGCAATTGGGCCTCCAATATTCACTTGAATTCGTCACTTTCTAGGCTAAATCGCAGGGACTTAAGTGCATTTTTTGAAGTTGAAATGTGAAAACAAAATGTAGCCTACATCGAGAACTAACTCCTGTCCGAAAATCGACTCAATCGGATAAACGGTGAATTAGTTATGAATTTTTGAAGTTTCAGCTCAGACAAACTTATTTTGGGCTCCAGTGTCGACTCTGACACGTTCTTCAATAAAAAACTGGTATTGATCGGTGCATAATTTGGTCTCGACTTTTGAAGCAAAGTTGTAGATCTATGAGTCAGTGACCTTGTGTAAAAATATGAGTCCAATCCGATAAAAATTGACCGAGTTATGAATTTTCGAAGTTTCGGCCCAGATGAAATAATATTCAGCATTCAGGATTTTCAGCGTGTCATGCACTCTGAGCAAAAAACGAAGGCCTTTTGAATACCGTTTGAACTCAATACCTTCTGTGAAAATGTAGCCAACTCAATTTGTGAAATTTTGGCGCTGGAACCAGCTCGATACGATGAAAATCGATCAAGTTATGATTTTCTAAACATGACGCAAATAAACTTCTGTCACAAATTTTCTGCACGAAAATACTTGATAAATCCACATTTTTGAAGACCTTCTGATCGAAATTGGCTTCCAGCCGTGAGAGATGAAAACGTAGATAATGTCAAGACGGAATTTTGGCCACCGGAACGGGTTCAAAACGAGTCACGATCTTCAAGTTATGAATTTTTTAGCGCGTAAAAACTGCACTTTCAGCACACTTTTTCACCATATTTCTTCAAGAAAACTCACACATTCGGATACCTTCTTTAAAGAATTGACTCTTGAGCCGAACCTGAATTTAAGAATATGTTATCAGAGATATCTTGGCGAAAGAATACCTGAATATGACGCGTCAGGTTGGACTTGTGAATTTTTCTTGAAATGTTTTGAGAAATATGGGAGGGCAAATTTTGGGGTACAACACTAACCATTTCAAGGATTCTTAGGGTTTATTTTTGTCTTGTTTTGTAGGACATGGCTCTCGCCTGCAGATTCACTATCCAAGTCAGTCTGGTAAAAATACCTCCTCAGCTTAAGGATTTGGTATCAAGGGTTCCCGAAATATCTTCATTCACTGAAAGACATGGAAGAATTCTCAGCTTGGTCACTTCAAACCCTGATGAAGAAATATTAAAGGTGCTCTTTCAATTCTTTGACCCTCTACAATACTGCTTCACTTTTCCGGATTACCAGTTAGTACCTACTATGGAAGAGTTTTCTCTGCTGTTAGGGGTGCCTATCCTTAATGAGGTACCTTTCAATGGTATAGAAAGAGACTCTAAACATGAAGATATTGCCAAAGCTCTGTCCTTACAATGGTCTGACGTAGTAGCCAATTGGGAAACCAGGAGAGGTGTCAAGAGTTTTTTGTCTAAGTTCATGTTTGAGAAAGCTCATCATTTTTGGGATACCTTAGTCTTACAAGCTTTTGAGGAGGTGTTAGCCCTTCTCATCTATGGTTTGGTACTGTTTCTTAATCCGGACCAGCTTATAGACGTGAATGCGGTTAAGATTTTCCTGTCACGTAATTCAGTACCCACTCTGCTTGGAGATATCCTACATTTGTTGCATACTCGCAGTGTAAAGAGGAGAGGAACCATTATGTGTTGCACACCTCTTTTGGCTAGGTGGTTTATTTCACACCTACCCCGATTCGTCTTGAAGAATGAACAGGGCTTGAGATGGTCTCAAAGGCTGATGACTCCTACACATTCAGGCATTCATTGGTGTCCCCGATTATCCGAGAATGTTACCATCATTGATCGATATGGAGAATTCCCTAATGTCCCACTCTTAGGCATTAGGGGAGGAATCACTTACAATCCTTGTTTGGCACTGCGACAGTTTGGATATGCAAGAAGGGATGGTCCCCACAATACACTTATCCATGGAATCATTTTCGACTACAAGAATGATACTCAGGATTACCGCAAAAGGTTCATGCGAGCTTGGGGAATGGTGCATAGAGTTGATAGCAAGATACTGGGGCATAATAATTTCATCCCTCTTGAGCCATATCTCAAATGGGTACGAGCTCGTGCTCAAAGTCTTATGATGCCTTACCCCTCTATTCTTCCATTTATCATAGAGCCTGTTGTTGAAGGAGATGTCCCATACACTATCCTTCACCCCAACATACCCACTTCTCTCGAAGACTTGCAAAGGGATTGGATACAACTTAAAGGGGAGCGAGACACTTTTGAGGCCCAACTCTACGCCAGCGAGAAGAAAGTTCTGGAACTCACCAAGCAGCTTCATGAGGAGCGGAGTCTGAATGCCTACATTGCACCAAAGAGGATGCGTTCAACCTTTTTATCTTAGAGTTTTTGTATTTTCTTTGTAAGCCCAAAGAGGCATGATGTACTCAAACTTTGATTTATTAATATAACGTGTGTTCCTTTTTGTCTAAAGCAAATTTAAATCTCTAATTTCCTTGAAATCATTGCATATGCATCTTCATTCATCATAACACAAACAGGTTTCTTACAACAAGTTTCCTTATCTTTCTACTATTTATGTAAGTAAGATGGATCTTGAGCAGACAGTAAAAGATCTTCAGGCGCAGAATGCTCAGTTTCAACAAATTTTCTTGACTTTGGCAAAAGGACAATAGGATTTGAAAACTTTGTTGATCGAAGAAAAGAAGAAGAAAGCAAAGAAATTAACCAGTGTTTTAAATCTAGGAAGAAGGTTCCCATGGCCAGCCAGACGGACCCTAGACTTCACAACATCATCTGGTGAAAAGGATAATCAAGAAGGGAAAAGCAAGGAAGTGACTGACCATCCAGAATCTGAGGAGGAAGAAGATAATGATTACTCTGAAGAGCAGTATCCTCCGGCCGATGACAAATACAAACATCTGGAAGAGCGTCTAAGTGCAATGGAGATTCAGAAATTTCCTGGGCTGGACTTTAAAGCTGGGTCTGGTGTCTGGGATTGTTATTCCACCAAAGTTTAAGGCACCAGTGTTTGCCAAATACGACGGGGTTTTGTGTACCAAGATGCACCTCCAATCTTATGCGAGGAAGATACAGCCTCCCACTGCTGGCAGAGATTTATGGGTCCACTTATTTCAGGATAGTCTATTCGGGACTCAGCTAGATTGGTTCTATCAACTGGAGAGGGCCAATATCCATAATTGGGAAGACCTGGCCGCTGCTTTTTATAAACATTATCAATACAACGCATACCTTGCTCTCACCCGTACTCAACTCCAAAGTCTGACTATGAGTTTGAACGAGGGTTTCAAAGACTACACTCAGAAATGGAGGGACTTAGCAGGAAGAGTCCAGCCTCCCCTGTCTGACAGGGAGCTAGTAGACATGTTTCTGGGTACCCTGTCTGGTCCTTTCTTTAATCATCTAATTGGAAGCTCCTCAGCCGGCTTCACTGAATTAATCTTAATCGAGGAAAGAGTGGAAGCTTTGATTAAGAGTGGGAAGATCCAAAAGGACGCATCCTCTAGTGCCGTGAGAAAACCATTTGTTGGGAAGAAAGAGGTTGGTGTTGTATAGCATCAAAGGAATCAGGACAAAATTGAACGCCGTTCAACGGTAGGGGCCGTCATGATCCCTAATCCTGCACCTACTCAACAAAGGAATAACCAACCTAGAATAGAAAGACCAGTAAGACAATTTACCCGGATAAATGTGACGTTGTATCAAGTCTTGCCACATTTGTTGAGATCTAATCTGGTAACTTTGAAGGAAGCCCTAAAGAATCCCAACACCGCCACTCCTTATTACAACCCTAATGCTCGCTGTGCTTACCATTCAGAAAGTCCAGGCCATGATACCAACAACTGCTGGGCTTTGAAAAACAAGGTGAAAGACCTTCTCGAGGCAAAAGAAATTGAATTTGGTGCTCCTGAGATCCCAAATGGTACCACCGCTCCTATACCTAAGCATGGTCGTAATGTTAACGCTGTTGAAGATGATGTGTTTGTTACTGTTGTTAATGAACTTGCTACTCCTCTCCTGACTGTCAAAGGGAACCTGTTGAAGACCAGTTTATTTCCAGGCTCTGGCGAAGGCTACCACCTCTGTTTATCCCTGCCAATTGGTTGTCATTTATTGAAAGCAGGTATCCAACGCTTGATGGATGACAAAGAGATTTTGTTTGAAAAGACTCTGGTTCCAACCATTTCTTACAAGGATGTTTCAATAGTAACCATTTCCTCCAATCCTTCTGGGGTTTCCACCAAAAGACCCGTTAGGATTACATTTGTTCCTAAGGTGACTCCACTGATAATTACTATGCCAGGACCAATCCCGTACTCATCAGATAAAATTATCCCTTGGAACTATGGGGGTGACGTCTACTATCACAACATCAAGCAGGATTGGCTGGCTGATGAAGACTTGATTTTTGAGAAGGCTGACCCTGACATCGGCAACATTGTGGGAACCAGCAAAATAACTCGAAGTGGAAGAGTATTCTCCCCTGAGATTTCTCCTCCGAAAAGTTTTACCGGTCTTGTGGTCATCCCTGCTTTTGTTCCTGTTGACACTACTACTACAGTCCCTATGGTTACCCCTACTGAGACCCCTACCACCGAGTCGACCGAGACTCGAGGCAAAGGTATTTTGGTTGAGCCTGTCCGGATGAAGGCGCAATCAGTATCTATCCCAGAATCTTTCAAAAAGGAGATGGAAGAAATTTTGAAAATTATTAAGAGAAGCGACTACAACGTAGTCGAACAGCTAGGGCAGACTCCGTCAAAGATTTCTATGCTAGCTTTACTGTTGTGCTCTGAGGCTCATGCGAAGGCCGTGGTGAAATTTATTAAAACTTCCCATGTGCCACAGGAAACCTCTGCTAACCAATTACAAGAATGTGTGGCCAGTTTGACCGCTAATAACGGTTTAGGTTTTTCTGATGCTGACCTGACACCTAGAGGGAGGAAACACAATGAGGCATTGCATGTCTCTGTCGAATGCAGGGGCACAACTTTGACCCATGTCCTGGTTGATACTGGTTCATCTTTGAATGTGCTGCCTAAGAAGGCTCTGGATAGACTCAACTTTGAACGTTTGACCTTAAAACCCAACAACATAGTGGTAAGGGCCTTCGACGGTTCAAAGAGAATGGTGCATGAGGAGGTGGACATCCCCATTAATGTTGGAACTCAAACCTTTGATTCAACTTTCTACGTGATGGAAATTCTCCCTTCCTATTCTTATTTATTGGGCCGACCTTGGATTCACAACGCTGGTGTCGTCACCTTTATATTACATCAAATGCTGAAATACCCAACCAAGGGAAAAATCATCATTGTCCATGGAGAAGAGGAATATATGGTCGGTCACTTGAACTCTTTCAGATATGTAGAAATGGATGGTGAATTCATTGAAACTCCGTGTCAACATTTCGAGGAAGTCCCACAAACAGTGGCAGCAACCAGGACTATTTCCCAAGTCCCAAAGATTACAAGACCTCCACAAAATATGTCTTCACTGAAAGATGCCAAGGCAGTAGTCGAAGAAGGTGGGTGTACTATTTGGGGCCAGCTCCCAGACGTTCCCTACAAGTCTGACAAATTTGGTTTGGGTTTCACTTCAGGAGCCCAGAAAGTTGTTTGTCATGCTCGTGTCGAGGGACCACCTTTGCGGATCATCAACCATGGAATCAACGCAGTGGAAGATGGTGATGACAACTGTGACCTGGAAGAATGGATTTTCCCAACTGTCAATGGAGGACTCAGCAACTGGGAAGCCAGATATTTTTCCCCAATTACTTTTATCCAACAGTAATTGTCTTTAAATTTTTATCGGACTTGTAATAATTAAACAATTCGGACTTTTAAAACCTTGTGTCTTACCCGAGGCACAACGGATCATTTATAATGGTTGTTACTTCATTTCCATATGTCATTAATGAATCATGGACGTTTTTCATGCAAACTTTGTGCTCTTTCTCTTTCTTTTTCTACATTTTTATTTCTTTCAAAGATAGTTATGCTCTTACACACACTCACATATCAAAATGCAGATCTACATCCACTCAGGATCCCATGGGTAACGATTCTGCTATGGCCTATTGTGACTTTGAAAATCTAATCTACCAAGCCGAAGACGAAGGTAAGGAAGATTTTGAAGTTCCAGGGGAACTAGCCAGGTTACTACAACAGGAAGAAAGGGCCATACAGCGCCACGAAGAACCAGTGGACACAGTTAACTTAAGTACCGAAGAGGACAAGAAAGAAGTCAAGGTGGGTGCCAATTTGGAACCTAGTGTCAAGAAGCGCTTAACCCAGTTACTACATGACTATGTTGAGGTCTTTGCTTGGTCATACAAAGACATGCCTGGACTTGATGCTAATATCGTGGTCCATCGTCTACCGAAAAAAGAAGACTGCCCTCCGGTAAAATAGAAAGTCCATCGCATGCGGCCAGACATGTCAGAAAAGATCAAGAGTGAAGTCATGAAACAATTCAACATCGGATTCTTATCCATCACCTCCTATCCAAAATGGGTTGCCAATGTTTTTCCGGTGCCTAAAAAGGACATAAAAGTACGCATGTGTGTGGATTACCGAGATCTGAATAGGGCAAGCCCTAAGGATGATTTCCCATTTCCCCATATCGATATTCTGGTTGACAATATCGCACAACATAAAGTGTTCTCATTTATGGATGTTTTCTCAGGCTACAATCAAATCAGAATGGCACCTGAGGACATGGAGAAAATGACCTTCGTAACACAGTGGGGCACTTTTTGTTACAAGGTTATGCGATTCGGGTTGAAGAATGCAGGGGCAACTTATCAGCGCGTCATGGTAGCTCTATTTCACGATATGATCCATCAAGAAATAGAGGTCTATGTGGATGACATGATAGCCAGATCTCAAATTGAAGAGGAATATCTTGACCATTTGTAGAAACTGTTTGAAAGGCTAAAGAAATACAAGCTAAGGTTGAACCCGAATAAATGCACATTTGGGGTGAGGTCCGGTAAACTCCTAGGCTTCATCGTCAGCGGTAAAGGTATCAAAGTGTACCCTGCCAAGGTGAAAGCAATACAAGAAATGCTTGCTCCTCGCACCGAGAAGGAAGTCAGAGGATTCTTAGGACGGCTTAACTACATCGCCAAATTCATTTCTCACCTAACTGCTACTTGTGAACCAATCTTCAAATTACTGAAGAAAGATCAAGTAGTCAAATGGAATGATGAATGCCAAGTCTCCTTCGACAAGATCAAGGAGTACCTACAAGAGCCTCTTGTTTTGATGCCGCTAGTCGAAGATAGACCTTTGATCATGTATCTAACTGTTTTGGAAAATTCAATGGGGTGTGTGTTGGGGCAGCATGACGAGTCTGGCCAAAAAGAGCATGCTATTTACTACCTGAGCAAAAAGTTTACCGGCTGTGAAACAAGATATTCACGCTCGAGAAAACTTGTTGTGCTCTGGAATGGGCTGCTCGCCGACTAAGACAATATATGTTGACCCATACTACTTTATTGATATCCAAGATGGATCCAATTAAATACATATTCGAGAAGCCTGCCCTCTCTGGGAGAATAGCGAGATGGCAGATGATTCTGACTGAATACGACATTCAGTATACTACCCAAAAAGCAATAAAGGGCAATGTACTAGCCGATCACCTTGCTCGTCAGACTATGGATGACTATCAGTCCACGAAATTCAAGTTCCGAGATAAAGACATCGTGATGGTAAACAATTATGAAGAATTCAGACCATATGACGGACCTGAACAAGGATCCCGATGGACCTTAGTTTTTGATGGAGCCTCCAACGCACTTGGCAATGGCATAGGTGTTGTAATCATATCCCCTGAAGGATGTCATACTCCCTTCACTGCAAGACTTTGTTTTAACTGTACTAATAATATGGCAGAATACGAAGCGTGTATTTTTGGTCTCAAAGCTACCATATATTTGGGAATCAAGTCCTTGAGTGTATTTGGAGATTCATATTTAGTCATCAGTCAGATCAAAGGAGAATGGGACACGAAACACCCTAACCTCATCCCCTATAAAGAACATGTGTTGACATTAATCCCACATTTCGAGGAAATTACCTATGAGAATTTTCCACGAGAGGAAAATCAACTAGCGGACGCGCTAGCCACTATGTCATACATGTTTAAACTCAAGTGGGGTAACGAGGCTCCCCAAATCACCATTGAACGGATGGATGAACCAGCTTACTGTCACGAGATCGATGCTGAAGAAGTAATAGACAAGCCTTAGTTCCAAGAAGTTAAGAGGTATCTCGAAGCCCAAGAGTATCCGGAGGGAGCTTCAGTCAATGATAAGAAGTTCTTGAGAAGATTCTATGCTAAGTTCTTCCTTAGTAATTTATTCTCTACAAGCGTAACCACGACTCTGTTTTTCTTCATTGCATAGACAAGGTTGAGGCAGAAAAGATCATGGATGATCTACATGAAGGCTCTTTGGCACCCATTCTAATGGGTAAACGATGGATAAAAATATCCTATGGGCGGGGTATTACTGGTCTACCATGGAAGTAGATTGGTATCAGCATTCACGAACTTGTCACAAGTGTCAGATCTATGCTGACAAAGTACATGTGCCTCCAGTTCCTCAAAACATCCTGACTGCTCCCTGGCCATTTGCGATGTGGGGCATCGATATGATTAGAGAAATCAAATCTATAGCTTCTAATAGACACCGCTTCATCTTGGTGGCCATTGACTATTTCACGAAGTGGGTTGAGGCAGCTTCTTTCGCTTCCGTTACTAAGAATGTTGTGGCCTAATTCATCAAACAGAATCTCATCTATCAGTACGGTATCCCAGAGAGAATCATCACAGACAATGGTATGAATCTCAACAATACTATGATCACTGCACTATGCACACAATTCAAGATCCAACGCCATAATTCTTCTCCTTACCGGCCAAAGATGAATGGTGATGTCAAAGCCGCAAATAAGAACATTAAGAAGATCATACAAAAAATGACAGTAACTCACAAAGACTGGCATGAGATGTTACCATTTACTCTCCATGGTTATTGTACCATGATGCACAAATCAACAAGGGGAACTCCCTTCTCCTTGGTATACGACATGGAAGTTGTTCTACCAATTGAAGTCCAAATACCTTCTCTGAGAATCATAAAGGATTCCGGGCTGAATGAAGATGATTGGATCCAAACTCAACTTGACCAGTTGAACCTAATTAATTAGAAGAGGCTTACGGCTGTCTGTCACGGCCAGATGTACCAAAAATGTATGAACAAAGCATTTAACAAAAAGGTCAGACGTCAGGTATATCAGGTTGGTGACTTGGTAATCAAGCGTATCGTATTTCCACAAGGTGATCCCGAGGGAAAATGGACTCCTACATACGAAGGACCTTTTTTTATCAAAAGCATATTCTCTGGTGGAGCAATGATCTTAACCATTATGGATGGCGACGACCTTCTGCACCCTGTGAATGCGGACATAGTCAAAAGATACTACGCATAAGAGACCCGCTAGGTTGACACACCTAGGCAAAACAAGGGCATCCCAGCGAACCACAAAGGTTCGGGCAAAAATTAGGGATAAAATATTAAAAAAAATTGTACACCCGACAAGCTGAAAACCCGAGAGGGCGGTTTGGGCAAAAAGGGTATCCCGGTGGACTAAAAACCCGAAAGGGCGGTCCAGGTAAAAGTTAGGGAATTAAAGCGTATGACTATGTCTCGTTGGATCACCTAACAGACAACCTTTAGCATCGACTAACAAGCTCAAACGGGTCTAATTAATCCAACCAACTTAGGACAAGGCAGCAAATGGACAAGACACTCAGAGACACGAAGGCTATAGAAGAATGGGAACCCCATGGGATCATTTCACATAGCTATCTTTTCTTTGTATCAATTTTCATTTTTTACGACGATACTCTCTTACTAGAATGCTCGTCTCATTGTACAAAAATACTTATTCAAGTTAATACAAAGATATCCCTTTGAAATTGCAAAACTATCTGTTTTTCTTTTTCTGTGTTTTGTTTGCAAAAATGTCCAATGATTATTTTTGAACATATGCATTTGAACATGACTATTGTTTATAAATGAACAAAAATAGGAACAGAACATAGAAAGACAATCACTAATGGCTTTAAGAAATGGGATAATATCTTTAGACTATTCCATAAAGTCCCTCGCAGATACTTTTCCAACAAGAACGGAAAATAAGACATCCCACTACCAGATCGCTAACATATCTCCAGTACGTAGCTTAATGATATCAAGATCTCTCACATTCTAGACAGAACAAAACTTCCAGTTACCGCTCCTAAGATTCCCCAGTGAAAGTCGCCCAGTTTCTCAAGATTCCCCAGTAGGATTTCACGAGGTCTACAAGCAATACACGACGTTTCCCTTAACACGACAAAGTTTATTTCTATAACAAATGGAAACTCATCAACACTTCAAAACATGAATACTTGCACTCCTCATTCTCAGCAATGGTCAGAGATTTATTTTCCCCGACTCTAGCAATACTGCAGCATAATAATTAATGTGTCCATACATTACATCCATACGGCATAGCATTAACAACACAAATATATACAACACAATCTCATTTAATTTGAGAACATAATTGTACCATGCATTTCATACATCATGACATTACATACAACTAACCTTTCATCTTTTCAAGAAAGATCAATCAACAGAAAATTATCGCCAAATTTTCAGCAAATCAAATACAGATCAATTCCCAAGAAAGGATTGGTCAACCATCTACATATCAGATGCTTTATCTGGTTCAGATAAATAACTCAAAGATTTAATCTGATTCTCTCCAGTTAAAGAATATTCAAGACCTCTCTTGGTTCAGTTTAAATCTCTCAACGGTTTATCCTGATACTTTCCAAAAGAAACATTTCTGGTTCAGATAAGTCTCCCAATGATTTATTCTGATTCTTCTCCAGATCCCTGCCGGCTCAACTTAAATCTCTTAATGGTTTATTTTGATTCTTTCCCATATACGTCCTCTCTAGTTCAGATAAATCTCTCAAGGATTTATTTTGATTCTTCTCCAGATCCCTTCGGGTTCAGATAAATCTCTCAACGGTTTATCCTGATACTTTCCAAAAGAAACATTTCTGGTTCAGATAAGTCTCCCAACGATTGATTCTAATTCTTCTCCAGATCCATGTCGGTTCAGCTTAAATCTCTCAATGGTTTATTTTGATTCTTTCCCGCATACGTCCTCTCTGGTTCAGATAAGTCTCCCAACGATTTATTTTGAATCTTCTCCAGATCCCTTCCGGTTCAGCATAAATCTCTCAATAGTTTATTTTGATTCTTTCCCGCAGACGTCCTCTCTGGTTCAGATAAATCTCTCAAGGATTTATTCTAATTCTTTTCCAGATCCCTTCGGGTTCAGATAAATCTCTCAATGATTTATTCGGATTCCTTCCGTAGACACTTTCTCTGATTCAGATAAATGGCTCAATGGTTTACTCTGATTTTTTCTAGTTAAAAGATATTCAAGATCTCTTTTGGTTCAGTCTAAACCCCTCAATGGTTTATCCTGATACTTTCCAAAGGAAGACTTCGGGTTTAGATAAATCTCTCAAAGATTTATTCTGATTCTTTCCGTAGACACTTTCTCTGGTTCAGATAAATCGCTCAAAGATTTACACTGATTCTTTCCAGTTAAATATATTCAAGATCTCTTTTGGTTCATTCTAAACCCCTCAACCATTTATCCTGATACTTTCCAAAGGAACACTTCGGGTTCAGATAAATCTTTCAACGATTTATTCTGATTCTTTCAGCATACACTTTCTCAGGTTCAGATAGATCGCTCAAAGATTTACTCTGATTCTTTCCAGTTAAAAGATATTCAAGATCTCTTTTGGTTCAGTCTAAACCCCTCAGCAGTTTATCCTGATACTTTCCAAAGGAACACTTCGGGTTCAGATAAATCTCTCAACGATTTATTCTGATTCTTTCTGCAGACACTTTTTCTGTTTCAGATAAATCGCTCAAAGATTTACTCTGATTCTTTCCAGATAAAGATATTCAAGATCTCTTTTGGATCAGTCTAAATCCCTCAGCAATTTATCCTGATACTTTCCAAAGGAACACTTGGGGTTCAGATAAATCTCTCAATGATTTATTCTGATTCTTTCCGCAGACACTTTCTCTGGTTTAGATAAATCACTCAAAGATTTACTCTGATTCTTTATAGTTAAAGAATATTCAAGATCTCTTTTGGTTCAGTCTAAACCCCTCAATGGTTTATCCTGGTACTTTCCAAAGGAACACTTCTGATTCAGATAAATCACTACAAGATTTATTTTAATTCTTCCCAGTCAAATAACATACAAGACTTCTTCTGGTTCAGATAAGTCACTCCAAAGATTTATTCTAATTCTTTTCCAGTTGAAATCAAGTTCAGACTTAGTCTACTTTCTGTCAACAATCACCTTTGGATGGCATCTACAAGCCCATATCCGGCAAATCTCCATCATTCATCCAAATGGAATCTATAAGCCCATTCATAATTCATCTTCGAGTGCAAATTTCTGGGCACTCTAGTGTTTAATCAACTACCACCTTCAAGTCGCGAATGGCAGATTCGCCAATATAACTCTTCAGGTTAAAGAAGATTGAACAGGGACAGTTGTTATACCCTAAAATTTGCCCTCTCATTTCTCAAAGGATCATCCTGGACCCTCAGGTTTTCTTCTGTCAAGTTTCAAGTCTTGAATTACAATTTTCCAAGAAAATCATTCACAAGGGCAAAATGGTCAAAAGCACACTGAAAAGTCAAACTTTGACTTTTAGATCAAAAATTAAGTTACAACAATTATATTTCATCAAGACATGAAATTGGTTCATCAAAAATCAAAAGTCATAAATTACTTTGAAAAATCCAAATTTCTAAACATTTAGAAAATTTTCTAAGTGTTAAGAGAATATGGTACTTCAGAACTTCTGAGCCAGCCTCTACGCAAGTGCAGTCAGAATTTGCAAACATGGTTAGAGCGTGATGCTTCAATTAGAACATGTGGAAGCGATGCTCTTCGGTCAGAACATGATTCTTCAGCATATGAAGGCTATGTTCAACGCTTCGGTTAGAACATCACCCTTCGAGTATCACTCTAGTCTTCTGCGATCAGAACATCACCAAATCCCAAAACCTCGTTTGAGCAACCTGTTGCACTGCTATAGCACAGTCCTGCCACCAACTGCCACAACACACCAAGGTGCTGTTGAACCAGTCCACGCCTGTGTTTTTATCAAACCCCATAATTGCACCAAATTAGCATACAAAAACTGGGTTTAAAAAGAAATGGAATAGTATGCCAAAATGGTTTAAATCCCATTTGTTTTCCCCCCAGAACCACAACAAACTCACCTATAAAAAAGTTGTTCCACCACACTTTCAAGGGGTTGGCTTTTGGAGAGAGAGAATTGTCAAAAGAGAGAAAAGAAAACTGTGAAACCTTCGTAAAAATCCAGAATTCCCAAACAGAAAACCAAACCTTTTTTCTTCCCTTTGAATACAAGAACTTATCATTTTATCTTCCGTTGTTCTTATTGACTCCAGAACATCTGAAGGCAGCAGTTCAAGTTCTAAGCACACACTCCAGATTCAAGGTAAGTCTTTCTGAATTTGCATATTTTCATTCAGAACATCATTAAATATGTAAATATCATAGTATTTATGTTGTCCATATCATTGCATAAGTAGAAAAATTGTGGATCAGAACTTCTTGATTAAGGCTACACTCAGAATTACGATTAGAACTTCTATAAACTATTGTGCTTTTATCCTTCTGATTTCTTATTTGTTAAGAAATGCATAAATTGTTGATGTGCTGATTAATATGAGGAAAGAGTTGAAATGTAGCATAGAAATTTTGGTTTTCACTCAAGGTTTTAGCACAACAAGGAACTTCTGAGTTCTCTTCACGGTTTTAGCACAACACAGAACTTGAGTTCTCCTCACTATTTTAACACACAGAACTTCTGAGTTCTTCTCACTATTTTAACACACAAAACCTCTATGATTTTCTCACTGTTTAAACACACTGAACTTCTGATGTTCACTCGTTGTTAATACACAATGAACATTTGATGTTCACTCACTGTCTTAGCACATACTGAACTTCTGAGTTCTCTTCACTGTTTTAATACACAGAACTTTTAAGACTTTCTCATTGTTCTAACACTCATAGGTTCAACACATAGCAAACCAGAAATTATGTGTTTTCCCTCTAACGTTTCTTGCAGGACCTCATAGTGTATTAATCCATAACTTCTAACGCTTCTTTCTGAGCCACAGCGCACCCGACATTAGAACTTCTAATCATGTTTGTTTTGCTTTCAGCATCATGCTAATTCTATCTCTCATTATTTCCGTTTTTTATCATTTTCAATATTAATACCCTTTTATTTAATATAAAAAAGACATAAAAATATTTTCTTTTTATTAATTAATTTATTTCTTTTTCTTAATTCATTTAGACAAAAAACTATTTTCTAAACAAGTCACTTTTCTTTCTTGCATTGTACATTTCAATATGGTTGTAATAGTTAATTAGGATTAAAATTCTTGCAACCCCCCATTGGTAAATTTGTACCCCCATCCCTAAATGATGTAATAGTGTAGGACTTTACATTTCCGCAATTTATCACTTCCAAATATAAATGCTAGTAATTAGGGTGTGTATGGAAAGACATGAAATCAACAAATAGATAACCATAATCAAGACAAAATGCATGTAAATCAAAAAACACTTTTACACTAGCACCCTTAGGGTAATCACGCTTTGTCGCCTTTTGGAAAATAGTCATGTCCCTCGAATGTGGGCGTTTTAGCAAAGATCCTCGATAAAAAATCGTAGTCCCTCGATGACCCTCAATGTTGCCTTCGGTAAACGATCTTGTCCCTAAACGACATTGCTAAAATGTCCCTTAAGTTTCCTTCAATGACTATACAAAACATCTCGTTCCCATCCCTTCACATCCAACGATGGGGCTTCTTACCAAATCAATGGTAAGATAGTAACATTTAAAGAAGGAGGAAAATAACATCCAAAGACCTTTGGAGTAGGTAGATTCGCTCCTAGTTGCTCGATTGCTCATGACCAAACATTTTACACCAACACTTTCATATTAAAACCTTTTCAAAAGACAAAAGCTTTTTGTATATGTTCTTATAGAGACGAGAACCATTACAAAAAAACATCTTTTCAAGAACACTTTAAAAAAACACACCACACAAACACTTCTTTGAACTATTTCTAAAACAAACACTTTGTATGCGTTCTTATAGAAACGAGAACCATTACAAAGATATTTTCAAAATACTTTCAAAACCCATACCACAAGCACATTCAAACAAAAGCAAGTGATCTAGCAAGAAACTAAGATCCCATAGATAACTACGGATGAAAAGGGTGCTAATACCTTCCCTTTTCATAATCTACCCCCCGAACTCAGAAAACATCTCTAAAGGTCTTTCCTGTTCTTTTCAGCCTTTCCTTTTGGATAAAAGAAAAGTCGGTGGCGACTCTTACTAACCACAACATTTGCGATCAAACACAAAATAACCAAGTCAGTTCTCCCACCATGTTACAGAACTGGAGACTCTGTTGGGGAATATTTTAAAAGTGAGGTTACCTTAGGGCTATATCACATTTACTTGCTTTCATTATTTGATTTGTTTACGTTACGTTTTTGTTCCTTGTTTGGGCTTACTAAAAATCCTACACCTGGATTTGGGGCACCTTTTTAGGTAAGTAGCAATAAACTGTGAGGGAACTGTGTGGGGTATACTGACACGGTTGAAACAGTAGCTACGTTGATACAATACTTTGGTGTGTACCGGTAGCCCTTTAGTAATCAAGGAGAATACAGGGCCGTTGCATGGTATCATAAAGCGTCAACTGACCTTAGCACCTTAATTGACCAACTTGGCTTTTAGGACGTAGTGAGATAGCCGTCTTGGGTGTAAACCCAAAGTCGGTTGATACTCGATGTTACACGCATTGAGGTTTAACCCTTGAGTTTTGTTTGGTGGCAAGTCAATTGTCTATCGGAACGAGATTTGGGGGAAAGACTGGTGATATTGAGATCCCTTAGAACCCGGTTACTATATTTAGGACAGGTTAAGTCAACCCAACTTCAAGAAGGTATCACTTTAAAATTCATGCAAGCCTTAAACCTAAGGTCTCCGTGAGACTTACTATATCTGCTATATCTGAGCATAACCATGACATCATAACATAGCATATCATACTAACCATTTCAAGGATTCTTAGGGTTTATTTTTGTCTTGTTTTGTAGGACATGGCTCTCGCCCGCAGATTCACTATCCAAGTTAGTCTGGTAAAAATACCTCCTCAGCTTAAGTATTTGGTAACTAGTGTTCTTGAAAGCTCTCCATTCACTTAAAGACATGGACGAATTCTCAGCTTGGTCACTTCAAACCCTTATGAAGAAATGTTAAAGGTGCTCTTTCAATTCTTTGACCCTCTACATCACTGCTTCACATTTCCGGATTACCAGTTAGTGCCTACTATGGAAGAGTTTCCCAAACAAAACCAAGCCTTTATTCTTCCCTTTGAATCAAAGAACATAACATTCGGTTTCGGTCCTTACTAACCCCAGAACATCTGAAGGCAGTAGTTCAGGTCCCAAACACACGTTCCAGATTCAAGATAAGTATTTCTTACTTTGAATATTTTCATTTAGAACATCATTAAATATGTAAATATCATAGTATTGATGTTGTCCATATCATTGCATAAGTAGAAAAACTGTGGATCAGAACTTCTTGAATAAATCTAGGCTTAGAATTAGGATTGGAACTTCTATAAAATGTTGTATGTTTACCTTTCTGATTTGTTATTGTTAAGAACTGAATAAGTTGCAGATGTTCTGACTAATGTAAGGAAGGAGGTGAAGTGTAACACAGAACTTCTGGGTCTTTCTTTCCTACTATTTTAACACACTCAGAACATCTAGGATTTTTCTCACTGTTTTAACACACACAAAACTTGAGGTTTTCTTACTGTTTTAACACACACAGAACTTCTAAGATTTTCTCACTATTTTCACACACAGAACTTCTGAGATTTTCTTACTGTTTTAACACGCACATAACTTCTAAGATTTTCTCACTATTTTCACACAGAGAACTTCTAGGCTTTCTTACTGTTTTAACACATGCAGGACTTCTAAGATTTTCTCACTATTCTAACACTCAGAACTTCAGCGCGTAGCAACCCAGAACTTCTATTTTTCCTTCTAACGTTTCTTTCAGGACCTCAGCGTGCATCAACCTAGAATTTCTGATTTCCCCTGATGTTTTCCTTTTAAACCACGTTGCTCCTAGCATCAGAACTTCTTGTCCCCTTTATTTCACTTTCAGCAACATGTTGATCCTATTTCTCATTATTTCTCATTTCTCTCTCTTATCTTTATTATTTTTAGCATTAGTACTATTTTTATTAATATAAAAAAAGGCTTAAATTTTTTTTCTTTTATTAACTAATTATTCTTTTTTTCTTTGAACTTATTAAGACAAAAAACAATTTTCAAAACAAGTCTTTTCCTTTTCTTATATTGCACAATTCAATATGGTTGTAATAGATGATTAGGATTTAAATTCTTGCAAATCCCCATTTATAAATCTGTACCCCCACCCCTAAATGATGTAATAGCATAGGACTTTACATTTCCGCAATTTATCGCTTTCAAATATAAATGCTAGTAATTAGGGTTTGTATGGTAAGACATAAAATCAACAAATAGATAACCTTAATCAAGACTAAATGCATGAAAATCAAACACACTGTTCACACTTGCACCCTTAGGGTAATCCCGCTTTGTTTCCTTTTGGAAAATAGTCATGTCCCTTGAATATGGGCGTTTTAGCAAAGACCCTCGATAAAAGATCGTAGTCCCTCTATGACCCTCAATGTTGCCTTCGGTAAACGATCTAGTCCTTAAACGACATTGCTAAAATGTCTCATAAGTTGCCTTCTATGACTATACAAGCGTCCAACGCTCGTCCCTTCACATCCAATGATGGGGTTTCTTACCAAATCAATGGTAAGATAGCAACATCTAAAGGAGGAGGAAAATAATATTTAAGGCCTTTTGAGTAGCTAGGTTACTCCTAGTTTCTCGCTTGCTCACAACAAAAACATTTTACACCCACAACTTCACTTTGAAACATTTTTCAAAATACAAAACACCTTGTACACGTTCTTATAGAGACGAGAACCATTACAAAGGCATTCCTTTTCAAAACTCACATCACAAACACACATTCAAACAAAAAGCAAGTGATCTAGCAAGCAACTAAGAGCCCGTATATAACTACGGATGAAAAGGGTGCTAATACCTTCCCTTTTCATAATCTACCCCTTGTTGTACCCCAATTTTTCCCCTAAGATTCCTTCATCATACCATGGTGATTCAATCACAACAAGATCACATTAGAGTTTTTGGTTCTCCTCCCTATCTTTAGCTTTTCTCTTTGAGGAATCACCAAGCACCTTGATTTGTTTTTATTGTGTGATCATTAATGTTTTGTTTTGACTTTCCTTTTAATTAATAAAATGCAATTTTGGTTTGTCTTACTTGTTAATAATGTAGGTAAAGGCAATATGGCTTAGCAAGTTTATCCATGGGTTCATGAGTTTATTTCCATGCCCTAGTCAATAAGGCTTGAGAAATTCAAACCTCACCATTGAAGTTGTTTGGAAGAATTGGCATGGCAAGGTTTATTTTGGTTCACCATATTTTAAAGTTATCAAGATTGATTTAAAAGTACAAGGGGTTGATTGAAGAAGTTGTCATGGTTGGACAAGGTCTTGTTCCCATTGGTCACAAGTGCATATTTCTCTCAATTCTCAAGATATGGAAGTGGTTTTAGTGGCTATGATTTCTAATTATCATCCTCAACTACGTTTATTTACAAAGCAAAAGTGTTGGTACAAGAAGATTGTTCAAAATTGTCAAAGTTCCTCAAAATATTTTCTTGATCTAGGAGCTAGGGTTTTGAACTTCAAAGAAGTATATCTTGCTCATCTTTTGGTATTTTTGAGTGACTCCAAAGACATCCTTCTCTTAAAAGGGTTATCAATAAGTCACTTCAAAAGTTTCAAGGAGTTTTCATGTGGAAGAAACTTGATGATGAAGAAAGATTACAAGTCCTCCAGATGAACCCCCATTTTCCCATGTGTGACTTCAAATGATCATAACTTGGTCAATTTTTATCACCTTTGAGCCCATTCTTTTTCCACAATGATCTTGAGGATGTGCACTTTATTCCTTCTTTTATGTGCAAATTGAGAAAATGGATGGAAGATGCCCTAAGGATACAAAAGATTATAGGTCATTTCATGATTTTTTTTCCAACTTCAACAATTCATAACTCCTTCAATTTTTGGAGATTTTGAATGTTTCGAGTTTCAAAATGTCATTCAAGAGGTATATTTCATGCGATCTTTTTGTTCAAGAGAAAATTCCAAGTGGAAGGCCATGTTTGGATGCAAAACATTATAGGTCACTTTTGAAGAAAAATTTGAAATATTTCTAAGTATGGAAAGTCAACCTTTTTCCCCAACTTTGACTCAATGAAACTTTCATATCAAGCATACTTTTGATTCCATTCTTTTTTCATTGGAAAGCTTGTAACCTCATCTTTCTAAACCATCAAGAATCATGCCCTAAGACCCCTTGAGTTGAAAATGCCATTGTTTTGTAATTGGTAACTTGGAACTGAATTTCTCACAAAGTCAGAATTTTAAAATCCATAATATGGCCTCTAATCATAATATTTATGTGTTTTTTTGATTTAAACTTGATTAAAAAACTTGCCATAAGTGTTTAGCACCTCAAAACGCAAAGATTGGATGAGTTTTGGTGAAAATAAGATCACACTTCACTCGTGTGTCAGGTTCACATGAATTCCCTCCAAAATGCATCATTCATTCTTCCTTTTGATCCCATTTACTTCTCCTATAAATACATGAACTATCCCATTCATTTTCTCAAGCTTGGATAGCCAGAATCACCCTGCCAAACTTGCTTCATAACTCAAATTTCTGTAACTTCGAAATCAGTGTTCAAGCCTTTTTCAATCCAATTTTTCTATCAATTTACCTTCCTTGATCTTCCCTGAAGCTAACCATACAATTACTTTCAAGAGTCGTGCCCTATATTGCTCCATATAAGTCCAGTTTCAGAGCTCTGCAACTCAACTTCAATAGGTAGATTTCTACATCAATTCTTCAAAACTTTGATATCATTGTGATGTTATCATTGCCCTGGTTCTAGTCGCAACACTTGCTTTTATCTGGAAACACGTTTTGACAATGAAATTTCAAATCCCTTTTCAAAACTTTCCTTTCAAATTGCTTGAGCTACAGTTTATATAAATTTGTCACGAAGGTGTGGTTGTCTTTGTCTTGAAGAGACGAAGCGAATGGCCTAGGTATGAGCTTCTGATTTTACAATTTGAGAGACTTGCAATTCACGTTAGCTGGAGGTTGAAGATGACCAATGTGTCATCTTCCAACCAATGAAGGTGCGGCACTTGTTTTTTTTTTAATTTATGATTTAATAAGTGATCCAGTGTTTTATTCACTAATGACCATGATATGCATAGTGCGCTAGATCCCTTGGATTTGATTACTAACGCGTTTTGACTCTCATCCATTGGTCCACAACTTTTTGGTTTTTATTTTATTTTCTGATTTTTATATGTAATTGTTTTAAATTTCAAAAAATCATAGAAAAATCATTTTTAGTCCAAAAAATCTGAAAAAATTATGAAAAATATTTTTGATTTTTCTCTTTCTGATTTTTATTTTTTCACAATTTAATTTTGTGTTTTGATATTTTTTTATAAATTTTCACTTTATTTGAATTATTTTAAATGTTACAAAATACTTTTATGCATTTTTAAATTCTGAAAAAATTATGGAATGATCCAGTGATATTGTGACAAATATTGGTGACCTCATTTGCTTTTTATTTCTGACTTTGTATTTTTTTTATCATTTTTGGTTCATTTTACCCATTTCTTTAATTTTAAAAAATAGTTTCTAACTTTAAAAAATTACCAAAAATTTTGTAAAAATATTTGAGTCCTTTTCTGATTTTTCTATGGTCTTACTTTTTATTTCTTGATTAGTTTGAACATAGTTGATATTTTTCTCTTTTATTTCTATTTTAAAACATTTTAAAACCTTTTTAATGTATATATTAAATGCAATATTATTTTGTGATTATTTTCTGGCTGATCTTGGGTTGAATTTTTGATTATGAACTTTGTTAACATCATTGGATCCATGTTGTTGAGTTTAACTCCATAAAAATGGATGAATGATTTTAATAATAGTTTAATTAAAATTTAATTCAAATGTGGTTTGTATTCTTTCCCACCCCTCTTCATCCCATTCCTTTCTTATTGCACTAAGTGTTATTGGAGCATGATCTCTATATCATGTCTCAAAACAAATGGTGCATAAATTTCTATTGACCGGCCTCAAAATAGGTGTGACTTCTATATAAGTCCATTTACAATTGCTTAACATAGCGCTAAATTTTGTCCCGATTCAAATAAGTGATCATTCGTGGTCCAAACCTATGTTTGCAAGCCCAAGTATGTTACTTTGATCCCGTTGATCCAATAACTTTGAGACTCATTGTGGGGAGGTTTTGGTTCTACCAATCCTCTAATGGATCTACAACACTTTTAGTCAACGCGGATCACTTAAACATTGTTGATCATTAAATGAACTTGTTGTGTGGAGGCTTTGGTTCTACCAATCCTCTAATTAGTTCCAAATGCAAGTTTTAAGATGGTCATCCAACTAACCATTAATTATTAATTTGTTTCACTTTATGCTTTTTATTTTTTTTTATGCTTTATGTACCATTTACTTTAAGCATTACATTTCATGTTATTTGTATTTTGCTCACTTGAGCATTTATATCCTTGGTATCTTTGTTTTGCTCACTTGATCCTTTCTTTTTATTTTTTAAGACACCTAATAATCAACATGAACCCTAAAAAAGGCTTTAATGACACTTGGACTATTTGGTTACTATCCTTGGCATTATGGAGTATTGGACTTCTTGGACTTAGGATTAGAAACCTTGGCCTATGTTGGAGACCTTGTGACCTTATTTGATTTTTGTTTGGAGCTCTTGAGGTTTACCTTAAGACATTGGGTTGTTTGTTTGTTTTGTGTGCAGGCTATTGTGGGTACATTCTTTGTTTGTAATCTGGAATTCACTTGTATACAGCCGTTACTCTGCTCAATTTTTGTGAAGACTTAATGCATTTGAAGTTTGGTTCCCTCAAGGGGTCTGGTATCTTTGCTGGTTTGGGTTCAATCCAAATAATGGGAATTCTATCTTGACTTATAATATCAAGTATTTGCTTCTTGTTAGTTAGATGGTTCTTATCCCTAGCTTTTACCTTATGCTTTAGGATAGTCTCTTCTTCTCCTCCCATCTTCTTTAATTTCAAAAATATTCTCTCTCCTTTTGAAAACTCTTCATGTTTTTTTAAAAACTTGAACCACTTTCATAATAAACTTGGACCTAGGTCCATGCATTTTCAAACCCTTATCATAAATAAACTTCAATCAACTTAATAATACCTTGACATTTTTTGTGAGAAGACTAAAAGTCAATCAATCTCATTTCAAACTATTTTGCCACTTTGGCTTCTACTTTAAAACTTTTCTCAAAAGATTAGACTCTTGCAAATCCTTGTAGTGATGCAAACAACTATACTTCTACAATATGTAGTAAAGAGAGATATTTTCCACTTGGGTGTTGAGTGAGGCATTGTTGATTTTAAAATCCAAGCCATATCCTCCACTTTGAGATGATGCAAATTCTCCTTTCTCATGATTGTGGGTAGTAAGTATGTTTTCCATACGGACAATGACGATGATGTCTTATCCCATAAAATTAACCATAATACTTGTGTTTCAAAATTTTTAAAAGAGGAACTACGTGTACCCTGATCCCCTATTGCACGAAAGGTGGTACATAGGAACTAAAGGTCCGCAACCGCGGCGGGTGCAAAAATCATTAAAAAAAGTATATATATACTTCTTTTCTCACCTCCACCATCTATTTTTAGTACAACACTTTATAGCCAAAATATATAGATTTTACAAAGAGGTTCCTACAGAGTACCATAGATGTTTAGGGTGCTAATACCTTCCCTTTGTATAACCAACCCCCTTACCTTGAATCTTTCCCCCTCTTTTTGGGTTACTCGCTCTTTTCCCATTCCTTTGCAAATAATAAAGCCAGATGGCGTTATTTATTTTGATCTGTATGAGTCTAGTCAATCTAATGGCTTAGTCTTAAACATTTCTACTGCTACACCCCTCGAACTCAAGAAAACATCTCTAAAGGTCTTTCATGTTCTTTTCAGCCTTTCCTTTTGGATAAAAGAAAAGTCGGTGGCAACTCTTGCTATTCGCAACAATTGCGATCAAACGCAAAACATACCAAGTCAGTTCTCCCACCGTGTTACACCTGGCATATCTTTGTACGACCAAGCAAACACTTCCACATAATCATGTAACATCTGAACCAAACTGCTTTTGACACTGCTTCCTAGGTTGGTGCCGATATTGACCTCTTTCTTGTTGGTCTTAGTACCTAGGTTGATGACTTCAATTGACTCTTCATGCGGCTGAATAACTTTTTCATCTTGCATTAGAAGTCTGGCTAATTCTCCCAGTATTTCACAATCTTCCTCGCCTTCGTCTTCGGCTTGGTTAACTGGATGTTCGAAATCATAGTTGGTAATAGTAGAGTCATTGGCAATGAGATCCAGGTTGGACAAGTACATGAAAGAGTGTGTGTGTGTGTGTGTGTGTGTGTGTGTGTGTGTGCATGTAAGATACATGGCTATTTTGAAAAAAACGTATTGAAGAAAAAGAAAGACAATGAGCACAAAAATTTGAATGCAAAAGTCCAAAGGTTTATATTGACTGATCATATGATAAAATGAACATAAATAAAACCCTTAAAAAATGGACCATAGTGCCCCGGGCAAGGCATATAGCTTAAAGGTCATTATTTAATATTACAGATAAATGGCTCTTGAATTGATAGAAGGCGATAAACAAGTAATTACTCTCAATGAAGGATATGGGAATGAAGTCCTTTGTGTGCCAATTGTTGAGCTCTGTCATAGTAGGATATATCCACTCTTCGAAGGCACATTCATCATCAGAATCCTCCACAACATTTACTTCATGGTTTCCAATACGGAGAGGGGGCTTTTCCCCACGGGCACGCCTAACTTCTTTTTGAGCCTTGATTGTGAAACCCAACCCACATTTGTCTGCTTTGAATGGGATCTCAGGGAGTTTCCACCAGGTATCACAGCTTCTATCTTTGACTGCGGCACGAGCATCCTTAAATGAAACCATCTTTGGCACAACCTTATCAGCTTTGGGCATGTCGGAGGAAATTTTGGTAGTAGTAACCATAGGCGGAACAACTTCAAAATCCTGGCACGGGGTTTCTATAAATTCCCCATCCATCTCCACATATTTGAAAGAATTGAGATAACTCACCATGAATTCCTTCTCGCCATAAATAGTGACGATCCTCCCCTTTATCGGGCACTTGAGCTTTTGATGAAGGGTTAATGTTATTGCCTTTGCTCCATGAATCCAAGGTCGGCCCAGAAAACAAGAGTAAGCAGGACGAATGTCCATGATGTAGAAGGTAGAGTTAAAAATCTGCGAGCCCAATTAGATCGGTAGATCTACCTCTCCATGAATTGTCCTTTTGGACCCATCAAAAGCCCTCACAATAATATCACTCGGCTTTAACACCAGTCCTTCGCAGTCTAACCGGTCCAAAGCACCCTTGGGTAACACATTTAAAGAAGAGCCAGTGTCAACTAAAACATGTGCTAGAGTAGTCCCCTTACATTAAACAGAAACATGCAGAGCTTTGTTACGGTTTCTTCCAAGTGGTGTTAGATCAACATCCGAGAAACCCAATCTATTGTCGGTCGTCAATCTTGCCACACAATTTTTGAATTTATCAGTTGTGGTCTCATGAGGGACATGAGCCTTCTTTAAGAATTTGATTAATGCTCGGGCATGAGCATCGGAACAAAGTAGAAAAGATAACATGGAGATCTTGGAAGGGGTTTGCCCCAGCTGCTCCACTATCTTAAAATCACTCCTCTTTATAATTTTCAAGGTCTCATCCATTTCTTGAGCAAAAGGTTCCTCAGCAGCAATGTATTTTGCAGGCGTCTCTGTCTCCACAGACTCAACTATTTTCTCTTTACCTTTAATGTCAACACCAGGTTTAGCAGCGGTGACGTGGACAAGTGTCGTTATAGCAGCTGGCAGTGAAATTTTGGGCGAAAAGATCCTCCCAGTTCTGGTCACCTTACTAGAGCCAGTAATGTTCCTAACGTCATCAGCCTTGCTTTCTTCAACCCAAGCATCTTGTTTTATTCTATGGTAAAACACTTCATCACCGTAGTTCCATGACACTTCTTTGTTGGAAGAATACGGAATTGGCCCAGGGACAGTAATTATCAGGGGAGCAAAAGTCGGTTCATTCGAAATATTGATAGGACCCTTTGTGGAGATCCTAAGAGGCTTGTTTGAAATTGTTATGATGGAGAGGTCTTTAATCTCATTGGTCAAACTTTTGGCGAACAGAGTTTTCTCAAATAGGATCTCATGATTATTCATCAGGCGTTGAATACCCTCATTCAGCCATTTGCATCCATTAAACGGTATGGCGTGACAATCACAGTCCTTCAAACAGTCAGGAAAAACCCCAACTCTCAGCAAATTCTTTTTTATAACAGTCGACGGAGTAGTTAAGTCTTCGACGGAGGAAACAAAAATGGTGTCTTCAATTGCATTGACACCTTTGCCATGGTTTGGCATTGGTGCCGTTATTACATTGGGAATTGTAGGTGGATAAAATTCGATGGTCTTGTTGTCTATTAAGTCTTGAATTTTATTCTTCAGTGCCCATCATTGATTGATCTCATGCCCGGGACTATTCGAGTGATATGCATATTTGGTATTCATATTGTATTTAGGTGAGGAGGTATCTGGATTGGATGGAGGATCATGCAGTGTCACTAAGTTAGCCTTTAACGGGTGTTGTAAGGCTTGGGATAGTGACATGCCTATCCTTGTGAATTGTCTTCGTGGACCCTCAAAGCGTTGATGATTAGAAGATTGTCTTTGAACATGAGTTGGGTTGGAAATTCGAACAGCATTAACAGACGAACGGTTATCCTTTTTGGTACAGGCCCTTGCTCCATACACAACATTAGTTTATTTCTTCCCAATGAAGGTTTTATTTACAGGATTGGAGGTGGATGCGGATGCCATGGGGATTTTCCCGCTCTTGATACTGTTTTCGACCCTTTCACCGGTCAGGATCAGCTTGGTGAAACCGGATGAAGAACAACCAACCAATAAGTTGAAGAACGGACCAGATAACATACCCATAAACATATTGATATGTTCCCTATCAGTTAATGGTGGTTGGACCCTACTGGCAAGATCCCTCCACTTTTGGGTGTACTCTTTGAACCCCTCGTTTTTACCCATTGTCATGTCTTACAGTTGAACTCTAGTCGGCGCCAGGTCGGTATTGTATTGGTATTGGTGATAGAAAGAAGTGGACAAGTCTTCCCATGTATAGATAGGGGAACCCTCCAATTTATAAAACCACTCTAGTTGAGTCCCAACCAAGCTTTCTTGAAAGAAGTGGACTCATAGTTTCTTGTCGGCGGTGTGCGGTTGTATTTTGCGCACATAAGACTTCAGGTGAAGTTTTGGGCAGGAAACCCCATCATATTTAACGAAGATTGGTATCTTGAATTTGTGGGGAATGACAACCCCAGATATTAAACCAAAATCTTCAAAATCCAAACCAGGGATGGCTTGAATCTCAACGGCCTCCAATCTATCCTCTAGCTGCTTGTACTTTTCATCATCAGGTGGATACTGCTCGTCAAAATAGTCTTCATCATCGGACACTCAATCATTGATACACCCAACCTGGGTACTCCTTGCTTCTACAATTTGATTTTCATCTTCCTCAGACGAATCTTCAACTACTGGTGTGATACGGTGGGAGAACTGACTTGGGTATTTTGTGTTTGATCCCAAATGTTGCGGTTAGCAAGATTCGTCACGGACTTTTCTTTTATCCAAAAGGAAAGGTGAAAAAGCACAGAAAAGACCTTTGAGATTATTTCTTGAGTTCGGGGGATAGATTATGAAAAGGGAAGGTATTAGAACCCTTTTCATCCATGGTTTTCCATGGGCTCTTAGTTACTTGCTAGATCACTTGCTTTTGTTTGAAATTGTGCTTTGTGTGGTTTTTGAAAGTATTTTGTAAAGAGGCCATTGTTTAGGCAAACTTTGTAATGATTCTCGTTCGTAAGAATGTATACAAAGATGTTGATCTTTTGAAAATGTTTTCATGTTTTGTAAGATGTTTTGAAAGTGTAGGTGTTTGTTTTGAAAATAGCAAGGATGTTTTGTTTTGAAAGTGAGCAAGTAACTAGGAGCATTCTACCTACTCGAATGTCTTTCATGTTCATTTCCTCTTTCCTTTGACATTGTTATCTTACCATTGATTTGGTAAGTGTGATACGGTGGGAGAACTGACTTGAGGTTTTGCGTTTGTTTTCTCAAATGTTTCGGTTGAGCAAGAGTCGCCACCGACTTTTTATTTTATCCTAAGGAAAGGTTTAAAAAGCACAGCAAAAACCTTTGAGATGTTTTCTTGGGTTCGGGGAGTAGATTATAGAAAGGGAAGGTATTAGCACCCTTTCCATCCATGGTTATCCATGGGCTCTTAGTTACTTGCTTAGA
Organism: Vicia faba; assembly: GCA_948472305.1. Lineage (NCBI taxonomy): Eukaryota > Viridiplantae > Streptophyta > Magnoliopsida > Fabales > Fabaceae > Vicia > Vicia faba. Next base: position 881,954,940 of record OX451741.1, on the reverse strand, counting down.
TCAACTTTCCTTGATTTTCAATTGTTTGAAATGGTGCTTTGTGTGTGGGTTTGAAAATGTTTTGAAAAGAGGCCAATGTGGTGACAACCTTTGTAATGACCCATGTTGGGATGTATGCAAAGGTGTATGTCTTTTGAAAAAGTTTTCAATGTTTTTGAAAGTTGTTTTGAAGGTGTCTTGTGATGTTTGGTTTTGAAAAATAGGCAAGTGTTTTTGTTTTGCAAGTTGGCAAGTAACCAAGAGTTGTCTGCCCTAAATTTCTCAAAGATCCTTCCTATGTTTTTGACCCTTTTAACAATTTTGTTCCACCATTGTATTTGGTGGACAATCTTGTGTTAGGATGTGAACGGGACGGACGCGGGTCATCGTATAGACCATGATAGCAATGTTGCAAAGTATCTTAGTATTTCTTTTAAGGGACTAAGATCATCTTGTAAGGCAACTTTAGATAGCGTCATCGAGGGACTATGATCTTTTGATTTTGTTTGTTTTACCAAGATACTTGGCATGCGTAACATGGCCCATTTTTGAAGGCAACAAGTGGATGTAACCCTAGGGGTGTTAGTGTGCAAGTGTGTTTTATTGCATACAAGAGTTTATCTTTGAATTGGGATTTTCTATTTCATTGATTTTATCTTGCCATACACACCCTAATTACTAGCAATAAAAAGCGGAAATATAAAATCCTATGCTATTACAACAATTAGGGAGTGGGGATACACATTTGTACATGGGGGTGGTTCAACGAGAAAAATAGACAAAAAAAGAAAATAGCCAAAAACAAGATAGAGGGAAAGAGAGAGGGAGCCAGCGCGCTGCTGAGAGGTCATCAGAAGTTATGACTCAGATCCGCTGCCGGATGATCAACCTTTTGGTTAAACTGTATGAGTCAGAACTTCTGACTCTGGCACCTGCAAAACAGAAACCTGTTAGTGGGGAAATCAGAAGTTCTGACCCCCCTGCGCTGCAAGACAAAAGTTTGTTAGTGGGGAGACCAGAAGTTCTGATCCTGTTGGAAATACAATAACTCTCAGAAGTTCTGATATCATTGACAGCAAAACAGGCTTCAGATATGCTAACGTCAAAGTCAGCACTTGGCTTCTCCCTGTGCTAATCAGAACATCTGCAATTTTGTTATTATTCCACAAAACAGAAAACATGTTTGGAATAGCTCCAGCAAATGTCAAAGTGTTTCAGAGGATAGAACCAACAAGGTCACAAGCGGGTTCTACGCTGACTCGAAACGTTCTGAGGTGAACGTTCTGAAGTATGAAAATCCTCAGAACACAAACAGCAGCAATATGATATTTACATTATGTTTATTTGAGCATGCAAAGCTGATGATGCTTAGCAGCGTGATGAAGGTCAGCAGGTGCTTACCTGGCTTTTGAAAGAGTTGCGAAGGAGTTAGCTTTTGGCTCTGATGGTGTTCTGGACAGGTTCTTTGGGAAGGGGGGAGATGAAGGTGTATGTATAGTTAGAAGTTGAAAAGGGTGTTCTTTAGTTACAAAGAAAACTGGGTATTTGATGAAGTTTGAAGGTAAGAACTTCAAAGTTATGAAACACTGGAGATTTTGGCAGAGTTTCACAGCACTTTCTTGCTAAAGATTTCTGTTTCTCTTCTAGCAATTTTTCTGTTTCTTGGACGCCTTTTTTCAGTGGACAATGGTTCTCTATTTATAGGCAAAGCTCTTGTGGATTTCTTGGACATTAAAGGCGCCAACAGAGTTTGAATTGTTCTTTGAAAGAAAATCCTGGGAAGTTGTGATAACAGATAGCCTTTCAGCCTAGGCTGGAACAGCAGGCGTGGATTGGAGAGAAGTGACCTCTTAGGTGGACGGTGGCGCGTAGACCCATGCCATAACCTGCATAAAGGCGTTTACCAAGCCACACGTGAAGGGACTACTTGGATGAATATTCAGGAGTGGTTGGGAGCATTAATGAGCATTAAATGGTGATGAGACTTATCAGCATCAATATTCTGGTAGTAGAAACAAACTTTAAACCAGCAGTTCTGTTTTACCAAGAATAACGTAACCCATGCTCTGGTCTTGGCCTCCTGTTGTCTTAGCAAATTCTGGGGATTCTCCTGATTTTCTGACACGTTCCTTGGATTTGTTTCTGGAAATCCTGGGCTTAGAGATTCTGTATCAGTGTAACATCCACTCTTCTGACCTTTTCATCTTATGATTTCAACATATTCTGAAGGAGCCTTCATATTTCCTTGTTTCCTTTGCATTCCTTTAGCAAACTCTGGCTGATCTTGCGTAATTGCTGAAAGAATCAAGCTCTGTCTGAGGCTTACATGTTGAACCACGTTTGCAACTTCTGACTGAGTTGATGTAGCTGCTGAAGAGCCAACTTCTGACTGCGTTGAGCCAAGCTTACAACTTCTGACCGTTTCCACCTGGAGTTTGGTCCAGAAGTTCTGAAGCGCTAACTTCTTCTTAAATACCCAACAAAATTCCAAATGTTTAGAATTTAATTTTTTTCTCAAAACAAAAGCGTTGCCTTTAGAACTTGTATGATCGTTTTGCTCTTGTAAATGGTTTGCTTAGGCAAAAATGATAATTCAGGACTTGAATTTGTTTCAAAGGGACTCTGAGAAACCAAGATGATTTCCTGAAGAAAGAGAGGGCAAATTTTGGGGTACAACAGTAAGTAACCCTATCTTTGGATGTAAATGGGACGGGCGTGGGTCATCGTATAACCATGATTAGCAATGTTACAAGGTATCTTAGCATTATCTTTAGGGACTAAGATCATTTGAAAGGAAATATATATAGCGTCATCGAGGGTCTATGATCTTATATTTTGCTTGTTTTTGCTAAGATACCTCACATGCGTAACATGGCCATTTGTAAGGCAACCAAGTGGATTTATCCTAGGGGTGCTTGTGTGCAAGTGTATTGTTTTTCATGCTTGGTTTTGTCTTTGATTAGGATTTTCTAATTGATTGGTTTTAGTCTTTCCATACAAACTCTAATTACTAGCATTTGTATATAAATTGATAAATTGTGGAAATTAAAATTATTATACTATTACAATACTTGTGGGAGGGGGTGTACAAATTGCAAATATGGATTGCAAGAAAATAAAGCCTAATTATCTATTACAACCATATTCAATTTAGATAAATAATATACAAAAATGAGTAAATATACAAGAATGTAAAATGAAAAGAAAATGGACTTTTATTTGGATTTTTTTGGAAAAAGGGGGTTTTGTTTTAACCTAATTAACTAAAAGAAAAATATTTAATTAAATTAGTAAAAAGTAAAACCTAAATTTACTAGGAAAAGAATTTAAATAAAACCCTAATCCATTAATTAATTAAAAAAGAAATTAAGTTTATAAGAAGAATATTTTTGGTATTTTTGTCTTAAAAATAATTTATAGTATTATAAAATATTTTTGGTCTTTTTACATTTTAAAATAATATATTTAAATTGTGTAAAAGAAAATAACTAAAAACCTAGTTTCTAATTAAATTTACAAATCAATTAGTAAAATAAATAAAGAATGATTAAATAAAATAATTTTTTGTGTAAAAAATAAATAAACCATATCAAAATATAAATTTTATTTTTTTATTTTTTTTCTCTGATTTTTTAGTATTAGATAAAATATTTAAGAAAACAAATAAATAAAAATGAGAAAAAGAAAATAAAATGGGCCAGGGTGTGAATAGCCAGCAAGGGGTGTCAGAAGTAAAAAAAAACATGAGGCCCAGCGCTTCCAAAAAAAGGTCAAAAAATGTGAGAAATATGAAAAAAAATCCCAAAAGGGTACCATTGGGGCTCGAACCCAGGTCCCTATAGTCAAAGGCGCGCGCTTCTACCACTGGGGTGGCTATACATCCGTTCATATAAACAAAACAACAAATATATGATAAAAAACAACTCCATGGTCTGAACTTCATCTTCAACCTCACGTCTAGCCAGAGTACCCGCATCTTGTTCATCTCTCATCCATTTGTAAAAATGTAAACATGAATCTTGTAGCAAATTTCCTCACGATTTCAGAAATACAAAGCAATAAAATTATAGATCAAAGTCAAGCATGAATTTTAATGGCCCTAATCTGAATCCTAAAAATTTTAGAAACTTCAATCTTAAAATTCTTTATGCTCAAGTAATATAAATGAAAACTATGGACATGGTTAGCTTCAGGGCAATGGTATCTACATTTTTCATTCACAAATAAACCATTAATGATGCTTGTATGAAAAGTTCAACATTGAGATAACTTACCTTGCAAGAGGGTATCGTGTTTTAAGTTTGAGTAGCTTTTAGTGAGTTCCAATTATTAGATTAGCTTTCTCAAGTTCCCAGGAAGCTAATGTGATACTTAGCTTGAGCAGAAAGTGCCTGAGGAGTCCTGGAGAAGTCAAGGTGCAAGGTGCTGTTTTTGAAAATGGTGGATAATGATGGAGGTGTTACAGTGATGTTGCAGGTGTTGGAATTGTTTGTATATGTTATTTAGAAGCTTTTGAAAGTAAAAGGCTAAGAAACGCACGAGCAAATTTGGAGATTGGATTCAAAACTCAGAAATGACAAGTTTTGAGGTGTTTTTGGTGATTCTCTGTTCTTGGTGTTTTTAGGGCTCAAGTATGCGTGAGATTTGTGGCAAATAACTTGTGTATGTATAAGCAAAAGGTCTTAGTGCTTGAGAGAGTCATAGGTACAAGTTATAGGTTGATTGCTATGTTACTTGATTTTGAAGAAAAGTGGGAAAACAAGTTTCAAGAGGAAGTACAAGCATGGGCTGGGTGATTGTAAGTGTTGAGATCAACTTCTCTTGAGTTATAAGACATGTATGATCAGAAGAGAATAAGTGCAAGTCTCAAGAACAAGTTTTGTGCAAAAAGCTACTTTATCAAAATGGCATTATGCACTTTCTTCCCAAAATGGATATAAAGCATGGCCTTGCATTGAATACTTGAATTCATACCTCTAACAGTTGTGCAAGCAATTATATGGAGTGCCTAACAAGTTTGAGGCCTGAAAAGTAGAGGTTATGCAGCATAAGTTTGAATTTTGAATCTTGTTCATCACAAAATGACTTGTAATTCAAGTGTGAAAACCCTAACTTCATCTCTTTGATTCTCCCTACTCAAAAATGATCTCAAGGAGTTCTTGGACATTTTGGAAATCTTGTAATGTCCTCTACAACTCCTATTTGAATCACTTTTGAAAATTCCCCTTGGAACTATATGAAAAAGTTCCATGAAGTTAGGTCAAAATCCTGACCAAATTAGGGCAAAATTTCACGAAGTGTTTTGTTTCATGACCATGTGTTCTTAAAATTATAATATGATATCCAAGCACTTTTGGAAGGAGTTGTGTAAATAAATGTTTTATATTTCATGGATATCTACAACTTTCATGTTGAAAGTTTCTTTTGAATCATCTTGCATCATGGTGAAAATTTTGCTCAAAGTTGTGAAAAAATAAGAAATTTCCAACACTTAGAAAAATTTCTAAGTTTAGAAATTTTAACTTTTCAAACTGAAATCTTGAATTTTTGATTTCTTGATGAATAAGTTTCATATTTTGACATGCTTTGATGAATTGTGATCTTTGACATTTGATTTTGACCAAAAATTCAAAGTTTGACTTTTTAGTATACAGTTGACTTTTGATCAATTGACTGAAAATTCATCTATCAATCCATTGGACTTGAACAATGTTTTGAGCCATGTCATTAGGTCAAAATTATGCAATTGGGCTCTTGAGATCATGCCTTAAACCAATTGATCATTTGCTAGATCAAAAATCAGAAATTGCCCTTTCCTAGTCAAAACCCTAATTTTGACCATTTTGCCCTTTTAAAGATTTGATCAAACTTTTTGATGAATTATGATCCAAACTTGATCAAATGATACTGAAATTTTGGCTGCAGATACTCAATGTCACGTTCAATGTTATGACACCGTATCTGACTTACTATATGACAGTAAATACAAAAACAATAAAGAACACAGTCAATTGTTTACCCAGTTCAGTGTGCAACAACACCTACTCTGGGGGCTACCAAGCCAGGGAGGAAATCCACTATAAGAGATGTTAATTCAGGAATAAACCAACCAGTTTATCTCCTTCACTTAAGACCTACCCAATGCAATTTCAATCTAAGTACAACTTAAACCTGAGTTCCTACTCACTCCCCCTCAATCACAGCAGTGATACATAAAACAATTTGACTAATGAATTGATGAAGACACTCTTCAAAAACATACACTTGATTAAGCTTCACAGCTTTTTAATCAAGTAACACAACCACTCTTGCTTCACAGCTTTGAGTGATACACACACCTAACTTGACTCTGCTTCACAGCTTTAGTCAAGAGACATACAAACACTCTTGCTTCAAAGCTTTGAGTGCTACACAACCCTTACAATTAAAAACCTATTCCAAGTCACTTATCACAATGATAATTGCTTGGATTACAATAGTTAAAACTAAACAGCTTCTAAATGATCTTCTGTCCAAAAGGGATTAATTCCAAAACAGCAGCTCTGATGAATATATAGCAGCTGCAACTTCAGTTAGGGTTTCCACAAAAACCTAGGGTTAATTCCGTTTGACCTTAAGACTAGGTCACAGGACTTTATCAACCAGGTTAGGGTTGAGCTAGGTTAACCCAAAGAAAACGCAGGATTCTATTCTGGAAAGACTGAGTTATTTTCCTGAAAAAACTCAGAATTAACCAAACTGCATACCTGTTAGTTCAGAACAGGATGTCTTAACATCTGTTATGACATCTGAAAAACCTGTCTACTGATTTAGGAAAATGTGATCATTTTGCAAAATGCTCAGATACACACTTATAGACATCAGTACCTGTATGACAATATTTTTCTGCAAAGGTACCTAATGAATCAGTACAAACTAAACTAGAATGTTATGACATCAGTCATGACATTCACACATACACTTGGGTTTTACCAAAAATGCAAGCCAATACCTAAACAACTACAAACTCCCCCTTTGACATATTTTTGGCTAAAGACCCTAAGCAATCAGAGATAGATAGCAGCAGAAAGAAATGACTGCAGAAAAATAGAATGTCAAATAAAGTATCACAAATATATCTCCCCCTCTTTAGCCACAAATGGGCCAAAGATACATGTTCATAAAGATTATACAATCATCCAAAAAAGTAATAAGAGCAGCAACTAAAAACTGAACACACTTCCAAACTCCACCAGGGACCAGCATCACCTCTACCAATCAGCAACTCCACCAACCTTTAAACACTGTCATCAGACTCAGAGGAGCTAGTTTCTTCAGCATTGAGATGACCTTCAGCTTCTACACCCTCTTCCCTTCTGTTTCCTTCAGCTTCCTCCTTTTCTAACATGGCAATTAGGATTTCTAGGGTCTTTTTCCTAGCTTCCAGTTCTTTGCATGTCTCTTTTAATACAGCTATGACATCAGATGTTTTGGACTGGGTCTTCACAGACGATGTCTCAGCTGATGTTATGACAATATCAGGAGCATGAGATCCCTGAAACAGTTTGTAGTTCAACCCAAGGGCAGGAGCTCTTTTGCACACAGTATCTCTTGCCACCAGGATATCAGGATATTGTGCAAGGATAATTCCACAAAGGAGGGAGGGAAAGGCAATTGGTCCTTTGACAGCATAACTACCAGCATGTTTTAAGGTTTGTTAAAAAATATACCTGCCATAGTCAAAAGCAGTCTTGGTTCCCACAGCATAAATAAATCTCCCCAATCCTGTGGAGATAGTTGATTTATGGTTTGTAGGCACCCAGTTGGCTGCACCAATCTTGTGCAGGATGGCAAATTTCATGCTAAGTTTGCTGGCATTCAGCTTGCCTTTCAAGGGCCAGCACTTCACTTGCCTTGATGTGATGGTTTGACAAACTTCATTGTCAGTGACTTCCAGATCAGGATAATCCTCATTTGTTCTTCCAAGAAATTTGTTAATTTCTGATGGAGAGAACTTGACCCTTCTTCCTCTAACAAAAACACTTTCAAAGTCAGCTGACCTTCCATCAGCACAATCATTAGACAAGTTAACTATGAACTCCTCGACCAGATTTTCATAACACTTGTTAAATTTTATCATTGTCTTCATCAGTCCAGCATTCTTGATCAGGTCCATGATGTCTTTGCACTCCATGGCATCATTGTTGAGTTCTCTTTCTAAAGCTATTCTCTTTAAGCAAACATACTTCCATCTGTTTGCATTGTCAGGATGATGAAAAGAGATGTTGTCTGTTGGGACTTCAGGAACTCTAGCAATTTTGCTGGAGGGGAGCTTCCTTCTGATAGGAATTTCTTCAGCATCAATCTCAAATTCTGATTCCTCATCAGAATCAGAAGATTCAGGTTCTTTTCTCTTCTTTGAAATTGGTTGTCTAGCAGTATGCACCTGGGCCTTCACCTTCCCTTTGGACTGAATAGTTTTCACAGATTCTACCCCAGCCATGCCTTCAGCCTTGGATTTCTTAATAGCAGGTTTATCTTTGGACACACATTTTGCATCATTCTGATTACCCTTTCTTTTCATCAATCTCCTAGCTATGCTAGGGTTTACATTGGCAATCAGATCATTATCTGAGAAATCCTCATCCACATCAATGATAGGTGGATCAGCAGTCTTTTCTGAAGGATTCTGAATGTTGTTATTTTGTTTCACAACATTCTCAGAGACATCTACATTCTCAGAGACGTCCACATTTGGGCTTCCTGATTGATTTAAAGGGACAGAAATCCCCGGTACAAATTGGTTTCCGCTTAGTATACTAGTAACAAGCCTAGCAATAGCTTGATGAACTTGAACTGATCCTTCTCTATTTGGAACAGAAGAAGAAGGATGAGAAAGATTACCAGAGGCTGCAGCTTGAGCTCTTCCTGCATGTCTAGTTCTTAGCTTTTTGACTTTGGCGGGGTCAGTTGCCATCTCTCTGAGAGGAGTGACCTCAAGAACTTCAGATTCTATGCATGTGGTGATTGCTCTAGAGTCTTGGTCAGATGATGAAGATGATGAGGATGATGAAGTCGCCTTGGTTGAAGATGATGTCTGAGACATTTTGATTGACTTAGAGCACCAGTAGCAATTTGAGAGAAAATTTTGATTGAGAGAAGGGAACAGGTTGCAAAGTCGAGAGAGGTAGGAGGAAAAAGAGAGTCTTTTCAACTTCTTAAGTATTTTGAAAGACTTTGGAAAACATATGATTAACCCACTAAAAATAGACTTAACAAAATTAACTCCTTCAACCCTTGTTTTAAGCAGAATTAATTGCTATAATTTCTCATGTTGGCAAATACCCAACCTGCCCCTCAAGTTTTCAGGTTTATTTCCAACAAGAGCCTTGGTAGAAGAATCAGCCAGCTGAAGCTTAATGATACCATGTTCCAGTTTAATTGACTTCTTCTCTACAAAGTCAATGTGCTTGGTCCTGCTATGCTGAATAGGGTTCATGGAAACATTGATTGTATTCAGATTGTCACAATACAATGTCACAACATCTTGTGAGACATTATACTCAGTGAGCATTTGTTTTGTCCATATATTTTGAGAACAGTTACTACTAGCTGCAACCATTTCAGCACAAAATTGGGAAGGCATTCTTTTGACATGAATCATAGTTCTGGTTGATTCTTGAATGGTCTTATTCTTCTTTTTGTCAACTTTATTTTGATGGTGAGTTATAGGAGAAGAGACTTCACGACTCATTTCTTCTGGGAAACAGAATTTATTAGATTTGTTGTTTCCAAAATCCTTGTCATGATTACTTCTGGTTCTGACAACACATCCTTCTTCAAGTTTATCCACCACATCATAGACATGTTTCTTTTTACCAAGCCTTCCAATTTTAAGTTCACCACAAACCCTTCTTTTATCAATCTGTAGTCTTGGAGTCCTTCTGACTGCTTCCATAGAGATAGCTCTTTTCATTCTTCTTAGATGAAGATGACCAAGCTTATGGTGCCACAGGTTCATCTCTTTTTCTTCTTTGGTAATTGGACACATAGTGGAGTTATTAGTGTTCTCAGGCTGCCACAAGTAACAGTTATCTTTGGATCTGACTCCTTTCATTGCAATTTCTTGTTTTTCATTGATTACAAGACATTCAGATTTTGAGAAATTGACCTTGAATCCTAGATCACACAGTTGACTGATACTAATGAGATTAGCAGTCAGCCCTTTTACCAGCAATACTTCACTCAGCCTTGGAACTTCAGGGCAGTCCAAATTACCAACTCCTTTGATTTCACCTTTAGCATCATCTCCAAAGGTCACATAACTAGTGTTGTGAGGTTTAACATGATTGAGAATGTTCTTTATTCCAGTCATGTGTTTAGAACACCCACTGTCAAAGTACCAGCCTTCCTTTGCAGACACTCTCAGGGAAGTATGGGCTATCAGGGCAGTAGCCTTTTTCTTCCATTGAGGAGTATGTGGTACCCTTTTTGACTTAGGTTTAACACCTGAGTTTTGATTAGGGTATCCATGCAATTTGAAGCAGAAGGGCTTTATGTGTCCATACCTCCCACAATGATGACATCTCCATCTTTGGTATTTTTTCTTCATGTATTTCTGTTTCTGATGTTGAGAGTTGTGTTGAGACATCTGCTTTGACAATTGTTTAACATGCCTAATCTTCTTGTCTGCACCAGATTTCTTAGCTTCCACAAATCCTAGTCCAGATTTGTTTCCCACATTTTGTCCAACTTGAAGAATCTCTTCCAATTTATCTGTTCCATTGGTCAGCATCTTGACAGATTTGGTCATTTGGTTCAGTTGTGAGTTCAACAATTGAACTTCCCCTTCTAGATGACTTATAGTTTCAAGATCTGCCCTTTTTTCAGCCTCCAGCTTTATAATGAGTTTTGATTATTTCTCATTCTGCACACAGACTTCAGCACTTCTGATACACAATTTCTTGTAGGTATCAGCCAGTTCTTCAAATGTCACTTCTTCATCACTAGTGTCACTTTCAGAGGTACAAACACTAGTTAGAGCAGTAACTAGTTTGGAAGATTCTTCTTCAGAATTACTTTCTGAATCACAGTCAGACCAAGTAACAGTCATTCCTTTCTTTTGTTTCTTAAGAAAGGTAGGACATTCAGCTCGAATATGCCCATATCCTTCACAGCCATGGCATTGAATACCTCTGCCTTGGTTTCCCTTCTCTTCTGACCTTGGTCTTCTACTGGAACTGTCAATGTCAGAGGGAATGTTATGAACATTAGACCTTGACTTTGGATCTATTCTTTTGATGAGTTTGTTGAACTGTCTTCCAAGCATGGCTATAGCTTCTGAAATATTTTCTTCTTCATCCTCCTTGTTTTCAACATCAGTGTTGGATACAAGTGCTATGCTCTTGTTCTTCTTGTCACCATTTTCAGTGATCCCCATCTCATAAGTCTGAAGAGACCCAATAAGTTCATCCACTTTCAACTTGCTGATGTCTTGGGCTTCTTCTATGGCAGTTACCTTCATTGCAAATCTTTTGGGCAAGGATCTGAGAATCTTTCTCACCAATTTTTCTTCTGCCATTTTTTCTCCCAGTGCTCCTGAGGTGTTGGCAATCTCCAAGATGTTCATGTGAAACTCATGAATGGTTTCATCTTCCATCATTTTTAGATTTTCAAACTTGGTAGTCAACATCTGAAGCCTTGACATTTTTACTTTGGAAGTGCCCTCATGAGTAGTTTTGAGAGTGTCCCAAACTTCCTTGGCCAGTTCATATTGATGTACTAGTCTGAAAATGTTTCTATCAATTCCATTGAACAAGGCATTTAAAGCTTTGGAATTTCCCAGGGCTAACTCATCTTCTTCTTTACTACAATCTTCCTCAGGCTTCAGACTGATTGTCCCATCTTTCTCAGTTATGGTGGGATGGTTCCATCCTTTGTCAGCAGCTCTCCAAGCCTTTTTGTCCAGAGATTTTAAGAAGGCAATCATACGAGGTTTCCAGTAGTCATAATTAGTTCCATCCATAATGGGTGGTCTATTTCCAAAAACTCCTTCTTTGTCCATAGTGCCAGAAAGTGATATCCCTAGATCTCACCCAGTAATACAGGCAGGGTGCCTGCTCTGATGCCAATTGAAATTCTGGCTGCAGATACTCAATGTCACGTTCAATGTTATGACACCGTATCTGACTTACTATATGACAGTAAATACAAAAACAATAAAGAACACAGTCAATTGTTTACCCAGTTCAGTGTGCAACAACACCTACTCTGGGGGCTACCAAGCCAGGGAGGAAATCCACTATAAGAGATGTTAATTCAGGAATAAACCAACCAGTTTATCTCCTTCACTTAAGACCTACCCAATGCAATTTCAATCTAAGTACAACTTAAACCTGAGTTCCTACTCACTCCCCCTTAATCACAGCAGTGATACATAAAACAATTTGACTAATGAATTGATGAAGACACTCTTCAAAAACATACACTTGATTAAGCTTCACAGCTTTTTAATCAAGTAACACAACCACTCTTGCTTCACAGCTTTGAGTGATACACACACCTAACTTGACTCTGCTTCACAGCTTTAGTCAAGAGACATACAAACACTCTTGCTTCAAAGCTTTGAGTGCTACATAACCCTTACAATTAAAAACCTATTCCAAGTCACTTATCACAATGATAATTGCTTGGATTACAATAGTTAAAACTATACAGCTTCTAAATGATCTTCTGTCCAAAAGGGATTAATTCCAAAACAGCAGCTCTGATGAATATATAGCAGCTGCAACTTCAGTTAGGGTTTCCACAAAAACCTAGGGTTAATTCCGTTTGACCTTAAGACTAGGTCACAGGACTTTATCAACCAGGTTAGGGTTGAGCTAGGTTAACCCAAAGAAAACGCAGGATTCTGTTCTGGAAAGACTGAGTTATTTTCCTGAAAAAACTCAGAATTAACCAAACTGCATACTTGTTAGTTCAGAACAGGATGTCTTAACATCTGTTATGACATCTGAAAAACCTGTCTACTGATTTAGGAAAATGTGATCATTTTGCAAAATGCTCAGATACACACTTATAGACATCAGTACCTGTATGACAATATTTTTCTGCAAAGGTACCTAATGAATCAGTACAAACTAAACTAGAATGTTATGACATCAGTCATGACATTCACACATACACTTGGGTTTTACCAAAAATGCAAGCCAATACCTAAACAACTACAGATACATATGAGTTTAAAGTGTTGATGTGGATCAAAAATTATGAAGTTTGACTGTAAATTGGCCACAGTTGACTTTTTCCCCAATACAGCTGATTTTTAGGTCAACTGCTCAATTGACTGAGCAAAAGTGTGATCCAAATCTTGAAACTTGACATGAGTAATCTTGAGGGTCCATAATGATCCACGAAATTCATATGGTGCATTGTAAGTTCAAATATCCTTGTGCAATCTCAAACCCTAATTTTGGTCATCAGTGCTTAAGGAGATGTCTTGAGTTGATCAACCCTAGTGCGGTCTTGATCCAAAAGAGATCTTGTGAGCAAATTCTTGATAAGTGAGAGGGAAATTTTTGGGGTACAACAGCTTCCCCTGTTCAATCTTCTTAAGCTTTAAGAGTTAGATTGGCGAGTTTTTCCATTCGTGACTCGAAGGTGGGAGATGATTGGACATTAGAGTGCCCAGAAATTTGCACTCGGTGATGTGATGGTTGATGGTATAGGGAATGGGCTTAAAGATGCCATTCAAAAATGATTTCTGAGAGTCGAATCTAAATGAGTATCAGGATGGCATATGTGTCTAGAGCGTATCTGAACTGTATCTGAAAGTTGAATCTGAATGAGTATTAGGATGACATCTGTATCTGAAGCGTATCTGAACTGTATCTGAAAGTTGAATCTGAATGAGTATTAGGATGGCCTCCATATCTGGAGCGTATCTGAACTGTATCTGAAAACTGGATCTGAATGATTATTAGGATGGCATCCGTATCTGGAGCGTATCTGAATTGTATCTGAAAGTTGAATTTGAATGAGTATCAGGATGGCATCCGTGTCTGGAGCGTATCTGAACTGTATCTGAAAACTGAATCTGAATAAGTATCAGGATGGCATCCGTATCTGGAGTATATCTTAATTGTATCTGAAATTTGAATCTGAATGAGTATCAGGATGGCATTCGTGTATGGAGCGTATTTGAACTGTATCTGAAAGTTGAATCTGAATGAGTATCAGCATGGCATCCGTATCTGGAGCGTATTTGAACTGTATCTGAAAACTTTGAACATTGTTAATGGTAGTTGTTGATTAACCTTATCCTGAAAAGGGTAAAATGTTAGCTAATATGCAATGTCATGTTGTATGAAATGCATGTATACTGAGATTGTGATACATGCATTTGTGTTATCGATGTTTATGATATATGGATGTGATGTATGCATATGTGAGCTAATCTATTATACTGTTTGTTGGATTGGGGAAAATAAATCCCCGTCTGCTGCTGAGGATACAGAGTGAAAGTCTTCATGTTTTGAAGTGTTGATGAATTTCCACTTAGAGAAATAAACTTTGTTGTAAGGGAAATGTTGTGTGCTGCTTGTAAAATCCTATTGGGAAATCCTAAAAATTTTGGCGACGTCTACCGGGGAGTGACAACTGGAAGTTTTGTTCCGCTGGGGATTAAACTGCATACTGCGGGGGATTTTATGGAAATAGCTTAGAGAGATTTCCCTATTTCTTAAAGCCATTAGTGATTGTATTTCTATTTTGTTCATTTGTAAATGGTAGTTACGTTCAAATGCATATGTTCAAAAATAAATCATTGGACGTTTTTTGTAAACAAAACATAAGAGTAAAGAAAAACAAATAGTTTGGCACTTTCAAAGGGATATTTTTGTATTGACTTTGAGTAATTATTTTTGTACAATGAGACAAACATTCTAGTAAGAGAATACCGTCGTAAAAAATGAAAATTTGATACAAAGAAAAGATAGTTATGTGAAATATTCCCATAGGGTTCCCATTCTGCTATAGCCTTCGTGTCTCTAAGCATCTTATCTATCTGTTACCTTTTCTGAAGCTGATTAAATTGATCAGAACCACTGAGTTTGTCAGTTGAAACCAAAGGTTGTCCGTATGGTGATCTAACAGGACATAGTCATACGCTTTAATTCCCTGACTTTTGCCTGGACCTCCCTTTTGGGTTTTCAGTCCACTGGGATACCCTTTTTTGCCCAAGCCTCCCTTTCGGGTTTTCAGCTTGCCGGGTGTACAGATTTTTTTTCTTTTATCCCTAATTTTTGCCCGAACATTTTTGGTTCTCCGGGATGCCCTTGTTTTTCCTAGGTGTGTCAACCTAGCGGGTCTCTTATGTGTAGTATCTTTTGACTATGTCCGTGTTCACAGGGTGCGGCAGGTCGTCACCATCCATGGTGGTCAAGATCATTGCTCCACCAGAGGATATGATTTTAATTACAAACGGTACTTTATATGCAGGAGTCCATTTGCCCCTGGAATCACCTTGTGGCAGTATGATGCGTTTGATCACCAGATCCCCGACTTGATATACTTGGCGTCTGACCTTTTTGTTGAAAGCCTTGATCATCTGTTTTTGATACATTTGACCATGACAGACAACAGTAAGCCTTTTCTCATCAATCAAGTTCAGTTGATCAAGTCGAGTCTGGATCCAATCGTCTTTGTTTAAACCTGCATCCTTCATAATTCTCAGAGAGGGGATTTATACCTCAGTAGGCAAGACAGCTTCCATGCCATATACCAAAGAGTAAGGTGTTTCCCCGGTTAATGTGCGTGATGTGGTACGATAATCGTGGAGAGCGAATGGTAGCATCTCATGCCAGTCTTTGTACGTGACTGTCATTTTTTATATGATCTTCTTGACGTTCTTATTTGCGGCTTCGACAACACCATTCATATTTGGCCGGTAAGGGGAAGAATTATGGTGCTGGATCTTGAATTGCTCGCACAGGGCAATGATCATAGTATTGTTAAGATTCGTACCATTGTCGGTGATGATCCTTTTCGGGATACCGTACCGACAGATGAGATTTTGCTTAATGAATCGGGCTACAACATTCTTGGTAACGAAAGCGAAAGAAGCCGCCTCAACCCACTTTGTGAAATAGTTAATGGCCACTAAGATGAAACATTGTCCATTAGAGGTTGTTGGTTTGATTTCCCCAATCATATCGATGCCTCACATAACAAAGGGCCAAGGAGCCGTCAAGACATTCAAAGGAACCGGAGGTACGTGCACCTTGTCAGCATAAATCTGAAACTTGTGGCAGGTTTGAGAGTGTTGATAGCAATACGCTTCCATGGTATACCAGTAATAACCTTCCCGTAGGATTTTCTTTGCCATCATATGCCCACTGGAATGGGTGCCAAAAATTCCCTCATGTAGATCAGTCATGATCTTTTCTGCCTCAACCTTGTCTACGCAACGGAGCAAAACAGAATCATGATTGCATTTGTAGATAATGTCATTACTAAGGAAGAACTTAGCAGAGATTCTCCTTAAGAACTTCTTATCATTAACTGAAGCTCCTTCCGGATATTCTTGAGCCTCGAGATACCTCTTAACTTCATGAAACCAAGGCTGGTCCACTACTTCTTCAGTATTAATCTCGTGATAGTGAGTTGGTTCATTCATTTGTTCAATGGTGATCTGGGGAGCCTCGTTATCCCATATAAGTTTAAACATGGATGACATTGTGGCTAGCACATCTGCTAGTTGATTTTTTTTCTCGCAGGAAATACTCGAAGGTAATCTTCTCAAAATGTGGGATCAATGTCAGCACATGTTCTTTGTAGGGGATAAGGTTAGGGTGTTTGGTGTCCCATTCCCCTTTGATTTGGCTGATGACCAAAGCTGAATTTCCGAATACATTTAAGGATTTGATCCCCAAATCTATGACAGCTTTGAGACCAAAAATGCACGCTTTGTATTCTGCCATGTTATTTGTTCAATTGAAGCAGAGTCTTGTTGTAAAGGGAGCATGACATCCTTCAAGAGATATGAGTATATCACATATACCATTGTCGAGTGAGTTGGACGCCCCATCAAAAACCAGGGTCCATCGGGATCCTTGTTCAGGTCTGTCATATGGTCCGAATTCTTCATAGTTGTTTACCATTATGGTGTCTTCATCTGGGAATTCGAACTTCATGGATTGGTAGTCCTCCACAGCTTGGTGAGCAAGGTGATCGGCTAGTACACTGCCCTTTATTGCTTTTTGTGTAGTGTTGTACCCCAAAATTTTCCCTCTCATTTTACTCAATACATACTCCTAGAGATCCTCAATTTGCTCAAGGTTGCCCAAGAGTGGACCAGACAAACTCTCTCCTAAGGCAGTATACCTCAAATTAGGGTTTCCATTTTCATCAAGATGCGTGAACCACAAAGGCCTCATATACTCTCCATGGTCTCAATATGTTCCCAAGACCCTACATGTCAAGTTTCATGCCTTGCACAAGAAGTTTGCTCAGTCAACTGCTCAGATGCTTGAGAATCGACTGTATTAGGTCAAAAGCCAATTGTGGCCCACATACAGTCAAACTTAAATATTTTTGGCCAACATTAACATTTTGAAGTGAATTTCATCATTTTATCAAGGTTTGATCATGATTCCCCAAGGAATGCTCCAAATTCATCAAAACCCAAAAGTTGCTAAATTAGGGTTTCTCAAGAAAAGTCAACCAAACTTGGACCAAGCATAACTTCTTCATACTTTATCAGAAATTTTCCATCCAATGCTCATTTTGAAGAGGATGCAATTCCCTACAATTCATCTTCATCCCACAAGTTAAAAATATGCACTCATAAAATGATATGAATTTCTACATTATGGGTCCTTTTGAAAAGTCAACAAAAACACCTTTAGGGTCAAAGCTTCTTACATGAACATGTAAGACTCAATTGAGATGAGACAAAATGGGTTGCTTAGGGGACATCCTAAGCTTTCTAAAAAGTCCAAGAACACCTCTCTAGGTTTAAAATTGGATGAGATATGCCTTATCAAAGTTGACCTTTTTTGCAAAATTGCCAAAAGTCAAATGTGCTCAAAAATGCATTTTTTTGCTAAATAGGCCTAACTTTTTATGCTTGCACCTCACTTATAATGTGGTCCACGACTCAAATATTCATCCACACATTATTTTCTTCATTTTTCAATTTATTTTGATTTTTTATTAATTAAAAATTGAATTATATCAAATAATTGATGAATAATAGCAAAGATATGATTTGATTTGGTTTTTGGACAGGTTGGCAATCAAAATATGCTGAATTATCAAGGCCAAAACGAATCAAGCATAATTGGTACAAGAAAGGGATGATTTGGCTCAAAATAGCAAGTTTATATGTAGCATGAAAATCAAATCAAATATCTCATAATTGCAAAGATTCAATCTGAGTTTGTAACCCTAATGCATTCCTAGACATATATTGGACAAGAACAAAGCATGGCATAAGGGTTAGCAATCGTGAAAGAGGCAGAGCAAATTCAAACAATTCAAAGAAAAGTGTGAATCGGTTTTCACTCCACAGGCCATCTCAAGTCATCCTAGCACTGCCAATCAATTGTTGGATGTCTCAGGAAGCCATCCCAATCGTTTGTAAGGTCGGGAGCCTCAAGAAACGCAAGTTGTAACTCACACGGTTTGCAATTCTTTTCAGAATCGATTATCATAATTCCTACATCATTAACACGTTTAATTGATATATTTGTAATCTTTGACATGTTTGCAAGCTAACTGCATGATTCAATTGAATTTTTGACGCCTATATGTGCCTTTGCCATTGTTAGGGTTTGCGTGTGCAGTTTAGGGGTTTGTTCTACAGCTTAAATTGGGCAAAAAAAAGGGTACCATGATGTTCACAAAATCAAAACGAGTTGATCTATATAGTTAGATTTCATTTATCTTGCGTGTTGTGGATTCTTGAGTTTTACAGGTTTGTAGCTACAGACCTTTGTCTGTAGGTAAAGGTATAAGTACCTAAGGCGACATAGAAAGGTAGAAGAATGTTAGGTGTCAGCCAGCCATTCGCCCATTAAAACCAACGTGCACATTTTTTGTTTTTTCCCACTAACCACTTTGTTTCATATATTATATTGTGTTTTCATTATAATAACAATTGAACATGATAGCCTAGTGGTTGGACGCGTTGGTGGTGAGTATGAGGACCTGGGTTCGATCCCAGGTCCCAACAATTTTCTTTGTTCTATTTTTCCTTTACAAATCAAGTACTTCATTCTCTCAAGTGTCCACCATGTGTTAGTAATATCCAACCAGTGGATCTAGGATCAATCAGATCCAACGCTCTAGCAGTGAGGGACTATGATACGCCCTCAGGTCAACGCTATAAGGAATCCAATGCTGACCAGACTTGAAGCGTTTTGGGCCTGAAGAATTCAGATTGGCACCCCCCTTTGCTAGCATACAGGCCCAGTTTGCATTTTCTTTCTATTTCTTTTTTTAATTTCTTTAATTAATTTCCTTTATTTGTTTTAATTAATTAACACAAAAATCATTTTTTTTAATCAAAAAAATCACAACAAACTACAAAAATCTTTTTTTTAATTAGAATATTTTATTTCTTAATTAATTTAGTTTAATTGACTTAGGAAAATTTAATCTCTTTTTATAATTAAAAATAATTAGACTTAGGATTTGAATTGTATATAATTTAATTAATTTTCTTTAAAAATACACCAAAATCATTTTTTTCATTAAAATATTTAGTTTAATTAATTAGATTAATTAGGTTAACTTAAATACTTTTTCATAATTAAAAATCAATTAGAAATTAGGGTTTTATTTAATTTTCAATTTCATTGTTTTCTCCAATAAAAAAATGTACAAAAGTCTTTTTTCTTTCAATTAGGGTTTAGGTTATTTTTCAAAATCCCTCGTATTTAATTCGCCGCGCATTTAATTATTTCTTTTCCATTATTTTTGTAACTACCAAGGATTTGTAATAGTTAAACTAGGGTTTTATTTACTGCTTTAACCCCCGATTCTTTGGTTATGTAAATTAATCCCCATCCCCCGAAGCCTTGTAATAGTTAGGTTTATTTTCTTGCACCTTTAAATTCCTGTAAATATTTAACTGTCTAGATGTATGCTAATAGGATTCTATGGCAAGAATATCTGGAAATTAAAATGGTAGATCACCTAATGTGCAGAGATTAAATAACTGAAACAATTCATATGCACATATTCACTCCTAGGGTTTACCTCACTTCGGTTGCCTTCGGTAAACAATCATTAAGCATAGGAGATTTTAGTGGTTTCCCTCCAGTCTAAAAAGATCAAATTATCCCATTCGAATGTTACTTCGGGAATGTTGTCTCAGAAATGTTGCCTCAGAAAGATCTTAAGACTCTAGGGTTACTACTAAAGTTTTCTAACTGTTGCTTTGGTGACTGTACTTGTCCCTTTCGAATGTCCCTTACAACTCCAACGACGGTGCTACCTACTCCTTAATAGTAGGATAGCACTGTCTAAAGGAAACGAGAACGAATAATCTTTTTGGAGTAGGTAGATTAGTTCCTAGGTACTTGCTCAAACAAACAAAAACATTTTCCCATAAACACCTTTCAAAACAAATTTTCAAAATAAACTTTGTCACATCCTTGAGGACTGATACAAGGGTTATCAAGAAGTAAAACATTTTCAAGACAAACACACACAAGCAATTTGAAAAATGAGCAAGTACCTAAGAGCCCGTGGAAAACCATGGATAGAAAGGGTGCTAACACCTTCCCTTTCTATAATCTACCCCCGTACTCAGAATATCTCGAAAAAAGGTTTTTTCTGTTCATTTTCCTTTTCCATGATTGGATGAAATAAAAGTCGGTGGCGACTCTTGCTTACCGCGACATTTTGCGAACAAAAAACGCATAATGCAAACCAGTAAAAAAAGTCAGTTCTGCCACCGTATCACAGAACTGGCGACTCTGCTAGGGATATATAAGTGGGGTAAACCTTAGGATCTAGGTCATGTTACAAAATTGCTTTCTTTCTTGCTTGCTTTATTCTTAAAGGGTCTTGCTTGGGTTACTATAGATCCTACACCCGGATCTGGGGGCACTTATTAGGTAAACAACAATAGATCATGGAGATTGTACGGCGTAGACCGATATGGTTTAAGCGATGGATGTGTTGGTGTGGCACTTTGGTTGGTACCGGTATCCTTCGTGGGGAAACAAGGAAAATACGGGGCCACCGCGTGGTGTCGTGAAGCACTAACGGACCTTAGAACCTTAGTTGAACAAAATTGGCCATTAGAAAGTAGTGAAATAGCCGGCCTCGTTGTAGAATTGAGGATTGGTTGATACTCGATGCAACACTCATTGAGATCAGACTTTCGAGATATTTTGGCCGCAAGAAAAGACTGCTTGAGCTGAGACAATGCCTGATAAAGGATGGTCATTAATATTGAGATCCTCTAGAACCCGATTACTTTTTAAGACAGGTTTGAAACCAACTAAACTTCAAGAGGGTACTACCTTTAACCTCATGCAAGCCTTAAACCTAAGGACTTTGTGTGATTTGACTGTGTTTTCTATACCTATGTTTGCTATACCTGTGGTTTCTCATGACATCGTGCATCATAACATAGCATCCATTCTTATTGCACTAACCATTTCAAAGACCAAGGGAATTTATCTTTGTTCTGTTTTGCAGATCATGGCTTTTGTTCGTAGAAACACTATCTGAATCAGCTTTGTGAACATACCTTCCCAACTCAAAGAGCTAGCATCAAGGGTTTCTGAAACTTCTGCATTCACTAAGAGACATGGTCGACTTCTCAACCTGGTAACTTCAAGCTTTGATGAAAAGATGATGAGTGTACTCTTTCATTTCTTTGATCCCAAGTACCAATGCTTCACCTTTCCAGACTAACAACTGGTTCCTACCTTGGAAGAATTCTCTTAGCTGTTGGATATACCCATTCTTGAACGGTTGCCCTTCACAAGTCTAGAAGAATTTCTTAAGTCGGAAGTCATTGCCTCATTTTTGCATCTGAAACGGGCCGACGTGGTATCCAATTGGGAAACAAGAAGCGGAGTCAAGGGTTTTCTAGCTAAGTTTCTGATAGACAAGGCCTAGCTGTTTTGGGATGATATGGATTTTCATGCTTTTGAGGAGGTCTTGGCTCTTCTAATCTATGGGTTAGTCTTATTCCCTAATCCAGACTCATTCGTAGATGTGAATTCTACCAAGATCTTCTTCTCTCGCAACCCTGTGCCTACCTTGCTCGAAGATATTTTGCACACTCTCCATACTCGTACCATGAAAAGAAGAGGGGTTCATATGTGTTGCATGCCATTACTGTCGAGGTGGATTATTTCTCACATCCCTAAGTCCATACTGAATAATGAAGAAGGTTTGGGTTGGTCACAAAGGATAATGTCACTCGCTCACATGGATATTCTTTGGTGTTCTCGAGTTATGGTAAACACTGTTGTTATTGACTGCTGCGGGGAGTACCCTAATGTCCTGTTACTTGCTATCAGAGGAGGTATAACCTACAACCCTTGTTTAGCTCTTCGACAATTTGGTCACGCTCGAAGGGATGGTCCCCATGAGTTACTTATCGAGGGCATTGTATTCAACTATGAGGATGATGTTAACGAGTATCGTCGGAGGTTCATACGAGCTTGGGGCATGGTAAACCGATCTGGCATCAAGGCTTTGGGGCCAAAAACTCCCATTCCTATGGAACCTTACCTCTAATGGGTACGATCTCGTGCCCAGAAGCTTATGATGCCCTATGTGGTCGTTTTACCAGTGATTGTGGAACCCACTACTGAAGAAGGTATTCCTTACACGGTTCTCTATCCTTACATGCCCACTGATCTTGGGGAATTACAGAGGTCTTGGATTCAGTTGATAAAGGAACGGGATACTTACAGGGATCAGTTCCATGCTCGGGAGAGGAAGGTTTTATAGCTCACAGAGCAACTGCATGAAGAAAGAGGACTCAATGACTATCTCGACACAAAGAGGAAGCATCCATGGGAATTTTGATGTCTTTTATAGTTTTAGATTTGTTTTTTTATTGTAACGCCCAAAAGGCATTTGAACTTCAAATTCAGCTAATAAAGTTTCTATTTATTTTGGTTCATAAATTTAAATTTCCCGAAGTCTTTGAAATCATTGCATGCGCATCCCATTATCATACACATCATTACAGGTACCATTACAGGTTTCTCATCTTCTTCGCTGTTTATTTCAGCAGAAATGTCTTTCGAGCAAACCATCAAGGACCTTCAGGCACAGAACGCCCAGTTCCAACAAATGTTCATAAGTCTGGCAAAAGGGCAGGAAGATCTGAAATCCCTCATCCTGAAAGAAAAGAAGAAAAAGAAGAAGGCTTCCAGTATTCTGAATATGGGCAGAAGGTTCGGAGAGCGGTTGAAACGACAAGTCGATCTGACCTCTTCATCTAAGGAAGGGGAGAATCAGGAAGAAGAGAAGGACCACAGTGCTGCAGTTTCTGACAATGATACCGATTACAATGATGAGCAATATCCTCCTGCTGAGGACAGATACAAACACCTGGAAGATCGTCTGAGTGCCATGGAAGTTCAAAGGATACATGGGCTGGATTTCGAAGAATTGGGATTGGTGTCGGGAGTATTCATCCCGCAGAAGTTCAAAGCTCCAGTTTTTGCTAAGTATGATGGGGTGTCCTGCCCAAAACTCCATCTTCGTTCTTATGTCAGAAAAATTCAGCCCCACACCGCTGATAAAAATCTGTGGGTTCATTTCTTTCAAGATAGTCTGTCAGGGACTCAGCTTGAATAGTTCTACCAGATGGAGGGAGCAAATGTCCGAAACTGGGAAGATCTAGTTGCTTCTTTCTACAAGCAGTATCAGTATAATGCTGACCTTTCTCCTACTCGTACTCAACTCTAGAGTATGTCCATGGGTGCAAGTGAAGGCTTTAAAGATTATGCACAGAACGACTGTGGAGTTAATGTTGTTGATACTGATTTGTTTGTTACCTCTGTTGATGAAGTTTCTACTCCTCTCATGACTGTCAAGAAGAAGTTGTTATCGGCCGGTTTATTTCCGGGTTGTGGTGAAGGTTGCCACATGTGTTTATTTCTGCCTTCTGGTTGTTATTTGCTGAAGTCATGTATTCAGTGCTTGATGGATAGTAGAGAGATTTTGTTCAAAAAAACTATGATTCTTGTTGTTCCAATTGAAGACGTTGCCATTATAACCATTTCTGACAATCCTTCCAAGGTTTCCTCGAGAAGACCTATTAGGATTACATCCGCTCCAAGAATTTCTCCACTGATAATCATTGTTCCTGGTCCTGTCCCATATGTCTCGGACAAAGCTGTCCCATGGCATTATGGTGCCGATGTGTACTATCATGGCATCAAACAAGATCTGAAAGATGAAGAGGCTGATCTTGATATTGATAACATTGTCAGAACCTGCAAAATCACCTGAAGTGGAAGGGTCTTCTCTCCCGAGATTTCCCCTAAGACTCTTAACAAGCCTATTGTCATTCCATCTGTTGTTCCTGCTAGTACGTCAATTACTGTTCCTGTTCTTAACCCAGTTATTACCCCTGTCGGTAAATCGTCTAATACCCGCAGCAAGGAAATTATAGGTGAACCTTCCCGGACGAAGGCGCCTAAGAAAATTGTTGTGGAAGCCTCTAAGCAAGAAATGGAGGAAATACTGAAAATCATTAAGAAGAGCGACTACAATATGGTCGAGCAGCTGGGGCAGACCCCATCAAATATATCCATGTTGTCTCTGCTGTTGTATTGTGAAGCCCATGCGAAGGCTTTGATTGAATTTCTCAAGACTGCGCATGTTCCGCAGGAAACCTCAGCTGATCAGTTCAAAGATTGTGTGGCCAGCCTGACTGCTGATAATGGGCTGGGTTTTTCGGATGCAGATTTGACACCAAAGGGAAGGAAGCATAATGATGCTCTGCATGTCTCGATTGAATGCAGGGGCACCACTATGGCTCATGTGCTGGTAGATACTGGGTCTTCACTGAATGTTCTATCGAAGAAGGCGTTGGACCGGTTGGATTGCAAGGGTTTGACTCTAAATCCTAGTAACATTATGGTAAGGGCTTTTGACGGATCGAAGAGAATGGTGCACGGGGAGGTGGACATCCCTGTCAAAATGGGTTCTCAGACTTTTGGGTCCACCTTCTATGTGATGGATATCAGGACGTCGTATTCTTGTTTGTTGGGCCGTCCTTGGATCCACGAGGCTGGGGCAGTTACTTCCACACTCCACCAAATGCCTAAGTATCCGGTGAAAGGAAAGATTGTCACAGTGCAGGGTGAAGAGGAGTATATGGTGAGCCACCTTAATTCCTTCCGATACATAGAGATGGACGGGGAATTCATAGAAACTCCTTGTCAGAACTTCGAAGAGATCCCTCAGATCTTGGCATCGACTGAAACTACTACCAACAAACCTCCTTTGAAGCTGGCTTCTCTCAAGGACGCCAAGGTTGTTGTTGAAGAAGGTGGGTGTACCAATTGGGTTCAGCTCCCTGATTTCACTCAAACAACTGACAAATTTGGTTTGGACTTTACTACAGGGGCTCAAAGGGTTGTTCGACGCGTTCGGGCTAGAGGACCTCCCTTATGCATCAGAAATCGGGGAATTAGCGCCATTGAAGACAGCGAGAAGGACTCAGACATCGACAGCTGGATCTACCCAACTACCAACGGTGGACCGAGTAACTGGAATGCTAGGGACTTTATACCTATTTCTTTCATTCCTCAGTAATTGACTTACCTGTTTTGAGATTTGTAATGAACAATTTAAAACTTTACGGCCCGGTGCCTTGTCCGAGGCACCTTGGCTTTGCTTGTGAGGGCTGTTATTTGTCATTTCATATATCATTAATAAAGCATTGGACGTTTTTTGCATACAAATTTTGCGCTCTCTATTTTTCTTTTCTATTTTTACTTTACCAAAACATCTATTCTCTTACACACACTCACGTATCATAATGCGGATCCATATCCACTCTAGATCCCATTGATAATAGCTCTGCTATTTCCAGTTATGACTTCAAAAATCCGATCAACCAAGCCGAGGACGAAGGTGCAGATGATTGTGAGGTGCCTGGAGAACTTGCTAGACTATTACAGCAGGAAGAAAGGGCCATACAGCCTCATGAAGAGCCGGTTGAGACAATGAATTTGGTTACTGAGGAAGACATAAAGGAGGTTAAAATAGGTGCAAATCTGGAGTTTAGCGTCAAACAAAGGTTGATACAGATGTTGCACGACTACATTGAGATCTTCACCTGGTCCTATGAAGACATGCCTGGTTTGGACGTTGATATTATGGTACATCGCCTGCCGACTAAATAAGATTGTCCTCCGGTTAAGCAGAAGGTATATCGTATGTGCCCTGAAATGTCAGAGAAGATCAAGGCAGAAGTCATGAAACAGTTCGACGCAGGATTCTTAGTTGTCACTTCGTATCCATAGTGGGTTGCTAATGTCGTTCTGGTACCTAAGAAGGACGGTAAGGTACGTATGTGTATGGATTATAGAGATCTGAACAGGGCAAGCCCCAAGGATGACTTCCCACTTCCTCACATTGATGTTTTGGTTGACAACACCGCGCAGCACAAAATCTTCTCTTTCATGGATGGTTTCTCTGGCTACAACCAGATAAAGATGGCTCCTGAAGACAGGGAGAAGACAACTTTCGTTACACAGTGGGGCATCTTCTGCTACAAGGTGATGCCTTTTGGGTTGAAGAATGTTGGGGTAACTTATCAGCGCGCCATGGTCGCTTTGTTCCATGATATGATTCACCATGAGATAGAAGTTTATGTTGATGACATGATAGCCAGGTCTCAGACTGAGGAAGAGCACTTTGATCATCTCCAGAAATTGTTTGACAGGTTGAAGACGTACAAGTTAAGGTTGAATCCGAGCAAGTGTACCTTCGGGGTAAGGTCTAGTAAGCTTCTGGGTTTCATCGTCAGTGTCAAGGGTATTCAGGTAGACCATGCGAAGGTAAAATCTATACAAGAAATTCCATCTCCCCATACAGAGAAGGAAGTTATAGGCTTCTTGGGACTTCTGAATTATATCGCCAGGTTCATTTCACATTTGACTGCTACTTGTGAGCCAATCTTCAAGCTGATGAAGAAATATCAAGTGGTAAAGTGGAATGATGAATGTCAGACCGCTTTTGAAAGAATCAAGGAATACCTTTAAGAACCACCAATTCCGATACCTCCAGTTGAAGGAAGACCTTTGATATTATACTTGACAGTGCTAGACAATTCAATGGGGTGTGTGTTGGGGCAGCATGACGAGTCTGGTCGAAAAGAGCACGCAATTTATTACCTTAGCAAAAAATTTACTGACTGTGAGACACGATACTCATTGCTCGATAAAACTTGTTGCGCTTTGGCATGGGCTGCTCGCCGACTGAGACAATATATGCTGACTCACACTACTTTGTTGATATCAAAGATGGATCCGATCAAGTACATTTTCGAGAAGCCCGCTCTCTCCGGAAGGATAGCAAGGTGTAAAATGATCTTAACTGAGTATGACATACAATATACAACCCAAAAAGCAATCAAGGGAAGTGTATTGGCTGATCATTTAGCTCATCAGGCCGTGGACGACTACCACTCCCTGAATTTTGAGTTCCCGGATGAGAATATTATGTTGGTGACTGACTACGAAGAACCTGGAGAACCAGTTAGAGGAGTCGCTAGCTACCATGTCTTCTATGTTCAAAGTTAGGTGGGACAATGAAGCTCCCCAAATTACCATTGAGAGGTTAGATGAACCAGCACATTGTTGTGAGATCGATACCGAAGAAGTGGCAGATAAACCCTGGTTTCACGAAGTCGAAAGGTATCTCGAGGCTCAAGAGTATCCCGAAGGGGAATCTGTCAATGATAAGAAGTTTCTGAGAAGGTTCACTGCGAAGTTCTTCCTTATTAATGGAATCCTCTATAAACGTAACCATGACTCCACACTATTACGGTGTGTAGACAAGAGTGAAGCAAAGAGGATCATGATAGATCTACATGAAGGCACTTTCGGAACCCATTCTAGTGGATATACCATGGCTAAGAAGATCCTACGAGCAGGATATTATTGGTCCACTATGGAAGCCGATTGTTATCAGCACTCTCGAACCTATCATAAGTGTAAAATCTACGGTGATAAGGTGAATGTGCCTCTGGTCCCCTTGAACGTCTTGACAGCTCTGTGGCCCTTTGCAATGTGGGGCATCGACATGATCGGCGAGATCAGACCCACCGCTTCCAATGGACATCGCTTTATCTTAGTAGCCATTGATTACTTCATGAAGTGGGTTGAGGCAGCTTCCTTTGCTACAGTAACCAAGAACGTCGTAGCACGGTTTATCCGACACAATCTGATTTGTCGATATAATGTACCAGAGATAATTATCACTGACAATGGTACGAATATCAATAACACAATGATCACCGAGCTCTGTAAACAGTTCAAGATACAACACCATAATTCCTCTCCCTACCGGCCGAAGATGAATGACGCTGTTGAAGCAGCTAACAAGAACATCAAGAAGATTGTGCAGAAGATGACGGTGACATATAAAGACTGGCATGAGATGTTACCATTCGCTCTTCATGGGTATCGTACCTTAACACGGACGTCGACAGGGGCAACACCCTACTCTCTGGTATATGACATAGAGGCAGTCCTACCCATCAAAGTCCAGATACCCTCTCTCAAGATTATGAAGGATGAGATTTTGAACAAAGACGACTAGATCCAAACCCGACTTGATCAGCTGAATCTAATCGATGAAAAGAGACTTACTGCTATCTGCCATGGTCAGATGTATCAAAAGCGAATGATCAAGGCTTTTAACAAGAAAGTCAGACGCCAAGAATATCAAGTCAGGGATCTAGTGATCAAACGCATCATACTGTCGCAAGGTGATCCCAGGGGCAAATGGACCCCGACGTACGAAGGGCCATTTGTGGTTAAGAACATTTTCTCGGGATGAACTATGATTCTAACCACCATGGATGGTGACGACCTTCCTCACCCTGTCAATGCAAACATAGTGAAAAGATACTACGCCTAATCAAAGACCCACTAGGTTGACTGGCCTAGGCAAAAATAAGGGCTTCGCGGCGAACCAAAAGTGTTCGGGCAAAAGTAAGGGATGAAAATGAAAAAAATCTGTACACCCGGCAAGTCAAAAACCCGAAAGGGAGGCTTGGGTAAAAAAGGGTATCCCGGTGGATTGAAAACCCGAAAGGGAAATCCAGGCAAAAGTTAGGGGTTGAAGCGTATCACTATGTCTCATTGGATCATCTTGCGACCAGACTTCGGTATCGACTATCAAGCTTGAATGGTGCCAGCCAATCTGATCAACCTTCGGCCAAGAAGCAAAGTGATGAGACGCTTGAAGATATAAAGGCAATAGCAGAGTTGGAACCCAATGGGGTTGTTTCACATAGCTGTTTTTCTTTCTTTTACAAAAATTGTAATATCTTTTGGCGGTGTTCTCTTACTAGGACGTCAGCCTCTTTGTACAAAAACGCGTATTACAGGCCAACTTCAAAAATCAATACAAACCATTTTCACAAGAAGCTTCAATTCGTTTTTCTTTTTATGTTTTATTTTCCAAGAAACGTCCAATGATTTATTTTTGATATATGCATTTGAAAATGATTGTTGCTCATAAATATTTATATAAGAAACAAAAGACAATTACTCGTAATTCCAGAAACAGAAAAAAAACAAGAAGTGCCAAACCCTACAGTTACTCTGCCCATCAGGTATCGGGATAGAGCCAGCTTGGGAACATAATTATTGGTACATACACTCCCCACAGAGCAAAAAGTATCCAAAAGCATTGATGCCAGCTTCCCCGAAACAGGACATAACTCTCCCCAGCTGAGGTTCATAATCGCGGGCGGGTCGGTAAATTTCATCCCCCAAGCGGAGTTTATTTCTATGGATACAAAAGCTCAATCTCCAACAGAGCTCATCATCTCCAACAACAGAATATCATCCCCAGCTAAGTTTATTCCTCCAGATCAGCAGGTCTACCAACAGAGTATCTCCTTCCCTTAAGTTTGGTCCCTACAGAGTTATTCTTCAGCATCTCTTCCCGACAGAATATTTATAAATCTCCAGCAACCGTCAGGGATTTATTTTCCCAAACACAAGCATACCCGATAGCATTTCATGAACATACATTATAACATACACATACATATCATATGCAACATAATCTCATTTATTTTGAGAACATCATCTCACCCTGCATTTCATACATCGCATATAACTAACCCTGATATCTTTTCAGGAAAAGACGATTAGCTTCAACAAATTCAGCAGTTATACAGATCACATCTACAGAAGACTAATGGAAACTCAATCCCCAAAATCAAACGGGTAAACTAATCTATATTATCGCTTTGAAGTAACCCTATTATCCAGGTTCCTTCTCACAGCCCTACTATCCAGGCTTTCATATCGAAGTAACCCTACTATCCAGGTTCCTTCTCACAACCCTACTATCCAGGCTTTCATTTCGAAGTAACCCTACTATCCAAGTTCCTTCTTACGGCCCTACTACCCAGGCTTTCATATCGAAGTAACCCTACTATCCAGGTTCCTTCTCACAGCCCTACTATCTAGGCTTTTATTTCGAAGTAACCCTATTATCCAGGTTCCTTCTCATAGCCCTACTACCCAGGCTTTCATATCGAAGTAACCCTACTATCCAGGTTCCTTCTTACAGCCCTACTGTTGTACCCCAAAATTTTCCCTCTCACTTATCAAGACTTTTCTCACAAGATCTCCTTTGGATTAAGACTGCATTTGGGTTGATCAGCTCAAGGCACCTCCTCAAGCATTGATGACTGAAAATTAGGGTTTGGTATTGCACAAGAATTTTTGAACTTCCAATTCCCCATATGACTTTCATGGATCATTATGGACCCCAAGATTACTCATGTAAAGTTTCAAGCCTTGGATCACACTTTTGATCAATCAATTGAACAGTTGACCTAAAAATCAGTTGTATTAGGGAAAAAGTCAACCATAGCCAATTTACAGTCAAACTTCATAATTTTTTATCCACATCAATATTTTAGACCCATATGTATCATTTGATCAAGTTTGGACCACAATTCCTCAAGAAATTTGGTCAAATCTCCAAAAGGGCAAAATGGTCAAAATTAGGGTTTTGATTGAGAAAGGGCAATTTCTGATTTTTTTTTTACCTAGCAAATGATCAATTGGTTTAAGGAATGACCTTAAGAGTCCAATTGCATCAGTTTTACCTAGTGACATGATTCAAAACATTGCAAATCCATTTGATTGGCAGATGAATTTTACAATCAACTGATCAAAAGTCAACTGTATACTGAAAAGTCAAACTTTGACTTTTTGGTCAAATTCAAGTGCCAAAAGTCATAATTCATCAAAAAAATGTCAAAATATGAAACTTGTTCATCAAGAAATCAAGAATTTAAGATTTTATTTTGAAAAGATGAAATTTCTTAACTTAGAAATTTTTCTAAGTATAGAAAATTTCTTATTTTTTCACAACTTTGAGCCAAATTTCCACCATGATGCAAGATGATTCAAGAGAAACTTCCAAAATGAAAGTTGTATATCTCCATGAAATCTACAACTTTGCTTCACACAACTTCTTCCAAAAGTTCTTGGATCTCGAGTTATAATTTCAAGAACATAGGGTCATGAAACTAAACACTTAGTGAAATTTTGCCCTAATTTGGCCAGGATTTTGACCTAAGTTCATGGCACTTTTTCATATAGTTCCAAGGGGAATCTTCAAAATCAATTCAAATATGAGTTTTAGAGCACATTTCAAGCTTTCCAATCTTCAAGCATGTTGTACAAATATCACTTTGCAGGCTTCTAACTTGACTTTCACTCCATAATTAAATATTTTCACAACTGTTGGAAGCTTTAATCAAAGCATTCAATGTATTGTACAAATTTAATTCCATTTTGGGAAGAAAGGCAACGTTGCTATTTTAGAAAATCAAGCTTTATGCAAAGTCAGCTTTCATTGAGCCTTGCATTTGTTCTTTCTGTACAAACACACTCTACACAATCAGAACAAGTGTGTTTAAAGGTCTCAGCTCCCCTACAAGCTTTGTACTTCACATTGAAACCATGCTTGCTAGCTTTGCTTCAAAAACAAGTAACCAAGCAAAACATGTGAGTTTTTGAATTATGAGTTGTGACAAGCCTCAAAACCTCTTGCTTATAAGTATACACATTATTTGCAAGTTGAGACACGAAGGTTAAGACCCCAAAACACTCCCAAGCACTCTGCAACTCAGAATCTGCCATAACTTGACAGTTTTGAACCTCACATAGCCATCTCCAAATCCACTCGTGCGTATTAAGTTTTAACCACCCAAACACTTTCTATACATCATACCAAAGCAATCCATACCCTTGTTTCCTCACTGTAACTCCTCCATCACTATCCATCGTTTTCAAATATCAAGCTTGCAGGTTGACTTGAGTAGAGATATTCAGGGACTTTCAAGGCAAAGTAAGAGTTGGAATACACTCAAGGAGGTCTAGGAAAGCTAAACAGATCCTCAGGCCTTCTCAAAAGTTGCTCAAACTCCATTCACGACTCCAACTGCAAGAGGTAAAAACTCAAACTTCTATCTCTTCATACAAGCATCATTTGATCCTGATTTATGAAAACAAAATGTAGATATCCTTGCTCTAAAGCTAACCATGTTCATAGTTTCCATTTATATTAACTGTATATAGAGAATTTTGGATTTAAAATTTCTGAGAAAATTAGGTTTCAATTTAGGGCAGCAAAATTAGTTTTTATCTTTGACATTTAGCTTACATAAGTTATATGGTTGACTTTGTGGGAAGAAACACCACAACTTTCATGTTTGAACTTTCCACTTTTGTGGAGAAATGAGGAAGATACAGGTGGTCTGACTATGGCTCAAGGTTGAAGATGAAGTTGCCTTCAGAAAGCAGTTTCTAATATATATTTATGCTTTGATTATAATACTGGATGAAACAGCCACCCAAGTTGCAAGTGCGCGCGTACTAAGGCATATGTTACCTAAAGGGCGAGGGTTCGAACCAATGTGAACCCCGCTTTTGCATTTTTCCTTTATTTTTATTTTTTCTAACATCTTTTTTGCAGGCGCTGGGCCCTTTGGGCCTGGCATTTTTTTGTTTTTGTTAGCATACTTCCCTGTTTACTTGTGACACCCCTTGGCCCATTTTATTTTTATTTATTTCTTTATTTCTTTTTTCTTTTAAATACGTTTTTCTAAAATACCAAAAAAATCATAAAAAGTATAAAAATAATAATTTTATATTTTGAAATAATTTAAATATTTTTTCACATAAAAAATTATTTTTATTCATCATACTTTATTTACTTTTATTAATTTCCTTCTAAATATTAAAATAAACTAGGTTATTATTTATTTAAATACACTTATTTTAATATAAAAAAGACCAAAAATATTCCATAATACCACATATTATTTTCAAGACAAATACATAAAAAAATACTTTTTTTTCTTTTAACTTATTTTCCTTTAATCAACTAAAATAGATTTAGGGTTTTTATTCAAAATTCTTTTCTTAATTAAAATCTTTTCTTAATTAATTTATTTTCTTAATTAACTTAAGTTAATTTAATTTAATTACTTTTTCTCTAATTAGGTTTAGGTTAAAACATCTTTCATACAAAAAATCCAAACACAAAAATCATTTCTTTCAATTTGCATTTGTCGCTTTTACTTAACATGCTAGTAATTAGGGCTTGTATGGGAAGATAAAAGCAATCAAATAGAAAACCCTAATCCAAGACAAAAACAAGCATGAAAATGACATACTTGCACACAAGCACGCCTAGGTTATCCCACTTGGTTGCCTTACAAAAATGGTCATATTACGTATGTAAGGTATCTTAGCAAAAACAAGCAAATATAAGATCATAGTCCCTCGATGACGCTATCCTAAGTTATCTTACAAATGATCTTAGTCCCTCAAAAAAGAATGCTAAGATACCTTGTGTGATCGGTGGAAATAGAACTGACTGTTTAAAGCTGGTTCACGAAATGTCGTGGTAAGCAAGAGTCGCCACCGTCTTTTATGTTCTCCAACATGGAAAGGACAAAAGCACAGCAAAATTCCTTCTTTGAGATGTCTCTCGGTTCGGGAGGTAGATTATAGAAAGGGAAGGTGTTAGCACCCTTTCTATCCGTGGTTATCCACGGGCTCTTAGGTACTTGCTCTTATGTTTTCAAAAATTTGTTTACTTTTCAAGTGTGTGTGAGTTTGAAAAAGTTTTGTATGAAAAATTTCTAAGTAACTCTTGTATCTGTCCTCAAGAGTGTATGAAAAATTTGTTTGAAAACTTTTTGAAAGTGTCAGTGTGAAAAGTTATTTTTATTTGTTTGAAAGAGCAAGTACCCATGAGATCTACCTACCCTAAGGAATTAGGCTGTGTAAGAGTCCTTTAAACAGTGCTATCCCACTATTGAGAAGTAGGTAGCACCGTCGTTGGAGGTGTTCGGGTCAATTCGATTATAAGGGACATGTGTGGTCACCGAAGCAATAGTAAGACACCTTAGAAGTAACCCTAGTGTCCTAGATCCTTTTCATCCGAGGCAACTGTTTCGAGGCAACTGGATCTTAGACAGGAGGGCGACCTCTAAAACACCCTATACTTGACGACCACGTTCGAGGCAACCAGCGAGGCGTACCCTAGGAGTGGCGTGTGCTTGTGTGTTGTTTTCATGTTATATTATCTTGTACATGTATCATGGTGATCTACGAGTTGTTTTTAATTTTCATCCAAGTCTTGCATGCATATTTAACAGTTAAGAGTGCGGAAAATAAAGTGCGGAAAGGTAAATTTACGCTATTACAAGGCGCGGGTCTATACATCGCCAAAAATAAAAACCCGTTTTGGAAAATAAATGCGGGAAGTAAAGAAAGCGATAAATAAAGTCCTAATTAAAGTTATTACATTCCAGAAGCAAGTACAATAATATGGAAAAATGGATCGCGTGCGGGAAATTAAATCGGATGCGAGTTTTTTGGGGTTTTGACCCTTTTTTGAAAGAAAGTGATTTTTTTGGTTATTTTTGAATTAAATGGAATTAAATTAAATGAACAATTAAATTAAATTAAATAATGAAAATATTTTTGGATTCTTGAGTTTTTAAAGAAATAAAATAAATTGAATTAATGCTAATAAAAACCTAATATTCTAAATTGATTTTAAATATTGCAAAAAATATTAAAAGTTAAATCTAATTAAAGCTAAATTGATTAAATTAATTTATTTACAAAAATAAAAGTGATGAAGTTAATTTTAATAAATAAAATATTTTTTGTGTTTTTGATTTTATTAGGAAAAAATGTTAATTGGTTAGTGATTAATAAAAATAATAATGATTAATTAATTAAAGGAACATAATACAAATAGAGAGAGAGTTTAGGAGTATACGGGCCTGATTGGAGGGGTGAAACAGATGTTGGCGTCATGTGTAAACTGTTTTGTTTTGGTCATTTGGCTTTTGGCCATTTGTGTTTTGGCTTTTAGCCATTTGTGTTCTGGCCTCCACGTTCCTTAATCTTCTCATGATATCTGTCTCGCCATGTATTGGTGTCATGTGTAAACTGTTCTGTTTTGGCCATTTGGCTTTTGGCTTTTGGCCATTTGTGTTTTAGCCTCAACGTTCCTTAATGAACCTGCATGGGATCCTGTTTAAATCTGCAGTGTTGAATCTCATGAACACATTAAATAAATTACCATATATCATAAAATACAAATAAAGCCAATATATGAAGAAATTTAATGTTTAGGCCAATATGACATGTATGAATGATTATACCCTTTTGATCATGGAGATCAAATCAACCTTACCCTTACTGGAAAAGTAGTGACATGAATGCTTTTATGCCCTTTTGATCATGGAGATCAAGCCAGCCTCACTCTTACTGAAGAAGTAGTGAGATGTTGGTTTGTAACTGAGATGGCTTGTTTGTAGTGAGAGAGGGATTTGTAATAAGGATTTCAAGGTTTTAGGGTTCTTGAAAGAATTTGATATTCTGACAGTGTTGTGGCCAGGTTTTTTTTCTCTCCTCTGATTTGTGTGAAAAGAATGTGATTATATAATGGAAATTAGGGTAAAGAAAATGGGCTTTGAATGTGCAATTGGGCCTCCAATGTTCACTTGAGTTCGTCACTTTCCAGGCTAAATCGCAGGGACTTAAGTGCAATTTTTGAAGTTTAAATGTGAAAACAAAATGTAGCCTACATCGAGAACTAACTCCTGTCCGAAAATCGGCTCAATCGGATAAACGGTGAATTAGTTATGAATTTTTGAAGTTTCAGCTCAGACAAACTTATTTTGGGCTCCAGTGTCGACTCTGACACGTTCTTCAATAGAAAACTGATATTGATCGGAGCATAATCCGGTCTCGACCTTTGAAGCAAAGTTATAGATCTATGAGTCAGTAACCTTGTGTAAAAATATGAGTCCAATCCGATAAAAATTGACCGAGTTATGAATTTTCGAAGTTTCAGCCCAGATGAAATAATATTCAGCATTCAAGATTTTCGGCGTGTCACGCACTCTAAGCAAAAAATGAAGGCCTTTTGAATACCTTTTGAACTCAATACCTTCTGTGAAAATGTAGCCAACTCAATTTGTGAAATTTTGGCGCCAGAACCAGCTCGATACGATGAAAATCGACCAAGTTATGATTTTCTGAACATGACGCAAATAAACTTATGTCACAAATTTTCTGTACGAAAATACTTGACAAATCCATATTTTTGAAGACTTTCTGATCGAAATTGGCTTCCAGACGTGAGAGATGAAAACGTAGATAATGTCAAGGCGGAATTTTGGCCACCGGAACGGGTTCAAAACGAGTCACGATCTTCAAGTTATGAATTTTTTAGCGCGTAAAAACTGCACTTTCAACACACTTTTTTCACCATATTTCTTCGAAAAAACACACACAGTCGGATACCTTCTGAATTTGAGCATACGTTATCAGAGATATCTTGGTGAAAGAACACCTGAATATGACGCGTCGGGTTGGACTTGTGAATTTTTCTTGAAATGTTTTGGGAAATATGGGAGGGCAAATTTTGGGGTACAACACCTTGCAATATTGCTAATCATGGCTATACGATGACCCACGCCCGTCTCGTTTATATCCAAAGATAGGGTTGCTTACCAAATCAATGGTAAGACAACAATGTCAAAGGAAAAAAAATGAACAAGAAAGACATTTGGATAGGTAGATTGCTCCTAATTACTTGCTCCATTTCAAAATAAACATCCTTGCTATTTTCAAAACAAACACACATTTTCAAACATCTTACAAACTTTGAAAACATTTTCAAAAGATCAAACATCTTTGTATACATTCTTACGAACGAGAATCATTACAAAGATTG
The DNA here is from genome assembly GCA_948472305.1 of Vicia faba. Taxonomy (NCBI): domain Eukaryota; kingdom Viridiplantae; phylum Streptophyta; class Magnoliopsida; order Fabales; family Fabaceae; genus Vicia; species Vicia faba. The sequence continues at coordinate 881,917,452 of OX451741.1, read as the reverse complement.
CCTAAACAATGGCCTTTTTACAAAATACTTTCAAAAACCACACAAAGCACAAATTTCGAACAAAAGTAAGTCATCTAGCAAGTAACTAAGAGCCCATGGAAAACCATGGATGAAAAGGGTTCTAATACCTTCCCTTTTCATAATCTACCTCCCGAACTCAAGAAACAATCTCAAAGGTGTTTCCTGTGCTTTTTCACCTTTCCTTTTTGGATAAAAGAAAAGTCGGTGGCGACTCTTGCTAACCGCAACATTTGCGATCAAACGCAAAACCCTCAAGTCAGTTCTCCCACTGCATCACAGAACTGGCGACTCTGTTGGGGAAAATTCTAAAAGTGGGGTTACCTTAGGGATAGATCACATTTATTTGCTTACATTGTTTGACTTGTATGCTTTACATTATGTTTCTTTGTTTGGGTTTGAATCCTCTACCCGAATTTGGGATACATTATAGGTAAGTAGCAATACGTTGTGGAAACTGTGCGGGGTATACCGACATGGTCTAAGCAATAGCTACGTTAGTGCGACATATTTGTGGGTACCGGTAGCCTTTGAGTTAATCAAAGAGAATATGGGGCTGCTGAGTGATGTCAAAAGCAATAATGAACTTTTAGAACCTTTACTTGACCAACTTGGCCTTTAGGATGCAGTGAGATGATCGGCTTTGGTGCAGTCCGAAGTTGGTAGATACTCGATACTACACTCATTGAGGTTTGGTTTCTTGGGATATTTTGGTTGCCATTTAAGAGGCTTATGCTGAAATAATGACCAAGAAAACAAACTAGTGATATTGAGCTGCTTAGAACCCGGTTACTATTACTAGGACAGGTTTGAGCCAACTAAACTTCAAGAGGGTACTTACCTATAAAACTCCATGCAAGCCTAAAACTAAGGATTTGTTTGTCTTGTTTGTATATGCATATTTGTACATAACATCATGAACATCATGAACATAATATACATCCACTAACCATTTCAAGGATTTTTGGATTCATCTTTGTTCTTGTTTTGTAGGATAAGGATTCGCTTTGCAGGAAAACTATTCAAGTCAACCTTGTGAGAATCCCCCCACAACTTAAGGAGCTAGTTTCAAGGACTCCTGAAAACTCTCCATTCACCGAGAGACATGGTCGCCTACTCAACTTGGTCACCTCCAACACATATGATGATATGATGAAGGTTCTCTTTCAGTTCTTTGATCCTTTACATCATTGCTTCACATTTCCCGACTATCAACTCGTGCCTACTTTAGAAGAATTCTCCTAACTCTTGAGGATTCCCATTCTCAATCAAATACCTTTCAATGGTACGGAAAGAGACCCAAAGCCATAAGAGATTGCTCAAGCTCTACACTTGCACTCATCTGATGTCACAACTCATTGGGAAACAAGCAGTGGTGTCAAAGGTTTCCTAGCAAAGTTCCTGTTTGAGAAAGCCCAAAGCTGTTGGAATTACTTGGACTTACAAGCCTTTGAGGAAATTGTGGCTCTCCTCATCTATGGGATGGTTTTGTTTCCAAATCTTGATCAACTCATAGATGTCAACACCGTCAAAATCTTCATATCCTGTAACTTGGTGCCTATATTACTAGAAGATATCCTACACTCTTTTCACACTCGCACAATGAGGAAAAGAGGTGTCCTTATGTGTTGCACTCCTCTCTTAGCAAGATGGTTTATTTCACATCTTCCCCAATCTGTATTAAAAAATGATCAAGGTTCAAGGTGGTCACAAAGGTTGATGACGCTCAAACATTCAGACATTCATTGGTGCTCCCGATCTAAAGAGAATGTTATCATTGTCGACCGTTGCAGAGAATTCCCTAATGTCCCTTTACTTGGCATTAGGGGAGGTATCACCTACAACCCATGTTTAGCCTTAAGACAATTTGGTTACGCCCGAAGGGATGGCCCGCACGAGATGCTGATTCAAGGTTTGGTATTCGACTACGACAACGACGATCAAGGTCTTTGCCAGAGATTTATCCGAGCTTGAAGGATGTTAAACAAGGTGGATAGCAAGACTTTGGGGCATAAGAATTCCATCCCTCTTGAGTCTTACCTCAAATGGGTACGAACTCGCGCTTAGAGTCTTATGATGCCTTACCCCTCCATTCTCCCGGTAATCATTGATCCTGTCATGGAGGGAGATGTTCCATACACTATCCTACATCCTGACATACCCACGTCTCTTGAAGACCTACAAAGGGATTGGATACAACTCAAAGGAGATCAAGATACTTTCAAAGCCCAATTCTACGCAAGCGAGAAGAAGGTTTTGGAGCTCACTAGGCTACTTCACGAGGAGAAGACTTTGAATGCCTACATTGCACCGAAGAGGATGCGCATTACCTTTTTATCTTAGAGTTGCTTGTATTTGTTTTGCCCAAGGGGCATTGATGTACTCAAGTTTTAACTTATTAATATAATGTGTGTTTCCTTTTTTGTCTAAAACAAATTTGAATATCTGAAATCCTTAAAAACATTGCATATGCATATAAAATTCATCATAACATAAGCAGGTCTTTTGCAACAAGTCTCCTCATCTCTCTACTGTTTATTTCAGTAAGATGGATCTCGAGCAAACAGTGAAAGACCTCCAAGCTTAGAATACACAGTTTCAACAGTTGCTCTTGACCTTAGCCAAAGGGAAAGAAGAATTAAAGACCTTGCTGGCTGAAGAGAGGAAAAAGAAAACAAAGAAGGTAACCGGAGTTTTAAACATGGGAAGAAGATTTCATGGGCAGACAAGAAGGACTTTGGACTTTGTAGCAACTTCCGGTGAAAGAGACAACCAAGATGGGAAAGGCAAAGAAACAATTGTCCCGTCAGAATCAGAAGAGGAAGAGGAAGAAGAGGACTACTCTGAAGAGCAATACCCTCCAGTTGATGACAAGTATAAACATCTCGAGGAGCGGCTGAGTGCGATGGAAATCCAAAAGGTGCCTGGCTTGGACTTTGAGGAATTGGGTTTAGTATCGGGGATTGTGATTCCTCCAAAATTCAAAGCACCTGCTGTGATACGGTGGGAGAACTGACTTGAGGTTTTGCGTTTGTGTTCGCAAATGTTTCGGTTTAGCAAGAGTCGACACCGACTTTTTATTTTATCCTAAGGAAAGGTCAAAAAGCACAGGAAAGACCTTTGAGATGTTTTCTTGGGTTCGGGGAGTAGATTATAGAAAGGGAAGGTATTAGCATTTCTATCCATGGTTATCCATGGGCTCTTAGTTACTTGTTTAGATCACTTGCTTTGCTTTTCAATTGTTTGAAATGGTGCTCTTCAATTGTTTGAAATGGTGCTTTGTGTGTGATTTTGAAAGATGTTTTGAAAAGAGGCCATCGTTGTGGCAACTTTTGTAATGATTCTTGTTTGAATGTATACAAAGGGGTTTTTGTCTTTTGAAAAGTTTTCAATGATTGAAAGTAGCGTTTTGAAATTGTGTTGTGAAGTGTGTTTTGAAGATAGCAAGGATGTTTTGCAAGCTTTTGATCAAGTAACTAAGAGTTGTCTACCCTATTTTTACTCAAAGATCTTTCTTATGTTTTTAACCCTTTTAACAGTGTTGTTTCACCATTGCATTTGGTGAACAAACTTGTGTTAGGATGTTAAACGGGACAGGCGCGGGTCATCGTATAGACCATGATAGCAATTGTGTCAAGCATTTTTGGCAATTTTCTTGAGGGACTTGATCATTTTGGTTTAGGCAACTCAGATAGCATCATCGAGGGACTATGATCTTTTGTTTTGTTTTTGTTTTGCTAAAGTACTTGACATGCATACCATGGCCCATTTTTGAAGGCAACAAGTGGATTGTAACCCTAGGGGTGCAAGTGTGCATTGTGTTTGTTTTTCATGCATTTTTGTCTTTGATTAGGTCAAACTATTTGTTAATTTGATTTTGCATACAAACCCTAATTCTATAATCATGGTATAATTGAAAGCTTAAAGGTGCGAGAATTTAAATTCTACACTATTACAATATGATATAGGAAGGGGGTACAAATTTGAATAGGGGGTTATTTTGCAAGAAATTAAACCCTAAATTATTACAACCAAATTGAATTTGCAAGGCATAATATTTAAATGTACAATATTTAAATAAAATACAATGAATAAATATTAGATAAAATGTATTATGCAAAAAAAGTTTTATTTGTTTATGTATGTAAAGCATTTTTTAATGTGAAAAAAGGTGTAAATAATAAAAATAAAAAAGATTGATTTTATTTAATAAAAGGGGTAAACCCTAATTTTCTTTAAAGAAAATAAAATTGTATTATTTTTATATACAAAATATATTAATATGTACAAAAATAAAAGTATATTATAAAAAAATGTTTTTTAGTATAAAATAATAATAAAAATAAAAATGTATTTATTTTGTGTTTTTTGTTCTAATTATTTAATAAAATATAGTATATATATATATATATATATATATATATATATATATATATATATATATATATATATATATATATATATATATATATATATATATATATATATATATATATATATATATATATATATATATATATATATATATATATATATATATATATATATATATATATATATATATATATATATATATATATATATATATATATATATATATATATATATATATATATATATATATATTAAGTGTGTAAAAAAAAATATATATTAAGTGTGTAAAAATATATATATATATATATATATATATATATTTATATATTAAATATGTTAAGTGTGTAAAAAAATAAAATAAATTATTTACAAAAATGTATATATTTCAAGAAAATATTTTTGGTGTAAAATAAAAAAAGAAATGAAAATAAGAGTATTATTTGCATTATTTTCAAGTTTAAGAAAAATAATATATGTATTTAAATTGTTGTTTATATTAGGAAAAATTAAAATAAAATATCTAATAAATGAAAAAAAATTGTGAAAATATTTTTTATATTTGAAAATAAAATATCAAAGTCATAAAAGAAATAAAAATGCAAAAATAATGAAAATACAAAGAAATGGGTCAGGGGGTGCTGAAAGTAAACTGGGAGGTGTTGGAAGCAAAGAAATCCAGGCCCAACCCAGACTTCATCTTCAACCTCGAGAAGTTTGAAAAAAACGCGCGCATGCCTGTACAAACTTGTATCTCCTGTATTTGTAATCTTTTGACAAAACTCAAAACATGAAACTTGTAGAGCATCAAATCACGAATCTAACCATATAAAAAACTTAAGCTAACTCTCAAAGACCAGAGAGAATTTCTCTGGCCCTAATTTCTAACATAGTTTTTTCAGAAAGTTCATGGATGAAATTCTCCTAGCACGATTAATATAAATGAAAACTAAGCACATGTATGGTTTCAGGGCAATGAATACAACATCTTTCATTCACAAACCTAAGTCTAAATGTTCCTAAATAGAGAGATAGAAGTTCATGAAATACCTGTTTCAGTTGAGTTCGAGCTGGACAATGCAGCAACTTTCAATGAGGCCTGAGGTTCTTTTGAGCTTTCTTGATGTCCCTTGAACCTTTCCCAATGCTTAGTTTGTTTTGAAGTGGCCTGAATTGTGCTACAGAACTCAACCTGCAAAGCTTCCAAACAAAAATGGTGATGTGTGTTAATGGAGTTACAGTAGATTGTGAATGGTATGGACAACTTAGGTGTATTGTTTAGAATGTGTTTGAAGTGATTTTGGACAAAACGCACGAGGGGATTTGATTGTGGCTTGTGATTTGCAGAATTGGCCATGTTTTGCAAGAAAATGTGGTTTTTGAGTATGAGGAGGTTTGAGAGTTCAAAGGCTCGTGCTTCTGGCTTGCAAGGATATGAGAAACTTGTTTGACAACTTTGCTTGAGTTCAAAAATATCAGATGTGTGAGTTATGAGCTTTTGGTCATTTGACTTGTTTTGAAAGAAAAGTTTGAAGTGAAATGAGATAGGCCTGTACAGGCTATCTCCAAGCATGCACCAACTCCTTGTACCTTTGCCTAAGTTTGTGGAACTTGTTTGCTGCAAAGAAAGAAGTTCAAAGCTCAAGAAAGACAACTTTGCAAAAGTTATGCTTTATGAAAATGGAAATGTGATCTTTATGCCCAAAATGGAATTATTCAATGTACAATGCTCCCTTGATCAGAACAATGCCTCTAACCAATGTATTTGCATTCAATTTTTGAGTGTTGAAGGGTTTAGAGACCTGTAATTATGTACTAAGCTAGTTTGGCCAGATTTGCAACTTGGTATGAACATGTATTGGCCATGGTTACAAAGTGAGTTTTTGCCAACTTCAAGCATTTGATTCTCCCTAACCACAAAGGTGTTTGAGGAGTTCTTGGACAATTTGGAAAGCTTGCAACATGTAATATAATCCATCTTTGAAATGTAACTTAAGACTCCAAGTGGAACTATGTGAAAAATGGCCAAGAAATGGGTTAAAATCCTGCCTAAATTAGGGCAAAAATTCTCTAAGTTAAAAGTTTTAGGGACCCTTGTTCTAAAATTCATACCTTGAGATCCAAGCTTATTTTGAGAAAACTTTGTGAATCAAAGTTTTAGACTTTGTGATGGACTACAACTTTCATGTTTTAAGTTTTGTTTGAATCCATTTGCATCTTGGTGAAAATGTGGGGCAAAGTTAGGAAAAAATAAGAAAATTTCATAACTTAGAAAATTTCTAAGTTATGAAATTTTTCCATTTTAAACCCTAATTTGCAATTTTGGGTTTCTTGATGAACAAGTTTCATAATTTGACATGTTTTGATGGAAAATGACTCTTGGCATTTGATTTTGACCAAAAAGTCAAAGTTTGACTTTTCAGTGTACAGTCAAATTTTGATCAGTTGACTGAAAAATTCATCTGTCAATCATATGCATTTGAGCTCTTTTGAACTTGTTGAATATGTCAAGATGATTCCATTGAGTTCTTTAGTCCATGGTTGAGCTTGATTTGCCATTGGCTAGGTCAAACAGTCAAAAATTGCCTTTGCACAATCAAAACCCTAAAAATGACCATTTTACCCTTTTGGTGATCTGATCAAATTTCTTGTGGAATTGTGATCCAAACCTGATAAAATGGTTCATATGTGTTCATAATGTTGATGTGGGTCAAAATTCATGAGATTTGACTGTCAATTGGCCACAGTTGACTTTTTCCCCAATACAGCTGATTTCTAGGTCAACTGTCCAATTGACTGGGCAAAAATTTGATTCAAGGCTTGAAACTTGGTATGGACAAACTTGTGAGTCCAACATGAAGTATGAAAGTCACTTTGGGCATTGTAGGTCAAAACATCCCTGTGAAAACTCAAACCCTAATTTAGGTCAACAGTGCAAGGAGGTGTCTTGAGCAGAGCAAACCCAGCTTGATCTTGAGTTCCAAGAGTCTTGTGATGAGAAAATGTTGATGAAATGGGAGTGAAAATTTTGGGGTACAACAGTTGCCCCTGTTCAATCTTCTTGAACCTGAAGAGTTAGATTGGCAAGTTTGCCTTTCGCGACTCAAAGGTAAAAGAGGATTGGACACTAGAGTGCCCGTAAATTTGCACTCGTCAAAATATAGCTGAGGAAATGGGCTTAAAGATGCCATTTGGAGATGGTGGAATCTTGCTGGAGATGAGCTTAAAGATGCCATCCAATAATATTTGTTGAATTGCAATGTTATAGGTCAGAAGAATGAGTATCAAAATGGTATCCGTGTCTGGAATGCATTTGAACTGTATCTGGAGACTGAGCCTGTATGAACAAAAGAATGGCGTTCGTGTATGGAGTGTATTTGAGCTGTAACTGTATTTGAACTTTGAATGAATATCAGAATAACTGTCGTGTCTGAGTATATCTGTATTATATCTGAAGTTGAGATCTGTATGAGTAGCAGAATAACTTCTGTGTCTGGAGTGTATCTGAGACTGTAACTGGAATCTGGATAAGTGACAGAATGATTTCCGTGGCGACTGCACTGGGTAGAATAAATCTTCTAGTGTAAGGGCCAGAATGGTATCCGTGTTTGGAGCGTATCTAAACTTGAAGTTGATAGTTGAATCTGAATGAGAGATAGAATGGATGTCGTGTCTGGAGCGTATCTAGTCTGTATCGGATTGCTGAAGTCTGAATGAGTAGTAGAATAACCATCGTGTCTGGGGTGTATCCGTACTGTATTTTGACTTGAAATTGTGAATGAGTGATGGAATGACCGTCCTGTCTGGGGTGTATCCATACTGTATCAGAAAAATTGTTAACGATAGCCTTTTAATCTTATCCTGAAAAGGGTAAAATGTTAGCTAAAACACAAAGTTATGTTGCATGATATGTATGATGCAATGAATTGTGTTTCATCAATGTTTATGATATATGAATGTAATGGATGGGCATGTAAGCCGAGTGGCTGTCTTGCTGAGGCAAATAAATCCTTGGCTGCTGCTGGGGATTAAAATCTTTGACTGTTGCCGGGGAAAGTAAATCCTTGACCGATGTTGAGGATTCAAAACTCTTTGACTGCTGAAGATGAGAGATCCTTGCTGACTGCTTAGGGATTAAAGATCTCTGTTTGTTTGAGAAGGAGAAATCCTGGGACCACTGGTGGAGATTGAAAATCCTCGGAGATTTGTGGGGATTAACCAGGCCTTTGACAACTTCTACAGGGAATGAGAATCCTTCATGACTTTCCTGGGAAATAGGGAAAACTCTGAAAATCTCTACTGGGGAATTAAAACCTGGGAGGCTCCTGCTTGGAGAAATGAGACCGAGGATCTTCGATCTTGCTGGGAGATAACTCTATGGGGAGAATGTTTACTCGGCCGGTGAAATCAGGAGCTTTGGGTTGTATGCCAAACTACTGGGGAAGCATCCTATTTGGGGATAAGCCAAGAAGTTAACTGTTATCTGCTTGGTTTTCAGAATTTTAAGATAGCCTGTTGGGGAAATTTGGGGAAGTTGAACAGTTCCCACCGGGGGTTGATAGTTGGAATTTTGACTTCACTGGGGAAGAAGGTTTAGAATATTCTGGCTCCGCTGGGGATAGGTATTTCAGGATTTTCGGGCTCCGTTGGGGATCTTGAAGTTTAACTTTGCTGGGGACACATACTTTAAGACTTTGGCTTTGTTGAGGATCTGAACAATGTATTGCAGGGGATTTCTTCTGGAATGGCACAAAGATATCTTCCTACACCTTCAACCTATCAGTAATTATCCTTTCTCAATTCCGTTTTATTTGTAAGCAGTGATTATATTCAAATGCATATGCCTATTTAACAAAACATTGGACGTTTTTAAATAAAACATAAGTATAAAAAAGAAAGGAAAAGCAAACAAATTTTTGCATTTTGAAGTATCTTTGTATTAACTTTTGTAAGTATCTTTGTACAAAGGAGACATACATCCTAGTAAGAGAATGTTGTCGTAAAAATTGAGAAGGAATTTATACAAAAGAAAGATGGATATGTGATAATTCCATGGGATTCCCATTCTGCTATAGCCTTCACAACTCTGAGTATCTTATCCATTCGCTGCTTTTTCCGCCGATGATTGGATTGATCAGTAGCTTGGAGCTTTGTTGGTGAAGAGATTGTTCTTAAAGTGATCCTACGAGACATAGTCATACGCTTTAATTCCCTAACTTTTGCCTGGACCGCCCTTTCGGGTTTTCGATCCACCGGGAAACCCTTTTTTGCCCAAGTCGCCCTTTCGGGTTTTCAACTTTCCGGGTGTACAGATTTTTTTGTTTTATCCCTAATTTTTTCCTGAACCGCCCTTTCGGGTTTTCGATTCACCAGGATGCCCATTTTTTCCCAAGTCTCCCTTTCGGGTTTTCAACTTGTCGGGTTATTTTATGCGTAGTATCTTTTGACTATGTTTGCGTTCGCAGGGTGCGGAAAGTCGTTGTCTTCCATGGTGGTCAGAATCATTGCCCCACCAGAAAAGATGCTCTTGATCACAAATGGTCCTTCGTAAGTAGGAGTCCATTTTCCCCTGGGATCACTTTGCGGCAAGATGATCCGCTTGATTACAAGATCTCCGACTTGATATACCTGACGCTTGACTTTCTTGTTGAAAGCCTTGATCATCCGTTTTTGATACGTCTGACCATGACAAACAGCAGTAAGTCGCTTCTCGTCGATCAAATTAAGTTGGACAAGCCGGGTCTGAATCCAATCATCTTCACTCAAACTGGCATCCTTCATAATCCTCAAGGAAGGAATCTGAACTTCCATGGGTAGAACAGCTTCCATGCCATATACCAAAGAAAATGGGGTTGCCCTTGTTGAAGTACGTGCCGTGGTACGATATCCATGCAGAGCAAACGGTAACATCACATGCCAGTCTTTGTAGGTGACTGTCATATTTTGAATGATCTTCTTTATATTTTTGTTCGCAGCTTCAACAGCACCGTTTATCATCGGCCGGTAGGGAGATGAATTATGATGATAAATCTTGAACTGTTCGCATAGAGCGGTGATCATAGTGTTGTTCAAATTTGTACCGTTGTCTGTGATGATTCTGTCGCGGATACCATACCGGCATATGAGGTTCTGCTTGATGAAGCGGGCAACCACATTCTTTGTAACTGAGGCGTAAGCTGCTTCGACCCACTTGGTAAAATAATCAATAGCGACCAAGATGAAGCGATGTCCATTGGATGCCGTAGGCTTGATCTCTCCAATCATGTCAATGCCCCACATTGCAAACGACCAAGGAGCTGTCAGAACGTTGAGAGGAACAGGAAGAATATGTACCTTGTCGGCATAGACTTGGCATTTGTGGCAAGTACGGGAATGTTGATGACAATCAGCTTCCATGGTAGACCAGTAGTAGCCTGCCCTTAGAATCTTCTTAGCCATCGTATGTCCGCTCAAGTGGGTGCCAAATGTGCCACTATGTATCTCGGTCATGATCAACTCTGCTTCAACCTTGTCCACACAACGAAGTAGAACACAATTATGGTTGCGCTTATAAAGGATACCATTGCTTAGGAAGAACTTGGCAGTAAATCTCCTTAAGAACTTTTTGTCATTGACGAAAGCTCCTTCAGGATATTCTCAAGTCTGGAGATACCTTTTGATTTCATGAAACCAGGGTTGTTCCACTACTTCTTCGGTGTTAATCTCGTGATAGTGCGCAGGTTCGTCCATTCGCTCTATGGTAATTTGGGGAGCCTTGTTATCCCAGTTGAGTTTAAACATGGAAGACATTGTAGCCAGGGCATCGGCTAACTGATTTTCTTCTCGCGGGAAATGCTCGAAGGTAATCTGCTCGAAATGAGGCAACAATGTCAAGACATGTTCTTTGTATGGGATAAAATTAGGATGTTTGGTGTCCCACTCTCCTTTGACTTGACTGATAACCAAAGCCGAGTCCCCAAATACGACCAAAGATTTGATTCCCAAGTCTATAGCAGCCTTGAGACCAAAGATGCAAGCTTCATAATCAGCCATGTTGTTGGTACAGCTGAAGCAAAATCGGGCAGTGAAGGGTGTATGGAAACCTTCAGGAGAAATTAGTACCGCACTGATACTGTTTCCAAGTGCATTTGAAGCACCATCAAAGTACAGGGTCTATCGGGATCCTTGTTCAGGTCTGTCATACGGTCCGTTACCTTCAATGTTGTCCTACGTCGTGATGTCCTCGTCAGGGAAATCGAATCTCATAGATTGGTAATCTTTGACGGCTTGATGAGCTAGATGGTCAGCTAGTACACTCCCTTTTATAGCTTTTTGGGTAGTATACTGGATATCATACTCAGTCAGGATCATCTGCCATCTAGCGATTCTTCCAGATAAAGCAGGCTTCTCGAAGATATACTTGATCAGATCCATCTTGGAAATCAACAGAGTGGTATGAGTCAACATATACTGCCTTAGCCGGCGAGCATCCCATACCAAAGCGCAACAAGTTTTCTCGAGCAGTGAGTAGCGAGTCTCACAGTCGGTAAACTTTTTGCTAAGGTAATAAATGGCATGCTCTTTTCGGCCAGCCTCGTCATGTTGGCCCAGTACGCACCCCATTGAGTTATCCAAAACAGTCAGATACAAGATTAACGGCCTTCCTTCGACGGGTGGCATCAAAATAGGAGGTTCCAATAAATACTCCTTGATCTTATCAAAAGCAACTTGACAATCATTGTTCCATTCAACTACCTGATCTTTCTTCAGCAGCTTGAAGATTGGCTCACAGGTAGATGTCAGGTGAGAGATGAACCTCGCGATATAGTTTAAGCGTCCCAAGAATCCTCTAACCTCCTTTTCAGTGTGGGGGGCAGGCATTTCTTGTATAGCCTTTGCTTTAGCTGGATCAACCTCAATGCCTTTGTTGCTGACAATAAATCCCAGAAGTTTACCAGACCTAACTCCAAAAGTGCACTTGCTTGGGTTCAGTCTGAGCTTATACTCCTTCAACCTGGAAAACAGCTTTTGCAAATGATCAAGGTGTTCTTCTTATGTCTGTGATCGAGCTATCATGTCGTCTACGTAAACTTAGATCTCATGATGTATCATATCATGAAATAAAGCTACCATGGCGCGTTGATTGGTTGCCTCTGCATTCTTCAGTCCGAATGGCATCACTTTGTAGCAGAAGGTACCCCATTGCGTGACAAAAGTAGTTTTCTCCATGTCCTCGGGGGCCATTTTGATCTGGTTGTATCCCGAGAATCCATCCATGAAGGAAAAAACCTTGTGTTGAGCTGTGTTGTCAACCAAGATGTCGATGTGTGACAGTGGAAAATCATCCTTAGGGCTAGCCCTGTTTAAGTCCCGATAGTCCACACACATTCTGACTTTGCCGTCCTTCTTAGGCACGGGCACAATGTTAGCAACCCATTATGGATAGGAAGTAACAGCCAGAAAGCCAGCGTTGAATTGCTTCATTACCTTAGCTTTGATCTTCTCAGACATGTCGGGCCTCATTCGGCGGACCTTTTGCTTGATCGATGGACAGTCTTCTCTTGTAGGGAGACGGTGAACCACGATATCTGTGTCCAATCCCAGCATGTCTTCATAGGACCAGGCAAAGATCTCAACATATTCGTTTAACAACTGCACCAAGCACTCTTTGACACTAGGTTCTAGGTTGGCACCCACTTTTACCTCTTTCTTGTCTTCTTCTGTTCCCAAGTTGATGGTTTCTAGCAAATTTTCATGAGGCATGTGATCGGTGGATCTGGAACTGACTGTTTAACGCTGGTTCGCGAAATGTCGCGGAAGCAAGAGTCACCACCGTCTTTTATTTTCTCCAAATGGAAAGGACAAAAGCACAGAAAAATTCCTTAAAGAGATTGCTCTCGGTTCGGGAGGTAGATTATATAAAGGAAAGGTGTTAGCACCCTTTCTATCCATGGTTATCCATGGGCTCTTAGATACTTGCTCATTTGTGTTTTCAAAATGGTTTGTTTGCTTTTCAAATGTGGGTTTAAAAAAGTTTCTTTGAAAATTCCAGTTCCACTCTTGTATCGGTCCTCAAGAGTGTTTGAAAATTGCTTTCGAAAGCTTTTTGAAAAGGTGTCGGTGTGAAAAGTATTTTTTGATTTGTTTTGAAATTAGAGCAAGTATCTAGAGTCGTCTACCTACCCTAAGGAATTCGTCTGTGTAAATGTCCTTTAAAGTAGTGCCATCCCACCATTGAGAGGTAGGTAGCACCACCGTTGGAGGTGTTCGGGTTAATTCGAGGGTTCAGGACATGGTGATCACCAGAGCAATGGGAAGACACCTTAGAAGCTACCCTCATGCCAGGTTCCCGGATCATGAGGACTTACTAAGACATCCTCTACTCGACGATCACCTTTCGAGGCAAGGCAACAGTGAGGCGTACCCTAGGGGTGGTGTGTGCGATTTGTGTGTCGTTTTCATTTATTTTTGTCTTGTCATGTCATAATTGAGCTACGCGTTCGTTTTTATTTTTGTCATTCATTCTTGCATGCATTTATTTAACAGTTAAGAAAGCGCGGAAAGGTAAAATTCTAAACTATTACAAAGGCGCGGGTCCACATCGCCAAAATTTCCAGGACCCGATTTGACAGAAAAATAAAGAATTAAAGTGCGAGAAATAAAATGTCCGAGTTTACAAGGCTTTGGGAGAGGTACATAAATAATTAAAAGAAACGAGATAAATGTGCGAATTGAATTAAGATTGGAAACGAGGGCGTTGGACCCTTTTTAATGAAATTAAATTAAATTATTAAATTAATTAAAATTAAAATAAAAGGAGAAATTATTTTTGAGGTTTTCGTATTTATGGTTTTTTTTTATGAGAATTAAATGAAATTAAAAGATTAACCCTAATTCTAATTGTTTTTAATTTATTAAGGAAACATATTAAAATTTAAAACTAAATTAAAACTAATTATTTAATGACAATTTGATTTTATGAAAATAAATAATTAATTATTAGCGAAAAGAAAGGAAAAAAGGATAAAAATTAATTAAAATCCTAATTCTACCAATTTTAAGTTTTTTTAGAAAAAATATTAAGATTTAAAACTAAATTAAAACTAAAATCAATTAATGATGTTTATTTACAAAAAATAATATTAAATAAAAATACTTATTTTTTTTTGTCTTTTTCTGATTTTATATTGTTTTTATGTTTTTCATGAAAATATTAAATTAAAGGAATTAATTAAAAACAATAATTGAAATAAATAGAATAATGAAGAAAATATAAAAGATTGCAAACCTAGGGGGGTCTGTCCCCAAATGGGAGGTGAGATCTTAGCATTTTAGGCCCAATAAGCCTTTGGCCTCGTTGACTCTGACGCTAGCATGTGGCATCTTTGACTAGAGTCCATGGTATTCACCAGATCTGGGTCTTTGGATTGATCTTTCTATACGTGTGGCAAGCTGGAAATTGTGGACGCATGGTGTTCCCTAGTACTGAAACTGCACAGAAGTGTTAATGGAAAAATAATAGGGAAAGGGGTGGGGACCTGGGACTCGAACCCATGTCCTAGAGATTACCAACCCTTCGCTTGACCAGTGGAGCTAGTGAGGCGCGTTTGTACATAAAATAACACACAAATAACATAAGCAAAAATAAGGGTTAGTGGAATTCTAGCACGAAAATTCAAACCAACCACTCACAGCTTGCCACAGAGTCATCGTCTTCCTCGTTTGTTTATTTCCTGAAAATAAGAGATGGTTAGCGGGGGTTTTGAACCCCCCCAAAATATGCGTTTTCTGATAATAGCGATTAGGCCGTCCGGCCACATAAATTAGGCGCGAGGGTTGTTTCCAAATCGTCCAAGCCTGCTGGTTTCAACCATGGTATTGTCATTCTCTAATTTTACAGTATTTGGAAACGCCCAAATTAGAACTTGAAAAAACCTAATAATCATCCATGGCAATTCTTCATACAATGCATAAAAACACAATTCAATCACATGGTTAGTTTCAGAATCATCCAATTAACACAAATCAAGAACAAAAATGCATGGATATGGCCTAAATAGCAAAGCACGATTATGCAAAAAGAGTGATACAGTTTGAACTCCCTATACCAATTCTGGGCGTGTAAGGGTTGGAAAATTATTCAGTTAGCTTCAGTAATGCACAAGGAAGCTTTTGCAATTGGTCTCTTGCTCTGAATCATGCTAAAACCTAGTTTTCAGTTTCTTATTTTTTGACAAAAAATTCAACTTTTGTTCTTGAGTTTCTGCGCAGCTGGGAGGTTTTTGGCATTAGGGTTGCACTATGTATATATGTGTGAAGGATTAGGGTAGGTTTTCTTGTCCAAGGAATCAAGGAATTGATGTATGGAAGATTTGATTTTCATGCATAATGTTTTCAATCTTTTTCAAGCATATTTGGTCTCAATCATATCCAATTACCTTTGATTCTTTCCTAACCTGATTTGCACGAAATCTTGGAGATATTTTATGCACAAAAAGATTTAAAACATTAGGTTTAGTATTTTTCACCTATTTATTTTAATTAAATGAATTATTAATAATTAAAAATCCAAATAAATAAATAAAAATGATAAAAAACTTCCCTTTGGGCCAAATGGTCGTGCACATGCCTTGGATGATGAATTGTGGAAGAAAAAGAGGCCCATTAGCATTTTTATGTCATTTGGAGCAATGTTGACTTTTCAAAATATCCAAAAATTTCCCAACTTCCACAAGACATAACTTGCTCAATTATTAAGCTTTGATCATGTTCTTGGACATTTTGGAAAGGTCTTTGAGTCCTCTAACCAATGCCTTTGGTCCCATGTCATTGTGATTTACCAATCTCAAGTTATGGCCCTTGAATTAAAGTCCCTTTTTGTTGACTTTTGAAAATGACCTATAATGTTGAAATTGATAACTTTTTGTGAGAGCATTTATTGCACTTGAAGTATGAATAGGAGTTGTAGGAAATGTCTTTCTCTTCAAAATGAGCTTTGGATGGAATTTTTCTGATAATCCATGTGAAAGTTATGCCTTGGTCAAGTTACAGTTGACTTTTTCAACTGTCCAAATATGGAAACTTTTGCATCTTGAGACTTTTTGAGCCAAGCTTTGAGAATCATGATCAAGAATTGATAAAATGATGTTTGTGGCTTCAAAATGAGATGTTGACCAAAAATTTGAACTTTTGACTGTCAAATGACCATTTTGCCCCTATAGTTGACTGTAGTGCAATTAGGGTTTTTGACTGTGCAATTTTGTGCTGTAAGTCTTGAAACTTGGTATGAGGATGCTTGACCATATTTGTAGGCATGTGGGACTTGATTGGACCCTTGGAAACTTCATTTTCTTTGTTAGAACTAAAACCCTAATTTTTGACTGTTAGGAGGCCCTTGAACTGTGCAACCCTTGGGGAAATTTTGAAGCTTTGCTTTTGGCAAATCTTGAAGAATATTGGAGGGAAAATTTTGGGGTACAACAGTTGCCCCTGTTCAATCTTCTTAGACCTGAGGATGCAGATTGGCTGACGTGCCTTTCGTAATCCGAAGGTGGAAGATGATTGAACACTAGAGTGCCCAGAAATTTGCGCTCACATAGTAGTGTGATGGTGGGAATGGACTTATAGATGCCATTTGGAGATTGATGGATAGGATGATGGGCTTATAGATGCCATGCTAAGAGATGATAGAAGGTGGATGGGCTTATAGATGCCATCTGGATGTTGATCGCGTAAGAGATTCCTTAGCGAGAACTTGCGTACCTGCAAGAGAAAAATGAGTACCTGGCATGTTGCAGAAGCTGGTCTTTAAACTCTTTGTACAGATGTGTCCTGACTGGTTACATGAGCTGGATCTGGAGCTTCAAACAGTGATGAATGAACCAGGGATGGTTACTATCACAACAGGAACGGTGAGAGAACCTCGGATGACTTCAACCTCAACAGTAATCATTGGGAGAATCTTGGGCGACTTCAACTTCAGCAGTAATGCTGAGCGAATCTGGGGATGATTACTACCTCCGCAGTATCGGGGAGAGAACCACAGGCGACTACAACCTCAACAGTAATCATTGAGAGAATCTTGGATATCTTCTACTGAGTCTTTCAGGAAAATCTGTTAGGGGTCGATTTAACCGGACTAGAGAAGGCCTTGGACTGGATAAGAAACAGAAAATCTTAGGGTCGATTAACAGAACCGGTCTAGGTCTTGAAATGTCTTCAACTGGATAAGAAACAGGGAGATCTTAGGGTCGATCTGACTGAACCAGAGAAGGCCTTTGACTGGATAAGAAACAGAGAAATCTTAGGGTCGATTTAACTGAACCGGTCTAGGTCTTGAAATCTTCAACTGGATAAGAAACAAGGAGATCTTAGGGTCGATCTGACTGAACCAGAGAAGGCCTTTGACGGGATAATAAACAGGAAAATCTTAGGATCGATTTAACTGAACCGGTCTAGGTCTTGAAATGTCTTCAACTGGATAAGAAACAGGGAGATCTTAGGGTCGATCTGACTGAACCAGAGAAGGCCTTTGACGGGATAAGAAACAGGAAAATCTTAGGATCGATTTAACTGAACCGGTCTAGGTCTTGAAATGTCTTCAACTGGATAAGAAATAGGGAGATCTTAGGGTCGATCTGACTGAACCAGAGAAGGCCTTTGACGGGATAAGAAACAGGAAAATCTTAGGATCGATTTAACTGAACCGGTCAAGGTCTTGAATATAGCTGGGAACTTAACTGAATTCTTCCTGAAAGGTAAAGGTCAGTTATACTCAATGCATGATATGGATCAAGCAATGATATTCTCAACATAAATGAGATTTGTAAGGTGTAATGCCTATATGCATACTATAATGTATGAAAATGCGATGTTTATGAATGTATGTTTTCGTCTTTAAGAAGATAAATCCTTGACGGGTGCCGGGAAGTCACTCTTGGGCTGATGTTGAAGAACAGATTTTGCTTCCGCTGGGGATGATAGTTGCAAGAATACCGGTAGGAGAAGATAACTCCGTTGGGGAATAAACTTGGCGAATAGATTACTCTGCGGGGAGAAAAGTACTCTTAACGATCTTGCTGGGAAGCAATATTCTGTGGGGAGAGAGATACTTTGTTGAGTGTTGATAATAACTTGCTGGGGATACCCTTGCTGTATTGGAAGTGTTAATAGACTTCGCTGGGGATAAGAAGACTTCGTCGAGGACGATCTTTCCGTGGCTTTTGGCTGAGGATAACCCAGTTATATCCTGGCAGGGAAATAACCTTTGAATAAACCCGGGGGACTCATTCGTGCTCTGCGAGGATACGCTTCCAGAATCTACTGGGGATAAGCTTACTCCTGGGGAGATGATTCCAACTTTCCTGGGGAACTAGATTGGACTCTCTTGGGGAAGTTTTGAATTGTATCGGGGAAGTGACTCCATTGAATGTTTGATATACCACCGGGGAACAATCTTTATACCAAGACTGCCGGGGATGCTTGTTAAGAATATATATATGCTGCTGGGGAATGTTGAGGTCTGCGGGAGGATACCCAACTTCCTTAAGTTTGATAGTAGCTTTGCTTGAGGAGAGTATACTGACTTGTTGGCTTACTCTCTGGGGAATTAAGATATCTGGTTATGTTCTTTAGTTGAACCTACTTTGATACCTTTGGAGGACAGAACAATTAGATTGCTTAGACAACTCTTTATTGCCCCTGTTTCTAGTGTTACCTGCAATTAATCCTTTATTTCGTATGCAAATATTTATGAGTTAGCAAATTATTGTCAATGCATATATCATAAGTTGAACCTTAGACGTTCTTTGCAAAACAAAACAGAAAAGGAAAAACAATTGGCACTTTTAACTGAAAAGTATATTTGTATTGATTTTTGAATGGCCTGTAAATAGGCGTTTTTTATGTACAAGAGGCTGACGTCCTAGTAAGAGAACGCCACCGAACAAAAGAGTTTATACAAATTTTGTACAGGAGAAAATAAAACAGCTGTGTGAAATGAATGGTCCCACTGGGTTTCAACTCTGCTATTGCCTTTATATCTCCGAGCGTCTCATCACTTGATGACATTGGTTGAAAGTGAAGCTGACTGATCGATGCCGTCTGAACTTGATGTAGATACCGGATTCTGGGTGCAAAGTGATCCAATGAGACATAGTATTACGCTTTATCCCTAACTTTTTCCTGGACCGCCCTTTCGGGTTTTCGGTCCACCGGGATACCCATTTTTGCCCAAGCCGCCTTTTCAGGTTTTCGACTTGCCGGGTGTACAGATTTTTTCATTTCATCCCTTCATTTTGCCCGGACCCTTTTGGTTCGACGGGAAGCCCTAATTTTTGCCTAAGCATGTCAGCCTAGCGGGTCTTTTTTCATGTGTAGTATCTTTTTACTATGTCTGCATTGGCGGGGTGAGGAAGGTCGTCACCATCCATGTTGGTTAGAATCATGGCTCCTCCTGAGAACACATGTTTAACCACAAATGGCCCTTCGTACGTAGGGGTCCATTTGCCCCTTGGATCACTCTGAGGAAGGATGATTCGCTTGATTACCAGATCCCCAACTTGATACTCTTGTGGTCTGACCTTTTTGTTAAATGCCCTGATCATCCGTTTCTGATACGTCTGACCATGGCAGATAGCAGCCAGTCTCTTTTCATCAATGAGGTTTAATGGATCAAGTCATGTCTGGATCCAATCATCTTCATTCATATTTGCATCCTTCATTGTCCGGAGAGAGGGTATTTGCACTTCGATCGGTAAGACTGCCTCCATACCATAAATCAAGGAGAAAGGAGTTGCCCCGGTTGACGTCCTGGCTGAGGTACGGTACCCATGTAGAGCGAACGGTAACATCTCGTGCCAATCTTTATAAGTCACTGTCATCTTCTGCACGATTTTATTAATATTCTTATTTGCTGCTTCTACAGCCCCATTCATCTTCGGTCTGTAAGGAGAAGAGTTGTGGTGTTGTATCTTGAACTGCTCGCAGAGCTCAGTGATCATCTTGTTGTTCAGATTGGTACCGTTGTCTGTAATAATTCTTTCAGGGACGCCGTATCGACAGATCAGATTATGCCGAATGAACCGTGCTACAACAGTCTTGGTTACCGTAGCATAGGATGCTGCTTCGACCCACTTCGTGAAGTAATCGATTGCTACCAGGATGAAGCGGTGCCCATTAGATGCCGTAGGTTTAATCTCACTGATCATGTCTATGCCCCACATTGCAAACGGCCAAGGCGTAGTCAGAACATTCAGAGGAACTGGAGGAACGTGCACCTTGTCTGCATAAATTTGGCATTTATGGCATGTCCGAGAATGTTGGTAGCAGTCTGCTTCCATTGTGGACCAGAAATACCCTGCCCGAAGGATCTTCTTTGCCATAGTGTGTCCACTGGAATGTGTACCAAAGGTCCCTTCATGTAGCTCATCCATGATCCTTTCTGCTTCAGTCTTATCCATACAACGCAGTAAGGTCGAATCATGGTTTCGTTTGTATAAGATGCCGTTACTAAGGAAGAACTTCGCTGCGAACCTTCTTAGAAACTTTTTATCATTGACAGATGCACCTTCAGGGTATTCCTGAGCTTCCAGATATCTCTTCACCTCATGGTACCAAGGCTTCTCAGTCACCAATTCAGTCTCGAGATCACAACAGTATGCCGGTTCGTCCAGTTTCCAGATGATGATCTGGGGAGCCTCATTGTCCCATTTGACCTTGAACATAGAGGACATTGTAGCTAACGCGTCCTCCAGCTGATTCTCTTCTCTTGGAAAGTGTTCAAAGGTTATCTTCGTGAAGTGAGGGATCAAGGTTAACACACATTCTCTGTAAGGAATAAGATTCGGATGTTTCGTATCCCACTCTCCTTTGATCTGATTGATCACAAGAGCGGAATCTCCGAAGACACTCAGAAACTTGATCCTTAAGTCGATCGCAGCTTGAAGACCCATGATGCATGCCTCATACTCTGCCATGTTGTTGGTACAGTTGAAACATAGCCGGGCAGTGAGTGGAGTATGAGTGCCTTGCGGTGATATGATTACAGCGCCGATACCGTTACCCAAAGCATTGGAGGCTCCGTCAAAGTGCATAGACCATCGGGATCCTTCCTCAGGTCCTTCATCCGGTCCAGGTACTTCGCAATCAGTCACAATCATGATGCTCTCATCTGGAAACTCGAAGTTCATTAACTGATAATCATCTACTGCCTGATGTACCAAGTGGTCTGCCAATACACTTCCTTTGATGGCTTTCTGAGTGGTGTACTGAATGTCGTATTCCGTCAAGATCATTTGCTATCTTGCTATTCTCCCAGACAAAGCAGGCTTTTCAAATATGTACTTTATAGGATCCATCTTTGAGATCAACAAGGTAGTGTGAGTCAGCATATACTGTCTCAGCCGGCGAGCAGCCCATACCAAAGCGCAACAAGTTTTCTCAAGCAGTGAGTATCGGGTCTCACAGTCGGTAAACTTTTTGCTAAGGTAATAAATGGCGTGCTCTTTTCGGCCAGACTCGTCATGCTGCCCTAGCACACACCCCATTGAGTTGTCAAGTACTGTCAGGTATAGTATCAGAGGTCTCCCTTCAACCGGTGGCATAAGGATGGGTGGTTCTTGGAGGTACTCCTTGATTCTGTCAAAAGCAGCCTGACATTCATCATTCCAACGTACTACCTGATCTTTCTTCAGCAGCTTGAAGATTGGCTCACAGGTAGCAGTCAGGTGCGAGATGAACCGAGCGATGTAATTCAGGCGTCCTAAAAAGCCTCTGACTTCCTTCTCTGTCCTAGGAACTGGCATCTCTTGAATAGCTTTGACCTTGGCAGGGTCCACTTGAATACCCTTATCGCTTACAACGAAGCCTAGCAACTTTCCAGATCTTACCCCGAAGGTGCACTTGTTCGGGTTCAACCTCAGCTTGTATAACTTCAGACGGTCAAACAATTTCTGCAAATGATCTAGGTGCTCTTCCTCAGTCTGGGACCTTGCGATCATGTCGTCAACATACACTTCTATCTCATGATGGATCATGTCATGAAATAAAGCAACCATGGCACGTTGGTAGGTTGCCCCAACATTTTTCAACCCGAATGGCATGACCTTGTAGCAGAAGGTGCCCCACTGAGTAACAAATGTAGTCTTTTCCATGTCTTCAGGTGCCATCTTGATCTGATTGTAACCTGAAAAACCATCCATGAAAGAGAACACCTTATGCTGAGCTGTATTGTCAACAAGGACATCAATGTGAGGTAGAGGGAAGTCATCTTTGGGGTTGGCCCTGTTCAGATCCCTGTAGTCGACACACATTCTGACCTTTCCATCTTTCTTTGGTACCGGCACCACATTAGCAACCCACTGAGGGTAAGAAGTCACTGCGAGAAACCCGGCATCAAATTGTTTCATAACCTCGGCTTTGATCTTCTCAGACATCTCTGGACGCATACGACGGACCTTTTGCTTAACCGGAGGGCAGTCTTCCTTAGTAGGCAAATGATGGACCACAATGTCGGTATCCAACCCGGGCATGTCTTCGTAGGACCAGGCAAATATCTCCATATAATCATGTAGCATCTTAGTCAACCGTTGCTTCACGCTGAGCTCTAGGTTGGCACCAATCTTTACCTCTTTCCTGTCTACCTCAGTACCCAGGTTTATTGTTTCCACTGGCTCTTCATGTGGTTGAATTGCCCTCTCTTCCTGAAGTAACAGTCTTGCAAGTTCGCCAGGCACTTCGCAATCATCTTCACCTTCGTCTTCGGCTAAGTTGATCGGATTTTCGGAGTCATAACTGGCAGTAGCAGAGTCGTTACCAGTGAGATCCAGAGTGGATTGAAACCTGTATGAGTGAGTGTGTGTAAATACAGCTGTTTTGAAATATATAAAGGAAGGAAAGACAGAAAAGGAGCATAAGATTTGAAATGGAGAAAACGTCCAAGATTTTCATTTATGATATATGAAATGACAATTTATATGCCCTCACAAATGACACCACGGTGCCTCGGGTAAGACACCGGGCCATAAAGTTCGATTTATTGTTTATTACAAATAACAAAACAAAGAAGTTTATTACTGCGTAACAAAAGTAACAGGAGTATGGTCTTTGGCAATCCAATTGGTCAATCCACCATCAGTTGTCGGGTAGATCCAGCTATTGAACTCAGCTTCATCCACTTCAGTATCCTCTCCAACAGCATTCACTCCTGGGTTTGTAATGAGCACAGGAGGTCTTCTGGTCTTCGCCTTCCGCATAGCTTTCTGACCCTCTGCAGTAAAACCCAGTCCAAATTTGTCAGTTTTTTGTGTAAAGTCGGGAAGTCTGCCCCAGTTAGCACATTCACCTTTCTGAACCACAGCCCGGGCATCCTTCAAGGAAGCCATCTTCAAAGGAACATCCTCTTCGACCGCTGTTTCTGTTGCTGCTGAAATTGGAAGTATCTCTTCGAAATGCTGAAAGGGGGTCTCAATAAACTCCCCGTCCATCTCAATGTATCTGAAGGAATTTTAGTGGCTCACCATATACTCCTCCTCTCCTTGTACAGTGACGATCTTCCCTCTGACGGGGTATTTCAGCTTCTGGTGCAAGGTAGAGGTCACTGCCCCAGCTTTGTGGATCCAAGGTCGACCCAGTAGACAAGAATACGATGGACGGATATCCATCACATAAAAGGTAGAGTCAAACACCTGAGAG
Organism: Vicia faba; assembly: GCA_948472305.1. Taxonomy (NCBI): domain Eukaryota; kingdom Viridiplantae; phylum Streptophyta; class Magnoliopsida; order Fabales; family Fabaceae; genus Vicia; species Vicia faba. The sequence goes on along the minus strand of OX451741.1, from coordinate 881,893,392 downwards.
CCCACACGAATAGGAATGTCAACCTCTCCATGGACCATCCTCTTGGAACCGTCAAAGGCTCGGACGATAATATTGCTAGGTTTTAGTTCCAGGCCCTCACAATCCAAACGGTCTAAGGCCTTCTTGGGTAGCACATTCAAGGAAGAACCAGTATCCACCAATACGTGCGCCAGGGTAGTGCCCCTGCATTCAATAGAGACATGCAGGGCATCATTGTGGTCCCTTCCCTTTGCAGTAAGGTCAGCATCTGAGAAACCCAAGCCATTGTCCGCTGTCAGATTTGCTACGCAATCAGTGAATTGAACTGCAGATGTCTCGTGTGGCACATGGGCCTTTTTGAGAAATGAAATTAAGGCCTTAGCAAGGGCCTCTGAGCATAGCAATAAGGAGAGCATTGAGATTTTGGAGGGCGTATGCCCCAGCTGTTCCACAACATTAAAGTCACTCTTCTTTATTATTTTTAGGATTTCCTCCATCTCTTGTTGGGAGGCCTCAGCATTTATAGGTATTGGTGCCTCCATCCGGGCAGGCTCATCTTCAATCCCTTTGCCCCGAGCATTAGATGACTCAGCAGCAGGGGGAACAACTTGGTCAGCAACAGGAACAGGCATACTTGTAGGTGTTATAAGGAGGGGTCTTCGAGCAGCGGGCAGTGCAATGTCAGGCGAGAAGAGCCTGCCACTGCGGGTAACCTTGGCTGGACCAGTGATATCGCAGATACTGGCGCCAGTGTTGAACTCTTGTTTGATTCCATTCACATACACATCTGCCCCATAGTGCCAGGGGACAACTTTATCGGATACGTAGGGGAGAGGCCCCGGGACAGTAATAACAATAGGTGCGACAGTCATGATTTGGACAGGCTTCTTCGGGAGGGCCTTGATTGGATTATTGAAGATAGTGACCACAGAGACTTCTTCTACCGGAACCAACTGAACAACAGACTTCTTAAACAGAATCTCCTTGCTATCCATTAGGCTTTGGATGCCCAACTTCAGCAAAGGACAACCAGATAGGGAAACAGCACAGAACAGGCAACCCTCACTGCAACCCGGAAATAAACCGGCCAGCAGTAGGTTCCTCTTGACGGTCTTCAAAGGAGTAGCTACATCATCCACGGAAACAGCGTATACCTCTTCATCAACAGCATTTACCCCATGCTGAGGCATAGGAGCAGTTACCACATTCGGCCTTTCAGGTGCTTCAAACTGTATCTCCTTCGCGTCAATAAGGTCTTGCACCTTATTCCTTAATGCCCAACAATCATCAGTGGAATGCCCCGGGCTATCAGAATGGTAAGCACAGCGAGCATTTGGGTTGTATTTGGGGGAAGCAGTGTTTACAACCTTGGGCGCCTCTCTGACAGTCACTAGATTGGTGGATAGCAACTGTGGCAAGATCTGCGACAAAGTCATGCTCAAACGGGTGAACTCTCTCCGGGGTCTTTCAGCCCTCTGAGGATTGGTTTGCCGAGGAGCGGCAACAGGCTTAGCAATCATTACCGCACTGACAGATTGGCGGCGCTCAGGTTTCTCTTGCCTTCTAGAGCCATATACAGCACTAGCCTCCTTCTTGAAGGGTTTCTTCTCAGAACTTGTAGACGCACCCTTCGGAATCTTACCAGACTTCAACCCAGCCTCAATTCTCTCTCCAGTCAGAATAAGATCAGTAAACCCTGCAGATGAGTTACCGATAAGATGGTTGAAAAACGGCCCAAATAGGGTCCCCAAGAACATGTCTACCAACTCCCGATCAGTCAACGGAGGCTGCACCCTGCCAGCCAGATCCCTCCACTTCTGAGCGTACTCTTTACAACCTTCGCTTGAACCTAACGACATACCCTGGAGTTGGGTACGCGTAGGGGCAAGGTCGGCATTATATTGATACTGCTTATAGAAAGCAGTAGCCAACTCCTCCCAGTTATGAACCTTGGTCCCATCCAGCTGATAGAACCATTCGAGATGAGTCCCTGAAAGACTCTCCTGGAAGAAGTGGATCCACAAGTTCTTATCCACTGAGTACAGTTGAATCTTCCGAACATAGGACCTGAGATGTAGCTTGGGACAAGACGCCCCGTCGTACTTAGTGAAAGATGGTGCTTTGAACTTATGAGGAATGATCACACCAGTAGACAAACCCAAGTCACCGAAATCCAGCCCAGGCACTTGTTGGATCTCCATAGCATTCAACCTGTCTTCCAACTGCTTATATCTGTCTTCTGCAGGAGGATACTGCTCTTCATCAAAATCAGTCTCGTTGTCGGAGACCACCGGACTTGGACCTTTTCCCTCTTGAAGAGTACCCTTGCCTATGGAAGAACCAGCCTCTTCATTCTGCAGAGTATTGCCAAACCTTCGGCCCGAGTTGAAAAGAACAGTTCTTCTCTTCTTCTTCTTTTCCTTCTTCAGGAGCAGAGCTTTCAGCTCCTCTTGGCCCTGAGCCAAACCCATGATTAGTTCTTGAAATTGCGCATTCTGCGCCTGAAGAGCCTTGATGGACATCTCAGTTGATGATGAGTCAGGATTCATGATGCTGAAATAAACAGCGAAGAACGGTAAGCAACCTGAAAAGAGGAAAACCTGCTATGCACATGATGAATGGAATGCGTATGATTTATGTTTTCAAAGACAATCGGGAATCAACTTTGTAAACAAAAAGGAACACACTTCATTAGATTCAACTTTGAAAATTAAATTGTTCAACAGGTTGCCCTTAGGCGTTACATGAAAGGAAATACTGAAAAGGGAAATAAAACTATAAAAGAACATCCAGAGCTCCTTATTGATCCCATGGTCTCCTCTTCTCAGTACGGATGTAGTCATTTAGAGCTCGCTCATTCTCCAACTGCTTTGTCAGCTTCTGGATCTTCAACTCCTGCTCGTTGAACTTTTCCCGGTAAGAATCCCACTCTTCTCGCAGTTGTGACCAAGACCTCTTTAATGTCTCATAATCAGTAGGTATCTGAGGAGGAAGGACAGTTGGAGGAACCCCATTTTTGTCAGGACACTCAAGAATGAAGGGTCTGGCAGCTTCATACGGCATACCTAACTTCTGAGCACGGATGCGAACCCATTTGTAGTAGGCTTCCATAGGTAAAGAAGTCTTTGGCCCCAACTCTTGTGGGTCAGCTTTATGAACTTTGTCCCAAGCTTTGATGAACCTACGACGCAGCTCGTCACTATCCACCTGAAACTCGAAACTGATGTGAGGCACCAACATCTCATGGGGGCCTGCTCTTCTGGCTCTTCCAAACTGACGGAGTGCTAGACATGGATTGTAAGAGATTCCTCCTTGGGTACCAATCAGAGGAACATTAGGGTACTCCCCGCATCGATCAATAATAGCTATCTCATCCAAACCTCTGCAAGTCCAAATGATGTCTTTATCGGTGAGAGACATTAACCTATGAGCCCAACCTCTTCCTTCTTGGTTCTTCAGCACGAACTTAGGGAGGTGCGAAATAAACCACCTCACCAACAAAGGGATACAACACCATAGAGTTCCTCGTCTTCGGGTAGTACGAGCATGAAGTTGTTGCAAGATGTCACCCAAGAGAGTGGGCACCGGATTCTGAGACATAAAGATCCTTATGGCAGTGACATTGATGAAGTTGTCAGGATTAGGAAACAAGACTAGCCCATAGATTAAGAGAGCTAGGATGTCTTCATATGCCCTAAAGTCCAGGTCATTCCAGAAACTGTTAGCTTTACCAATCAGAAACTTGGCCAAGAAACCCTTAACTCCGCTTCTAGTTACCCAGTTGTCCATTACCTCTTGATGTGTCAAGGGAAGAGCTGCAGCAACATCCTCAAGCCTGAGGGTCTTTTCCCAACCAGTAAAGGGAGGCTGATCCAAGATAGGGATACCAAGCAAATCAGAGAACTCTTCCAGGGTAGGGACCAGCTGGAAGTCTTGAAAGGTGAAGCACTGGTACAGAGGGTCATAGAACTGGGTTAGAACACTCATCAACTGTTGATCCCGCTTTGCAGTGACTAAACTGAGAAGAGAACCATGCCTCTGAATGAAGGAAGTGGTATTTGGAATTCTGCTAACCAACTCTTCAAGCAACTCAGGTAAATGAACAAAGTTGAACCGGATAGTATTCCTTCGCACAGGCATCATGATGTCCTACAAAACAGAGCAAAGGTGAAACCCTCTTGTCTTTGAAATGGTCAGTCCTTATGCAGGATGCATGCAATGCTCATGATGTTATGATGTTATGATAAAGCACACCACAAATAGATACAAAGGCAAACATGGTAAGGCACACAAGTCACACAAGGCAAGCCCCTAAAGTTTAGGCCAGCATGAGGTCTAGGTACTACCCTCTTTCAGTTTGTTGGTTCATACCTGTCCTATCAGAGTAACCGGATTCTTAGAGGATCCCAATATCATTGACTACCCTCAATCGGTCATAACTCCAGCATCGCAATCTTTTCTTGCGGCCAGAACCATCACGAGAGTTTAGCCTCAATGGGCGTAGCATACTGCTACTGTTCTAATGGCCAAGGTGTGTCATTTAGGGTTCTAAGGTTGTTGGTGCTTAATGACTCCTCAGAAGACACATATTCTCCTCGTTGCAACACAAGGGATATCGGTACAGACCAAGGTGCCACACCAACGTAGCCACTGCTTCACTCGTGTCGGTCTACATCGGACAGGTCCCTCACAGCTTATGCTACCTAAACAGGGTACCCCCAGATCCGGGTTAGGATCTATGTAACTCCCATGCAACCCACAAATTTAAAGCAGACAAGTCAATACAATTGAAAACACAGTTATGAACTAACCCTAAGGTACACCTCACTTTATAAGTTTGTCCCCAGCAGAGTCGCCAGTTCTGTGATCGGTGGATCTGGAACTGACTGTTTAACGCTGGTTCGCGAAATGTCGCGGAATCAAGAGTCGCCACCGTCTTTTATTTTCTCCAAATGGAAAGGACAAAAGCACAGAAAAATTCCTTAAAGAGATTGCTCTCGGTTCGGGAGGTAGATTATAGAAAGGGAAGGTGTTAGCACCCTTTCTATCCATGGTTATCCATGGGCTCTTAGATACTTGCTCATTTGTGTTTTCAAAATGGTTTGTTTGCTTTTCAACTGTGGGTTTTAAAAAAGTTTCTTTGAAAATTCCAGTTCGACTCTTGTATCGGTCCTCAAGAGTGTTTGAAAATTGCTTTCGAAAGCTTTTTGAAAAGGTGTCGGTGTGAAAAGTATTTTTTGATTTGTTTTGAAATTAGAGCAAGTATCTAGAGTCGTCTACCTACCCTAAGGAATTCGTCTGTGTAAATGTCCTTTAAAGTAGTGCCATCCCACCATTGAGAGGTAGGTAGCACCACCGTTGGAGGTGTTCGGGTCAATTCGAGGGTTCGGGACATGGTGATCACCAGAGCAATGGGAAGACACCTTATAAGCTACCCTCATGCCAGGTTCCCGGATCATGAGGACTTACTAAGACATCCTCTACTCGACGATCACCTTTCGAGGCAAGGCAACAGTGAGGCGTACCCTAGGGGTGGTGTGTGCGATTTGTGTGTCATTTTCATTTATTTTTGTCTTGTCATGTCATAATTGAGCTACGCGTTCGTTTTTATTTTTGTCATTCATTCTTGCATGCATTTATTTAACAGTTAAGAAAGCGCGGAAAGGTAAAATTCTAAACTATTACAAAGGCGCGGGTCCACATCGCAAAAATTTCCAGGACCCGATTTGACAGAAAAATAAAGAATTAAAGTGCGAGAAATAAAATGTCCGAGTTTACAAGGCTTTGGGAGAGGTACATAAATAATTAAAAGAAACGAGATAAATGTGCGAATTGAATTAAGATTGGAAACGAGGGCGTTGGACCCTTTTTAATGAAATTAAATTAAATTATTAAATTAATTAAAATTAAAATAAAAGGAGAAATTATTTTTGAGGTTTTCGTATTTATGGTTTTTTTTTATGAGAATTAAATGAAATTAAAAGATTAACCCTAATTCTAATTGTTTTTAATTTATTAAGGAAACATATTAAAATTTAAACCTAAATTAAAACTAATTATTTAATGACAATTTGATTTTATGAAAATAAATAATTAATTATTAGCGAAAAGAAAGGAAAAAAGGATAAAAATTAATTAAAACCCTAATTCTACCAATTTTAAGTTTTTTTAGAAAAAATATTAAGATTTAAACCTAAATTAAAACTAAAATCAATTAATGATGTTTATTTACAAAAAATAATATTAAATAAAAATACTTATTTTTTTTTGTCTTTTTCTGATTTTATATTGTTTTTATGTTTTTCATGAAAATATTAAATTAAAGGAATTAATTAAAAACAATAATTGAAATAAATAGAATAATGAAGAAAATATAAAAGATTGCAAACCTAGGGGGGGTCTGTCCCCAAATGGGAGGTGAGATCTTAGCATTTTAGGCCCAATAAGCCTTTGGCCTCGTTGACTCTGACGCTAGCATGTGGCATCTTTGACTAGAGTCTATGGTATTCACCAGATCTGGGTCTTTGGATTGATCTTTCTATACGCGTGGCAAGCTAGAAATTGTGGACGCATGGTGTTCCCTAGTACTGAAACTGCACATAAGTGTTAATGGAAAAATAATAGGGAAAGGGGTGGGGACCCGGGACTCGAACCCAGGTCCTAGAGATTACCAACCCTTCGCTTGACCAGTGGAGCTAGTGAGGGGCGTTTGTACATAAAATAACACACAAATAACATAAGCGAAAATAAGGGTTAGTGGAATTCTAGCGCGAAAATTCAAACCAACCACTCACAGCTTGCCACAGAGTCATCGTCTTCCTCGTTTGTTTATTTCCTGAAAATAAGAGATGGTTAGCGGGGGTTTTGAACCCCCCCAAAATATGCGTTTTCTGATAATAGCGATTAGGCCGTCCGGCCACATAAATTAGGCGCGAGGGTTGTTTCCTAATCGTCCAAGCCTGCTGGTTTCAACCATGGTATTGTGATTCTCTAATTTTACAGTATTTGGAAACGCCCAAATTAGAACTTGAAAAAACCTAATAATCATCCATGGCAATTCTTCATACAATGCATAAAAACACAATTCAATCACATGGTTAGTTTCAGAATCATCCAATTAACACAAATCAAGAACAAAAATGCATGGATATGGCCTAAATAGCAAAGCATGATTATGCAAAAAGAGTGATACAGTTTGAACTCCCTATACCAATTCTGGGCGTGTAAGGGTTGGAAAATTATTCAGTTAGCTTCAGTAATGCACAAGGAAGCTTTTGCAATTGGTCTCTTGCTCTGAATCGTGCTAAAACCTAGTTTTCAGTTTCTTATTTTTTGACAAAAAATTCAACTTTTGTTCTTGAGTTTTTGCGTAGCTGGGAGGTCTTTGGCATTAGGGTTGCACTATGTATATATGTGTGAAGGATTAGGGTAGGTTTTCTTGTCCAAGGAATCAAGGAATTGATGTATGGAAGATTTGATTTTCATGCATAATGTTTTCAATCTTTTTCAAGCATATTTGGTCTCAATCATATCCAATTACCTTTGATTCTTTCCTAACCTGATTTGCACGAAATCTTGGAGATATTTTATGCACAAAAAGATTTAAAACATTAGGTTTAGTATTTTTCACCTATTTATTTTAATTAAATGAATTATTAATAATTAAAAATCCAAATAAATAAATAAAAATGATAAAAAACTTCCCTTTGGGCCAAATGGTCGTGCACATGCCTTGGATGATGAATTGTGGAAGAAAAAGAGGCCCATTAGCATTTTTAGGTCATTTGGAGCAATGTTGACTTTTCAAAATATCCAAAAATTTCCCAACTTCCACAAGACATAACTTGCTCAATTTTTAAGCTTTGCTCATGTTCTTGGACATTTAGGAAAGGTATTTGAGTCCTCTAACCAATGCCTTTAGTCCCATGTCATTTTGATTTACCAATCTCAAGTTATGGCCCTTGACTTAAAGTCCCTTTTTGTTGACTTTTGAAAATGACCTATAATGTTGAAATTGATAACTTTTTGTGAGAGCATTTCTTGGACTTGAAGTATGAAGAGGAGTTGTAGGAAATGTCTTTCTATTCAAAATGAGCTTTGGATGGAATTTTTCTGATAATCCATGTGAAAGTTATGCCTTGGTCAAGTTACAGTTGACTTTTTCAACTGTCCAAATATGGAAACTTTTGCATCTTGAGACTTTTTGAGCCAAGCTTTGAGAATCATGATCAAGCATTGATCAAATGATGTTTGTGGCTTCAAAATGAGATGTTGACCAAAATTTTGAACTTTTGACTGTCAAATGACCATTTTGCCCCTACAGTTGACTGTAGTGCAATTAGGGTTTTTGACTGTGCAATTTTGTGTTGTAAGTCTTGAAACTTGGTATGAGGATGCTTGACCATATTTGTAGGCATGTGGGACTTGATTGGACCCTTGGAAACTTCATTTTCTTTGTTAGAACCAAAACCCTAATTTTTGACTGTTAGGAGGCCCTTGAACTGTGCAACCCTTGGGGAAATTTTGAAGCTTTGCTTTTGGCAAATCTTGAAGAATATGGGAGGGCAAATTTTGGGGTACAACAAGGCAGAATAGCCCTCTCTTCTTGTTGCAAAAGTCTGGCTAACTCTCCTGGCACTTTACAGTCTTCGTCAACTTCGTACTCAGCATGATTGACCAAATCTTCAGAGTTACCGAAGGCTAAAGCAGAATAGTCACCCATGGAATCCGGAGTGGATGGGTACCTGCATTTGTGAGTGTGGGTGTGTGTAATGGATAAACATCCTTAAACAAAACAAAATGCAAAAGGAAAGAAAATGAACACAACATTTTATAGATGAAGACGTCCAATGATTCATTAAAACATGGCATATGATAATGAAGAAAATCAAGCCCTTACAAATGGACCTATATGCTCCGGGAAAGGCATAAGGTGAAAATAGTGTACGAATTGTTTAGTTATTACAGACCAAAATAGGAAATTGTTCAAAGATAAATTTACTGGTTGATGAAGGTGATGGGAATAAAATCCTTTGCTTCCCAATTGCTTAAACCCCCTTCGACGGTTGGAAAGATCCAATCTTCAAAGTTGTTCTCTTCATCTTCATCTTCTACAGCATTAATTCTATGGTGGGTGATTTTGACGGGTGGTCCTCCAGCCTTGGAGCGACACATGGCCTTTTATCCTGCAGTAGTAAACCTTAATTCAAACTTGTCCGTCTTATGGGGAAAATCAAGCAGTTGCCCCCACACTGTGCTCTTTCCTTCTTTGATTACCGCTTATGCGTCCTTGAGAGATACCATCCCATATACATGCTTGGGAATGATAGGCACCTCAACCATTGTCTTCGCAACTGCGATCTCAGGAGAAACTTCCTCAAAATGTTAGAAAGGCGTTTCGATGAATTCGTCATCCAACTCCATATAGCGGAAGGAGTTGAGGTGACTTATCATGTACTCTTCCTCATCGTGCACCGTTATAATCTTACCCTTAACAGGATATTTCAGCATTTGGTGTAAAGAGGAGGTAACTACCCCAGCATAATGGATCCACTGTCTTCCTAGCAAACATGAATATGAAGGACGGATGTCCATCACATAAAAGGTGGAGTTAAAAACTTCTGTGCCCACTTTGATAGGAATGTCAACCTCTCCGTGAACCATTCTTTTGGACCCATCAAAGGCCCTAACAACGATGTTACTAGGTTTGAGGATCAATCCTTCGCAGCCCAAAGGTCTAATGCTTTCTTCGGCAGCACATTCAAGGAAGAACCAATATCAACTAAGACATGGGCGAGGGTGGTTCCCCTGCATTCAACTGAGACATGTAGCGCGTTGTTGTGTTTCCTTCCCTTGGGAGTCAAATCAACATCGGAAAAGCCAAGACCATTATCAGCAGTAAGACTGGCCACGCACTCCTGAAACTGGTCAGCCGAAGTTTCTTGGGGCACGTGTGCCGTCTTTAAAAATTTTATTAAGGCCTTAGCATGGGCCTCAGAGCAGAGTAGAAGAGCCAACATGGATATTTTAGAAGGGGTCTGCCCTAGCTGTTCCACGACGTTGAAATCACTCCTTTTGATTATTTTCAAGATTTCCTCCATTTCTTTGTGGGTGGTTTTGGGGATAACCACAGTACGAGCCTTCGTCCTGACAGGCGCTTCTAGTATCCTCTTACCATTATTGGTAGTATCAACAGATGGTCTTACTTCAGGAGCATCCAATTCTTCAATTATCGGGTTTTGCACAGATGGCCTAACAGGTACAGAAGCTTTCGAGGGTCCGAAAACTGCTCGAGGGGGAGCAATCTCCAGAGAAAAAATCTGACCGTTGCGGGTTATCTTGCTTGTTCCCGCAATGTTCCCTATATCAGGGGTTTCTTCTTCAGAATTCTCTTGGACTGATTCAATCTGTTTGATGCCATGATAGAAGATTTCTCCTCCGTAGTTCCATGGTATCGTCTTGCAAGATTGATACGGGGCAGGCCCCGACATGGTGATTTTTAATGGTACAAACTCAGGATCAGGTGTAATCTTGACAGGCCTTTTGCAAGCCTTGGGAAGATTGTCAGAAATGGTTATTATTGCAATATCGTTGGTTGAAGTAGCAAAAGTAGCAGGAGTAACAGGAGTGAAGTTATCAACAGGGGTCTTTTGGAAGAGTATCTCTTGGGTATCCATCAGGCGTTGGATACTTGATTTCAACATTGGGAAGTTAGCTCGTATGTTTAAACAAAAGTAGCAGTCTTTTCCACAGCCTGGGAATATCCCGGCTCTCATCAAATTCACTTTAATCACTGGTAAGGGAGTCAAAAGGTCAGCAACATTGGTAACATGAAGGTCTTCCATAACGGCATGAACATTATGATCGTGCTTGGGCATTGGGGCAGAAATCACATTTGGCTTTTCGGGCGCATCGAATTCTACTTCCTTGGCGTCAATCAGGTCTTGGATTTTGTTCTTAAGCGCCCAACAGTTATTGGTATCATGCCCTGCACTGTCAGAGTGGTAAGCACACTTGGCATTGGAGTGGTAATATGGAGAGGAGGTATTAGGGTTCTTTGGCGCTTCCTTCAAACTGGTAAGATTCAGCTTTAACAAATGAGGGAGTACTTGAGATGGCGTCATGTTGATTCGGGTGAACTACCGTTGTGGCCTTGCTACCCGTTGTTGATTAGGTCTTGGCTGATTGCCGCGAGGTTGATCATTTGAAGAGTTTTGAATCATCACAACCCCTACAGTTGGCCGGCGCTCGGTTCTTCCTTGACTTTTCTGAGAATAAACAGCAGAGGCTTCCTTCTTAGCTGGGAAGGTTTTCTTAACAGCAGTGGACACGGAGGTATCTTTCTGAATCTTACCATTTTTAATACCGGCCTCGACCCTTTCGCCGGTCAAAATTAGTTTGGTGAATCCTGCGGAAGAACTCCCGATTAAATGATTGAAGAAAGGGCCTGACAGGGTCCCTAAAAACATGTCAACTAGCTCCCTATCCGATAACAGTGGTTGTACCCTTCCAGCCAGATCACGCCACTTCTGGGCATACTCTTTAAATCCCTCATTAGAAGCCATACCCATACTCTGTAGTTGAGTACGAGTGGGTTCCAAATCAACATTGTATTGGTATTGGCGGTAAAAAGCAGCAGCTAAGTCTTCCCAGTTATGAACCTCAGACCTCTCAAGTTGATAGAACCAGTTCAATTGTGTACCTGACAAACTGTCTTGGAAAAAGTGTACCCAGAGGTCTTTATTAGATGAGTGGGGTTGGATCTTTCTGACATAGGATCTCAGATGCATCTTTGGGCAGGACAGATCGTCATACTTAGCAAATGTTGGTACTTTTAACTTGGGAGGAATGACGATCCCAGCGACCAACCCTAGTTCTTCAAAATCTAAGCCAGGTACCCTTTGCAACTCCATGGCTGCCAATCTATCCTCCAGATTCTTATATTTATCATCCGCCGGGGGATATTGCTGTTCGGAGTAGTCTTCGTCTTCTTCCTCTTCTTCCTCTTCAACTTCAGATTCAAAAGGTACCGCAGCTCCTTTTCCTTTACCAGCCCATTCATCAGACGTTGAGGGGAACTCGAGAACTTTTCTAGCATTGCTTTCAAACCTTCTTCCAAAAGTGGCTACACCGGGCCTTTTCTTCTTTTTCTCTTTATTTTTCTCCAACAGTGCTTTAAGGTCCTCTTGACCCTTTGCTAAGGTCATGAGGAGTTGCTGGAATTGATAATTTTGTGCTTGCAGATCCTTAACCGTCTGCTCCAAATCCATCTTGCTGAAATAAACAGCAGAAAGATAAGGAAACCTGGTGTGAAGACCTGTTTATGCATATGATGAATGATATGATATTCATGTAATGCATTCAAGGATTCAGAATTTCAAATTTGTTGCAAACAAAAAGAACACACGTCATATTAAGAAGAAATTTGTTAGTACATAAGTTCCCCATGGGCAAAATATTACAAAATTCTTAATGTAAAAAGACATTGCGCATCCTCTTTGGTGCGATGTAAGTGTTGATAGTTTCCTCCTCATGAAGTCGGCGGGTAAGCTCCAAAAACTTCTTTTCACTGGCATAGAAGTTGGCTTCAAAAGTATTTCGTTCTTCCTTGAGTTGGATCTAACTCTTTTGTAATTCTTCCCATGATGTTGGCATGTCAAGATGTAGGAGGGTGTATGGAATCTCTCCTTCCATAACAGGCTCTTTGATCAAGGGGAGAATGTGAGGGTATGGCATCATAAGATTTTGGGCGCGGGTTCATACCCACTTGAGGTAAGGCTCAAGGGGGATGGAATTCTTGTGCCCCAGTGTCTTACTATCCACTTTGTTGGGCATCCTCCAAGCTCTGATGAACCTTTGTCGAAGTCTTTGCACATCGTTGTTGAAGTCAAAAATTGGGTCAGGAATCAGCATGTCATGAGGGTCATCCCTCCGAGCATATCCAAACTGTCTTAGAGCTAAACAAGGGTTGTAGGTAATGCCTCCCCAAATGCCAAGTAATGGGACATTAGGTAATTCCCCACAATGATAAATGATGATGACATTTTCTCTGGACCGAGAACACCAATGTACATCAGAATGTGTGAGGGTCATCAATCGTTGTGACCACCTTAAACCCTGCTCATTCTTCAAAACTGATTGTGGAAGGTGAGAAATAAACCACCTTTCTAGGAGAGGAGTACAGCACATGAGAACACCTCTTTTCCTCATTGTTCGTGTGTAAAATGAGTGTAGGATGTCACTAAGCAATGTAGGTACAGGATTCCGGGATATGAAAATCTTGACAGCATTCACATCTATAAGTTGATCAGGGTTTGGGAACAGGACCAACCCATAGATAAGGAGTGCCACAATCTCTTCAAAGGCTTGTAGATCAAGAGAATTCCAGCAGTCTTGTGCCTTCTCAAACAGAAACTTTGTCAAGAAACCCTTGACACCACTTCTGGTTTCCCAATGTCCCTTGATGTCAGATGGTTGCAAGTGTAATGCTTGAGCAACATCTTCAGGCTTTGGTTCTTTTTCCGTACCGTTGTAGGGTAGTTGATGAAGAATAGGAATTCTCAAGAGTTGAGAAAATTCCTCCAAAGTGGGTACTAGTTGGTAATCAGGAAATGTGAAACAATGGTGTAGGGGGTCAAAGAACTGGAAGAGAACTTTCATCATGTCTTCTTCAATGTTGGAGTTGACCAAGTTGAGAAGCCTACCATGTCTTTCACTGAAGAGAGAATTCTCTGGAATCCTAGAAGTGAGCTCCTTGAGTTGAGGAGGGATTCTCACAAGGTTGACTTGAATTGTTTTCCTGCGAAGAGATTCCATGACCTACAAAACAAGAACAAAGATGAAAATCCAAACCCTTGAAATGGTTAGTGGATGCATATGATGCTTTATGATGTTCATGATGTATGCACAAGCACATGTACAAGCAAGTCACACAAAACCCTAGTTTCAGGCTTGCATGAGGTTTCATAGGTAAATACCCTCTTGAATTTAGTTGGCTCAAACTTGTCCTATAAATAGTAACCGGGTTCTAAGGAGCTCAATATCACTGGATTGTTTTCTATGTTCATTGTTTTGGTTTAGCCACTTAACTAGCGACCAAAATATTCCAAGAAAACAACCCTCAGTGAGTGTAGTATCGAGTATCTACCAACTTCGGACTGCACCAAACCCTGTCATCTCACTACCCCTAATAAAAGGCCAAGATGGTCAAGTAAGGTTCTAAGAGTTAATTAGTGCTTTATGACATCACTCAGCGGCCCCGTATTCTCTTTGATTGACTCAAAGGCTACCGGTACTCACAAATATGTCGCACTAATATAGCTATTGCTTCAACCGTGTCGGTATACCCCGCACAGTTTCCACAATGTATTGCTATTTACCTATGAATGTTTCCCAAATCCTGGTAGAGGATTTCAAGCCCAAACAAGAGAACCAAATGTAAAGCAATCAAAGCAAACAATATAATCATGCAAAGGGTGATCTAATCCCTAAGGTTACTCCACTTTCAAATTTTTCCCAAGCAGAGTCGCCAGTTCTGTGATACGGTCGGAGAACTGACTTGAAGTTTTGCGTTTGTGTTCGCAAATGTTTCGGTTTAGCAAGAGTCGCCACCAACTTTTATTTTATCCTAAGGAAAGGTCAAAAAGCACAGGAAAGACCTTTGAGATGTTTTCTTGGGTTCGGGGAGTAGATTATAGAAAGGGAAGGTATTAGCACCCTTTCTATCCATGGTTATCCATGGGATCTTAGTTACTTGTTTAGATCACTTGCTTTGCTTTTCAATTGTTTGAAATGGTGCTCTTCAATTGTTTGAAATGGTGCTTTGTGTGTGATTTTGAAAGATGTTTTGAAAAGAGGCCATCATTGTGGCAACCTTTGTAATGATTCTTGTTTGAATGTATACAGAGGTGTTTTTGTCTTTTGAAAAGTTTTCAATGTTTGAAAGTAGGGTTTTGAAATTGTGTTATGAAGTGTGTTTTGAAGATAGCAAGGATGTTTTGCAAGCTTTTGATCAAGTAACTAAGAGTTGTCTACCCTATTTTTACTCAAAGATCTTTCTTATGTTTTTAACCCTTTTAACAGTGTTGTTTCACCATTGCATTTGGTGAACAACCTTGTGTTAGGATGTTAGACGGGACAGGCGCGGGTCATAGTATAGACCGTGATAGCAATTGTGTCAAGCATTTTTGGCAATTTTCTTGAGGGACTTGATCATTTTGGTTTAGGCAACTCAGATAGCGTCATCGAGGGACTATGATCTTTTGTTTTGTTTTTGTTTTTCCAAAGTACTTGACCTGCATATTGTGATACGGTGGGAGAACTGACTTGAGTTTTGCGTTTGTATTCGCACTTGTTCAGTTTAGCAAGAGTCACCACCGACTTTTTATTTTATCCTAAATGAAAGGTTAAAAAGCACAGCAAAAACCTTTTGAGATATTTCGTGGGTCCGGGGGGGTAGATTATGAAAAGGGAAGGTATTAGCACCCTTTTCATCCATGGTTATCCATGGGCTCTTAGTTACTTGGTTTTTTAGATCACTTGCCTTGATTTTCGATTGCTTGAAAATGGTGTGTGTGTGTGTGTGTGTGTGTGTGTGTGTGTTTTGAAAATGTTTTTTGAAGAAGATGCCTTGTCTTAGGCTACCAACGTAATGACTCATGTTTGAGTATATACGAAGGTTTGTATCTTTTCGAAAAGATATTTCAAATGTTTTTGGAAGTTTGTTTTGAAAGTGTTTGTGAAGTGTGGTTTTTGAAAAGGAGGCAAGTGTTTTTGCAAGTTGATCTCAAGTAATTAAGAGCTTTGTCTACCCCTATTGTACTCAAAGGTTTTCTCTATGTTTTCAACCCTTTTAAACAATTTTGTTCCACCATTGAATTTGGTGGACAATCTTGCGTTTAGGACATTTAACGGGACGGGCGCGGGTCATCGTATGGACCATGAATGCAATGATGCCAAGTGTCTTTGGCAATTTGCTTTGAAGGGACTATGATCATTCCATTTAGGCAACTTTCGAAAGCGTCATCGAGGGACTTATGATCATTTGAATTTGTTTTGCCAAAGAAACTCAACGTGCAAGCATGGCCCATTTTGGAAGGCAACATGTGGGATTACCCTAGAGGGTGCAAGTGTGATTGTGTATTGATTTCATGTATTTGTCTTGTATTAGGTTATCTAGCGTTTGGTTTTATGTACATGCAAACCCTAGGTCTAAACATGGTATAATTTGAAAGCGGTAAATTGCGGAAATGTAAAGTCTACGCTATTACAAAATAAGTATCCGGGAGTGGGGGTACAATATTCACAAATGGGGATGAGACTTTAGGAATGTAGTGTCCAATAAGTTACAACCAAATCGAATTTGCGATCAAATGTAAATGTAACGAATATACAAAATAAGCAAATGTATAATGTATCAAATGTAAGTATATTGTGTAAGTGTATATGTTCATGTATGTAATTATTTACAGGTTAGAGAATGTGAATTTAATGTGTTATCAAGGTATTGTTAACTTAAAGAAAAGAATTAGACATTTATTTTAATTAATCTTTGGTAATCTTGTATTTTCTTTAATATGAACAAAAGGAATGTTTAAATTGAATGTTTCAAATTTTAATTAAATTACGTATATTAAACAAGGTATCTTAATTGATTATGTACAAAAATGATATCTTAAAAAAAAGGTATTTGTCTTAAAAGAACAATTATGTAACTATGTACAAATTATTTTAATTAAAAGAAATTGTATTTATTTTGAAGAGAATTTATATATAAATCAAAATGAGTTTAATAAAAAGGATTTTAAATAATTCGATTTCTTATGTATTTTTAGTATTTTATGTATTAAGGTAATAAAACAATAAAAAAATATATTTTCAGTTAGAGGAAAAATATTGTGATTAAAATTGTAATCTTGTTAAAGAAAGTCAATATTTGATGTAAATAAATAAATAAAAAGGGTTATGTCAATTTATGTATAAAAAAAGGAATATGATGATTAAAAAAAATAGTTTGAAATAAGTTAGAAATGGGCTCAAGGGGGGGGGGGGTGAATTGGAATATGCTTTGGGCTTAGGCGTGGTTGAAACGGGCAAGGCCCAGCATGCAAACAATGTTTTCTTTAGGGTTCTTGAATGTTGTTTCACTTTGGAATACGCTTAGGGTTTGCATGCACAGAAACGGCGCCGTTCACTTGTTTCGTTCGTCTTCGTTCATCCTCTTTATCACGTCTCTGAATCAGGCTTCTGATTCCTCTTCATCCCTAGCCACCAGACGCCATTGTTCATCCTCTTCCCTCCGTGGTTGGACAACGCAAAGACGAGAGCAAAAGGTAGTGATTTCGTTTCACTTCGTCTTTTAGGGTTTTACGCTTTTATGATTTTTTGCATGTATAGCTTCTGATTTTAGAATGTTTGTTATTTGTCTTGTTGTTTAAGGATTATGAAAGGGAAGGAAGGAAATTATACTACCTTCGATCTTGGAGAAGGAGGAGGATGAACCGGAGGCGTCGAGGAGGGCTTCTGACGGCGAGGAGAACGTGAATGAGTCTTTGCTTCCTGGTACCTTTGTATATTCCGCATGTTTGTTGGGTTTAATGATGAACTGAAAGCCTAATTTTTGATGTCTCTTCTTTCTTCTTCTCTTCCTTCCCTGGTTGTATGCTTGTATTGCCTTCTGTATGCTTGTTTAATGTGACGCTTGATGCCTTCTTTCTCTTCTCTCCCCTGACTTATGTTGCCTTTAATGCTTCACCTGCTTATATTGCCTTTAATGCTTGTTGAAATGCCCTATGATGAGTATTCTGAGGGCCTCTTGGAACACTTGTTAGGGTTGCCTTTGTATGCTTGAGATGCTTCTTTTACTTGTCCCTGAGTTGTCTTGCTTTGAGTTGCCTCAGTATTTCTTTATCTCCTCCTTCTATTGCCTTGAATGTTTGCCTTTTTTTACTGCCCAATGATGAGTTTTCTGAGGGCCTTGTGGGTTTGATTTTGGATGCTTTTTGAGTAGTAAGGGTTTACCTTTTTTGTGTGAGGCTTGAAGCCTGTGAGGCTTGAAGGCTTCAAGCAGGTTTTGGCATATGCTTAGCAGGTTCAGGCTTAGTACGGTCTTTGACCAAGGTTTGTAGGTTGATGGTTAAGGCAGGACAGGGTTTTTGGCTCTTTAGGCTTTTACAGTTCAGGCAGGTAAGGTTTGAACTGATTGTTTCAGGCTTTGGAAAGTCTTCTAGAGGTTTTTGAACCAAGGCCTTTTTTTAGTTTAAGGCTTGGCCTTGCTTGCAGGTTATCTGGTTTGTGGTGAGATTGTTTGTTTATCTGGTTTTGACAGGGTTCAGGTTTGTATGTTTATGCAGGGGATAAAAGGCTTCAGCAGGTTCTTGCTGTGGCTTGACAGGATCTAAGTTTTTATCTTTGATATCTTTTTTATGGTTGTTTTGCTGCCCTCCTCTTACTGTACTGTGTTCAGTTCTTTTATATTTTTATTCCTGCCTAAAGCCTTGTAACCTGCTTTCTTCTTCTTTTTTCTTCTCTCTCCAGTACAAAAACATTAAAATATGTTATGCTTTTTGCTTTTCTGAAAGGGCAACTTGGGAAATGATGAAAATGAGTATGTTGCTTGCATATCATGTTTCACTGCATATCCTTTCATATCTTCCAGATTTTGTGCTTCTTGATATCTTTCCAAATCTTCTTTTTGATAGCTTGGGTAGCCTTGTGACAGTAACTTGTACTTTGACAGTTTTTGGATGGTTTGAAAGTTGTGATTCAGTTTGGACTTTCTGTTTGTATTGAACTATGCAGTTTGACAATTTTTGAATTGTACAATTTTGACTTTTGTGCATTCATTTTTAGCAAATAAATATTCGTCCCTCTTTGTGAACCGGGAGAAATCCCTTGATTTGCAGAGAGGGTTAACTGATCCCAATCAGTTGCCCTTAATGATGAACTGTAATTTTATCTGTCTCGTTATTTATTTATCTGCTATTTGACTTTTCTTCCTTTCTTTTGCAGATAAAAAATTGAGTGGAGAGGGGTATCAAATGAAGAATGAAGAATTGGAGACTTAGGGATACTTAGAAAAAATAGGATAGTTTTATTTTCATTTAAATTTAAATAAATGTAAAATCATTGTTGTAAACAACAAAACAATTGTACAATTAATTTAAAAATCAATAAAAGTTTCTTTATCCAATTAATTCTTTTTCCTCCTTTTTCAATTATTTATTTATTATTTATAGTTCTTTAAATTAAAATAACTGAAAATTAAATTCCAGCTATTTAATCTTTGGAATAATAAATAATTAACTAAACATTGATTCAACGTTGATCAAAATAATAAACTTGGCGCTTCCAACATCCAAAGCAAAGCACAGTCAAACACAATAACTGATCAGACGCATTCCCCCTTTTACTGATTTTTTTACCAAACACTGCAAATCCAAACTGAATGTATCCTTTTACTGGTTCAATCAAACAAACGTGAATTCAATCCAAATCTCGGAATAGCTTGC
Organism: Vicia faba; assembly: GCA_948472305.1. Classification (NCBI taxonomy): domain Eukaryota; kingdom Viridiplantae; phylum Streptophyta; class Magnoliopsida; order Fabales; family Fabaceae; genus Vicia; species Vicia faba. Next base: position 881,873,905 of record OX451741.1, on the reverse strand, counting down.
AAAGCATCGTAGAATTAAATATTTCTGAAGAACCGTGCATGAACAACCCTAATTCCTGATTAAATGCCAAAGAAGCGTTCGCCTGATCGAAGTTGAGCCAAAATCAACTAAAACCCTAAACCAACTGTTTGAAACATTCTAGAACCCTGGAAATCAGTAAAACCCTAATTGCGTCTGACTGACGAGAAAAAGTCTGTTTGACCGATTCTTAAGCCAATCTGAAAAATCAGGAAACGCCTGAAGCTGTGATTTCTTGAGGAAAAATGCGAGGGAAAATTTTGGGGTACAACAGTTGCCCCTGTTCAATCTTCTTGAAACTGAAGAGTTAGATTGGCAAGTTTGCCTTTCGCGACTTGAAGGTAAAAGAAGATTGGACACTAGAGTGCCCAGAAAATTTGCACTCGGCGATGTGATGGTAGAGGTGAATGGGCTTAAAGATTCCATTTGGTGATGGGCTTAAAGATGCCATCTGATGCGATAGAATCTTGTCGGGGGATGGGCTTAGAGATGCCATCTGAGAATGGGCTTAAAGATGCCATTTGGTGACTGCTGGTAGGAGGATGGGCTTATAGATGCCATCTGAGAATGGTGAACTGTATGTCAATGGTGAGTGGACGAGTATTAGAAAGGCACCCGTGTTTTGGAACATCTCTGAATTGGGGGTCCGAACAAGCAACAGATTGACATCCATGTTTGGAGAATCCGTAAACTATTTTTGAAGGTCTTGAAGTTGAATAAGCAATAGAGCCACATCCGTTGTTGGGAAGCGTCCGTAAACTGTTTTCAAAAGTTGAGAAGAGTCTGAACAAGTGATAGGTTAACATCCGTTACTGGAGAACCCGTGAACTGTTTTCAGAAGTTTGAGAAGAGTCTGAATAAGTGATAGGTTAGCATCCGTTACTGGAGAACCCGTGAACTGTTTTCAGAAATCTTGAAGTGGAAGAGGAACCGGTGTAGGGTTTCCTGATGATGCGTCTGTGTAAAACTGCATCTGAATGAATCTGGAATAAGTATCAGAATGTCGTTGTGCCTGGGTCACATCTGAATGGTCTCTGAGTGAATCTGGAATAAGTATCAGAATGTCGCCATGTCTGGGTCACATCTGAACTATTTCTAGAAAGAATCTCGGGAGATGATCTTTGTCTGTCGACTGATCTTACCTGAAAAGGTAAAGGGTTAGTTGTATGCAATGTTATGATGCGTGATGCAATGTATGTGACATCAATGTTTATGACATGAATGTGATGAATGCGCATGTAAGCTGATGAGCTATCTTGCTGAGGATAAATGAATCCTGGATGGCTGAAGATAAAAGAATCTTGACTGCTGCCGGGGAGAACAATTCCTTGGCTGCTGCTGTGGAGGGCAAGAATCCTTGATTGTTGAAAAGTGAGAAGTCTTGGTACCACTGTTGGGGAAATCAGAAGCTTGGGTTGTATGCCAAACTACTGGGGACTTCCTGTCTTGAGGAGATCTTCACCGGAGAATATTCGAGTATTCTGTAGGGAACTGAGAATGAGAGTCTTCAATCTGCTTGGGGATTGATAACTGGAAGTTTTAGCTTTGCTGGGGATAATGAAACTTGACTCTGAGTGGAGTTAGCTTCTGGAAGGTTCTCTGGATGGGGATTGCGAGAGTCCTCTAATTGCTGCAGGTGTTGGTCTGGAATAAGTTACTGAATGTCGCCATCTCTGGGTCACATCTTGAACTATCTCTAGAAACAAATCTGAATAAGTTATAGAATGTCGCCAAATCTTGGGTCACATCTTGAACTATATCTGGATGAAGGTCTGAATGAGTTATAGAATGTCGCCATCTTTGGGTCACATCTTGAACTATATCTGGATGAAGGTCTGAATGAGTTATAGAATGTCACCATCTCTGGGTCACATCTTGAACTATATCTGGATGAAGGTCTGAATGAGTTATAGAATGTCGCCATCTTTGGGTCACATCTTGAACTATATCTGGATGAAGGTCTGAATGAGTTATAGAATGTCACCATCTCTGGGTCACATCTTGAACTATATCTGGATGAAGGTCTGAATGAGTTATAGAATGTCGCCATCTCTGGGTCACATCTTGAACTATATCTGGATGAAGGTCTGAATGAGTTATAGAATGTCGCCATCTCTGGGTCACATCTTGAACTATATCTGGATGAAGGTCTGAATGAGTTATAGAATGTCGCCATCTCTGGGTCACATCTTGAACTATATCATGAAGGTCTGAATGAGTTATAGAATGTCGCCATCTCTGGGTCACATCTTGAACTATATCTGGATGAAGGTCTGAATGAGTTATAGAATGTCGCCATCTCTGGGTCACATCTTGAACTATATCTGGATGAAGGTCTGAATGAGTTATAGAATGTCGCCATCTCTGGGTCACATCTTGAACTATATCATGAAAGAAATCTGAATGAGTTATAGAATGTCGCCATCTCTGGGTCACATCTTGAACTATATCTGGATGAAGGTCTGAATGAGTTATAGAATGTCGCCATCTCTGGGTCACATCTTGAACTATATCATGAAGGTCTGAATGAGTTATAGAATGTCGCCATCTCTGGGTCACATCTATAACTATATCTGGATGAAGGTCTAAATGAGTTATAGAATGTCGCCATCTCTGGGTCACATCTTGAACTATATCTGGATGAAGGTCTGAATGAGTTATAGAATGTCGTCATCTCTGGGTCACATCTTGAACTATATCATGAAGGTCTGAATGAGTTATAGAATGTCGCCATCTCTGGGTCACATCTTGAACTATATCTGGATGAAGGTCTGAATGAGTTATAGAATGTCGCCATCTCTGGGTCACATCTTGAACTATATCTGGATGAAGGTCTGAATGAGTTATAGAATGTCGCCATCTCTGGGTCACATCTTGAACTATATCATGAAAGAAATCTGAATGAGTTATAGAATGTCGCCATCTCTGGGTCACATCTTGAACTATATCTGGATGAAGGTCTGAATGAGTTATAGAATGTCGCCATCTCTGGGTCATATCTTGAACTATATCATGAAGGTCTGAATGAGTTATAGAATGTCGCCATCTCTGGGTCACATCTTGAACTATATCAATCTTCTGCAGTGATGAGGGAATTGTTGAACACTTTTGACATTTGAATGCCCCCAGTGGTGATGAAGGAGTCTTGAATCAGATTACTCTACATATTGAGAGATTTCTTGAAATCTTGACTGGACTGCCCCAGGTTAACTGAACTTTGGAAGATCTGTTGGACCTTGACTAGACTGCCCCAGGTTAACTGGACTTTGGAAGATCTGTTGGACCTTGACTAGACTGCCCCAGGTTAACTGGACTTTGGAAGATCTGTTGGACCTTGACTAGCCTGCCCCAGGTTAATTGGATGGTGCTATGTCATGCCCCCTTGTTGATAGGATATTTGTAAAGGAAGTATCGTCCTTTTGAAGTGATTTTGCTCGCTGAGAGAGTTTTCATTCCTCCGAACATTCGCTGTATGAAATTCTTCGCTGTCAAACAAAAAGCCAAATGCAGACAGTGATATTCAAGTAATGCAAAGTTTATGTTTGTCTCGAAGTTTTGAAAAATGCGTTTTTAGCAGAAAACTTTTTATAAGACAGATCAACACAAGATTTAGAGCAAAGCCTTACAGGAGTCAGGATACCTTTTGTAACAGTATGCTTTCGAACTAACCCATGCTTCAATTAGGACTTTTGAAGGGTTGTAACGTGTCTTGGTTCACGGTTTAAGAAATAAAAGGATAAAGGCTCAAAGTATATTTGTACCCACCCGCTCTTCGTGATGTTCTCCAACCTAAGCTCAGTTAATTGTGCGTCGTACTCTGTTTTGAGTCTGGAACGACTTTCGGGCGATGGTTCACCAGTTGAATTCGGGAGACAGTCATCATCTCCTTTTTCTTTTTCAACATTTTTTCATGTTGTTGAGGATTTTGTAATGACCTCACTATTTTGATTTTGATTTGTTATCCCTAACTTTTGCCTGACCGTTCCCGTTTTTCGAGATTACAGTCAGCGGGATGCCCCAGCTTTCTTAAGCCTCCTTTTCAGGTTTTGACCTAGTGGGCTTTTTCTTTTTGAGAGATTGACTGTCTATGTGATAGGGAACCACCCCTGTCTTTTGTTTCCAAAGGAATGCTTTTCTTTTTCTTTGACGTCGTTCGTTGTGTTACGAACTGAGAGCTTGTGACTTCAATGCGCATTTTCTTTGAATTAACTGAGAGACTACCCTTCCCCAGGTTTATATCAAAGGTTTCGATTGTTTAGAACAGAAAACTCCTACTTCTTTGGCTCGAAGGGGTTGACTAGGGATTAACTTCCTTATAACTCCAGTGTTTGGGAATTGAAAGAAATGCCTGTACATCATCAGCAAGGTCTGTTCAAAAGCATACTGTATAAGATCATGGTATTGTTTCGTCATCCTCCCTCTAAAGGATTGCAGCTTTTTATCAAGAGTTAAATATCATAAAGAAAAGCATAAGAGTAGTGAAACACATGGATGAATTCAAGACAAACATATGCAATGCATTAATGAAAACAGAGTTTAACATCAACAGATAATTGTTTGACAACAAAAGAAATTACAACTTTGAAAATTCAGAATGAAACAAACACAATCTCAATGATTTGGCATAGGAGGAGTGATCATGCTGGGGTCTCTGGGGGACCAAACTCAATCTCCTTGGCATCGATCATGTCTTGGATCTTGTTCTTCAGAGGCCAACAGTTGTTGGTATCATGCCCCGGGCTATCAGAGTGGTATTCACATCTTTCATTGGGGTGATAAGTAGGAGCAGACGTGTTTGGGTTCCGGAGAGGAGCCCTCAATGTAATCATGTCCCTCTTCAATAAGTGTTGCAGTGCCTGAGACAGTGACATGTTAATCTTGGTGAACTGCCTCTTAGGTGCGACCTCCTTATGCTGATGCCCCTGTCTTTGTTGAGCAGGTATAGGATTAGGGATCAAGATTGCCCCTACATGTTGGTCATGACGGCCCTTTTGACTGTTCGCAGCATTAGACTCTTTCTTTCCGTTGTAGGGAATTATATGAGTATCCGAGGATGTAGCTCCTTGGATCTTTCCACTTTTGATGCCAGCTTCGACCCTTTCGCCGGTCAGTATTAGCTCGGTGAACCCAGCTGAGGAGCTTCCAATTAAGTGCTTGAAGAAAGGCCCTGTCAAAGTTCTCATGAAGATGTCAATCAGCTCCCTATCAGTTAAAGGAGGTTGCACCCTACCAGCCAAATCTCTCCACTTTTGGGCATATCCCTTGAAGTTCTCGTCGGCCCCCATGGTCATGTTCTGCAACTGCACACGAGTTGGTGCAAGATCAGCATTGTACTGATACTGTTCGTAAAAAGCCCTGGCTAGATCTTCCCAGGTGTGGATGCGAGAACTCTCCAATTGATAGAACCACTCGAGTTGAGCCTCTACCAAACTTTCTTGGAAGAAATGGATCCAGAGTCTCTTGTCAGCTGTGTATGGTTGAATCTTGCGGGCATAAGACTTCAGATGCATCTTAGGGCAAGAGACACCATCGTACAGAGCAAAGGTAGGGACTTTGAACTTTTGAGGGATGACCAATTCAGGAACCAAACCCATGTCTCCTAAATCCAAGCCAGGTATTTGTTGGATCTCCATAGCATTGAGGCGATCCTCCAACTCTTTGTACTTGTCATCAGTAAGAGGATATTGTTCTTCGGAGTAATCAGCTTCCTCTTCAACAATCTCCTCATTGTGGTCTTCTTCAAGACTAACTACTGTGTTGGATGGAGTTGCAAGGTCTTGGGTCTTAGGCCTTCTCCTCAAGTTCAGGATGTGGGCTGCCTTCTTGGATTTCTTCTTGTCTTTGAGAAGAAGAGCTGTCAGATCCTCTTGCCCTTTACCCATAGCCAGCAACATTTGTTGGAATTGAGCATTTTGAGCCTGGAGATCTTTCACTGTTTGTTCCATATCCATCTTACTGAAATTAACAGTAGGAAGAATAAGGAGACCTGTAGGGGAGAAACCTGTTATGCAATGATATGTGTGATATATATGCAATGTTTTCAAGGATCTCTTGGGGTAAACACAAGAGAATGTTAGAGGTTGAACTTTGCTCTTTGGATTAGAGAACTTTGCACCGGTGGATGTTTTTCCACGAGAATCAAGCTCACCATGTCGAGTGGGTCATAGCCACTGATTCAAGTTGTTGCACTTGATCTTTGATTGGAGAACTTTGTATCGGTGGATGTCTTTCCACGAGAATCAAGCTCACCATGTCGAGTGGGTCATAGCCACTGATTCAAGTTGTTGTACTTGAACTTTGATTGACATTGGTTAGAGGAGAACCCTCTTGCCCCTTTGGTAGACGTCTGGTTCAACGTAACCCTGCATCAAAAGAACCCTCGAGATCCTTGAGATGGTTATTGAAAATGCTATGGTATGATGTCATGATGTTATGTACATGTACGCACAAGCAAGTAAGTGTATATACAGGCAAACATATTCACACAAAGCAAACAAGTCCTTAGGTTTAGGCTTGCATGGGGTTCAGGTACTACCCTCTTTCAGTTTCGTTGGTTAAAACCTGTCCTATCAAAAGTAACCGGGTTCTAGAGGATCTCAAATCATTGGCTACCCTCGATCGGTCATAACTCCAGCATCGCTATCTTTTCTTGCGGCCGGAACCATCGCGAGAGTTTAGCCTCAATGAGTGTAGCATACTGCTACTGTTCTAATGGCCAAGTTGAGTCAATTTAGGGTTCTAAGGTCGGTTGGTGCTTAATGACTCCTTGGAAGACCCATATTCTCCCCGTTTCAACACGAGGGATATCGGTACAGACCAAGGTGCCACACCAACGTAGCCACTGCTTCACCCATGTCGGTATACCCCGGACAGGTCCCTCGCAGATTATGCTACCTAAAAAGGTTTCCCCCAGATCCGGGTTAGGATCTATGAAACTCCGATGCAAAGCCCACAAATGTAAAAGCAAACAAAGCAATCAATTGAAAACAAAGGTGATCTAAACCCTAAGGTAACCCCACTTTTAATTAATCCCCAGCAGAGTAGCCATTTCTGTGATACGGTGGGAGAACTGACTTGAGTTTTGCGTTTGTATTCGCACTTGTTCGGTTTAGCAAGAGTCGCCACCGACTTTTTATTTTATCCTAAAGGAAAGGTTAAAAAGCACAGCAAAAACCTTTTGAGATATTTCGTGGGTCCGGGGGGGTAGATTATGAAAAGGGAAGGTATTAGCACCCTTTTTATCCATGGTTATCCATGGGCTCTTAGTTACTTGGTTTTTTAGATCACTTGCCTTGATTTTCGATTGCTTGAAAATGGTGTGTGTGTGTGTGTGTGTGTGTGTTTTGAAAATGTTTTTTGAAGAAGATTCCTTGTCTTAGGCTACCAACGTAATGACTCATGTTTGAGTATATACGAAGGTGTGTATCTTTTCGAAAAGATATTTCAAATGTTTTTGGAAGTTTGTTTTGAAAGTGTTTGTGAAGTGTGGTTTTTGAAAAGAAGGCAAGTGTTTTTGCAAGTTGATCTCAAGTAATTAAGAGCTTTGTCTACCCCTATTGTACTCAAAGGTTTTCTCTATGTTTTCAACCCTTTTAAACAATTTTGTTACACCATTGAATTTGGTGGACAATCTTGCGTTTAGGACGTTTAACGGGACGGGCGCGGGTCATCGTATGGACCATGAATGCAATGATGCCAAGTGTCTTTGGCAATTTGCTTTGAAGGGACTATGATCATTCCATTTAGGCAACTTTCGAAAGCGTCATCGAGGGACTTATGATCATTTGAATTTGTTTTGCCAAAGAAACTCAACGTGCAAGCATGGCCCATTTTGGAAGGCAACATGTGGGATTACCCTAGAGGGTGCAAGTGTGATTGTGTATTGATTTCATGTATTTGTCTTGTATTAGGTTATCTAGCGTTTGGTTTTATGTACATGCAAACCCTAGGTCTAAACATGGTATAATTTGAAAGCGGTAAATTGCGGAAATGTAAAGTCTACGCTATTACAAAATAAGTATCCGGGAGTGGGGGTACAATATTCACAAATGGGGATGAGACTTTAGGAATGTAGTGTCCAATAAGTTACAACCAAATCGAATTTGCGATCAAATGTAAATGTAACGAATATACAAAATAAGCAAATGTATAATGTATCAAATGTAAGTATATTGTGTAAGTGTATATGTTCATGTATGTAATTATTTACAGGTTAGAGAATGTGAATTTAATGTGTTATCAAGGTATTGTTAACTTAAAGAAAAGAATTAGACATTTATTTTAATTAATCTTTGGTAATCTTGTATTTTCTTTAATATGAACAAAAGGAATGTTTTAATTAAATGTTTCAAATTTTAATTAAATTACGTATATTAAACAAGGTATCTTAATTGATTATGTACAAAAATGATATCTTAAAAAAAAGGTATTTGTCTCAAAAGAACAATTATGTAACTATGTACAAATTATTTTAATTAAAAGAAATTGTATTTATTTTGAAGAGAATTTATATATAAATCAAAATGAGTTTAATAAAAAGGATTTTAAATAATTCGATTTCTTATGTATTTTTAGTATTTTATGTATTAAGGTAATAAAACAATAAAAAAATATATTTTCAGTTAGAGGATAAATATTGTGATTAAAATTGTAATCTTATTAAAGAAAGTCAATATTTGATGTAAATAAATAAAAAAAAAGGTTATGTCAATTTATGTATAAAAAAAGGAATATGATGATTAAAAAAATAGTTTGAAATAAGTTAGAAATGGGCTCAAGGGGGGTGAATTGGAATATGCTTTGGGCTTAGGCGTGGTTGAAATGGGCAAGGCCCAGCATGCAAACAATGTTTTCTTTAGGGTTCTTGAATGTTGTTTCACTTTGGAATACGCTTAGGGTTTGCATGCACAGAAACGGCGCCGTTCACTTGTTTCGTTCGTCTTCGTTCATCCTCTTTATCACGTCTCTGAATCAGGCTTCTGATTCCATTTCATCCCTAGCCACCAGACGCCATTGTTCATCCTCTTCCCTCCATGGTTGGACAACGCGAAGACGAGAGCAAAAGGTAGTGATTTCGTTTCACTTCGTCTTTTAGGGTTTTACGCTTTTATGATTTTTTGCATGTATAGCTTCTGATTTTAGAATGTTTGTTATTTGTCTTGTTGTTTGAGGATTATGAAAGGGAAGAAAGGAAATTATACTACCTTCGATCTTGGAGAAGGAGGAGGATGAACCGGAGGCGTCGAGGAGGGCTTCTGACGGCGAGGAGAACGTGAATGAGTCTTTGCTTCCTGGTACCTTTGTATATTCCGCATGTTTGTTGGGTTTAATGATGAACTGAAAGCCTAATTTTTGATGTCTCTTCTTTCTTCTTCTCTTCCTTCCCTGGTTGTATGCTTGTATTGCCTTCTGTATGCTTGTTTAATATGACGCTTGATGCCTTCTTTCTCTTCTCTCCCCTGACTTCTGTTGCCTTTAATGCTTCACCTGCTTATATTGCCTTTAATGCTTGTTGAAATGCCCTATGATGAGTATTCTGAGGGCCTCTTGGAACACTTGTTAGGGTTGCCTTTGTATGCTTGAGATGCTTCTTTTACTTGTCCCTGAGTTGTCTTGCTTTGAGTTGCCTCAGTATTTCTTTATCTCCTCCTTCTATTGCCTTGAATGTTTGCCTTTTTTTACTGCCCAATGATGAGTTTTCTGAGGGCCTTGTGGGTTTGATTTTGGATGCTTTTTGAGTAGTAAGGGTTTACCTTTTTTGTGTGAGGCTTGAAGCCTGTGAGGCTTGAAGGCTTCAAGCAGGTTTTGGCATATGCTTAGCAGGTTCAGGCTTAGTACGGTCTTTGACCAAGGTTTGTAGGTTGATGGTTAAGGCAGGACAGGGTTTTTGGCTCTTTAGGCTTTTACAGTTCAGGCAGGTAAGGTTTGAACTGATTGTTTCAGGCTTTGGAAAGTCTTCTAGAGGTTTTTGAACCAAGGCCTTTTTTTAGTTTAAGGCTTGGCCTTGCTTGCAGGTTATCTGGTTTGTGGTGAGATTGTTTGTTTATCTGGTTTTGACAGGGTTCAGGTTTGTATGTTTATGCAGGGGATAAAAGGCTTCAGCAGGTTCTTGCTGTGGCTTGACAGGATCTAAGTTTTTATCTTTGATATCTTTTTTATGGTTGTTTTGCTGCCCTCCTCTTACTGTATTGTGTTCAGTTCTTTTATATTTTTATTCCTGCCTAAAGCCTTGTAACCTGCTTTCTTCTTCTTTTTTCTTCTCTCTCCAGTACAAAAACATTAAAATATGTTATGCTTTTTGCTTTTCTGAAAGGGCAACTTGGGAAATGATGAAAATGAGTATGTTGCTTGCATATCATGTTTCACTGCATATCCTTTCATATCTTCCAGATTTTGTGCTTCTTGATATCTTTCCAAATCTTCTTTTTGATAGCTTAGGTAGCCTTGTGACAGTAACTTGTACTTTGACAGTTTTTGGATGGTTTGAAAGTTGTGATTCAGTTTGGACTTTCTGTTTGTATTGAACTATGCAGTTTGACAATTTTTGAATTATGCAATTTTGACTTTTGTGCATTCATTTTTAGCAAATAAATATTCGTCCCTCTTTGTGAACCGGGAGAAATCCCGTGATTTGCAGAGAGGGTTAATTGATCCCAATCAATTGCCCTTAATGATGAACTGTAATTTTATCTGTCTCATTATTTATTTATCTGCTATTTGACTTTTCTTCCTTTCTTTTGCAGATAAAAAATTGAGTGGAGAGGGGTATCAAATGAAGAATGAAGAATTGGAGACTTAGGGATACTTAGAAAAAATAGGATAGTTTTATTTTCATTTAAATTTAAATAAATGTAAAATCATTGTTGTAAACAACAAAACAATTGTACAATTAATTTAAAAATCAATAAAAGTTTCTTTATCCAATTAATTCTTTTTCCTCCTTTTTGAATTATTTATTTATTATTTATAGTTCTTTAAATTAAAATAACTGAAAATTGAATTCCAGCTATTTAATCTTTGGAATAATAAATAATTAACTAAACATTGATTCAACGTTGATCAAAATAATAAACTTGGCGCTTCCAACATCCAAAGCAAAGCACAGTCAAACACAATAACTGATCAGACGCATTCCCCCTTTTACTGATTTTTTTACCAAACACTGCAAATCCAAACTGAATGTATCCTTTTACTGGTTCAATCAAACAAACGTGAATTCAATCCAAATCTCGGAATAACTTGCAAAGCATCGTAGAATTAAATCTTTCTGAAGAACCGTGCATCAACAACCCTAATTCCTGATTAAATGCCAAAGAAGCGTTCGCCTGATCGAAGTTGAGCCAAAATCAACCAAAACCCTAAACCAACTGTTTGAAACATTCTAGAACCCTGGAAATCAGTAAAACCCTAATTGCGTCTGACTGACGAGAAAAAGTCTGTTTGACCGATTCTTGAGCCAATCTGAAAAATCAGGAAACGCCTGAAGCTGTGATTTCTTGAGGAAAAATGCGAGGGCAAATTTTGGGGTACAACACATACCATGGCCCATTTTTGAAGGCAACAAGTGGATTGTAACCCTAGGGGTGCAAGTGTGCATTGTGTTTGTTTTTCATGCATTTTTGTTTTTGATTAGGTCAAACTATTTGTTAATTTAATTTTGCATACAAACCCTAATTCTCTAATCATGGCATAATTGAAAGCTTAAAGGTGCGAGAATTTAAATTCTACACTATTACAACATGATATAGGGAGGGGGTACAAATTTGAATAGGGGATTATTTTGTAAGAAAATAAACCCTAAATTATTACAACCAAATTGAATTTGCAAGGCATAATATTTAAATGTACAATATTTAAATAAAATACAATAAATAAATATTAGATAAAATGTATTATGCAAAAAAAGGTTTTATTTGTTTATGTATGTAAAGCATTTTTTAATGTGAAAAAAGGTGTAAATAATAAAAATAAAAAAGATTGATTTTATTTAATAAAAGGGGTCAACCCTAATTTTCTTTAAAGAAAATAAAATTGTATTATTTATATACAAAATATATTAATATGTACAAAAATAAAAGTATATTATAAAAAAATGTTTTTTAGTATAAAATAATAATAAAAATAAAAATGTATTTATTTTGTGTTTTTTGTTCTAAATTATTTACAAAAATGTATATATTTCAAGAAAATATTTTTGGTGTAAAATAAAAAAAGAAATGAAAATAAGAGTATTATTTGCATTATTTTCAAGTTTAAGCAAAATAATATATGTATTTAAATTGTTGTTTATATTAGGAAAAATTAAAATAAAATATCCAATAAATAAAAAAAATTGTGAAAATATTTTTAGAATATTTTTTATATTTGAAAATAAAATATCAAAGTCAGAAAAAAAATAAAAATGCAAAAATAATGAAAATACAAAGAAATGGGCCAGGGGGTGCTGAAAGTAAATTGGGAGGTGTTGGAAGCAAAGAAATCCAGGCCCAACCCAGACTTCATCTTCAACCTCCAGAAGTTTGAAAAAACGTGCGCATGCCTGTACAAACTTGTATCTCCTGTATTTGTGATCTTTTGACAAAACTCAAAACATGAAACTTGTAGAGCGTCAAATCACGAATCTAACCATATAAAAAACTTAAGCTAACTCTCAAAGACCAGAGAGAATTTCTCTGGCCCTAATTTCTAACCTAGTTTTTTCAGAAAGTTCATGGATGAAATTCTCCTAGCACGATTAACATAAATGAAAACTAAGCACATGTGTGGTTTCAGGGCAATGAATACAACATCTTTCATTCACAAACCTAAGTCTAAATGTTCCTAAATAGAGAGATAGAAGTTCATGAAATACCTGTTTCAGTTGAGTTCGAGCTGGACAATGCAGCAACTTTCAATGAGGCATGAGGTTCTTTTGAGCTTGCTTGATGTCTCTTGAACCTTTCCCAATGCTTAGTTTGTTTTGAAGTGGTCTGAATCGTGCTACAGAACTCAACCTGCAAAGCTTCCAAACAAAAATGGTGATGTGTGTTAATGGAGTTACAGTAGCTTGTGAATGGTATGGACAGCTTAGGTGTATTGTTTAGAATGTGTTTGAAGTGATTTTGGACAAAACGCATGAGGGGATTTGATTGTGGCTTGTGATTTGCAGAACTGGCCCTGTTTTGCAAGAAAATGTGGTTTTTGAGTATGAGGAGGTTTGAGAGGTCAAAGGTTCGTGCTTCTGGCTTGCAAGGATATGAGAAACTTGTTTGACAACTTTTCTTGAGTTCAAAAATATCAGATGTGTGAGTTATGAGCTTTTGACCATTTGACTTGTTTTGAAAGAAAAGTTTGAATTGAAATGAGATAGGCCTGTACAAGCTATCTCCAAGCATGCACCAACTCCTTGTACCTTTGCCTAAGTTTGTGGAACTTGTTTACTACAAAGAAAGAAGTTCAAAGCTCAAGAAAAACAACTTTGTAAAGGTTATGCTTTATGAAAATGGAAGTGTGATCTTTATGCCCAAAATGGAATTATTCAATGTACAATGCTCCCTTGATCAGAACAATGCCTATAACCAATGTATTTACATTCAATTTTTTAGTTTTGAAGGGTTTAGAGACCTATAATTATGTACTAAGCTACTTTGGTCAGATTTGCAACTTGGTATGAACATGTATTGGCCATGGTTACAAAGTGAGTTTTTTCCAACTTCAAGCATTCGATTCTCCCTAACCACAAAGGTGTTTGAGGAGTTCTTGGACAATTTGGAAATCTTGCAACATGTACTATAATCCATATTTGAAATCTAACTTAATACTCCAAGTGGAACTATGTGAAAAATGGCCAAGAAGATGGGTCAAAATCCTGCCTAAATTAGGGCAAAAATTCTCTAAGTTAAAAGTTTTAGGGACCCTTGTTCCAAAAATCATAACTTGAGATCCAAGCTTCTTTTGAGAAAACTTTGTGAATAAAAGTTGTAGACTTTGTGATGGAATACAACTTTAATGTTGTAAGTTTTGTTTGAATCCATTTTCATCTTAGTGAAAATGTGGGGCAAAGTTAGGAAAAAATAAGAAAATTTCATAACTTAGAAAATTTCTAAGTTATGAAATTTTTCCATTTTAAATCCTAATTTGCAATTTTGGGTTTCTTGATGAACAAGTTTCATAATTTTACATGTTTTGATGGAAAATGACTCTTGGCATTTGATTTTGACCAAAAAGTCAAAGTTTGACTTTTCAGTGTACAGTCAAATTTTGATCAGTTGACTGAAAAATTCATCTGTCAATCCTATGCATTTAAGCTCTTTTGAACTTGTTGAATATGTCAAGATGATGCCATTGAGTCCTTGGTTCCATGGTTGAGCTTGATTTGCCATTGGCTAGGTCAAACATTCAAAATTGCCTTTGCACAGTCAAAACCCTAAAAATGACCATTTTGCCCTTTTGGTGATCTGATCAAAAATCTTGTGGAATTGTGATCCAAACCTGATCAAATGGTTCATATGAGTTCATAATGTTGATGTGGGTCAAAATTCATGAGATTTGATTGTCAATTGGCCACAGTTGACTTTTTCCCCAATACAGCTGATTTCTAGGTCAACTGTCCAATTGACTGGGCAAAAATTTGATTCAAGGCTTGAAACTTGGTATGGACAAACTTGTGAGTCCAACATGAAGTATGAAAGTCACTTTGGGCATTGTAGGTCAAAACATCCCTGTGCAAACTCAAACCCTAATTTAGGTCAACAGTGCAAGGAGGTGTCTTGAGTAGAGCAAACCCTAGCTTGATCTTGAGTTCCAAGAGTCTTGTGATGAGAAAATGTTGATGAAATGGGAGGGCAAATTTCTGGGTACAACACCTGCGTTCGCCAAATATGACGGAGTTTCATGCCCTAAAATGCATCTCCGGTCATATATGAGGAAATCCAACCCCATACCATTGATAAAGACTTATGGGTGCACTTCTTCCAAGACAGTCTGTTTGGAACTCAACTTGACTGGTTTTACCAACTAGAAAGAGCTAACATTCACAATTGGGAGGATCTTGTTGCAGCCTTCTACAAACAATACTAATACAATGCTGATCTTGCGCCTACCCGTACTCAACTCCAGAGTATGGCCATGGTGTCCAATGAAGGTTTCAAGGACTATGCTCAAAAATGGAGAGACTTGGATGGAAGAGTTCAACCCCCTCTATCTGAGAGAGAATTGGTAGACATGTTCTTGGGCACCTTGTCTGGTCCCTTCTTCAATCATTTAATCAGAAGTTCATCTGTAGGCTTTACTGAACTAATATTGACCGGAGAGAGGATATAAGTTGGTATAAAGAATGGAAAGATTCAGAAAGACATATCTTCTTCTACAGCGGTAAGGAAGCCTTTCATCAGAAAGAAAGAGGTGGCTGCTGTATATCCGCGAAGAAACCAAGATAGGGCCGAACGCCGGCCAATGGTGGGGGCTGTTATGATTCCTAAGCCTGCGTCTGATCAGCAAAGAAATAATCAACCAATGATGGAAAGGCCAATCGGGAAGTTAACCAGAATTAACATGACCCCGTCTCAAGTATTACCGCATCTACTAAGATCCAATTTGGTGACCTTGAAAGAAGCTCTGAAAAACCCCAATACAACATCTCCTCATTATCATCCCAATGCCCGTTGCGCATATCACTCTGAAAGTCCTGGTCATGATACTAATAATTGTTGGGCTCTAAAGAAAAAAATACAAGACCTCATTGAAGCAAAAGAAATTGAGTTCGATGCGCCTGAAAAGCCAAATGTCATTTCTGCCCCTATGCCCAGACATGGCCACAATACCAATGTCGTTGAAGAAGGATTGTTTGTTACTTGAATTGATGAACTCATGACCCCACTTATGACTATTAAAATGAATTTGTTAAATTCCAGTGTGTTCCCGGGCTGTGATAAAGTTTGCCATCTTTGTTTGTCCTTACCAACCGGTTGTGCTTTGTTGAAATTAGGCGTTCAGTGCCTAATAGATAACAAAGAGATTTTGTTTGAAAAGACTCATGTTCCACCTATCCCTTTTGAAGATGTTTCTATCATTACCATTTCCGCCAATTCTTCCACGGTCTCCACCAAAAGACCTGTTAGAATTACATCGGTTCCGAAAGCAGCTCCTTTAATAATCACAATGCCTGGACCAGTCCCATATGAATCATACAAAACCGTGCCATAGAATTATAGAGGGCATGTTTATTACCTTGGTATCAAGCAGGATTGGCCATCCGCTGAAGATTCAAGCTCCAAGAAAGTCAACTCCGACATCAGTAATATTGCAGGAACTAGCAAAATTACCCGAAGTGGTAGGATCTTTTCTCCAGAAATTGCTCCCCAAAAAGAAGTTTCTGGACCCGTAATGATTCCTTATGTTGCTCCCCAAAAAGCTATTCCCGGTCCTACAATTATCTCCAACAATACTCCAATTGACAAAGCCGTTACAACCCTGGTAATCATTCTTACTGACACTCCTGCTACCGAGTTAACCGACACTCGAGGAAAAAGTATTTTGGTTGAGCCTGTCTGAATGAAGGCTCAGTCATTGACTATCCTTGAGACCTCCAAGAAATAAATGGAGGAGATCCTAAAAATTATAAAGAGAAGCGACTACGATGTAGTTGAACAACTAGAGCAAACTCCCACTAAAATCTCCATGGTGGCATTACTACTATATTCAGAGGCACATGCAAAAGCCTTGGTGAAGTTCTTAAAAACCGCCCATGTACCTCAAGAGACATATGCCGATCAATGTCAAGACTACATAGCCAGCTTGACTGCAAATAACAGTCTAGGTTTCTCGGATGTTGATCTGAAGCCGAGGGGAATGAAGCATAATAAGGAATTGCATGTCTCAGTGGAATGTAGGGGCACAACCTTGGCCCATGTTTTGGTGGACACTGGCTCATCTCTGAATGTATTACCTAAAAAAGCTCTTGATAGACTTGACTGCAAGAGACTGACATTAAATCCAAGTAACATAGTGGTAAGGGCTTTTGACGGCTCGAAGAGGATGGTGCACGGGGAAGTGGATATCCCCATAAAGGTTGGAACCCAAACTTTCAATTCAACTTTATATGTAATGGACATCGCCCTTCATACTCCTGCTTGCTAGGTCGACCATGGATCCACAATGCTGGAGCTGTTACTTCTACGTTGCACCAAATGCTAAAGTATCCAGTTCAAGGGAAGATTATCACCGTTCATGGAGAGGAAGAATACATGATCAGTCATCTCAATTCTTTCAGATATGTGGAATTAGATGGTGAATTCATTGAAACTCCATTTGAACACTTTGAAGAGGTCCCCCAAGATGTGGTAGTGACAAAGGTTGTGTCTCAGGTTCCCAAGAATACAAGGCCTCCACTCCGGATGTCATCTTTGATGGATGCCAAAGCAGTGGTAGAAGAAGGAGGGTGCACTATTTGAGGATAACTCCCAGATATCCCATATAAATCTGACAAGTTTGGCCTAGGTTTCACTTCAAGTGCTCAGAAGGTTGTACGCCACGCTCGTGTTGGAGGGCCACCCCTGAAGATCAGCAACCGTGAAGTCAACACAGTAGAAGATGGTGAAGATGGCTGCAACCTGGAGGATTGGATCTTCCCGACTGTCAATGGAGGGCTCAGAAATTGGGAGGCTAGAGACTTTGTCCCAATCACCTTTATCCCACAGTAATTTGTCTTTACATTTTGTTGGATCTGTAATATTGAAACAATTCGCACTCTTAAAATCGTGTGTCTTACCCGAGGCATAATGGTCCATTTGTAAGGGTTATTATCTCATTTTCATATGACATCAAAGAATCATGGACGTTTTCGCATACAAACTTTTATGCTCATTGTTTTTCTTTTACACTTTTATTCTCTTTCAAAGATAATTATACCCTTACACACACCCACACTCACAATGCAAGTATACATCCATTCAGGATCCCATGGGTAACGATACTGCTATGGCTTTTTGTGACTCTAAGAATCTAATCTACCAAGCCAAAGATGAGGGTGAGGAAGATTGTGAAGTACCAGGGGAGCTTGCCAGACTGCTACAACAAGAAAAGAGAACCATCCAACCTCACGAGGAACCCGTGGATACAATCAACCTAGGTACCGAAGAAGACAAAAAAGAGGTCAATGTGGGTGCCAATCTGGAACCCAATATCAAGGAGCGTCTGATTCAGTTGTTACACGATTATGTTGAAGTCTTTTCCTGGTCATATAAGGACATGCCAGGACTTGATGCAGATATTGTGGTACATCGTCTGCCTACAAGATAGGATTGTCCTCCAGTAAAGCAAAAGGTTCGCTGCATGAGGCTTAATATTTCAGAAAAGATTAAAGCTGAAGTCATGAAGCAATTCAATGTTGGATTCTTAGCCGTCACCTCATATCCTCAATGGGTTGCCAATGTTGTTCCCGTACCCAAAAAAGACGGCAAGGTGCGAATGTGTGTGGACTACAGAGATTTGAATAGGGCAAGCCCTAAGGATGATTTTCCACTCCCCCACATTGATATCCTAGTTGACAATACGACACAACACAAAGTGTTCTCCTTCATGGACGAATTCTCAGGTTACAACCAAATCAAAATGGTGCCTGAAGACATGGAGAAAACAACGTTTGTCACGCAGTGGGGCACTTTCTGCTATAAGGTGATGCCATTCGGACTGAAGAATGTCGGGGCAACCTATCAGCGTGCCATGGTATCTCTATTTCACGACATGATACATCACGAAATAGAGGTCTACATGGACGATATGATAGCCATATCTCAAACAGAAGAAGAGCATCTTGATCATTTATAAAAACTGTTTGAGAGACTGAAGAAGTACAAGATGAGGTTGAATCCAAACAAATGCACATTTGGGGTACGATCTGGTAAACTCCTAGGCTTTATCGTCAGCAACAAAGGTATCGAGGTTGATCCTGCCAAATTTAAAGAAATACAAGAGATACATGCTCCTCGTACTGAGAAGGAAGTCAGAGGATTCTTGGGACGTTTGAACTATTGAAGAAAGATCAAACTATTGAAGAAAGATCAAGTAGTCAAATGGAATGATGAATGCCAAGTTGCTTTTGACAAAATCAAAGAATAATTACAAAAGCCTCCTGTGTTGATGCCACCAGTCGAGAGAAGACCGTTGATCATGTATCTGACTATTTTAGAAAACTCAATGGGGTGTGTATTGGGGCAGCATGACGAGTCTGGCCGAAAAGAGCACGCTATTTACTACCTGAGCAAAAAGTTTACCGACTGTGAAACCAGAAATTCACTGCTCGAGAAAACTTGCTGCGCTCTGGCATGGGCTGCTTGCCGGCTAAGACAGTATATGCTGACTCATACTACTTTGTTGATATCTAAAATGGATCTGATAAAATACATCTTCGAGAAGCCTGCTCTTTATGGGAGAATAGCGAGATGGCAGATGATCCTAATAGAGTACGACATACAATATACTACCCAGAAAGCTATAAAGGGAAGTTTACTAGCCGATCACCTTGCTCACCAAGTTGTCGAAGACTACCAGTCCATGAAGTTCGAATTCCCGGATGAAGACATCATGACATTAGACGACTGTGAAGAATTCAGGCCATATGACGGACCTGAACAAGGATCCTGATGGACCCTGTTCTTTGATGGAGCATCCAATGCACTCGGCAATGGTATTGGTGTTGTACTCATATCTCCGAAAGGATGTCATACTCCCTTTACTGCCAGACTTTGCTTCAATTGTACAAACAACATGGCATAATACGAAGCATGCATCTTCAATCTCAAAGCTTCCATAGACTCGGGGATCAAATCCTTGGATGTATTCGGAGACTCAGCTTTGGTTATCAGCCAGATCAAAGGGGAATGGGACACCAAACACCCAAACCTTATCCCTTACAAAGAACATGATTTGACATTGCTACCACATTTTGAGAAGATTACCTTCGAGTATTTCCCGCGAGAAGAAAATCAGCTAGTAGACGCTCTAGCCACAATGTCATCTATGTTTAAACTTAATTGGGATAACGAGGCTCCCCAGATCACCATTGAACGAATGGATAAACCAGCGCACTGTCACGAGATTAATACTGAAGAAGTATTGGACCAGCCTTGGTTTCACGAAGTCAAGAGGTATCTTGAGGCTCAAGAATATCTAGAAGGAGCTTCAATCAATGATAAGAAGTTCTTAAGGAGATTCTCTGATAAATTCTTCCTTAGTAACGGCATCCTATACAAACGCAATCATGACTCTGTGTTACTTCGGTGCGTAGATAAGGTTGAAGCTGAAAGGATCATGGCTGAATTACATGAAGGCACTTTTGGCACCCACTCCAGTGGGCATACGATGGAAAAGAAAATCCTACGGGCGGGCTATTACTGGTCTACCATGGAAGCAGATTGCTATCAACACTCTCGAACCTGCCATAAGTGTCAGATTTATGCTGACAAGGTGCACGTACCTCCGGTTCCTCTGAATGTCTTGACGGCTCCTTGGCCCTTTGCTATGTGGGGGATTGATATGATTGGGGAAATCAAGCCGACAGCCTCCAATGGACACCGCTTCATCCTAGTGGCCATTGATTACTTTACAAAGTAGGTGGAGGCAACCTCTTTTGCTTCCGTTACTAAGAATGTTGTTTCCCGCTTCATCAAGCAAAATCTCATTTGCCAGTACGGTATCCCGGAGAGGGTCATCACAGACAATGGTACAAATCTCAACAACACTATGATCACCGCCTTGTGCGAGCAATTCAAGATTCAGTATCACAATTCTTCTCCTTACCGGCCGAAGATGAATGGTGTTGTCGAAGCTGCAAATAAGAACATTAAAAAGATCATACAGAAAATGACGGTCACATACAAAGACTAGCGTGAAATGTTACCGTTCGCTCTCCACGGGTATCGCACCACGGCTCGTGCATCAACCGGGGTAACACCCTATTCTATGGTTTATAGCATGGAGGTCGTCTTACCTATCGAGCTCTAGATCCCCTCTCTGAGGATTATGAAGGAGGCAGGGATGAACGAAGATGATTGGATCCAGACTCGACTTGATCAACTGAACTTAATTGATGAGAAGAGACTTGCTGCTGTTTGTCATGGTCAAATGTATCAAAAATGGATGATCAAGGCTTTCAACAAAAAGGTCAGACGCCAAGTGTATCAAGTTGGAGATCTGGTGATCAAGCGCATCATACTGCCACAAGGTGATCCTAGGGGCAAGTGGACTTCTACCTATGAAGGACCATTTGTAATCAAAAGCATTTTCTCTGGTGGGGCAATGATCTTGACCACCATGGATGGTGATGACCTGCCACATCCTGCAAACGCGGACATAGTCAACAGATACTACGCACAAGAGACCCACTAGGTTGACATACCTAGGCAAAACAAGGGAATCCCGTTGAACCAAAAAGGGTTCGGGCAAAAATTAGGGATAAAAAAATATGTACACCCGGAAAGTTGAAAACCCGAAAGGGCGACTTGAGCAAAAAAGGGTTTCCCAGTGGACTGAAAACCCGAAAGTGCGGTCCAGGCAAAAGTTAGGGAATTAAAGCGTATAACTATGTCCCGTTGGATCACTTTACGGATAATCTTTGGCTTCCACTGATAAATTTAGTGGTTCTGATCAATTCAATCAGCTTTGAACAAGGCAACAAATAGACAAGATGCTCAAAGATACGAAGGCTATAGCAGAATGGAAACCCCATGGGATTATTACACATAGCTATCTTTTCTTTGTATCAAAATTTTCATTTTTTTACGACGACATTCTCTTACTAGAATGTTTGTATCCTTGTACAAAAATGCTTACTCAAAGTCAATACAAAGATATCTCTGTGAAAGTGAAAAAATTATCTATTTTTTCTTTACGCTTGTATTTTGTTTGGAAAAAAACGTCCAATGATTCATTGTTGAACATATGCATTTGAACATAATTACTGTTTACAAACAGACAAAATGAAAAAAGGCAATTACTAATGGGTTGAATGGATAGGTAAATACCTCTAGGCTTTTCCATAGGAAATCCCCGCAGTACGTCATTTAATCCCCAGCGGAACAAAGCTCTCAGTTATCACTCCCCAGTAGAAGTCACCAAATTTCTCAGAATCTCCCGACCAGGATTTTTCAGATAGCACATGGCATTTCCCTTACAACAGAGTTTATTTCTCTAAACAGAAATTCATCAATGCTTCAACTTCAAGACATGAAAACTCCATATCCTCAACAGCAGCCGGGGATTTATTTTCCCCAATCCGACAACAGTGCAGTAAACTAGCTCACATACGCATACATTGCATCCATATGTCATAAACATTGATAACATGAATGCATTATACTATGCATTTCATACGACATAAACATTGCATTTTAGCTAACATTTTACCCTTTACAGGATAAAGTTAACAGCTGCCATTAACAATATTCAAAGTTTTCAGATACAGTTCAGATACGCTTCAGACACGGATGCCATCCTGATACTCATTCAGATTCAACCTTTTGATACAGTTCAGATACGCTCCAGACACGGATGCCATCTTGATACTCATTCAGATTCAACATTTTGATACAGTTCAGATACGCTCCAGACACGGATGCCATCTTGATACTCATTCATATTCAACTTGTTGATACAGTGTGTTGTACCCCAAAATTTGCCCTCTCTTTTTCACAAGAAATCACAACTTCAGACTTTTCCTGATTTTTTAGATTGGTTTAAGAATCGGTCAAACAGACTTTTCTCATCAGTCAGACAAAATTAGGGTTTTTCATTGATTTTGAATCAGTCAAACAGATTATCAGGGTCTTGGTTAATTTGTTTGAGTTTGGGCTCAGGGTTTGATCAGGCAGACACTTTTGTGAAAATTAAATCAAGAACTAGGGTTTGTGCGCGCATTCTCAGAAAGAATTAATTCTATAGTTCTTTTCAATTTATTCTGGGATATGAGCTGAGGCATTTGAATTGAGAGCTTGCAGTGTTTGGTATAATCAGTGAAGGCAAAGGAATATGGATGTTTGTTGATTTGACTGTGCAATGCTTATGGCTAATTGAAACGCCGGGTTTATTATTGATTGATGCTAAGTGACAAGAACACAGTGTTTATTAATTATTTATTTATTCTAAGTTAGAATAGTTGGGATTTACTTCCAGTTATTTTAATTTAAGAAACTTAAATAATTAAATGGACAGTGAATTGAAAAAAGAATTAACTGGCAAAGAAGGATTTTTATTCATCTTTAATTGTTTGTTACAAATTATTATTGGAACACTGTGAATTTATTTATATTTTGTTTACAATAATAATATTACAAATAATTAAAATGAAATAAAACTGTATCCTAATTATCCTAAGTCTTCATCTTCTACTGATGCTCCCCATTGCTCAATTAATTTTTATCTGCAAAAACAAAGAAAAGGAGGAAGTCAAATGCAGATGAATTTAATTTAAAAAGGCAGACAGATATTTAAAAAAACTCATCATTAAAAGTGATTGGCCGGAATCAGTTGTTCGCCCTCTCTGCAAATCACAAGAAAATTCTTGGTTCACAAAGAGGGGTAGAAAATGTTTGCAAGCAATAAAAATGTACAGGGCAGCATATTAAACAAAATGCATAGTTTCCAACCAAATTGCATTGTCAAAAGCCAAGCAAGCTGCATAGTTCAAGATGCCAAATAAACAACATGTACAAACTACAAAGTTCAAACCAAACTAAGTCAAAATGGCCAACCAAGTGCAGAACCGTCAAAGCTGCCTACAAGCTAGCAAAAGCAAGACAAAAAACAGAAAGTATGCAGAAGAAAGGTACAATGCAAGCAAACATATTCAAAAATCATCATCTACCAGCCAATCACTTTTTCAGAAAGTACAGTTTAAAGCAATAAACAAAGCTTTTTTCTGTGGAGAGAGAAAGAGAGAGAAGTAAGAAGCTTACAGTACAGCAGGCCTAAAGATATAAACAAAGGATATCAGAACAAGCAGAGGGGGGGGGCAGAATGCACACAGGAAAAGATATCACAAAAAACTGTAAACCTCAAGCCTTACAACCTGCTCAAGCATTGGTATTCAAACCAAGACTTAATTCAAAAAACTTGTTAAAAAACAAACAGCCTGGCTACAAAACAAAAGGGAACGAGTTCACACAAAAAAGATATAAACTTCTGCCTTCCAATTGACAGCAACACAAGCCTAAGCAAGCAAAACTGCATTGAAATATTAAAGTCAAAACTATCTCAAATCTGTTTCAAACACATAACATAAGCCTAAACCTTAAGCCTTTCCAACATCCTGCCTGTTCCAAAATATTCCACCACCAAACTGTAACAGCCTAACCTGCATCAACACAAGCCAACAAGCTTGTAGTTTCAAGCCATCAACCTGCCTCAAAGCCAGTCAAAAACCAAGCAAACTCTCAAGCCTGTCCAAGCTTTTCAAACCAGAAGCAAACAGTAAAAACATGCCTTAAACTTATTCAAACACGAGGCCTAAATCCCACAAATCAAAACCAAAATAGCCAAACTACCTTCAATCCATAACTCATCATCAAACTCAAGACAAAGCAAACTAATCCAAACTCTCAGAACTGAGTTCATCATCGAGTAAAAGGGCCAGAAGTGAGACAATAAGGCAACTCAGAACAACAAGGTTCAACAATATCAACATTTCAACAACCAGTACTCAGAAGCAAGAACATCATCAAATAAGCATACAGAAGCAAGCAAAAGAGAAGACAGAAGCAAGTGAGCTAGGTTTTCAGACATTCATCATTAAACCTAAAAGCAAGATACATGGTTACCAGAGCAAGCACAGCATCCTATTTCTCCGTCCGGCCGCCTGAGGACGCCCCCCTATCCATTTCTCCTCCTCCATTTCCAAAAGCCAATGAAGGTATAACTCTTCTGCCCTTTTCTTTCACACCTCACACAACAATAATAATAATCAAAGATTAGAAATTGTCAAAGATTAAAAAGCATGTGAAACTGGAAACCCTAAAGCGTAAGACGAACAGAAATGGGAAGTCATTACCTTACAACATCGCCTTGCTTGACCATGGAGGGAAGAGGAGAAGAAGATGGTGGCGCCTAGTGGCCATGGACGAAGAGTTCATTCAGAAAGCCTTGCTCAGAAGAGATGAAGAGGACGGAGAAGAAGATGAGCGCCGCTCTAGCCTGTAACCCTTTGTTCTGAGACAATTTCTCAAACCCTAACAAACAAACTATCAAAACGCGCTGGGCCTTGCCCCACAAAAACTGCCTAAGCCCAAGTGATTCCAGGCGCACCCCCTTTTTCTTTTTCTTTGATTCTGATTATTTATTTGGGCCCAAATTCCCCCCAAGCCCATTTGTTTGCTTTCCTTTTTTTTATTTTTTTTATTTTCTAAGTTTATCAGTCAATCATTTTTCTATCACATTATATCTTTTTTTATATAAATTAACTCTTTTATTAATTGAAAACAATATATTGGATGTTTGTACAAAAAATGTTTAATAGTCCCTTTTTATTTTGTTCATCACATTTTAAATAATATGTAAAAAATAGATTTTCTTTAATAAAGTTAAAATATTTTTTCTTTTAAGAATTTCTTGTATCTAAAAAATATTAACTAAAAAAACATAAAAACATTAATACATAAAAATAGAATTTCTTAAATATTTTCTTTTTCTTTTATTAAATCTCAAGTTTGTAAAACATTAACAAAAAATACAAAAAAGAACAAAATACTTGATAAATATGTTAGGTTAATATTTGCACCATTTGTAAATAATCATGTGCATCTTACATACTTTTATTTCTTTTTGATTCTTATACATTGCTATACTTTATATGGAGAATGCGATTCAATTTGGTTGTAAATATTATTTGGACACCACTATTCCGACAAGTCTCATCCCCATTTGTAAATACTTGTACCCTCATCCTCGGATACTCATTTGTAATAGTTTAGGACTTTAAATTCCCGCAATTTATCGCTTTCAAAGTATGTCATGATAGACTTAAGGTTTGTATGTAAATAAAATCAACCGCTAGGTAACCTAATACAAGACAAATGCATGACAATCAATACACCAATCACACTTGCACCCCTAGGGTAATCCCGCTTGTTGCCTTCAAAAATGGGCCATGCTTGCATGTTGAGTTTCTTTGGCAAAACAAAAACAAATCAAATGATCATAGTCCCTCGATGACGCTTTCGAAGTTGCCTAAACGAAATGATCATAGTCCCCCAAGCAAATTGCCAAAGACACTTGGCACCATTGCATTCATGGTCGATACGATGACCCGCGCCCGTCCCGTTAACATCCTAACACAAGATTGTCCACCAAATACAATGGTGGAACAATACTGTTAAAAGGGTTAAAACATGAGAAAAATCTTTGAGTAAATTTAGGGGTAGACAACTCTTAGTGACTTGATCAAACTTGCAAAATACACTTGCCTACTTTTCAAAACACACTCCACAACACAACTTTCAAAACAACTTTTAAAAACATTGAAACATCTTTTCGAAAAGACACACACCTTTGTAAAACATTCGAGTAAAGAATTGTTACAACGGTTGCCTAGACAAGGTATCTTTTTCAAAGCATTTTCAAAACCATACACACAAAGCACCATTTCAAACAATTGAAAATCAAGGCAAGTAATCTAAAACAAGTAACTAAGAGCCCATGGATAACCATGGATGAAAAGGGTGCTAATACCTTCCCTTTTCATAATCTACCCCCCGAACCCACGAAAACATCTCAAAGGTTTTTCCTGTGCTTTTTAACCTTTCCGTAGGATAAAATAAAAAGTCGGTGGAGACTCTTGCTAAACCGAACAAGTGCGAATACAAACACAAAACCTCAAGTCAGTTCTCCCACCGTATCACAGAACTGGCGACTCTGCTGGGGATAAATTTAAAAGTGGGGTTACCTTAGGGTTTTAGATCACCCTTTTGCATGATTAATTGTTTGCTTTGATTGCTTTACCTTTGTGGTTCTCTTGTTTGGGCTTGAAATCCTACACCCGGATTTGGGAAACATTCATAGATAGCAATACGTTGTGGAAACTGTGCAGGGTATACCGACACGGTTGAACCAATAGCTATATTAGTGCGACATATTTGTGAGTACCGGTAACTCTTGAGTTCAATCAAGGAGAGTACGGGGCCGCTGAGTGATGTCACTAAGCACTAATGACCTAGAACCTTACTTGACCATCTTGGCCTTTTATTAGGGGTAGTGAGATGACCAGCTTTGGTGCAGTCCGAAGTTGGTAGATACTCGATACTACACTCATTGAGGGTTGTTTTCTTGGAATATTTTGGTCGCTAGTTAAGTGGCTAAACCAAAACAATGAACATGGAAAACAATCCAATAATATTGAGCTCCTTAGAACCCGGTTACTATTTATAGGACAGGTTTTTAAGCTAACTACATTCAAGAGGGTACTTACCTATGAAACCTCATGCATGCCTGAAACTAGGATTTTTTGTGTGATTTGCTTGTACATGTGTTTGTGCATACATCATAAACATCATAAAACATCATATGCATCCACTAACCATTTCAAGGGTATGGATCTTCATCTTTGTTCTTGTTTTATAGGTCATGGAAATTCTTCGCAGGAAAACTATCCAAGTCAACCTTGTGAGAATCCCTCCTCAACTCAAGGAGCTCACATCCAGAATTCCCGAAAGCTCTCCCTTCAGTGAAAGACATGGTAGACTGCTCAGCCTAGTCAACACCAGCGTTGAAGAAGACATGATGAAAGTGTTGTTCCAGTTCTTTGACCCCCTTCACCACTGTTTCACATTCCCCGACTACCAGTTGGTGCCTACTTTGGAGGAATTTTCTCAACTCCTGAGAATCCCTATTCTTAATCAACTACCTTTCAACGGTACGGAAAAAGAACCAAAGCCTGAAGATGTTGCTCAAGCACTACACTTGCAACCATCTGACATCAAGGGGCATTGGGAAACCAGAAGTGGTGTCAAAGGCTTCTTGGCAAAATTCTTGTTTGAGAAGGCACAAGAGTGTTGGAATTCTTTGGATCTGCAAGCCTTTGAAGAGATTGTGGCACTCCTCATTTATGGGTTGGTCTTGTTCCCAAATCCTGACCAACTTATAGATGTGAATGCTGTCAAGATTTTCCTATCCAGGAATCCCATACCTACATTGCTTGGGGACATCCTCCACTCATTTTACACACGAACAATGAGGAAGAGAGGTGTTCTCATGTGTTGTACTCCTCTCCTTGCAAGGTGGTTTATTTCTCACCTTCCACAATCTGTTTTGAAGAATGAGCAAGGTTCAAGGTGGTCACAACGATTGATGACCCTCACATATTCTGATGTACATTGGTGTTCTCGGTCCAGAGAAAATGTCATCATCATTGATCGTTGTGGTGAGTTCCCTAATGTTCCATTACTTGGCATTAGAGGAGGTATTACCTACAACCCTTGTCTAGCTTTGAGATAATTTGGATATGCACGGAGGGATGGCCCTCATGACATGCTGATTCCTGACCTAGTTTTTGACTTCGACAACGATGCGCAAGGACTTCGCCAAAGATTCATCAGAGCTTGGAGGATGCCTAACAAGGTAGATAGCAAGACACTGGGACACAAGAACTCCATCCCTCTTGAGCCTTATCTCAAGTGGGTACGAACCCGCGCCCAGAGTCTTATGATGCCTTACCCTCATATTCTCCCTTTGATTAAAGAGCATGTTAAGGAAGGAGAGGTTCCCTACACCATCCTACATCCTGACATGCCAACATCATGGGAGGAAATGCAAAAGAGTTGGATCCAACTCAAAGAAGAAAGGGATACTTTTGAAGCCAGCTTCTACGCCAGTGAGAAGAAGGTTTTAGAGCTTACCCGCCGACTTCACGAGGAGGAGACCCTTAACACTTACATCGCACCAAAGAGGATGCGCAACGTCTTTTTGCCTTAAGAAGTTTTTGTAATATTTGGCCCATGGGGCATTTATGTACTGACAAAATTTCTTCTTATTAATATGACATGTGCTCTTTTTGTTTGCAACAATTTTGAATTTCTAAAATCCTTGAATGCATTGCATGAATAAACATATCATTCATCATATGCATAAGCAGGTCTCCACACCAGGTTTCCTTATCTTTCTGCTGTTTATTTCAGTAAGATGGATCTCGAACAGGCGGTCAAAGATCTGCAGTCACAAAACTCACAGTTTCAACAACTCCTAATGACCTTGGCAAAGGGTCAGGAGGATCTAAAATCATTGTTGGGGAATAAAGAGCAAGAAAATGTGAAAAAGAAGAAGAAAAGAGTCGGGGTAGCTACACTGGGAAGAAGGTTTGAGAATGAAGCTAGAAGAGTTCTCGAATTTCCCTCTGCATCTGATGAGGGAACCAGTAAGGGAAAAGGAGCTGCACTACCTTCTGAGTCCGGAGCTGAAGAGGAAGAGGTAGAGGAAGATGAAGACTACTCAGAATAGCAATACCCGCCAGCGGACGACAAATACAAAAACCTGGAAGATAGGCTAGCAGCTATGGAGCTACAAAGGGTTCCTGGGTTAGATTTTGAAGAATTGGGATTGATTGCTGGGATTGTGATTCCTCCAAAGTTCAGGGTGCCAATTTTTGCAAAATATGACGGACTGTCTTGCCCGAAGATGCACTTAAGGTCATATGTCAGAAGAATTCAACCTCATACATCCGACAAAAATCTTTGGGTACACTTCTTTCAGGACAGCTTATCCGGTACACAACTAGACTAGTTTTACCAACTTGAGAGGTCAGAAGTGCATAACTGGGAAGATTTGGCAGCTGCCTTTTACCGCCAGTATCAATACAACGCCGACTTGGCGCCAACCCGTACTCAGTTACAAAGTATGGGGATGACCTCAAATGAGGGATTCAAAGAATACGCCCAAAAATGGCACGACTTGGCCGGTAGGGTGCAACCACCTCTTTCAGATAGGGAACTAGTTGATATGTTCTTGGGGACCCTATCTGGCCCATTCTTCAACCATTTGATCGGTAGCTCTTCCGCAGGGTTTACTGAATTGATTCTGACTGGCGAACGGGTGGAAGCTGGTATTAAGAGCGGAAAGATTCAAAGGGATGCCTCTGCATCCGCAACTGTTAAGAAACCATTCCCGGCGAAGAAGGAAACGGCTGTTGTGTACTCTCAGAGAAGAGTGGGAAGAACTGAGCGTCGGCCGATTGTAGGGTCCGTGATGATCCAAAATTCATCAAATGATCAGCCTCGTACCAATCAGTCTAGACCTAACCAGCAATGGGTAGAACGGCCATAATGGCAGTTCACCCGCATCAATATGACGCCTGCACAAGTTCTTCCCCACTTGTTGAAGTTGAATCTCACCAATATTAGAGAAGCGCCGAAGATTGTGAATACCGCTTCACCACACTATCATCCCAATGCTAAATGTGCCTATCATTCTGACAGCGCCGGACATGACACCAACGATTGCTGGGCGCTTAAGAATAAAATTCAAGACTTGATAGATGCAAAAGAGGTTGAGTTCGATGCTCCAGAGAAGCCAAACGTAATATCCGCTCCAATGCCGAAGCATGGTCGCAATGTCCATGCTATTGAAGAAGATCTGTATGTTTCTGCTGTTGATGACCTGGTAACTCCACTACTAACAATCAAGTTGAATCTGTTGAAAGCTGGGATTTTCCCAGGCTGTAAAGAAGACTGCTACTGTTGTTCCTCCCTACCAATTGATTGTCCATTACTGAAGGTAGGCATCCAAGGCCTAATGGACAACCAACAAATTCTTTTCGAAAAGATTCCTGCTACTCCAACCCCTATCGAAGATGTTTCAATAATCACCATTTCCACCAATCTTTCCAAGGTCCCTAAAAAGCCTGTTAAGATTACATCCGCTACGAAGTTTGTTCCTCTGAAAATAACCATGCCTGGGCCTGTCCCCTACAAATCTAACAAATCAATACCATGGAATTATGGTAGAGAAATCTACTACCATGGTGTGAAACAAGTTGAGATAACTGAAGAGAGCTCTGACGAAGAAGATACCGACATTGGAAACATTTTCAGTACGAGCAAGATTACCCGAAGTGGGAGAATTTTTTCTCCAGAGATTGCCCCTCCAAAGGCAATCTTTGGACCCTCAGCTGCTGCCAAAGTTACTCCTGCACCGATAAGACTTTCTGCAAGAACTCCGTTGATCGAAGAAACTGTCACCCTTGTGGTTATCCCTCCTACTTCTGCTGATAAGGGGAAAGGGATCCAAGATGAGCTCGTCAGGACGAGGGCTCAGCCATTGGTCATCCCCGAAACCTCTAAGAAAGAAATGGAGGAGATTCTGAAAATAATTAAGAAGAGTGATTATGACGTGGTAGAGCAACTGGGGCAAACCCCCTCGAAGATCTCCATGTTGGCATTGCTGCTTTGTTCAGAGGCTCGTGCCAAGGCCTTGATAAGATTTTTGAAGACAGCCCATGTGCCCCAGGAAACCTCAGCCGATCAATTCCAGGATTGTGTAGTCAGCCTTACCGCAGACAACGGCCTGGGTTTCTCTGATGCTGGCCTGACTCCGAAAGGAAGAAATCACAATGACGCATTACACGTGTCAGTAGAATTCCGAGGAACTACTCTGGCCCATGTTTTGGTCGACACTGGTTCTTCTCTGAACGTGCTGCCTAAGAAAGCTCTGGATCGATTAGATTGTGAAGGCTTGGAGCTGAAACCAAGTAATATCATTGTAAGGGCCTTCGACGGGTCTAAAAGAATGGTGCACGGAGAGGTCGACATCCCCATCAAGGTAGGCACCGAAGTATTCCATTCAACTTTCTATGTGATGGACATCCGTCCGTCATACTCCTGCTTGCTAGGAAGACCATGGATACATAATGTTGGGGCAGTCACTTCCTCTCTACATCAGATGTTGAAATACCCTGTCAAAGGAAAAATCATAAGTGTACACGGTGAGGAGGAATACATGATCAGTCACCTAAACTCCTTTCGGTATGTGGAAGTGGACGGCGAATTCATTGAAACACCATTCCAGCACTTTGAGGAAGTCTCTCCCGAGGTGGCAGTAGCAAGGACGGTAGTTGAGGTACCCAAGCAGGTGGCCAGGATGGCATCTCTGAAAGACGCAAAGGCTGCAGTAAAGGAAGGAAAGATCTCTACATGGGGTCAGTTGCCTGACTTTCCCCACAAGACAGACAAGTTTGGGTTGGGATTCACCGTTGCGGGGCAAAAAGCTATGCGTTGCTCAAAAATTGAAAGGACACCCATCAAGATTTCTCCTCATGGAGTCAATGCCTTGGAAGACGAAGACGAAGAGGCCAACATTGAAGATTGGATCTTCCCAACCATCGAAGGGGGACTGCACAACTGGGAGGCGAAAGACTTCGTCCCCATTACTTTCATTAATCAGTAATTTATCTTTCGAACATTTCCTGTTGGTCTGTAATAATTACTAAAACAATTTGCACACTACTTTTTCACCTCATGCCTTGCCCGGGGCACGTAGGTCCATTTGTAAGGGTTTTGATTCTCTTCATAATCATATGTCATGTTTAATGAATCATTGGACGTCTTTCATTTATAAATTGCTGTGTTCATTTTCTTTCCTTTTGCATTTTTGTTTGTTTAAGGATGGTTATCCCTTACACACACCCACACTCACAAATGCAGGTACCCATCCACGCTGGATTCTATGGGTGACTATTCTGTTGTATCCTTCAATAACTCTGAAGATTTGGTCAATCAGGCTGAGTATGAAGATGATGAAGATTGTGAAGTACCAGGAGAGCTAGCCAGACTTCTACAACAAGAAGAGAGGGCCATCTTGCCTCACGAAGAGTTGTTGGAAACAGTCAACTTAGGAACAGAGGAAGATCGGAAGGAAGTACAAGTGGGTGCCAATTTGGAACCGAGTGTCAAAGAGTGTTTAATACAGCTGTTAAATGAATACGTGGAAATCTTCGCCTGGTCTTACAAAGACATGTCGGGTTTAGACACCGACATAGTGGTTCACCGTCTCCCTACAAGAGAGGATTGTCCACCGATCAAGCAGAAAGTCCACCAAATGAGGCCCGACATGTCTGAAAAGATTAAAGCTGAAGTAATGAAGCAATTCAACGCTGGCTTTCTGGCTGTTACATCCTATCCACAATGGGTTGCTAACATCGTGCCAGTTCCTAAAAAAGATGGCAAGGTCAGAATGTGTGTGGACTACCGGGATTTGAATAGGGCCAGCCCTAAAGATGATTTTCCGCTACCGCATATCGACATTTTGATTGACAACACAGCTCAGCACAAGGTGTTTTCCTTCATGGACGGATTCTCGGGCTACAACCAGATCAAAATGGCCCCCGAGGACATGGAGAAAACAACCTTTGTTACACAATGGGGTACTTTCTGTTACAAGGTGATGTCGTTCGGGATGAAGAACGCAGGGGCAACTTATCAGCGCGCTATGATGGCTTTGTTCCATGATATGATACATCATGAGATCGAGGTTTACGTAGACGACATGATAACTCGGTCACAAACAGAGGAGGAACACCTTGAACATCTGCAAAAGCTGTTTGCCAGGTTGAAGGAGTACAAACTCAGGTTGAATCCAAGTAAGTGCACCTTTGGAGTTAGGTCTGGTAAACTTCTAGGATTTATTGTCAGCAAAAAAGGCATTGAGGTCGATCCAGCAAAAGTAAAATCTATACAAGAGATGCCCGTCCCCCGTTCTGAAAAGGAGGTTAGAGGATTCTTGGGGCGCTTGAACTATATTGCCAGATTCATCTCTCATCTGACGTCTACCTGTGAGCCAATTTTTAAACTATTGAAGAAAGATCAGGTAGTCGAATGGAACGACGAATGCCAAGCTGCTTTTGATAAGATCAAGGAGTATTTGCTAGAACCTCCTATTCTGATGCCACCCGTCGAAGAAAGACCGTTGATCATGTATCTGACCGTGTTGGATAACTCAATGGGGTGCGTACTGGGCCAGCATGACGAGTCTAGTCGAAAAGAGCATGCCATTTATTACCTTAGCAAAAAGTTTACCGACTGTGAGACTCGCTACTCACTGCTTGAGAAAACTTGTTGCGCTTTGGTATGGGCTGCTCACCGACTAAGACAGTATATGTTGACTCATACCACTCTGTTGATTTCCAAAATGGATCTTATCAAGTATATCTTCGAGAAGCCTGCTTTATCTGGAAGAATCGCTAGATGGCAAATGATCCTGACTGAGTATGACATCCAGTATACTACCCAAAAAGCTATAAAAGGGAGTGTACTAGTTGACCATCTAGCTCATCAAGCTATCGAAGATTATCAATCCATGAGATTCGACTTCCCGGACAAGGACATCATGACTTTGAACAACATTGAAGGTAACGGACCGTATGACGGACCTGAAAATGGATCCCGATAGACCCTGTACTTTGATGGTGCTTCAAATACACTTGGAAATGGTATCGGTGTGGTACTCATTTCCCCGGAAGGTTGCCATACACCTTTCACGGCCCGACTTTGCTTCAGCTGTACCAACAACATGGCTGAATATGAGGCTTGCATCTTTGGTCTCAAGGCTGCTATAGACTTGGGGATCAAATCTTTGATCGTATTTGGGGACTCGGCCTTGGTTATCAGTCAAATCAAAGGAGAGTGGGACACCAAACATCCTAATCTTATCCCATACAAAGAACATGTCTTGACATTGTTTCCTTATTTCGAGCAAATCACCTTCGAGCATTTCCCGCGAGAAGAGAATCAGCTAGCAGATGCTCTGGCTACAATGTCTTCCATGTTTAAAATCAACTGGGATAACGAGGCTCCCCAAATCACCATCGAGCGAATGGATGAACCTGCGCATTGTCATGAGATTAATACCGAAGAAGTAGTGGAACAACCCTGGTTTCATGAAATCAAAAGGTATCTCCAGACTAGAGAATATCCCGAAGGAGCTTCCGTAAATGACAAGAAGTTCCTAAGGAAATTTGCTGCCAAGTTCTTCCTGAGCAACGGCATCCTCTATAAACGCAGCCATGATTGTGTTTTACTCTGATGTGTGGATAAATCTGAGGCAGAGTTGATCATGACTGAGATACACAGCGGTACATTTGGCACCCACTTGAGCGGACATACGATGGCTAAGAAGATTCTAAGGGCAGGCTATTACTGGTCTACCATGGAAGCTGATTGCTATTAACACTCCCGTACCTGTCATAAATGCCAAATCTACGCCGATAAGGTGCACATTCCTCCTGTTCCTCTCAACGTTCTGACGGCTCCTTGGCCATTTGCAATGTGGGGCATTGACATGATTGGAGAGATCAAACCCACGGCATCCAATGGACATCGCTTCATCCTGGTCGCCATTGACTATTTCACCAAATGGGTCGAAGCAGCTTCCTTCGCCTCTGTTACAAAGAATGTGGTTTCCCGCTTCATCAAGAAAAACCTCATATGCCGGTATGGTGTCCCCGACAGGATCATCATAGACAACGGAACCAATCTGAATAATACTATGATCACCGCCCTATGCGAACAGTTCAAGATTTATCATCACAATTCATCTCCCTATCGGCCGAAGATGAACGGTGTTGTTGAAGCTGCAAACAAAAACATCAAGAAGATCATTCAAAAAATGACAGTTACCTACAAGGACTGGCATGAGATGTTGCCGTTTGCTCTGCATGGATACCGTACCACGGCACGTACTTCAACAGGGGCAACCCTATTTTCTTTGGTATATGGCATGGAAGCTGTCCTACCCATGGAAGTTCAGATTCCTTCTTTAAGGATTATGAAGGACGCTGGTTTGAATGAAGACGGTTGGATTCAGACCCGACTTGATCAACTCAATTTGATCGACGAGAAGCGACTCGCTGCTGTTTGCCATGGTCAGGCGTACCAAAAACGGATGATCAAGGCTTTCAACAAGAAAGTCAGACGTCAAGTATATCAAGTTGGAGATCTCGTAATCAAACGGATTATTTTGCCGCAAAGTGATCTCAGGGGCAAATGGACCCCTACCTACGAAGGTCCATTTGTGATCAAGAGCATATTTTCTGGCGGTGCAATGATTCTGACCACCATGGACGGCGACGAATTGCCACACCCTGCGAACGTAGACATAGTCAAAAGATACTATGCATAAAACAACCCGACAAGTCGAAAACCCGAAAGGGCGGCTTGGGCAAAAATGGGCATCCCGGTGAACCAAAAACCCGAAAGGGCGGTTCAGGCAAAAATTAGGGATAAAACAAAAAAATCTGTACACCCGGCAAGTTGAAAACCCGAAAGGGCGGCTTGGGTAAAAAAGGGTTTCCCGGTGGATCGAAAACCCGAAAGGGCGATTCAGGCAAAAGTTAGGGAATTAAAGCGTATGACTATGTCTCGTCGGATCACTTTAAGGACAATCTCTTCATCAACCAGCTCCAAGCTTCTGGTCAATCCAGTCACCGGTAGACGAAGCATTAAATGGACAGATATTCAGAGTTGTGAAGGCTATAGCAGAATGGAATCCCATGGAGTTGTTTCACATAGCCATCTTTCTTTTGTATAAAATTTTCAATTTTTACGGCGACATCCTCTTACAAGGATGCTTGTCTCCTTTGTACAAAGATACTCATAGAAAGTTAATACAAATACTTTTCCAAATACAGAAATTTGCTTTGTCTTCCTTTTTCTCTTTTGCACTTATGTTTATTTGAGAAACGTCCAATGTTTTGTTAAGTAGGCATATGCATTTGAACATAGTTATTTTCTTACAAATCAGGAAAAGATGATTACTGATAGGTTGAAGGTACATATAGATATCTCGATGCCCTTTCAGAAGGAATCCCCAGCAGATTTAAACTCCAAATTCCTCGATAAAGTCAAAATCCAGAACTTAATTCCCCAAACAGAGTTAAACTCCAAGATCCTCAGCAGAACAGGAGCTTTCTCAAAACTGATTTCCCCAGCCGGAGAGCCTTCTAGAACTCAATTCCCCTCAGAATCCCCGGTGGAGCCTTAAAATCTAGAAATCCTATCCCCAGCGGAGCTAAAACTTCCAACTATCAATCCCCAGCGGAACCAGACTAGTAAACCCTCTCCCCATAGAGATACTTCCCACCAGACTGAAGATTCTCAGTCATACCTCTCCCGCATAAGTCTGCCAGGTTCTGAACTCCCCAGTAGAGATCATCAGAATTCTCATTCCACAAATCACCAAGGATTTTCAATCCCCAGCAGTGGTCCTAGGATCCCCAAACAACTAAAAATCTTGCTCCCCAAGCAGTCAACAGTCAACAAGGATTTCTCACCCTCAGTAACCTAAGGATTCTTCTATCCCCAGCTTCGGTTATGGGTTTATTTCCCCAACATTTGTCAAGGATTTATTCTCCAAAACAAATTACATTTCAAATTGATCGGTCGTTCAAAAGTTCCTTCATCATCTGTTGGAAGCTACAATCGTCAAAGATCAAATTCTCACAAAATTCAAGTTACGAAGCCCGGATTTGACCGGATAGTATCTTGATCCCTACAGCATATTGTGAAGCCTGGAGTACGACCGGATAACAATGCCAGACAACCACCAAGCCTGGATTGCGACCAGATAGTGATATCCCCTCAAAGCAAGCTGTGAAGCCCGGATTCGACCGGATAATAGTTTAATCCCCAACAAATTTCTACGAAGCCTGGATTACGACCAGACAGCAGTCAAGAATACTACAAAGCCTGGAGTCGACCAGATAGTGGTATATCTTCAACACGAGCCGTGAAGCCCGGATTTGACCGGATAACAGCTTAGCAAAGCTATTGTGAAGCCTGGATTACGACCAGATGACAATACAAATTTCTGCAAAGCCTGGATTACAATCAGACAGTAGTCAAGAATACTACAAAGCCTGGAGTCGACCAGATAGTGGTATATCTTCAACACGAGCCGTGAAGCCCGGATTTGACCGGATAACAGCTTAACAAAGCTATTGTGAAGCCTGGATTACAACCAGATGACAATACAAATTTCTGCGAAGCCTGGATTACGACCAGACAACAGTCAAGAATACTACAAAGTCTGGAGTCGACCAGATAGTGGTATATCTTCAACACGAGCCGTAAAGCCCGGATTTGACCGGATAACAGCTTAGCAAAGCTATTGTGAAGCCTGGATTACGACCAGATGACAATACAAATTTCTGCGAAGCCTGGATTACGACCAGACAGCAGTCAAGAATACTACAAAGCCTGGAGTCGACCAGATAGTGGTATATCTTCAACACGAGCCGTAAAGCCCGGATTGGACCGGATAACAGCTTAGCAAAGCTATTGTGAAGCCTGGATTACGACCAGATGATAATACAAATTTCTGCGAAGCCTGGATTTACGACCAGACAGCAGTCAAGAATACTACAAAGCCTGGAGTCGACCAGATAGTGGTATATCTTCAACACGAGCCGTGAAGCCCGGATTTGACCGGATAACAGCTTAGCAAAGCTATAGTGAAGCCTGGATCACGACCAAATGACAATACAAATTTCTGCGAAGCCTGGGTGTACGACCAGACAATAGTCAAGAATACTACGAATCCTGGAGTCGACCAGATAGTGGTACATCTTTAACACAAGCCGTGAAACCCAGATTTGACCGGATAGCAGCTTAGCAAGCTATTGAGAAGCCTGGATTACGACCAGATGACAATACAAGTTTATGTGAAAGCCTGGAGATCGACCAGATAACAGTTAAGCGTTATCATAATGAAGATTCTCATCCTTGAAGCCTAAGGAGATTGATATACTCCTAATTTCTGATCCTTAACAGAATGAAGACTCTCGTCCTGGAATCCCCAGTAGATTGCCATACAACCCAACCTCCTGATTCCCCAACAGCAGTCCCAGGACTTCCCATTTTCAACAAATCAAAGGATTCTCAATCCCCGGAAGCAGTCAAGGATTTACTTTCCCCCGGCAACAGTCAAAGATTTTGTTATCCAGGATTCATCTATCCTCAGCAAGACAGCTCATCAGCTTACATGCGTATTCATCACATTCATAAACATTGATATAACATACATTGCATCATGCATCATGACATTACATACAACTAACTCTTTACCTTTTCAGGAAGGATCAGTCAACAGACAAAGATCTTCATTTTCCGAGATTCTTTCTAGAAATAGTTCAGATGTGACCCAGACATGGCGACATTCTGATACTTATTCCAGATTCATCTAGATGCAGTTTTACACGGACTCATCATCAGGAAACCCTACATCGGTTCCTTCTCCACTTCAAGACTTCTGAAAACAGTTTACGGATTCTCCAAACACGGATGTTAATCTATCACTTGTTTAGACTCAACTTTTGAAAACAGTTTACGGACGCTTCCCAACAACGGATGCTGCTCTATTGCTTATTCAACTTCAAGACTTCTGAAAATAGTTTACGGGTTCTCCAGACACGGATGTTAACCTATCGCTTGTTTAGATTCTTCAAGACTTCTGAAAACAGTTTACGGATTCTCCAAACACGGATGTTAATCTATCGTTTGTTCAGATGCAACCTTTGAAAACAGTTTACGGATGCTTCTAGATACGGATGTCAATCTATTGCTTATTCAGACCCCCAGTTCAGAGACATTCCAAAACATGGATACCTTTCTGATACTCACCCACTCACCAATGACATACAGTTCAACAATCACCTTCAGATGGCATCTCCAAGCCCATCCTTCAACATACATTCCAGATGGCATCTCTAAGCCCATCCCCTGACAAGATTCTGTCACATCTCCAGATGGAATCTCTAAGCCCATCACCAAATGGCATCTTTAAGCCCATTCCCTCTACCATCACATCACCGAGTGCAAATTTTTTGGGCACTCTAGTGTCCAATCTCCTTTTACCTTCGAGACGCGAAAGGCAAACCTGCCAATCTAACTCTTCAGGTTCAAGAAGATTGAACAGGGGCAACTGTTGTACCCCAAAATTTGCCCTCTCTTTTTCACAAGAAATCACAGCTTCAGATTTTTCTTGATTTTTCAGATTGGTTTAAGAATCGGTCAAACAGACTTTTCTCATCAGTCAGACAAAATTAGGGTTTTTCATTGATTTTTAATCAGTCAAACACATTATCAGGGTCTTGGTTAATTTTTTTGAGTTTGGGCTCAGGGTTTGATCAGGAAGACGCTTCTGTGAAAATTAAATCAAGAATTAGGGTTTGTGCGCGCATTCTCAGAAAGAATTAATTCTATAGTTCTTTTCAATTTATTCTGGGATATGAGCTGAGGCATTTGAATTGAGAGCTTGCAGTGTTTGGTATAATCAGTGAAGGCAAAGGAATATGGATGTTTGTTGATTTGACTGTGCAATGCTTATGGCTAATTGAAACGCCGGGTTTATTATTGATTGATGCTAAGTGACAAGACCACAGTGTTTATTAATTATTTATTTATTCTAAGTTAGAATAGTTGGGATTTACTTCCAGTTATTTTAATTTAAGAAACTTAAATAATTAAATGGACAATGAATTGAAAAAAGAATTAACTGGCAAAGAAGGATTTTTATTCATCTTTAATTGTTTGTTACAAATTATTATTGGAACACTGTGAATTTATTTACATTTTGTTTACAATAATAATATTACAAATAATTAAAATGAAATAAAATTGTATCCTAATTATCCTAAGTCTTCATCTTCTACTGATGCTCCCCATTGCTCAATTAATTTTTATCTGCAAAAACAAAGAAAAGGAGGAAGTCAAATGCAGATGAATTTAATTAAAAAAGGCAGACAGATATTTAAAAAAACTCATCATTAAAAGTGATTGGCCGAAATCAGTTGTTCGCCCTCTCTGCAAATCACAAGAAAATTCTTGGTTCACAAAGAGGGGTAGAAAATGTTTGCAAGCAATAAAAATGTACAAGGCAGCATATTAAACAAAATGCATAGTTTCCAACCAAATTGCATTGTCAAAAGCCAAGCAAGCTGCATAGTTCAAGATGCCAAACAAACAGCATGTACAAACTACAAAGTTCAAACCAAACTAAGTCAAAATGGCCAACCAA
The DNA here is from genome assembly GCA_948472305.1 of Vicia faba. Classification (NCBI taxonomy): domain Eukaryota; kingdom Viridiplantae; phylum Streptophyta; class Magnoliopsida; order Fabales; family Fabaceae; genus Vicia; species Vicia faba. The sequence goes on along the minus strand of OX451741.1, from coordinate 881,832,871 downwards.
GTGCAGAACCGTCAAAGCTGCCTACAAGCTAGCAAAAGCAAGACAGAAAAAACAGAAAGTATGCAGAAGAAAGGTACAATGCAAGCAAACATATTCAAAAATCATCATCTACCAGCCAATCACTTTTTCAGAAAGTACAGTTTAAAGCAATAAACAAAGCTTTTTTCTGTGGAGAGAGAAAGAGAGAGAAGTAAGAAGCTTACAGTACAGCAGGCCTAAAGATAGAAATAAAGGATATCAGAACAAGAAGCAGAGGGGGGGGGGGGGCAGAATGCACACAGGAAAAGATATCACAAAAAACTGTAAACCTCAAGCCTTACAACCTGCTCAAGCATTGGTATTCAAACCAAGACTTAATTCAAAAAACTTGTTAAAAAACAAACAACCTGGCTACAAAACAAAAGGGAACGAGTTCACACAAAAAAGATATAAACTCCTGCCTTCCAATTGACAGCAACACAAGCCTAAGCAAGCAAAACTGCATTGAAATATTCAAGTCAAAACTATCTCAAACTTGTTTCAAACATAGAACATAAGCCTAAACCTTAAGCCTTTCCAACATCCTTCCTGTTCCAAAACATTCCACCACCAAACTGTAACAGCCTAACCTGCATCAACACAAGCCAACAAGCCTATAGTTTCAAGCCATCAACCTGCCTCAAAGCCAGTCAAAAACCAAGCAAACTCTCAAGCCTGTCCAAGCTTTTCAAACCAGAAGCAAACAGCAAAAACATGCCTTAAACTTATTCAAGCACGAGGCCTAAATCTCACAAATCAAAACCAAAATAGCCAAACTACCTTCAATCCAGAACTCATCCTCAAACTCAGGACAAAGCAAACGAATCCAAACTCTCAGAACTGAGTTCATCATCGAGTAAAAGGGCCACAAGTGAGACAATAAGGCAACTCAGAACAACAAGGTTCAACAATATCAACATTTCAACAACCAGTACTCAGAAGCAAGAACATCATCAAATAAGCATACAGAAGCAAGCAAAAGAGAAGACAGAAGCAAGTGAGCTAGGTTTTCAGACATTCATCATTAAATCTAAAAGCAAGATATGTGGTTACCAGAGCAAGCACATCATCCTATTTCTCCGTCCGGCCGCCTGAGGACGCCCCCCCTATCCATTTCTCCTCCTCCATTTCCAAAAGCCAACGAAGGTATAACTCTTCTGCCCTTTTCTTTCACACCTCACACAACAATAATAATAATCAAAGATTAGAAATTGTCAAAGATTAAAAAGCATGTGAAACTGGAAACCCTAAAGCGTAAGACGAATAGAAATGGGAAGTCATTACCTTACAACATCGCCTTGCTTGACCATGGAGGGAAGAGGAGAAGAAGATGGTGGCGCCTAGTGGCCATGGACGAAGAGTTCATTCAGAAAGCCTTGCTCAGAAGGGATGAAGAGGACGGAGAAGAAGATGAGCGCCGCTCTAGCCTATAACCCTTTGTTCTGAGACAATTTCTCAAACCCTAACAAACAAACTATCAAAACGCGCTGTGCCTTGCCCCACAAAAACTGCCTAAGCCCAAGTGATTCCAGGCGCACCCCCTTTTTCTTTTTCTTTGATTCTGATTATTTGTTTGGGCCCAAATTCCCCCCAAGCCCATTTGTTTGCTTTCCTTTTTTTTATTTTTTTTATTTTCTAAGTTTATCAGTCAATCATTTTTCTATCACATTATATCTTTTTTTATATAAATTAACTCTTTTATTAATTGAAAGCAATATATTGGATGTTTGTACAAAAAATGTTTAATAGTCCCTTTTTATTTTGTTCATCACATTTTAAATAATATGTAAAAAATAGATTTTCTTTAATAAAGTTAAAATATTTTTTCTTTTAAGAATTTCTTGTATCTAAAAAATATTAACTAAAATAACATAAAAACATTAATACATAAAAATAGAATTTATTAAATATTTTCTTTTTCTTTTATTAAATCTCAAGTTTGTAAAACATTAACAAAAAATACAAAAAAGAATAAAATACTTGATAAATATGTTAGGTTAATATTTGCACCATTTGTAAATAATCATGTGCATCTTACATACTTTTATTTCTTTTTTATTCTTATACATTGCTATACTTTATATGGAGAATGCAATTCGATTTGGTTGTAAATATTATTTGGACACCACTATTCCGACAAGTCTCATCCCCATTTGTAAATACTTGTACCCTCATCCCCGGATACTCATTTGTAATAGTTTAGGACTTTAAATTCCCGCAATTTATCGCTTTTAAAGTATGCCATGATAGACTTAGGGTTTGTATGTAAATAAAACCAACCGCTAGGTAACCTAATACAAGACAAATGCATGACAATCAATACACCAATCACACTTGCACCCCTAGGGTAATCTCGCTTGTTGCCTTCAAAAATGGGCCATGCTTGCATGTTGAGTTTCTTTGGCAAAACAAAAACAAATCAAATGATCATAGTCCCTCGATGACGCTTTCGAAGTTGCCTAAACAAAATGATCATAGTCCCCCAAGCAAATTGCCAAAGACACTTGGCACCATTGCATTCATGGTCCATACGATGACCCGCGCCCGTCCCGTTAACATCCTAACACAAGATTGTCCACCAAATACAATGGTGGAACAATACTGTTAAAAGGGTTAAAACATGAGAAAAATCTTTGAGTAAATTTAGGGGTAGACAACTCTTAGTTACTTGATCAAACTTGAAAAACACACTTGCCTACTTTTCAAAACACACTCCACAACACAACTTTCAAAACAACTTTCAAAAACATTGAAACATCTTTTTGAAAAGACACACACCTTGGTAAAACATTCGAGTAAAGAATTGTTACAACGGTTTCCTAGACAAGGCATCTTTTTCAAAGCATTTTCAAAACCATACACACAAAGCACCATTTCAAACAATTGAAAATCAAGGCAAGTGATCTAAAACAAGTAACTAAGAGCCCATGGATAACCATGGATGAAAAGGGTGCTAATACCTTCCCTTTTCATAATCTACCCCCCGAACCCACGAAAACATCTCAAAGGTTTTTCCTGTGCTTTTTAACCTTTCCGTAGGATAAAATAAAAAGTCGGTGGCAACTCTTGCTAAACTGAACAAGTGTGAATACAAACGCAAAACCTCAAGTTAGTTCTCGCACCGTATCACACAGTGAAAATATGCTCTAGACACGGATGACATCCTGATACTCATTCAGATTTAACCTGTTGATACAGTGCAGATACGCTTCAGACACGGATGCCATCCTAATACTCACTCAGACTTAGTCTTCAGATACAGTACAAATACGCTCCAGACACGGATGCCATTCTGATACTCATTCAGATTCAGTTTTCAGATACAGTTCAGATACGCTCCAGACAAGGATGCCATTCTGATACTCATTCAGATTCAACTCTCAGATACAGTTCGGATATGCTCCAGACACGGACGCTATTCTGATACTCATTCAGAGTCAACTTTCAGATACAGGTCAGATATGCTCCAAACACGGATGTCATTCTGATACTCATTCTTTCTACTTACAAATGACAATACCAACAATCACTTTTGAATGGTATCTTTAAGCCCATCTCCTACAGCTCCCTATCACCTATCCAAATGGCATCTTTAAGCCCATTCCCTCAACCATCACATTGCCAAGTGCAAATTTCTGGGCACTCTAGTGTCCAATCATCTTCCACCTTCGAGTCACGACTGGCAAAACATGCCAATCCAACTCTTCAGGCTTAAGAAGATTGAACAGGGGCAGCTGTTGTGACCCAAAATTTTCCCTCTCACTTATCAAGAATTTTCTCACAAGATCTCCTTTAGATCAAGATTGCATTTGGGTTGATCAGCTCAAGACACCTCCTTAAGCACTGATGATTGAAAATTAAGGTTTGGGATTGCACAAGGATTTTTGAACTTCCAATGCCCCATATGACTTTCATGGATCATTATGGACCCCCAAGATTACTCATGTCAAGTTTCAAGCCTTGGATCACACTTTTGATCAGTCAATTAAACAGTTGACCTAAAAATTAACTGTATTGGGGAAAAAGTCAACCATAGCCAATTTACAGTCAAACTTCATAATTTTTTATCCACATCAACATTTTAGACCCATATGTATCATTTGATCAAGTTTGGACCATAATTCCTCAAGAAATTTGGTCAAATCTCCAAAAAGGCAAAATGGTCAAAATTAGGGTTTTGACTGAGAAAGGGCAATTTCTGATTTTTGACCTAGAAAATGATCAATTTGTCTAAGGCATGATCTCAAGAGTCCAATTGCATCATTTTTACCTAGTGACATGATTCAAAACATTGCAAATCCATTTGATTGACAGATGAATTTTGCAATCAACTGATCAAAAGTCAACTGTATATTAAAAAGTCAAACTTTGACTTTTTGGTCAAATTCAAGTGTCAAAGGTCATAATTCATCAAAACATGTCAAAATATGAAACTTTTTCATCAAGAAATAAAGAATTCAAGATTTTATTTTGAAAAGATGAAATTTCTTAACTTAGAAATTTTTCTAAGTATAGAAAATCTTATTTTTTCACAAGTTTGAGCCAAATTTCCACCATGATGCAAGATGATTCAAGAGAAACTTCCAACATGAAAGTTGTAGATCTCCATGAAATATACAACTTTTCTTCACACAACTTCTTCCAAAAGTTCTTGGATCTCAAGTTATAATTTCAAGAACATATGGTCATGAAACTAAATACTTAGTGAAATTTTGCCCTAATTTGGCCAGGATTTTGACCTAAGTTCATGGCAATTTTTCATATAGTTCCAATGGGAATATTCAAAAGCAATTCAAAGATTATTTGTAGATCACATTGCAAGCTTCCCAAAATGTCAAAGAACTCCTTGATATCATTCTTGAGTAGGGAGAATCGAAGAGATGAAATTGGTGTTTTGTCACTTGGATTACAAGCAATTTTGTGAAGAACATTGGATCCAATCTTCAAGCATGATGTAAAAATCTCACTTTGCATGATTCTAACTTGACTTTCACTCCATAATTAAATGTTTTCACAGCTTTTGGAAGCTTTAATCCAAGAATTCAATGCATTGTACAAATTTAATTCCATTTTGGGAAGAAAGGCAACATTGCCATTTTAGAAAAGCAAGCTTTATGCAAAGTCAGCTTGCATTGAGCCTTGAATTTATTCTTTCTACACAAACACACTCTACACAATCAGAACAAGTGTGTTTAAAGGTCTTAGCTCTCCTATAAGCTTTGTACTTCACATTGAAACCATGCTTGCTAGCTTTGCTTCAAAAACAAGTAACCAAGCAAAACATGTGAGTTTTAGAATTATGAGTTGTGACAAGCCTCAAAACCTCTTGCTTATAAGTATACACACTATTTGCAATTTGAGACACGAAGGCTAAGACCCGAAAAAACTCTCAAGCACTCTGCAAATCAGAATCTGCCATAACTTGACAGTTTTGAACCTCACATAGCCATCTCCAAATCCACTCGTGCGTATTAAGTTTTAACCACCCAAACACTTTCTATACATCATACCAAAGCAATCCATACCCTTGTTTCCTCACTGTAACTCCTCCATCACTATCCACCATTTTCAAATATTAAGCTTGCAGGTTGACTTGAGTAGAGATATTCAGGGACTTTCAAGGCAAATTAAGAGTTGGAATACACTCAAGGAGGTCTAGGCAAGCTAAACAGATCCTCATGCCTTCTCAAAAGTTGCTCAAACTCCATTCACAACTCCAGTTGCAAGAGGTAAAAACTCAAACTTCTATCTCTTCTTACAAGCATCATTTGATCCTGATTTGTGAAAACAAAATATAGATATCCTTGCTCTAAAGCTAACCATGTTCATAGTTTCCATTTATATTAATTGTGTATAGAGAATTTTGGGTTTGAAATTTCTGAGAAAATTAGGTATCAATTTAGGGACAGCAAAATTATTTTTTATCTTTGACATTTAGCTTACATAAGTTATATGGTTGAATTCGTGGGAAGAAACACCACAACTTTCATGTTTAAACTTTCCATTTTTATGGAGAAATGAGGAAGATACAGGTGGTCCGGCTATTTCTCAAGGTTGAAGATGAAGTTGCCTTCAGAAAGCAGTTTCTAATATATATTTATGTTTTGATTATATGACCGGATGAAACAGCCACCCCAGTGGCAAACGCGCGCGTACTAAGGCATATGTTACCTAAAGGGTGAGGGTTCAAACCAACGTGAACCCCCCTTTTGCATTTTTCCTTTTTTTATATTTTTTCTAACATCTTTTTTGCAGGCGCTGGGCCCTTTGGGCCTGGCATTTTTTTGTTTTTGCTAGCATACTTCCCTATTTACTTATAACACCCCTTGGCCCATTTTTTATTTATTTTAAATATGTTTTTCTAAAATACCAAAAAAATCATAAAAAGTATAAAAATAATAAATTTATATTTTAACATAATTTAAATATTTTTTCACATAAAAAATTATTTTTATTCATCATACTTTATTTACTTTTATTAATTTCCTTGTAAATATTAAAATAAAACTAGGTTATTATTTATTTAAATACACTTATTTTAATATAAAAAAGACCAAAAATATTCCATAATACCACATATTATTTTCAATACAAATACATAAAAAAATACTTTTTTTTCTTTTAACTTATTTTCCTTTAATCAACTAAAATAGATTTAGGGTTTTTATTCAAAATTCTTTTCTTAATTAAAATATTTTCTTAATTTATTTATTTTATTAATTAATTTAAGTTAATTTAATTTAATTACTTTTTCTCTAATTAGGTTTAGGTTAAAACCTCTTTCATACAAAAAATCCAAACACAAAAATCATTTCTTTCAATTTGCATTTGTACTTTATAAATTTCTTCAATTATTTGTACAATATTCAATTTGGTTGTAATAGATTAATTAGGTTTATATTATTGCAATCCCCATTCATAAATTGTATACCCCACTCCCACAAATGTTGTAATAGCGTAGTAACTTTAAATTTCGCAATTTATCGCTTTTACATAACATGCTAGTAATTAGGGTTTGTATGGGAACATAAAAGCAATCAAATAGAAAACCCTAATCCAAGACAAAAACAAGCATGAAAATGACACACTTGCACAAGCAACCCTAGGGTTATCCCACTTGGTTGCCTTACAAAAATGGCCATATTACGTATGTAAGGTATCTTAGCAAAAACAAGCAAATATAAGATCATAGTCCCTCGATGACGCTATCCTAAGTTGCCTTACAAATGATCTTAGTCCCTCAAAAAGAATGCTAAGATACCTTGCAACATTGCTAATCATGGCTATACGATGACCCACGCCCGTCCCGTTTACATCCAAAGATAGGGTTGCTTACCAAATCAATGGTAAGACAACAATGTCAAAGGAAAAGAAAGTGAAAAAGAAAGACATTTGGGTAGGTAGATTGCTCCTAATTACTTGCTCCATTTCAAAACAAACATCCTTGCTATTTTCAAAACAAACACACACATTTTCAAACATCTTACAAACATTGAAAACATTTTCAAAAGATTAAACATCTTTGTATACATTCTTACGAACGAGAATCATTACAAAGATTTCCTAAACAATGGCCTATTTTATAAAATACTTTCAAAAACCACACAAAGCACAAATTTCAAACAAAAGCAAGTGATCTAGCAAGTAACTAAGAGCCCATGGAAAACCATGTATGAAAAGGTCTTTCCTGTGCTTTTTCACCTTTCCTTTTTGAATAAAAGAAAAGTCGGTGGCGACTTTTTCTAACCACAAAATTTGTGATCAAACGCAAAACCCTCGAGTCAGTTCTCCCACCGCATCACACCTACTATCCAGGCTTTCATTTCAAAGTAACCCTACGACCCAGGTTCCTTCTCATAGCCCTACTACCCAGGCTTTCATATCAAAGTAACCCTACTATTCAGGTTCCTTCTCACAGCCCTACTATCCAGGCTTTCATTTTGAAGTAACCCTACGACCCAGGTTCCTTCTCACAGCCCTATTATCCAGGATTTCATATCGAAGTAACCCTACTATCCAGGTTCCTTCTCATAGCCCTACTATCCAGGCTTTTATTTCGAAGTAACCCTACAATCCAGCTTCCTTCTCATAACCCTACTATCCAGGCTTTCATTTCTAAATAACCCTACTATCCAGGTTCCTTCTCATAGCCCTACTATACAGGATTTCATTTTGAAGTAACCCTACTATCCAGGTTCCTTCTCACATCCCTACTATCCAGGCTTTCATATTGAAGCAACCCCATTATCCAGGTTCCTTCTCATAACCTTACTATCCAGGTTCCTTCTCTCTTATCTCCAGACAGCAGTCCACAACACTGTAGGACTTGGACCGGATCAAACACGATTGGTTTCGCATTTCCCCAGTAGAGTAACGGACAACTGAAGCTCCTAAAATTCTATTTCTCCCAAGACAGATACCAAGGTTCCTCAGCAGATTCCTCATCAACAACAGCAACAGGGACTCTCGTCAAAGGAATATCTCAAGAAATTAACATCATCTAGATGGCATCTTCAAGCCTATCTCCGACGATTCTCTGTCACACCCAGGATGGCATCTTTAAGCCCATCGCCGACAATCTTCTATCATCAACTTCCTAATGGCATCTGTAAGCCCATTCTCGATATCACAAATCAAGTGCCACTTCATGCGAGTGCAAATTTCTGGGCACTCTAGTGTTCAATCATCTTCCACCTTCAGATCACGAAAGACAGGCTAGCCAATCTACATCCTCAGGTTTAAGAAGATTGAACAGGGGAAGCTGTTGCACCCCAAAATTTGCCCTCTCATTTTACTCAATACATACTCATAGAGATCCTCAATTTGCTCAAGGTTGCCCAAGAGTGGACCAGATAAACTCTCTCCTAAGGCAGTATAACTCAAATTAGGGTTTCCATTTTCATCAAGATGGTGAACCAAAAAGGCCTCATATACTCTCCATGGTCTTAATATGTTCCCAAGACCCTACATGTCAAGTTTCATGCCTTGCACAAGAAGTTTGCTCAGTCAACTGCTAAGATGCTTGAGAATCGACTATATTAGGTCAAAAGTCAAATGTGGCCCACATACAATCAAACTTTAAGATTTTTGGCCAACATTAACATTTTGAAGTGACTTTCATAATTTTATCAAGGGTTGATCATGATTCCCCAAGGAATGCTCCAAATTCATCAAAACCCAAAAGTTGCTAAATTAGGGTTTCTTAGGAAAAGTCAACCAAACTTTGACCAAGCATAACTTCTTCATAATTTAACAGAAATTTTCCATCCAAGGCTCATTTTGAAGAGGATGTAATTCCCTACAATTCATATTCATCCCATAAGTTCAAAATATGCACTCATAAAAAGATATGAATTTCTACATTATGGGTCCTTTTGAAAAGTCAACAAAAACACCTTTAGGGTCAAAGCTTCTTACATGAACATGGAAGACTCAATTGATATGAGACTAAAAGGGTTGCTTAGGGGACATCCTAAGCTTTCTAAAAAGTCCAAGAACACCTCTTTAGGGTTAAAATTGGAGGAGATATGCCTTGTCAAAGTTGACCTTTTTTGTAAAATTGTCAAAAGTTAAATATGCTCAAAAATGCATTTTTTGCTAAATAGGCCTAACTTTTTATGCTTGCACCTCACTTATAATGTGGTCCACAACTCAAATATTCACCCACACATTATTTGCTTCATTTTTCAATTTATTTTGATTTTTTATTAATTAAAAATTGAATTAAATCAAATAATTGATGAATAATAGCAAATATATGATTTGATTTGGTTTTTGAACAGGTTGGCAATCAAAATATGCTGAATTATCAAGGCCAAAACGAATCAAGCATAATTGGTACAAGAAAGGGATGATTTGGATCAAAATAGCAAGTTTATATGTAGCATGAAAGTCAAATTAAATATCTCATAATTGCAAAGATTCAATCCAAGTTTGTAACCCTAATGCATTCCTAGATATATATTGGACAAGAACAAAGCATGGCATAAGGGTTAGCAATCGTGAAAGAGGCAGAGCAAATTCAAAAAATTCAAAGAAAAGTGTGAATCGGTTTTCACTCCACAGGACATCTCAAGTCATCCTAGCACCACCAATCAATTGTTGGACGTTTCAGGAAGCCATCCCAATCGTTTGCAAGGTCTGGATCCTCAAGAAACGCAAGTTGTAACTCACACGGTTTGCAATTTTTTCAAAATCGATTATCATAATTCCTGCATCATTAGCACGTTTAATTGATATATTTGTAATCTTTGACATGTTTGCAAGCTAACTGCATGATTCAATTGAATTTTTAACGCCTGTATGTGCCTTTTCCATCGTTAGGGTTTGCATGTGCAGTTTAGGGGTTTATTCTACAGGTTAAATTGGGCAAAAAGAAGGGTATCATGATATTCACAAGATCAAAACGAGTTGATTTATATGGTTAGATTTCATTTATCTTGCGTGTTGTGGATTCTTGAGTTTTACAGGTTTGTAGCTACAGACCTTTGTCCGTAGGTAAAGGTCTAAACACCTAAGGCGACAGAGAAAGGTAGAAGAAGGTTAAGTGTCAGCCAACCATTCGCCCATTCAAACCAACGCGGGGTTTTTTTCTCCCACTAACCACTTTGTTTCATATATTATATTGTGTTTTCATTATAATAACAACTGAACACGATAGCCTAGTGGTTGGGCGTGTTGGTGGTGAGTATGAGGACCTGGGTTCGATCTCAGGTCCCAACAATTTTCTTTGTTCTATTTTTCCTTTACAAATCAGGTACTTCATTCTCTCAAGCGTCCACCATGTGCTAGTAATATCCAACCAGTGGATCTAGGATCAATCAGATCCAACGCTCCAGCAGTGAGGGACTATGATACGCCCTCGGGTCAACGCTACAAGGAATCTAATGCTGACCAGGCTTGAAGTGTTTTGGGCCTGAAGAATTCAGATTGGCACCCCCCCCCCCCCTTTGCTAGCATACAGGCTCAGTTTGCATTTTCTTTCTATTTCTTTTTTTAATTTCTTTAATTAATTTCCTTTATTTGTTTTAATTAATTAACACAAAAATCATTTTTCTTTTTTAATCAAAAAAATCACAACAAACTACAAAAATCTTTTTTTTTAATGAAAATATTTTATTTCTTAATTAATTTAGTTTAATTGACTTAGGGCAATTTAATCTCTTTTTATAATTAAAAATAATTAGACTTAGGATTTGAATTGTATATAATTTAATTAATTTTCTTTAAAAATACACCAAAATCATTTTTTTTCATTAAAATATTTATTTTAATTAATTAGATTAATTAGGTTAAATTAAATACTTTTTCATAATTAAAAAGAAATTAGAAATTAGGGTCTTATTTAATTTGCAATTTCATTGTTTTCTCCAATAAAAAATATACAAAAATCTTTTTTCTTTCAATTAGGGTTTAGGTTATTTTTCAACATCCCTCGTATTTAATTTTCCGCGCATTTAATTATTTCTTTTCCATTATTTTTGTAACTGCCAAGGGTTTGTAATAGTTAAACTAGGGTTTTATTTACTGCTTTAATCCCTAATTCTTTGGTTATGTAAATTAATCCCCATCCCCCGAAGCCTTGTAATAGTTAGGTTTATTTTCTCGCACCTTTAAATTCCTGCAAATATTTAACTGTCTAGATGTATGCTAATAGGATTGTATGGCAAGAATATCTGGAAATTAAAATGGTAGATCACCTAATGTGCAAAGATTAAATAACTGAAACAATTTATATGCACATATTCACTCCTAGGGTTTACCTCACTTCGGTTTCCTTCAGTAAACAATCATTAAGCATAGAAGATTTTAGTGGTTGCCCTCCAGTCTAAAAAGATCAAATTGTCCCATTCGAATGTTGCCTCGGTAATGTTGCCTCAGAAATGTTGCCTCGGAAATGTTGCCTCGGAAATGTTGCCTCAGAAAGATCTTAAGACTCTAGGGTTACTACTAAAGTTTTCTAACTGTTGCTTTGGTGACTATACTTGTCCCTTTCGAATGTCCCTTACAACTCCAATGACGGTGTTACCTACTCCTTAATAGTAGGATAGCGCTGTCAAAAGGAAACGAGAACGAACAATCTTTTTTGAGTAGTAGATTAGTTCCTAGGTACTTGCTCAAACAAACAAAAATTTTTTCACACAAATACCTTTCAAAACAAATTTTTAAAACAAACTTCGTCACATCCTTGAGGACTGATACAAGGGTTATCACGAAGTAAAACATTTTCAAGATAAACACACACAAGCAATTTGAAAAATGAGAAAGTACCTAAGAGCCCATGGAAAACCATGGATAGAAAGGGTGCTAACACCTTCCCTTTCTATAATCTACCCCCCCCCCCCCCCCCCCCCCGTACTCAGAATATGTCGAAAAAAGTTTTTTTCTATTCTTTTTCCTTTTCCATGATTAGATGAAATAAAAGTCGGTGGCGACTCTTGCTTACCGCGACATTTTGCAAACAAAAAACGCAAAACACAAACCAGTAAAAACAGTCGGTTCTGCCACTGTATCACAGGTAGTATACTGGATGTCATATTATGTCAGGATCATTTTCATATGACACTCTTTTAGTGGGGAATGGTAATTGGAAGTAGGTGTGTACACTTAAGGAAGTATTGAGAGGGTTTGAAGTCGTGTCGAGTCTCGGTGTTAAATTTCATAAAAGTAGGCTCATCGGTATTAACTTGAGTCTACATTTTCTTCTGGTTGCGACTAATTTTCTCTCTTGAAGTTAGAAGACAATTCCTTTTCTTTTCTTAAAATCCTAATTGGATCTAATCCAAGAAGGGTTTCCTTGTGGAATTCGTTGATTTCGAAGATTAAAGATCGTCTTGTCGTTTGGAAAGGAAAGTTCCTCGGTTTAGGTGAAAGAATCGCTTGGATTATACCGGTTTTCTCCAGCCTATCTATTTTCCAACTTTCCTTCTTTAAAGCTCTAGTGAAGATTTACAAAGAAATTGAGAAGATAAAAAACAAATTTCTTTGGGGAGGTACATCCGATAAAAGGAAGATCCACTGGATTCAGTGGGAGTTTCTTTGTTTACCTTTTGAGAAAGGTGGGTTAGGTTTCAAGAGCATCAAAGAATTCAATTAGGATTTACTATTTATATGGAATTGGAAGATTCTGTTGCGGGCTAATTCTCTTTGGTCGGATATTTTGATGGCTAGATACAGGAACTTGAAGCATCAGATTCTGACTGATTCTAGTTTAATCACGAGTAAGCCAAAATCTACTTGGTGGACAGCTATTTTGTCCTTGGAATCGAAATTTACTGTTCTTGTGTTATCCCAGAATTGCATTTTTTGTTTGGGCAGCAGAACAAATATCCCATTTTGGAGTGCTCTTTGGAACAATGAAGGTCGCTTGATGGTGGATTTTCCTGAATTATACAAGAGGAGTTCTTTGAAGGATGCATGTGTGGATTGTATGGGGAGCTGGTCTGTAAACGGTTGAGAGTGAAGCAATTTTGGTGTTCTTGATGATTCCAACTCAGCAGTATAGTCCAACCTTCAAGAGTTGCAGTCTCGTCTTGCTGCAGTTTGTTCGGACAGAAACTTAGTTGACGTAGTAGCTTGGAAACTGGATTTGGTTTACATTCAACTAAAAGTGGTTATGTAATGTTGTCCAGTTTTCTCAATATTCCAGATATAGAGGAAGGTACGCTCTCGGTTTTAGATTCTATTTGGAAATCTCATGTTCCTTTTAGGATTAAAGCCTTCGGGTGCAGATGTTTGTTGAATAAATTTTCGTTTAGGGATCTTTTGTATCGTAGGGGCATTATTTTATCTTTAATGAGCTTCTTTGTGTATTTTGTTCTGACTGATTAAACTAGAATCAGTCAAAATCTGAGCTTCTTTGAAACTATAAACCATATTTTCCTGGAATGTTCTTTTTCTAAGTTGATATGGAAAGATATTTTCATTTGGTTTGGTTTTTGTTCAGAGCTTGGAAGGAATATTTGGAATTGTTTACGCTTTTGACTATATGAATGTAGGAAGAAATGAGTGAAGAAAGACAAAGATAGTTCTATTTGGTTGACGGTGTCGTGGGATATCTGATTTTACAGAATGAGGTTATCTTTAACGGTGCTAGTGCTCGTGTAACTGATTTAAGCTGAAATATCAAATTAAAGGTTTGGAAATGGTCTTGTATCGATAATATTTCTACTATCAATTATAACTTTTACGAATTCTACAAAGATTTTTTGTACTATTTAGATTAATTTTCAATTACTTGAAAATCTTTTATTTTCCAAATTATACTCGCGGTTTTTTATAAATGGGTTAAAGTATTCCTAATACTCTCTTCTATAAATCCTTATAAAAATATTAAAGAAAGAAAAACAAATAAAAAAAATACAATTATTTAGTATCATTTTCATAAATAATGACATTTTAAAATTTTTAATATAAAAAAAGACCGTTGGATTCAAAATCCCATTTTGAAAAACACTGCAGCATTATTGACGTCAAAATCCCCAATTTCACACTCCCGTCTCTTCTGATTCCACCTTCGTTAACCCTAAGTGCTCGTCAACCTCAGAACTTCAACAGCGGCTCTGTCGTTGCCCTCACTCCGTTAGAAGGTACGATACCATTATTGCATCTCGCTATGATTCTTCGGTAATTCATTATGTAGATTCTATAGTTGATGAATTACAATGAAATTATAGAATAATTCAACTTCTAAGAAATTCTCCCCAAATATAAATCTATACGCTTAATTTTGATTTTTGAATAAATAAGCTTAAAGAATTTTACAGATGGCTCCTCGGAATCAGAACAAGCCTCCGCGGAATCACCCGGATGTAAGCCTTTTCTCGAGTTTTTATTTTCGATTCAAATGCTGAATCAATCAGTCCACGGATTGAAGAGTGTCTTTAACTGTTTCTGGTTTCAGAAAACGGGTAGTGCTGAAGAAATTGAAGCTGAAAAGATGGGGAGAGCCAGGGCACCGTTAACTGCAGTGGTGAACAATGCCAGTACCAGCAACACAGAGGGAACGGAATCTAACACGATTGAGTTCACTAAAGAGGATATAGAGGCATTGCTTAATGAAAAGATGAAAAAGGGGATGAGTGCTCTTGATTACAAGGTTTTGCTGATTTTTGTTAATTTTTCTAATCCACTTTTTAATTTAAGAAAATTGTTTTTGTTTATGGAGCTTATTTGGGTTTTGAATGGTTTTATATTTTTTTGCTGTGCAGAAAAAAATGGACCAGATGGTGGATCTTATTAAGCGGCTTAAGATTTGTGTTCGATGGTGCTTCAATGAAAATGAAAAACTGCATTCTGAAGTAGAGTCTGCTGTTAAAAAGTGTTGTGATACCGGTATTTCCTTGCTTCTGTCTTTTGCGGTTGATGAAACTGTGTTGAGATGTTTTCTTTCAAAATACCAAAATTATGATTGACTAGGTTGCTGCATTTTCCATTTCTCGCTTCTTATGTGGGTTAGGAAAAAAAAGGCTGATATCCATTATTGTATGATGTGCTACTAGCAATTGTGAATGAATTAATTAAGAATGTGAATAGATTAAGAGGAAGAAATTTACTTATAAAACAGTGAAATATATAATGTAGTTCTGTAGGGATTGTGTAAATATTTGTTTGTTTATCACCCCAAAAAGTATTTATTATCTTTGGATTCAAACAAAAGAATCGAAGACAAGATAATAATTATTTAATCATCACACATTGCTATATTCTCAGAGATTGAGATGGAGAACAAAAATGTGGAGCTGAGCGATACTATATCCAATATGAGAAACACAATTTCTTCCTTAGAAGAGATAAATGCAAAGGAAAAGTCAGAAAAGTTGGTAAGTTTCTATGCTAGCATAGTGATTGAAAATATCTCTCAAGTGATGTTTATGTGTTTCCTGATGGTGTGATTTTTGGTGGGTTGACAAGTAGGTAGCAATTGATGATAATATGAAACTACAGCAGTGCAATAGTAGTCTTCAATCAGATTTGAAATCAGCTAATGAGGCTTATAGACGACTTGACATGGAGAAAACAATCATTGTTGAGAGCCTTAATGCTACAAAAGATCTTAATAAGGAATTGCAGGATCGATTGAAATCTCTTAAAGTAAGTTGTTTCGATATGATATTTCTTGGTTGATTGTGTTGATTGTGTTCTATGACATCAACATTTTAAAACCCTCCAAATCAAGAAAACGTAGATGGTACCTTATGAAAATTTTTGCTGCTTTGTTAAAGAATCAATAAACGGGAATAGCTGGAAAATACTAGGCATTGCTCGTTCGTATATTCATTGCTAGTTCTCCTTTTCAAGACTTGAATTCGACTTGTTTAATAATTCGCATAAGTAATATTGTTACGGAGAGAAAATAACCAATATTGCTATCATTCTGTATTCAATCCCCTTTCCCCATTTTCGTTGTAAGCCTCTTATGTTTTTTGTGTTGCATTGCTCCCTTTTTTCTCTTTCAGGATTCACATAGTGAAGCTATAAAGCATAAAGAAATGTTAGCAAACGAAGTTATATGTCTCCGTGAAGAACTAAAAAAAATAATGGATGATCGTGATCGCCTACAAGGACAACTAAATGCTGTAATGTTAGAACGGGAAAAATACATAAAATTTAAGTATGAAACATTTTCAAAATTGGATAAATTGGCAAGTAAAACAGAGGCACTAGAGGTTGGTTGTTTTATTTTGTCGTCGTACTTGATAATATCATTTTTTATTATTTGTGCACTGTGTTCATTAGATTTATACAATATTGTGTTTCCTTTACAGAATACTTGTTCCTCTCAAAAGGAGAAAATTACTTTACTGGAGAAAAAGTTATGCGATGAAAGGGAGAAGTTAGAGGTAATCCAATTGTGTTTTATTTTTAATATGGAGTAGTTATTACCATTATTAAGAATTTCTTGAAAATAAATGGATAAATGGTTTATGATTATTTTTGCTTTTAAAGATTATCTTCAAAACTGACACTAACTTATATTTTCTTTCTGGCCAGATGGCTGATTTATCTGCTTTGAAAGCAAGAGAAATGTTTGAAGAGAAACAAAGTATCATTCGTGAACTACAAGATCAGTTGGCAGATAAAGAATTTCAAGTAGTTGAAGGGGAAAAGTTAAGAAAAAAACTGCACAACACTATATTGGTAATGTTTTTTTTTTATTGTTTTTTTTTTAATTTTTACTTTTTAAATTATCTAAATCTTCTTTTTAACGGTAAGACATTATTGAGCTAAGACATCCAATTATTTCTATTTCTAGGAGCTGAAAGGAAATATTCGTGTGTTTTGTCGTGTGCGACCTTTACTACGAGAGGATCGTTCTGAAATGAATATGGTTGTTTCTTATCCAACGTCAATAGAAATGCTTGGCCGTGGCATTGAGTTAGGTCAAAATGGTACAACACATATTTCTTTACCCCTACTCCAGTCTATTGATTCCAACATGTTTAATGCAATTTTATGCCTTGTCAAGTATCACAAATTTGTCCTTCAACGATTAACAGGACAGAAACAACTTTTTACATTTGACAAGGTGTTTAATCATGATGCCTCTCAGCATGATGTTTTCACTGAAATATCACAACTGGTCCAAAGTGCGCTCGATGGCTACAAGGTATTTCTTCATTGCCTCATTTTGATTCATAATGTCACGCATATTCTTGTATGATCCTACAAAATAATTTGAGTGCTCTTGTAATTATCACTTGTAGTTGTAGCACAACTAAATTATATGATTACTGAATATGTAGTAGTAATTTATCGATTTAATGTATAACGTTGATGATCGTTGGTTATGCACTTCATTATGGGATACGATCATCAATTACTTTAGTTTTATTATGTTGAGGTCTGCATTTCGACCTTTAAAAGCCTTACATTTATAAAAAGCTCCACCATCAACACTTAAAGTACATATTCTTTAGATTTGTTTATATTTCCTATTTCCTATGAACCTTGGCATGATATTTTGTTTAAATAGGAGACTTTATTTGAATACCTCGAACTTTCTTGTGTTTGATATCTTAGATGTGCCTTTGGACAACAAAGAATTCAGTTTATTTCTTGAAAAAACATTTATATGTCATGAGGTGCCATATGGGAGTGGAGTGGATTGTTCCTTGTAGGCATGGCTTACTAGATGCTTACGTTTTCCTTCACGTATTGTTTGGCTTCTTTTTGTTGTTTTGTGCTAGATATAAATTATGATCTAAGAGAGACCACTGTTATTCTAGGTATGCATTTTTGCTTATGGACAGACGGGTTCAGGAAAAACCTACACAATGGTGGGTAGACCGGATGCTCCAGAACTGAAAGGGATGATACCACTTTCCTTAGAACAGATATTTCAGACAAGTCAGTCTGTTAAAGACCAGGGCTGGAATTATAAAATGCAGGTTGGTATAATAATACAATTCTGATTTTCTTCATGTTGTCACATAAATGGAAGCTGAACCCGGTTTTCATATTCATATTCCTAGGTATCAGTATTGGAAATATATAACGAGACCATCAAAGATTTGTTATCAAATCGGTCAAGTGGGTTTGACCAAACACGAGCAGAAAATAGTGTTCACGGAAAACAATATTCTATTAGACATGACAAAAATGGAAACACACATGTTTTGGACCTCACCATTGTCGATGTTTGTAGTGCTGCTGAAATTTCCTCCCTCTTGCAAAAGGCTGCCCAAATCAGGTATTGTTGTGTTTGGTCTATATTAGGACCCTGCAACATTTTGGATGAATGAATGCATGTTTTCATCCCTAAGGAATCAACATTTTCATGAATATTATTTCCTTTCAAACTATCACTTTTTGAACTTATTGAGTTTATTTTTCATATAAAATACAATATGCTCTTGTACTTACTTGGTCACTACTAGAATCTAAATATAGCTTGTTTTTATTTATGAAATATGAAAAGACGAAATTGTTATCCTCTTTGGTCATTAGGTCAATGGGAAGAACACAAATGAATGAACAGTCATCAAGAAGCCACTTTGTGGTTACTCTGCGCATATGTGGTATAAACGAGGTACCTGCATACTTTCACAATTTTTTTGTGGCAACTTAATCTAATTCTTTATTTCATAATCCATTTTTTTCTATTTTGAAGAACACTGAACAACAAGTACAAGGTGTCTTGAACCTCATCGATTTGGCTGGAAGTGAAAGACTTTCAAGAAGTGGGGCCACCGGAGACCGATTAAAGGAAGCTCAGGTGTCTATTTGACTTGCATCAATTATGATCTTTGAGCTCTTGGGGAATGATTCCAGCTTCTTTAATAAACTAGTTAATTTCATTGTTGTCATATTCAGGCTATCAACCAAAGTCTCTCCTGTTTGAGCAATGTCATATTTGCTTTGGCAAAGAAAGAAGATCATGTACCCTTTAGGGATTCAAAACTCACACATCTACTCCAGGTATATCAAAACTCATAATTTTGAATTATTGATGAATTGATTTGTCTGCTCTTATCAATTTTATCACTTTTCAATATGGTTTTACTTGTTATTTAATGCTCCCATAATCAGTATATTTTATGGATGACAGCCATCTCTTGAAGGGGATTCCAAAACTTTGATGTTTGTCAACATCTCACCGGATCAATCATCAATTGACGAGTCACTTTGCTCTCTTCGGTTTGCGGCTAGAGTGAATGCTGTGAAATTGGGGTCTCAAAGCGTAAGACCTAAACATACTCATGGTGTTTAGAATCTTGGTTGAGTTTTAGAATACTTATTGTGTAATAATAACAAAACTTGGGATGATAATGCTAGCAATATTGGTTAAAATCTTTTAAACAATGCTAACAATACAATTTTTTTTAACATGGTTATAGATTTGTTTATACCATACATAAAGAGTTTTGTATGGTGTGGAGGTATCAAACCTCTTTCTATATTGAAAGAGAAAATTTTGTAATTTGTAATTTGTAATTTTCTTTTACTTTCATTTATAATTGTAATTCAATTAAGATATATTAAAGGTGTGAAAAAAATGCCGTGTCATACAAATGATAAAGAAATTACTGCAAAGTTATTTGGATTTAGCATGCACCCACAATTCTCCAGTTTTCAAAGTTTAGTGTATGAGTTTTGCAGCCAAACCATTTTTATATAAAAAAAAGTGAAAATAGTCATTGAAGTTCTTATAATATGACCCAATTCAATTTTACACAAAGTTGTTTGTCAAGGTCAATGAAATTTATTTATAAAAATGCAATATTACTAGTATTTTACATTTGAGCTGGCATTATTTAAACTAGTTAATTGGTTAATGAAATTAATTATGACAATAACCACTAAAAATGATTGAAGAATATTTTTCATTTTTTTTTCTACAACTAATTAATATTTGAGTTTTTATCAACATTATGAATAAAATATATTTACGGAAAGAAAAGCTAAATAACTATTTGTATACCTATTTTCATATTCATGCTCTAAAATTGAGAAATAGTGTACATCTTCTAATCATAAATATATTCTCTCCCACGTACAAAACTTTGAGAGTTCAATAAAATATGTTCTCTTCCTTCTCATTGCACCTTTAGACTTTCTCACAGATTTTTGATGAAATTTCAAAAATATTTTCAATAAAATATGTTCTCTTCCTTCTCATTGCACCTTTAGACTTTCTCACAGATTTTTGATGAAATTTCAAAAATATTTTATATTTTTGGAGATACATGATCGATCGTATTTTTTTTCTACAAAATATTTAATTTTGAAGATGCATATCTGAGTAAATATTATTTTTTTAACGAAAAAGTGTATGTTTGAATATGTATCTCCGAATAAACTTTATCTTTTTTACAAAAAATAGTCTATTCGGATATGCATATTCAAAAAATTTTATGTTGTGTTTTTTTAACTTAGTATTTGATGTATCCCAGGCACAACTAGTAGCCATGCATCAACAATGCAACAAATATGTAAATATCAACTATTTCCTATTGAGGAAAACAATTAAAAAATAGAAAAACGATTAAAATAGAATTATAAAAAAATTTAAAAATACAGTTAAAAATCAAATAAAATTAAATTAAGTGTCTCCAAATATTTTTGAATTTTTTCGAAAATATGAAAACGGGAAATAAAAATCAAATAAAATAGAAAAACAAAGAATTTAGGATTTTGAGGGTGGTGTCTCGCATTTTCTCAAAATACGAGACTTTGATCCCTGATTTTTTCTGATGAATTGGCAGGATAAAATTTTGATTCATAGTCGATTTTTCAGAAAATCAAATTGTTTACGTTAGGTCACGTAAAGAGCAGAAACACATGAATGCAAGATGTAGAACGCGATGATACAATTCATATGACTCTAATATTGATTAAAATCGATTGAGAGTCTCCATCAATTACGTCAATTTCAATGAAAATATATAATAAATAGGTTCAGGAGTATTTTCGAATATGCATCTCCGAATTCATCCTCGAAGATACATATCTGAACTAATTTACTGCTTATTTTATGAAAAATATGTATTGAGATATACCTCCAAACAAAATTCAAAAGCATTTTCAGATTTTAAAAGATGTAGATGGAATGAAAAATTGTCTATTATAAACTGACAGTTCAGGAAATATCTTTCAATAAATATACCTATTCCTCTCAAAGACCACATAAAAAGTTTGAGAGACTTCGACATTTGGTAAGTTTGGGATTTTGTCTCGGTCTCTTTCTAAACCAAACCTCATCTTTCATCAAAATAATTTATTTTAATCATTCATACACCTTTCAATTACACTAAAATCACTGAAGTTACCAAACATTAAAGTTACCAAATTCATTGGACCACACTGTGCCTCTGCACATGCCCATACTCTAAGCACATATGCATGCATTACAAGTGTTCTCTTTATTTTTAGATTTTTTTATAATTATAATTTCCAAGGTACATTCCATTTAAAATGACAATTTTTATAATTTTGTATACTAAGTAAATAATTTTTGGTCAGGGTTGATCCATTTTGAAGTAAATCACTGTTATAAGTTAAATAATTTTTTATTTTTGAAAATATCTCTCTATATATATATATATATATATATATATATATATATATATATATATATATATATATATATATATATATATATATATATATATATATATATATATATATATATATATATATATATATATATATATATATATATATATATATATATATCAGAAGTATGGTCACTAATCTAGTGATTGTGCAGAAAAGCGAAAAAATCAAGAAAGCGATGTAAAGTTTGCAAAGTATGAGAAAGAAGAGATGATGCTTATGATCACAACAAGAGATGAAGAGAAATTCAAGGACCAATGGCACTTGAATTCATGATGCTCAACACACGTGTCGGGAAGGAAAGATTGGTTTGTCAAACATACAACCCTCAATGAAGAACATGGTAAAATTTTCAAATGACAATACTCTAGAAGCTGAAGGTATTAGAGATGTTCTGATTATGAGGAAAGATGGCAAAAAGTTAGTAATTTCCAACGTAATATACATATCAGGTATGAAGAGAAACTTGCTCAACATAAGGCAGTTGGTCGAAAAGAATTACAAAGTGTCGGTCAAAGACAAGATGATGAGAGTCGTTGATGCAGGAGGAAGGTTAATCTTGAAAGCTCATATTCTCATAATAGAACCTTCAAGATTGAACTAAATATGATGGAGCATAAATTCCTAGCAACTGCAGCTAGCAGAGTGTTTACCGTGGGAATTGGTAAACAACCGCTGATCTTCCAAAAGGTTACTTGTGGTGACTCGCAGGATCGATCAGATTGATCCTAAGACATGGTTGATTTTGGGGTTTTGACTAAGTTTGATAATGATTAAATGACAAGAAAATAAATAAGCTTTATGTAAATTGCATGAAGAAGAAAACTTGATAGAATAAAGGAAGGCTTGAAATAAAGGCTTTCGACTGGAAAAGTAAATGAAGAGCAATAAAGTTCTGGAAAATAAATGACTTTGATTAATTTAAAGTGGTGTTTCACACATACATTCTCAACAATTCTTTCTCTCACGCTGGGTACTCGAATATATATGAGTGACTTGTATATAATTGTGAACACCCGCGAAAAACTGCGTGAACTACTAATATTTATACTAAACACATCCCAAGTAACCGTCGGGCAGTTACGCTGCTTCGAGATGACTCCACTTGGCACGTTGCACTTGGTAACCGCTGGGAACCGTTTTCCCTCCAAACGTTTGAATCTCAAGCCGTTCCACTCTGAGCAATCGAACACCTTCGTCGAGAAGCACCTTCGACGTCGAAGGCAACCAAATTCTTCCTTGGAAGAAATTTCCTAAGTACATTGCCATCTTCTGATGAGCATTTCGACAGAACCAGCTGGTCGAAACCATTCTTCAGCTTTAAAAGCTTATATTAATAAAACAAGGATGTCGAATTTAGGAGTCAACAAATTGCCCCCCAAGAATGCCTTATTTCGACTCTGAAAAAGAAAAAAGGCATTCTTTGAAATTCCATTCGACACCTGTCTTTTCATTCTTAGCCACAAATTAACCTGTGCACTTTTTGTCTTCTACCAACCACTGACAATCCCAAGAAAAAGCCATCATTTCATCCGTACCTAAGACGTCACCTCAGTACGGCGTTCAGCGTGCCCAATGTCTTTTCACAAATTGTCATCATGACAATTTCCCAAAAACGAGGGCGCACGCTGCACCTTTTCATTTCTGCAGAACGGCTATGTCAACAGGGGGACGCCACGTGTCCCACTATCTTCTGCAACATTAAATGGCCTCGAATTTGGGGATTTTCCAACCACTATAAATAGCGCTAAGTACCCATTGTGGGACTTTTTCACGCTATTCTGCATTCAAACTTCCTTGTTGAACACAAAATCTCTGCAAACTTGCAAACACCTTGTTCTTCACTTCATCTTCAACCTTAACTCAACAATAGCCTCATGTTCCTCTACCGCTCCTAGTTCTAACATCCCTTCCAGAAATGCTAAACCCAAGATCTTCTCAACTGTCCTCGTAGTTACCCCTATAGGCCAACGAAGGGTTCCTGAACCCCTAGAAACTGCTGAGCGTGAAACTTATTCACACCAACTAATGATTCCGGTTGGATACTCCAACCAAATCTTCGCCATGTCTGGCCCGTTATCCCCATGCATCGATGAAGCCATGAAGATCAAGAGCTTCTTTCCAGTGCTTGAAAAGCTCAAACCTGTTGGGTGCTCTAAAAAAGATGCAGAGGACAACGAAGATCCTGCTAAGGAGAAGATAGATCTTCGCTTCTTCAATATGGGTGTTAGGGCTTTTAGGTCTAGCCCTAGCCTCACACCTGACTACAACGCTTGGCTGGAGAAGATGGAAAAAAGCCAGACTTTGATCTAGAAGAACTTGGGGATATACGACCTAGTCATGCTGTCGAAGACGGGTCTCAACTACTCCCCTGAGATGCTGATAGCCTCCTTGCTTTTCTGGGATTACACTCATTTCACTTTCCACCTTCCTTGTGGAATGCTAACACCCACGCTTTTCGACGTGGCTGCCATCACTGGCCTTCGACCCACTGGGGATTATTTCGACCCGGAGGAAATGTCGGAGGATCAGATTGGATTCTCAGCTACGAAACCCACCTATACCACCTATATCAACCATTACCATGATAGGTCGACAGCCACTGTTACGGATGTAGAGCATATTGCGTTTCTAGCCCTTTGGCTATCACGCTTTGTGTTCTGCACAAAGTCTTTACAGGTGACAAAGAAGATGGTCACCCTCGCCACCCAGCTTCACCATGGCCAAAATATTTGTTTGGAAGAGTTAATCTTGGCGAATCTGTACGAGTCGATCAGCAGTGGAGCGACTCTGTTAAAGATCATCGAAAACAGAGCCAGTTTGTTGCTTGCAGGACCTTTTTGGCTACTTCAGCTGTGGCTCAATGCCACTTTCGAGTCTTTCTTACCTCAAAAGACTCAAATAAATGAGCAAGCTCCTGAGATAGCAAATAGGCGTATCAAAGGCACCAGATTAGCTCTACTGACCCCGACTGAAGATGGGCTGGAGCTTCAACAGACTTTTGCAAACTTCGTCTTGATGTTTGCAGGAAGAAAAGAATTTTCTTCGACCATGGCTCCCTTCGCTCGACGAAAGGTTGGTTCAGAATGGTTCACCAGGCCCCATCCCAAGTCGTCAGGTGACCCTCAGGTCGAAGAACACACAATAATGTGGGAAGCATTTCTCACACCTAGAATAATGCCACTGCGCTTTAAAAGCTCCAAGACTCACTTGAGCTTGATCGCGTATCAACCAAACTTGGTCTCTCGACAGTTTGGTATCATTCAATCACTTCCTTCTCCTATTTTTCCTAGGGAGAAATCCATGTTATATTTTTGCAATGACTATACTGAAGATGCTGCCACCAAGCATATTGGCAGGTATGCAGGTCGAACAGTACTTTCACTGTTCGATTATCAACTTAACTTCCTCTGCTCACCATCCTTCAAGGACTGGTGGAAGAGTTACTACGCTGAAGAGTTCTTCGACGAGAAAGACTTTGTGGACGAACTTCAGAAGTCTTTCGTTCTAGTCCTTGACAAAATAAAGAAATGTAAGTTCATTCTCCAAATTATTTTGTCTTTCCATTTCGACTGGTAGCCTGTTAATTATAACTTGTCTTCTTTCAGTTGTTCGAAAGCCTGCAGCCAAGAAAGCTGCAGAAGGCCATCAAGGAGGAGGTCCCTTGACAAAACCTCCACCACCGGCGAAAACTACAGCACCGGCGAAAACTACAACAAGCCATCAGGGGGAAGGTCCTTCGAAAAAACCTTCAGCACCGGTAACCAGACTTTTATTATTTTCTTCTGGTTTTAACATTCTGACTTTCGATGTAGCGTTCTAAATCGAACTCCAACTGGTTTTCAGGCACCTTCACCCAAGAAACGACCTACACTGACAGTCGAATCTGAGAGTGACGAAGAGGACGAATCTCCCCCCGCTCCTCTTAAAAGGCGAAAACTGAAGAAAGATGTTCCTTCTCCTGAGACTCGACCCACAATCAGAATAAAGGTTGCTGGGAGAAAACCCAGGCCACCTCCAGTAATTATTGAAGAGCCAACGGAGGAGGAACTAAATGTTTTGCTCAATAAACCCGTCGAAAGCGATAATTCCAGCCCTGGGGATGAAGTTCCTCTGCAGGTAATTTCTTTGACCTTTTTTAACTCAGGTGTCGATGCTCACGTTCGATTGTGTCTCTTTCTAACCTAGAAGATTCTTCTTCTTCTATTTTCAGGAAACCACTGAAAGTTCAGCGCCAAAGACTTCTGAAACACTAGACTCTGCTGAACTCAGTATGCCACAAGAGAAGGAATCGGCGAACGATGAAGCCAATGCTGAAACAGAAGAACAACAACCAAAGGAGATTCAAGTGGTCGATCAGTCGGAGGAACAACATGATGAAGGGGATCACGCTGATGCTGGCACTGCTGAAGTTCAAGTCGAAGATAGTCATGTCGATGCAAACGCTACTCAACAGCTTCAACCCCAAGACAACGCTGCTGCAAAGGTTACCACCTCGACAAAGCATAAGTCCAAAGAAGACTTAGCACTCTTGAAGCAAACTGATCCCATTGGCTATCTGAATGCCATTATCGAGAGCAGGGGAAGTTCATCTGATCTTAGTCAGGAGGCTTCTACTCAATCGGGGAAGTCCACTGAGACTTCTCCTCTCGATGAGGCTTTGATGAAGGTCAAGGCTCAGTTCTTCAAGAAAGATTTGATGAAGGCTTTGGAGGGGGACCCCACTGCTCCATCGTGTTTGGGAGCTGTTTTGAATGCAGTCGACTTGCTCGCTGTGACTCCAGAGGTTTCGAGCTTTATCATGGAGTTATCCTCCATTGTTGATCAAGTCTCAGCAGACTATCGACGACAAAGGGGCTTCAACAGCCAGCTCGAAGCGTTACATGGCAAAAGTTCTTCTGCCTGCACTGCAGTAGCTGAGACGACTTCTCGAATTGCAGAGTTGTCGAAGCAAAAGGCATCTAAGCAAGAAGAAATTGATGCCATAGATCGAGACAATGCCTCCATAAAGGCGCAAATCGAAGAGCTGGAGGACAAGATGAACGCTAATACTAAGCGCAAGGAGGAACTTCTCTCGACTGTTTCAGACACCGAGAGTCAAGCTGAAGTTACGCGAGGCCTAGAGTTTGCTGAGAAAGCCCAAGCCTTCGATGACCAAATTGCCAAGCTTGCCCAGGCGAATGCCTTGTGCAACAAAAGACTGGAGTTGCAGCAGGCCAAGTACCTTCGACTCAAAGATTCTATCCCCTTCTGATTGACTCAGCCCTTTAACCATGTATTGTAATATGTATTTGACAATGTCGCCATTTTGGCTAATTTATAAAATTTTCCATTTTGGCTTATTTATGGTTAATTTAGTCATTACTTGCTATTTATTTTGATCTCTTGGAGCATAGGTTTATACTTTTTCAAATATTTTCCATTTACTCTCAAGAGTCTTTTATCTTCACCTAACTCTTCGACTTCATAAGCTCCACCAGAAAAAGTTTGGATAATTCTGAATGGTCCTTCCCATTTGGGTGACCATTTTCCCATGCTTCGATCCCTTCGATCCATGGGGAGAATCACCTTCCAAACCAATTCTCCAGGCGAGAATGCCTTAGGTTTCACTTTTTTATTGTAAGAGTCTTCTATTCTTTTCTTCTGAGTCCTTAGTAGGTCGAGAGCGCGCAGTCTTTCTTCGTCTAAATCTACTAGTTCGTCTAACATCATGTCCCAATAAACTTCAGAGGGGATATCATGGTGTCTCTGAACCCTTGCAGATTGAAGACAAATTTCCGCTGGCAACACTGCGTCATGACCAAAAGTTAGCCTATATGGTGTTGTACCTGTGGCTTCTTTTGGGGACGTTCGACAGGCCCACAAGATCTGGTCTAACGTTTTATGCCAATTTTTTGGCTTCTTCCCAACATGCTTTTTTATCAAGCCAATCACTATTTTATTCGCTGCTTCGACTTGACCATTTGCCTGTGCATAATAAGGCGTTGATGTTAGGAGTTTAAAGCCTATTTCTTGAGCGAATTCCTGCATCTTTTGACCGGTGAAAACTGATCCTTGATCAGTAATTATAGTTTCAGGGATTCCAAATCTAAAGATAATGTTCTTTTGAATAAATTCAATGACATTTTCTTGGTCTACATTGACTAAAGGAATAGCTTCGATCCACTTAGTAAAATAATCAATGCCTACCAATATATACTTCTGGCTCTTTGATGATGCTGGTCGAATCTCTCCAATAAGGTCCAACGCCCATCCTCTAAAGGGCCAAGGTTTCACTATTGAGTGAAGTTCGCTTGCTGGTACATGCTGGATGCCTGTATGGACTTGACATTCTTGGCAACCCTTGGCGAACTCGACACAATCTTTCAACATGGTGGGCCAGTATAGTCCTTGTCGAAACAACAACCATTTCATCTTATGGCCTACTTGGTGAGCCCCACATGCTCCAGCGTGCGTAGTCGAAAGGGCTATGTATGCTTCAGTTTCACTTAAGCACTTTAGCAATACCCCTTCAGGCGTCTTTTTAAATAACTCATTACCCATGAGTACGTAACTCAACACCCTATATTTTGTTTTTCGTTCTGTCGAAGCTGCTGGATTTTGTAGATAATCCACAATGGGTTTCCTCCAGTCCTGCTCTGACAAATTGTCTATGAACGAAATTTCGAAGTTCCTTTGATCAGCATACCCTAGTCTTGTCGATTCCAAGTCTGTTGGTGACAGACAAGTTGCTTTTATCTTTTCTCGAACTTCGATTGTTCTTTGTAATCTCGTTTTTGAAATTTTGTACCCAGATGTAATTTGTGCCAAATCGTTGGCTATTTGATTTTCCAATCTGGGTATGTGTCAAATGTTGACCATTTCGAATTTTTTCAATAAACGATTTGCTATCACAAAGTACATAATAAGATTTTCTCTTATGCACTTATATTCTTTTGTGACTTGCTTAATGACTAACTCTGAGTCTCCCATTATTTCGACTCGAGTTGCCCCCAATTCCAACAATATCTCAAGGCCAGTAATTAGAGCTTCATACTCAGCCTCATTGTTCGAACAAGTACTTGATATCTTGTACTTGAATGTTGTTGGAATTTTTTCTGGAGAAATAATCAAGACTCCTACTCCTGTTCCATCTTTATGGCTGTAACCATCGAAGTAGAGTTTCCAAGGTTCTATCTCCATATAATTTATACTCTCAACCTGAATTGAGTGGTCGACTATAAAGTCTGCCACTACTTGTCCTTTCACTGCCTTAAGAGGCATAAAGGTCAAGGAGTATTCAGTTAATGCTAGTGCCCACTTGCCAATTCGACTGTGCAGGATGGGTTTCGACAACATGTACTTGAAAACATCAAAATGAGACGAAACATACACATCAACTGGTTTTATATATTGTTTGAGCTTTGTACAAGAGAAATACATACATAGACACAATTTTTCAACTTCGCTATATCTAGTTTCTGCATCGTTCAAAACTCTACTAAGATAGTAAATGGGTCTTTCGACTCCATTTTCATCTTCTTGGGCTAACATGCTTCCCAAAGTTTTGTCGGATGCAGCTATGTACAATCTCATACTCCTGTTGCTGCAAGGAGGCACCAAAATAGGTGGCTTTGTGAGATACCCTTTGATTTTGTCGAAGGCTTCTTGTTGCTCTTGCCCCAATTCGAATCTTTCTTTGTTCAATCGAAGTAAGGGTGAAAAGGCTTGAGCTTTCCCACTTAGGTTAGATATGAATCTCCTTAAGAAATTTATCTTGCCCAGCAGAGATTGCAGTTCCTTTTTGTTCGCTGGCGCTTTCGCTTCCAGAATTGCCTTCGTCTTGTTCTGGTTGATTTCGATTCCTTTCTTGTGGACGACGAAGCCCAAGAAATCTCCAGCTTTTACACAGAATGCACACTTCAAAGGGTTCATCTTCAGACCATGTTCTCTCATTCTTTCGAATGATTGTCGAAGGTGGTCTATATGGTTCTTCCTGGAAACAGATTTTACAACAATGTCATCAATATATACTTGCATAAAAGTGTTAATAAAATCATGGAAGATAGAATTCATTGCTCGCTGATATGTTGCCCCAGCATTCTTCAGGCCAAAAGGCATCACTACCCATTCGTAAGTGCCTAAAGCCCCAGGGCATCGAAAAGCTGTTTTCGACACATCCTCTTCAGCAATGAATATTTGATTATATCCTGAATAACCGTCGAGCATACTCAGGTACTCATAGCCAGCGGCAGAATCAACTAGCATTTCCGCCACAGGCATAGGATATTCATCTTTGGGTGTAGCAGCATTCAAATCTCTGAAATCTATGCACACCCTCAATGTACCATTTTTCTTAATCACTGACACAATGTTTGTAATCCATTCGACATACCTCGTAACGCGTATGAATTTGCACTTCAGCAGTCTTTCGACTTCCGTTTTGATCTTCGACAGTATCTCTGGAGCGAAGCGTCTTGGACTTTGCTTGATTGGCTTCTTCCCAGGTTTGATTGGCAACTGAAGTTCCACCAATCCTCTGTCGAGACCAGGCATCTCGTCGTAATCCCATGCAAAACAGTCTTTGAACTCTTTTAACAAATGGATTACTTCCAACCTGAGTTCTGGGTCAATTTTTGCGCTAATGTAAGTTTGCTTTTTCTCTAACCCTTCGCCCAAGTTGATTTCTTCTAAAGGATCCTGCGCTAACATTTTGATGTTGTTCGCTAAGGGGTCCTTTTCGAATCCCAAAGGCTCATCGTCGTAGATAGCGTCGAGCCTTTGTTCCTGCATTCCTTCTGGCATGATATCAGGAGGTTCTGGATCGAAGTCCTTTCTAGGGCCTCTAGAAGGTAACTCTTGATCATTGGCCTGTGTGGCCATATATTTTACTTCGGCTTCGAGAGCCGTTATCATCCTTGTTTCGGCTACGTAAGCCGAAATTCGTTGCAAAGATTGTGACTCAGTCATTGTCACTGAATTCACTTCCCCAACCAGTTGGTTGGATATCAGTTAACCCACTAAAGTCGATGTGGGACAAGTATTCTCTGTCCCATTGAAAACCATGCTCAGGGTGCAGGTATAGGGAACAAAAAGTATTTGGCGCTGGCGCCAAGTCGAAGTCAGGTGTTGGGCATGGCCCAATGTGAGCCAAGTTCTTGTCGAAGTCTGCCAGCCCTAGGTGATTTACTTCGCCCAGGTAATAGCTTTGATCCGCTTCTATGTTTTCGACCATTCCATCAGGACGCCATAGTAGCAACCTCTGGTGCATTGATGATGGTACAGCTCCAACACCATGAATCCATTCACGGCCCAACAAAAGATTATAGTTAGGTTTGGCCGATATGACCATAAACATAGTTGGTCGAAGGATAGATCCCACCTTGATATCCAGTTGGATCACACCCATAGTGGTCCCTATGCCGCCTTCATAATTCGACAGGACCATGTTGTGAGGCTTGATGTTCTCATCACTTTTGCCTATTTTGCTTAGCATAAAGTGAGGGATGATGTTGATGGTTGCCCCACAATCTACCAAGATTTTGTTTACTGTGGTTTCTTTGAGTTTAGCCCTTATAAATAAAGGCTTGAGGTGATTTTTCATCGCCTCTGTAGGTGGTTCGAAGAACCCATTCTGCTCTTCAATAGCGCCATTATCCATGACGAAATAGCACATTGGCCTATGCTTGGCCATTTCTTGTTCAATTTCCCAATCGCTTGTTTCGACCTCCACCTGGCGGTTGAACTCTCTTGGCAAAACTGAGACTATGTTCACCATGATATCTAAGGTGTTATCAGACTCAGAGCCATCTTCGTTATGAACTTCACCCTGGTTAGGCCAGACTAGCCTATTGGTTACTAGCTATCTTTCCAGAGGCTTCCTCTGCTTTCTCTGAGGAACATTTGAACTGGATTCTGCCTTTGGTTCATTAGCAGCTTCCCTCTCAGCTTTTCGTCGCCTCTGGTATCTCCTCCATTGAGATCGAGACATGGGATTCTTCCCTTTGTAGTTGCTTGACACCTGGGTCACTTTAGGGGTAGCAACCTGAGGTTCTTTCTTAAGTGTAAAAGATGAACCTCTTGGCACTTCGAAGGAGTGCCATCTCTCCTCGCTTGGTCTCTTTCGACCAGATGTTTTGTACCATGTATCAACTGGCACATTAGTCGGAGGCCTGAAAGTCAGTGGCCTCTTTTCTTGATTTGAACCTTTTTGGTAGGTTCTTCTGGGGTCATGTCGAGTATCAACACTTTCCCTTTTCCTATTCGCTGCTCTTACACCTTGAATATGCTCCGCAACTTTTTTGTCGAAGATTGAACTGCATCGAGGACACAACATCACTTCTGACTTCTTTTTCTGGCATCTTTGCAGGAAATCTGCCAGATTTTCATTTTCCCGAGGGAAAGCAGTTTTGTTGGCTTGTTCTTGCCTCATGGACTCCTCTGATGCTTTAGGTTCAGAGACTTCGACCATGTTGACATTCATGGTGTCTTTGGTGGCAAGAGTCAACTGCTTCATCTGAATCTCCAAGTCCTCTGTCTGGCCTTGAACTGCAGCCAAGTGAGAACTGGGTTTTGTTCCAGAGTTTTGGGCTCCAATTGTCTCCAGCTTTGGGCTTTTGACCGCCTTTTGGACCGCTTCAATTGTCTTTCTGGATAGATTCCCAGAAAAACTGCCAAAGATTGGCATGTTGACATGGTCCTTTGTGACTTCGACCATTGTGATTCCTGGCCTCTTCGACTGGCTTCTGGATGCCTCGATCACGTTCACCTCTGAAGGTTCAGCATAATGGGCTTCAGCCTGCAACGGGTTAGAGTCCACAGTCATGGGGGGTCTTGTCAGCAAACTTCAACCTCCCTTCTTCGATAGCGTCTTGCACAAGATTCCTGAAAAGAAAACATTGAGACGTTTTATGGCCCAGAAAATTATGATATTTACAAAAGCCTCTTTTTCTTTCTTTGATCAAGAGGAGGCACTTTTACCCCTGGGGGTATTATCATTTGGCCATCTTTTACAAGTAAGTCAAATATTTCATCACATTTTGTAATATCAAAACTATAAGTCTTTTTGGGGAACCTATCGTTGGTCCTTTCTGGACCAGTGGGATTTTTTCCACTTGAGGGGACTAACAGTTTGCAAGAGTATGGTGGCCCTTGTTTTAGTTCCACTAAATCGACCTCACCTTCTTCGACGGTTATAGTTTCGTCGAAGGTTTCTGGATCTTCGTCATCCATCTCGACATACACTATCCTCTCTCTTTTATGAGTTTCCGTTGCCTTGGCTTTTTCAGCTTTAAGGCGTTCTACCTGTCGAACTCTATCGGCCAATTGGGCCATGTCTCTCAGGTATTGAGTGTCTAACTTCTTCCTAATGGAATAATCTAAGCCGCCTGCGGCTATTTCGACTAACTCATGTTCTGGCACTTGCGTAAAGCATCTTGCTTTGAGAAACCTAAACCTATTTAGATATTCGTCTATAGGTTCAGTGAAACGTCTCTTTACACTGGCCAATTCTTTCAGGCTTATCTTGGTTTGTCCCATGTAGAATTGCTCATGGAACAATCTCTCCAACTGGGTCCAATGATGGATTGAATTGGGGGGGAGAGTTGTAAACCAAGTAAACGCGTTCTTCGTTAAAGAACTTGGGAAGTACTTAATCCTCAGGTTTTCGTTGTTTGAAATATCTCCTGCTTCGATCAAGTATCTCGCCACATGTTCGACAGTAGATTCTGTCGTGTCCCCTGAGAATTTAGTGAACTTAGGGACTTTACATCTAGGAGGCAAGTCTGTTTGTAACACATATTCTGACAGTGGGGATGTAAAGTTGGGCCTACGAAAGCCCATGTTCATCCCATTCTGCGTCATGATTCTTTCGATCATGGCTGCCAGATTATTTTCCAAACCCATATTTTGGTATTGGATGTGTTAAACCACTTCGTCAGCATTTTGGTTTCTGTTAACTAACCTTACCTCTGGGGCTATAACCCTAGGTTCTTCGACAGGCTGTTCCAATCGTGCCCTAAGGTTTTCTTCGACAGGCTGCTGGACTTGGTTGATAGTGGTTTCTTCCTCTAAGAGTATACCTTGGTTTCCCCTTATTTGCGCCCTTTGGGGCTGTCGAATGGGTTGTGGTACCCCAAAGAAGTCAGCCAGACGCGTGATTTGCGCTGTCATCTACTGATTCGATTGGGTGGTGTTTTGTATTAGAGGATTCAACACTGTACTTAAAGTTTGTGCCAACATTTGAACCATATCATGGTTGCTTTCGTCCATTTGTTGCCTCAAGACTGCTGTCGAGGCATTTGTAAGGCCATGCGCTACTTGGGACGTTCCTCCTAAGAGTTGGGTCCTATTTCTGTTCGCCATACCAACTCCAGAACCTTGGAGTGGCGAAGAGGCGCTCACTAGAGGGTCTGAAAAAGTGGACGCAGCGTTCGTCAGGCTAGCCAATTCAGACGTTGGCATGCCATAGAGTGGTTCTCGATTTTGACCGCCTGTCATAAATCCCGGGGGAACATAAGGCCTTGTTCCTGGATTTCCCCTTTGTGGGGGGGTTCCTAAAGGCACTCTGGGGCCAGTGAACGGAGGTAGTGGCCCCGTCGCTGTGATCGTTACTGCTGGTGTTGAACCAGCGGTTATCGCTTCACTTACGGTTGGGATAACCGTTGTTCCCACATTCGTTTGTGGGATTTCGTTATTGTTTGGCGGATTCGCCATCGCTTCTCTTCTTCTGGCAGTATTGGTATTGTTAGTGTATATTCTACCACTTCTCAATAACATGCAATACTTCTCGAAAAAGATGATATTCTGTGTAAAAAGGTTAAACTTCAAAATCAACACAAGGTCCCACCAGGTGTGCCAATTTGTTTACCGTGGGAATTGGTAAACAACCGCTGATCTTCCAAAAGGTTACTTGTTTGGTGACTCGCAGGATCGATCAGATTGATCCTAAGACATGGTTGATTTTGGGGTTTTGACTAAGTTTGATAATGATTAAATGACAAGAAAATAAAGAAGCTTTATGTAAATTGCATGAAGAAGAAAACTTGATAGAATAAAGGAAGGCTTGAAATAAAGGCTTTCGACTGGAAAAGTAAATGAAGAGCAATAAAGTTCTGGAAAATAAATGACTTTGATTAATTTAAAGTGGTGTTTCACACATACATTCTCAACAATTCTTTCTCTCACGCTGGGTACTCGAATCTATATGAGTGACTTGTATATAATTGTGAACACCCGCGAAAAACTGCGTGAACTACTAATATTTATACTAAACACATCCCAAGTAACCGTCGGGCAGTTACGCTGCTTCGAGATGACTCCACTTGGCACGTTCACAGCGTTCGACGCTCCAGATCTTGGCACGTTGCACTTGGTAACCGCTGGGAACCGTTTTCCCTCCAAACGTTTGAATATCAAGCCGTTCCACTCTGAGCAATCGAACACCTTCTTCGAGAAGCACCTTCGACGTCGAAGGCAACCAAATTCTTCCTTGGAAGAAATTTACTAAGTACATTGCCATCTTCTGATGAGCATTTCGACAGAACCAGCTGGTCGAAACCATTCTTCAACTTTAATAGCTTATATTAATAAAACAAGGGTGTCGAATTTAAGAGCCAACACAAAGATGAGTGGATATGGAATTATCGACTTGGTCATCTCAATTTTAGAGACATCAGAGATTTGAAGAGAATAAATATAGTTTCAGGATTACCAGAATTCGATATTCCAAACAAGGTGTGTGAGGAATATGTGCAGGCGAAGCAGCACAAGAACAACTTCAGCAAGGATGCATGAAGCAATGTTGCACCCCAAAATTTGCCCTCTTCATTTTAACTCTACTTGACTTATACTTCATCATCAAATGCATACATACATGTCATTGGGTCTATATTCATGGAATCAAGGCATTTCTCTGCAAGCAGGAGTTGTGAAATTTGATTGTTCCGTTAAGCAGTACTATGAAGAAAAATTCAAGGTTTTCCGCATTTAAATGCACGTCACACATGTTCCAACCTATCCAATCAGGGATTAATCTGGTCATCATCATATCAAGCTCTCATGCGTTCCAACACGCTCTGAATTACACATAAAGTCAAGCGTTTCAATCGATTTGAGACAGTGCAGACAGAAATTCAGTATTGTGCATTTCAAGCTCAGAAATTTATAACTTGAGATCAGAAAATGATTTGGGAATGGTTCTTCATTATTTGGGACCTTCTTGAGATACTCTTAAATTCATCTATTTAGATCGAAGGCTAATTTTGTGAGGAAGATTTTCTAAAGCGCAAAATACTTGAAATGCGTTATACAACGGATTTACCGGTTCACTGGTTTTCGGATGCTTAAAGATTCGTAACTTCTGACCAGAAGATCATCTTTGAGTGGCTCTTGGATCATTTGAATCGTCTTGTTATTTCCTTCAATCTTCATGTTCAGCTCGAAAGCCAATTTAGTGAGAAAGATCTCTGAATGTGTGAATACTTTGAAGATATACAGTGGAAATACCGTGAAAATAGTGTGTTGCACCGTTGTTTTTCAGATGTCTAAAAATTCATAACTTTCGCCCGATTTGATGTTTTTGGATGGTTCTTTGGGCGAAAAATCCATCTTAATTTTATCTTCAATTCATATGTTTGGATCCGAAGTTAATTCTTTGCAGAAGATCCTCGAAAGTGTGAATTACCAGAGAAAATTGCACTCCGAAATGGTTTTCTACCGGATTGTTTCTTGATATTGAAAAATTTGTAACTTTCTCAATTTTTACCATATGGGGACTATTCTTGAAGCGTGAGATCACAAATCTTATGAGCTATAACTTTGCTTCAGGTCCCGAGTTCGGATGGTGCTTCGAAGGCTTCGGTTTGTGGCTTGCTTCCCAAAGTGCACATGAAAATAAGCTAAAAATTTCATGACAACAAAATAAGTCCATTGTTCCTTGCCATTTGAAAAATCATAACTTACTCGATTTTTATCATATTTGGGTGATTATTTCGGAAAGACATCACAAATTTCATCATCTACAATTTTGTTTCAGGTTGCGCGATTTTGCACCGAAAGTCATGAGCTTGTAGTTTGTTCGCGTGTAGTACACAAAATAAGTTGAAAAAATCGGCACTATGAATTTTTATACTGGTTTCTCGCCATTCAGAGCATCGTAACTTGCTCAATTTTTATCTTATCAGAGTGATTCTTTCGGAACCACGTCACACGTTTCGCCGCTGACATTTTTGTTTCAGACCGCGCGTCAGGATTTCGCACCTTATGTCATGAGTCTGGGGGTTCGATGTCGACTGAGCATGAAATAAGCGGAAAAATCAATATTTTGTCAAGCCAAACAAGACTTTGGAGCCATTCTATAAATATTTGAAATTCAAATTTCAAACACAACTTCACTCATTATTTCAAATCTCACAAATCAAAATCATATTTTTCTCTCAAACTCTCTCAACTCTCCTCAAGAACACTCAAAGAAAAATCAACAAAACTTCAACAAACTTCATCACTCTCCCTCAATTTCTGCAAGTGATAACATGAAAAGTTATAGCATTTTCTGCCCGATTTACATAGATAAAACTTCTGATTCTTCGTTTATTATATCACATTTCATCTCTATTTGTAGTATTCGCAACAAATTTCAGGTACTTAGATTTTGCAAGTCATAAATGAGAAAAGGAAGAAAAATAATGGAGAAATGAAGAAGAAATGGCCATTTAGCAGCACTTAGCAGCATTCTGTACCAGAAGGCGTGCCTCCCGTCACAGGTGCATGCCGCCTGTCACAACTTACAAAAGTGTGCCCCTCGACACACTTCATGTCCCGACCGGCACGAAGTCAAAACATGTGCCCCATGTCACAACACGCATGACGCTCGCCACGACCCATATAACTGCTATGGAAATATCTCCACGAAGCGGGTAGAACAGACAATTTGCTGGAACTTCTCCATGATTGAAGAACGAGGATCATGGGATTCTTCCTATTTTTGCTCACCATTTGGAATCTATAAATTGAAGTCAGTTACCAACTTTGTTACGTTCGAAGACTGGAACCAATTTTATTGTTTCTGCTACTTACTGTAATATTGCTTCTTCTTTTTTTCCAGTTTTTCTAGTTTTCGTTCATTATTCCAGTTTCATAATCTTTGGTATTTTGTTTTCCAGTTTCGTAGAATTCCCATAAGCATAGAAAACCCTCACCATTAAAAACAGTATTTCTTCACATCCAAGAAATACTGCAACTTTAGTTTTCTTCCTAAATTTCAGAATTCGTTTAGGTCCATTTTTATTAATTCAAGATATTTTATTACAAGTTAATCCTGCCGGCTTGTGGAGGATACGCACTGCTCAATTATTTTGCTTGAAGTATTTATTTCAGGTTCCTATTTTAAAGTGTAATTTATTTATTCTTACCATGCATGCATTATTAAATTTATGTTTTAATTTTATGTTATCATGCAATAAAATTATGTCTGGCTAAATTCTCCGATACTGGTATGTGAAGTCTTAAATCGAAGGGATTTGATAATTAATTGGCACTAATATTTTACAAAATCACTTTTCTGGTTTTGATTTCCAATTTATATATTTAATTCTTTTTGTACGAGAGTAAAAGATAGTCTAAGGTTAAAACCAATAGAGTGAGAGTTTGAGGTTTTAACCAGATAGTGGTTATTGAACATTAATTTTAAAAATAGCGAGAGCGCTTTAAAATTAATTGGACTCTATTTTTTTCCAAAAAATACTTTGGAACTTTAAATGAAACATCAAGAGTGCTCATTTAAGTTTAATATTATGACCTGAATCGATAGAACGAAAGTGTGATACATGGGTTTTTAAATAAATAGTTTCTACTGAAACAATGTCTTAATACTCAAAACAAATGCCAATAACTTATTGAATCCCTGAAGTCGACAAATTACATACTGGTGTCCTGTTATTAATTATTAGATTTTAGTTAATTCCCGTTTAAACCCAAACATCCAAACTTTATAATTAGCCTTAGCTTTACAGTGACCCTAAGATAACAGTAGTTTGACCATCAGTCCTTGTGGGTTCGATATCTTTTAAAACTACACGATTAGACTGTGCACTTGCAGTCACTACAACCGACAGACTCATAAAGTCACGATCAACAAGCTTTCCCCTCTCCGCCTTGCACTGTGCCCTCCACCGCTCCCCGCCACCGGTCCGGTCCAACCACTGCCATCGCAACCTTCCGGTGACGCAAACTCCCTTTGATCTGTCGCATCTCTTCGGCGGATTCTCCCTCCGTCTGATCGCGACTTTTGGCGGTTTCTCCTCCTCTCTTTGCACGATTTTCCGGTGAGCATAATCCTCATCTCCGATTCAATCTTCACTTTGATACATTTTCTTGATCCTTAATTGATTGAAGTGATTATTTGTTAATTGATTTTGAATAATTGTTTAATTGATGGTTTTATAAATTGATATTTGAATTGGAGAATTAAGTGATTATTGATTTGATAATAATGTTGAAGTGTGGAATTGGTTTAGTGATGTTTCAATTCTTTAGATCTTGAATTTAATCGGTAAAATTGATGTTGACTTTGAATATCGATTTTTGGATCTAAATGTTAATTGTTGAGTTTTGATGAGAATTAATTGTGTTTTCATGAGTTAATGCAATTTTCGAATCGATTTATTGATGAATTCAATTTT
This sequence comes from Vicia faba, assembly GCA_948472305.1. Classification (NCBI taxonomy): domain Eukaryota; kingdom Viridiplantae; phylum Streptophyta; class Magnoliopsida; order Fabales; family Fabaceae; genus Vicia; species Vicia faba. Next base: position 881,793,140 of record OX451741.1, on the reverse strand, counting down.
TCTACATAGAAAACCTCAAATCAGATAAATTGCATTAGCACTTGAATTGTGTTGTTTGTGGATTTTAATTGTTACAAGGTGTTTGCAATTTCTTAGCAACGGTACATGAATCGGTGAACATTATTGTATATCCGTTTGTGAGTTTTAAACTCATTTTTGTCCAATTCCAATGCATGCATTATTGTTGTCCGGACATTATAAATACCTTGTAAATCACATTGCAAATGTTATTTTACGCTTACTTGAGCATGTTTGGACTTTATGGATGGTTGATGATTGAATTTAATCGTTTCCAATGTGATTTTTTGAGCAAGATTGTGATACGGTGTAGTGCTTTCCAGTTTGTGAAAGTACACTTGGATTGATATTTAATTCGCACTTAATGTGTATTTGGATTTAATTGGATGATTGAGAAGCATTGGCATCAATTCCAGTTGAGTTTGAAACAAACTTTTGTGCACTTTATGAATGGAAACAATGTTGTTCGGTTTTTGCTTTAGCATGAATATTGTGATTCAATTATCACTAATGAATGTTTATGCTTAATTGTTCAATTGTTGACCATTGATATTGAGTTTGCTCATTTTTAACGCGAATATTTGAGTGGTTACATGAATGGATACTATGCTTCCCGGTTTGGTAAGTAGTTAGAAACATGTGATTTAATTGTTGTGTCGTGGATAAGTGAACTTGACTTGAGTTTTGTTTGGGATTGATATCAAGTTTGCTTGATTTTGGATCGAGATTTTGTGTGGTTCATGTGTTAGCAACGTTACTGCTCGGATTTTTGTTTTCACTTTCCGATGCTTGTTTGGACTTAGTTCCTTTGCAATTCACTATTATTTTTGAGTTTTGTTTTGATACTTGAGCTTAACTTATGTCATCTTGTTAATTGCTAACTCGTTTTGTGACTTGTGCAAGCTTTTGGAGGCTTTGATGTGCGACACACGATGTTTGAATTATTGTTTGGTTGTATAGAGTTGTCTTGTGCAGGGACATTGACTTTATGCAATGGATTTTCCACATGCGATTTATTTTTGCATTTGCGACATTAATTTTGATATTGGATGTTATTTCTGACTATCTCTATGTTGCTTGGTGAAGCTTGCTCGAAGTTTTTCGGGTTTCTCTGCCTTGCTTGCTTGCTACGAACTCTTGTTCGTTTGGTATTGTACTAATCCTGGTTTATTTATCCGCATCACATTTTCTTTTCCTTTCCATGATAAGTAGGAATAGAGATGCATGACTGGGAGTCCCTACTTTAGGTGGGCAAATCTATTTAATGTCCTCAAAGGAGGCGATGTTTGTTTTGCAAAGTCCTCAAAAAGAGGCCATGCTTGTGTTTGTTTGTGTGCAAAAGACCCCGATGAAGGCAAATCCCACTCCCCTCCCATTTCCCTTTTATTTTGTGCTTTCTATTGAGTCCAATAAGTGGAACAAAGAGTCCTCAATTGACCCCCCACGCATTCTTGTCCATGTCGTTCTTAGCTCGCATCATACGTTGATGCTTTGAATTATGCCTATTCTTGTCCATTGAGTCAAACAAAGTGGAAAAGGATCCATAATCGACCCCCGCACCTTGTCATTCATTTCGACAATATTAGCTCATGTTTCTTCAAATGTTGATGCTCCGAGTTAATACTCGATGTCGGTGCTCGAGCAAATCAAGTGGAAAAAGTTCCTTACTCCCACTTTGAGATCCATTGGACTCTTTTTTTGTTGCTTAGCTTGCACTCGGTTTTGTTTTGGCTTCGGCTCGACTTTGTTTGTATGTACTAGTGCTTGTGCTTTTCTTTACACCTTTGTAGTTTCCTTTGGATTCACTTTTTTCATTTCTGATGCAAGTTATACATTAAGATCTTAATCCATGCATGCATATATACATGTTCATGATAATGTATAGACTTGTTTAGAAGCATTGTTTGCAAGCTTTAACGCAAGAACAAAGATCTAATATGGCTAGGGCAGTTTGAGATGTCTTCTTCGAATCTCATGATACAAGTGTTTTCAGGCCAAACAAACACCACCATCGGATTCGCAAGGATCGAATTAGGGGGATAGGGTCCTTTTTATGGTCTAACATATGTTATTTCGCAGGTTTGAAAATCCTCTCACCGGAGAAGACGACTGAAGCTAGGGCTCTGGCACTTCTCTGATATGTGTTTTATAATATATTTATTGGTTTCCATTCTACAACACGAAGCTAGCGCATCGTAGATGGTGAAAGATGCGTTTGTATTACATGAGGGCGTGGATTCGATTCCTATGTCTTGCATTTATTTTTGGCTATTTTTCCAAACTAACATGTAGGATTATAATATAATAATTGGTTCTTGTTCCCTATCACAACAAGCAGCTTGACGCAGTGGTAGAAAGGGGTGCTTGTGAAGCCAGGGGTGTGGGTTCAACACCCACCTCACGCAGTTCTTTTTTTACCCTATTTTTCTATTTTCTTTCTTAATTATTCCTTAATTATTTTTTTAAGTATTAATGAACTAACCTAATATTTTTTTAATACTAATAAATTAGGATTAGGGTTTTAGTTAGTAATTAAATTTTTCTTATATATTTTTTATTTACTAATTAATTAATTAATTAACCTTTTTTAAAACTAAAATCAATTAGAAACAATTAGGTTTTAAATACTATTATCATTTAAATTATTTTCTACAAAATACCAAAAACATTAACTTAGAACTTTAGGTCTTAAACATTTTCAAACATTTTTCTTATTTCTTCTTACCATTTAATTTCCTAGAAAATTGTATAGGTTGCATTCTATAATTGTAATAGCGTAGATTTCTTTTCTTGCATTTTTCCCCAATTATGTAACTGCTCACATGATGTAATAGCGTAGGTTTACTTTCTCATGAATTTTTATACTTATGTATCTCTCCTAAAGCCATGTAATAGCTTAGGTTTTACATTCCAAACTTTATCTTTCTGTACATATTTAACTGCTAGTAACTAGGGTTTGCATGTAAGACTAAAAACAAACATAGAAAACCCTAATATTCAAGATAAATAATCGAAAACAAACACCTCACACACTTGCACATCTAGGGTAACCTCTCTTGTTTCCTTATGTTACTTGGTCACGTCCCTCAAAAGTGGGGATACTTTAGCAAAAGACCCTCGATCAAATCATCATAGTCCCTTTCGAATAAAGATCATAATCCCTCGTTGGCCCTTCGAGTTTCCTACAAAATGATCGAGTCCCTCCGAGTTGCCTACAAAATAATCTAGTCCCTACGAGTAAAAAGATGATAGTCCATTCGATATAATTCCTAAAGTATCCTTACATGTTGCCTTCAATGACCATATGATGACCCTACGCTTGTCCCTTCCCATCCAATAGATAGAGCTACCTACCAACTAATGGTATGGATAGTACTATCTCCAAAGAGAAGGAAAATAACAAGAAAGACTTTAGTGGGTAATAACTCTCGAATGCTTGCTCACAAACAAAACATTTTTTACACATCATTTTTTAACAAATATTTTAAAAAAAAACACTTTGTATACATTCTTGAGGACTGATACAAGAATCATTACAAAGTTAGCCTTACATTGGCGATTTCAAAATATTTTTAAATCACACACACACAAAGCAAGTTTTCAAAGTGAGCTAAACAATTAAGATCCCGTAGATAACTATGGATGAAAGGATGCTAACACCTTCCCTTTTCATAACTTACCCCCGAACTCAAAATCTATCAAAGGTCTTTCCTGTTCTTTTTACCTTTCCTAAATACTGGATAAAATAAAAGTCGGTGGAGACTCTTGCTATCCGCATATTTGGATAAAACCAAAAAGTCTGTTCTCCCACCGTATTAAAGAATTGGAGACTCTGTTGGGGAATACTTAAAAAAGAGGGGTCACCTTAGAGTTTAGATCATATTTTACATGCTTTAATGGTTTGTTTTGTTTGCTTTAACTTTAATGGTTCGTTTGGGTATAATTGCTTGTAAGATCCTACACCCGGATCTAGGGTTTCCTTAGGTAAGTAGCAATAGATCATAAAGATTGTACGACATATACCGATATGGCTAACATGATAGCTACAGTTAGTGTGACACATTGGTTTGTACTGATGTTTCTTGAGTCGGTCAAGGATAACATTAGGCTTCCGCGTGGTTTCGTTAACACTAACTTACTTTTAGAACCTTAATCGACCCATCTTGGCCATTAGAAAGTAGTGAGATGGCTAGCTTTGATGCACTCCAAGGTTGGTTGATACTCGAAGCTACGCTCATTGGGATTTGACTTTCGGGATGTTTCGGTGGCAAGCCAGTTTCTGTGCTAAAATAAAGCCTGCAAGAAAGATCCGTGATATGAGATCCTTAGAACCCGGTTACTATTTTAGGACAGGTTTAGCCAACTTAACTTCAGTGGAAAGGGTATTTACCTATGGACTTCATGCAAGCCTTTAAACCTAAGGCTCTTGTGTGACTTGTTTATATTTTCTACTTATTTAACATTAACATGACATCATAACATCATATCATCATAACATAACATTTTCACTAACCATTTCAAGGAACTACGGATTTATCTTTGTTCCTTGGTGCAGGTTATGGCTTCCGCTCGCCGAAATACTATCTGGATCAACTTTGTGAGGATACCTTCCAAGCTTAAGGAGTTAGTCTCAAAGGTTCCCGAAAACTCTCAATTCAACAAGAAGCATGGTTATCTACCCGATTTGGTTACTTCGGGTTTTGAAGAAGACATCACGAGCGCTTTGTTCCAGTTCTTTGATCCTAAGCATCACTGCTTTACCTTTATGGATTATCAGTTGGTACCCACTATGAAAGAGTTATCTAAGCTACTCAGAGTACCTATTCTTGATCAGACACCCTTCACCGACTTATAGAAAGTTTTGAAACCTGAAGTTATTGCAGTAGCCTTACATCTGAAGCGGTCAGACATTGTATCTAATTGGGAAACAAGAAGTGGAGTCAAAGGTCTTCTTGCTAAATTTCTGATAGATAATTCTCAGTTGTTTCTAGATGCTATGAGTTTTCATGCTTTTGAAGAGATCCTGGCTCTATTGATCTATGGCTTGGTACTATTCCCTAATCTAGACCAACTCATAGATGTGAATACTATCAAAATATTTCTTACTCATAATCCTACGCCTACTTTGCTTGGAGATATTTTGCACTCTCTTCACTCTCGTACTATGAGGAAGATAAGGATTATTATGTGTTGCATACCTTTACTCTCCATTTGGTTTATTTCGCACCTTCCCCGATCAGTGTTGGAGAATGAACAAGGTCTGAGATGGTCTCGAAGGATGATGTCACTCTCTCATTCAGATATCTATTGGTGTTCCCAATCTTAGGAGGACATCACTATTATTAACCGTTGTGGGGAATTCCCTAATGTGCCACTCCTTGGCATAAGGGGAGGTATTACTTACAACCCTTCTCTAGCTCTACATTAATTTGGTTATGCTCGAAGAGACGGTACTCATGATATGCTTATCCAGGACATTATATTAGATTACGAGAATGATCCTCAAGGTTACCATCAAAAGTTTATACGTGCTTGGGGCATGCTGAATAAGATTGATAACAAGACTTTGGGACACAAAAAATCCACCCCTGGGAACCCTACCTCAGATGGGTATGGTCTCGTGCTCAAAATCTTATAATGCCATATTGTTTACAGTTATTTCTGGTAAACAACCGCTAGTCCTCCAAACTATCAAATAATCTTAATGACTATTATTTAATCTCTCTGGTAACTTGCAGGATCGACTAGATTGATCCTATGGTGTATTGGTCATCTGGATAATTCTCATTGTAGAACTGATATTCATGTTTGGTGTTTAGATTGTTGTGTAGGTGTTTCAACTTACTTCGATTACTCTATTAAAGATCTAATGACATGATCAAGTAAATACGCGCGAAATTAAATTGCATGAATGAAGGTTCAATTGTAAAGACATGTAAAACTGCAAAAAGACAAGTAAATAACTTTGAAGTATAAAAGCATGTAATGTAAAAGCATTTCTGGAATGTAAAAGGTTCGAAATAGAAAGAAAGCGTTTAAATGCAAGAAATTAGTAAGATGACTTTGGATGAAAAGGATATTCGAATGACAAAGACATGAAGATAACATCATAAAAGGTATAAGAATTTCTGAAATGTAAAGTATTCGGAATAGAGGGAAAAACTTTTAAATGCAAGGAATCAGTAAATGACTTTGAATGGAAAAGATTTTAATGTAAAGGCTTTTGAATGATATTGACATAAAGATAGAGGATAAACTGGACATGATAAAGAGTTTTGCTTAATCATAAATATTTGGTGTTATCATACGTACATTGTTCGAGCATTCGTTTCCCTAGCCATGTGGTATTTTGAATGTTTACTGAATTTTGTACAATAGATATGACACACGAAATCCTAACGCTAAGACTTCTATTTATACTACTTCGACCATAACGGTCTTGCCTATAAGATTCTGCCACGTTCAGAACATGCAAAGCAATGCCCCTCTCTAGCTTCCACGCGTCTTCGAATGCTCCAGCGCATATATTTTGAATTTCGAACATCCCGCCTGCGTTTGAATTTCAAATGTTTTGGCACTCTTCGTTTCGAACTCATTTCTTGGACACAGCCTTGTTACCACTTCGAGACTTCTTTTGAATATATCCCTATAACTGTCATTCGAAACTCAGAGTTTTGACATGCCCATTCGAAGCACTGCTTCTACCATTTCGAAACATGACATCTTGCTTTATTCCAACGAAACATCCAACTTGCTTCACTTCGAACAGTATCATCAAAATCTTCAGCCAACAAAATGCCCCTTTAAAATATGTATTTCGACCCTTTGAGAAATACTTATTTTAAATATATATGCAAGATTTTGATGTGACCTTTGAGTAATTGCAACATTTATTGTGTATGACTCCAGTCACGTCAATCACGACGCCTTTCAGATTCCTTAACCGTCTTGAACCATTTCACAGCATGGTGCAGTTATAAAAACAATGATTATTATTTAATCATGCCTATTACCAATATCAACTTTTACGCCACCTCCTTCTCAATCCAATCCATGACTCCCACGTATCCTAATCTTACTCAGTGGGTGTTTAAACTTCCACACTATAAAAACCCATTAACTTAGTCTTTTATTTTTCTTTTCACATTCTGAATCTTTTCTTCCTCTCTTCTCACCGAAACCCTAAAAACTTCCAACAACCTTCAACAATGTCTTCTTCAACATCATCCCAACTGAAAAAAGCTTCCAAAAAGAAAGGAAAGAACACAGGAACCAAAATGGAAAGCAAGGTTGGCACCTATCAAGGTCAATCTGTGCTTATCCCTCAGATTATTTCAAAAGAGAAGGAAATGCTCTACGCATCTCAGGTACTAATTCCCACTAACGCCGCTGGCAAGAGGTTTGCTCTAATGGGCCCTCTTATAGTCTTTGAAATCTTAAAAGATACCAGAAATTTTTTCCCTGTTTGTTATAATTTTAAACCTTTGTTTAATAAAATGGATACCCCTAAGACAGGTAAGTCTTCTGATTCGACAACCGTGGAAACTCCAATCATTCCCCCAAAGGACCCTTTTGTGCTAGATTATGTAAAGAGTAACTTTAAACCATTTCGATCCTGTCCCACCTCTGACACAGCTTACCACAACTGGTTTACCAAAGTAGAAGCCAAGAAATCCCAGCAATAGGAGGAATTAGGCATTTACAACTTGATTAAATTATCGAAACCAGGCTTCACCTATAGCCATCCATTATTATTTGCGTCCTTATATTTCTGGGACAGTACCTACAACACCTTCCATCTCCCTGGGGGAATGATTACACCCACCTTTTTTGACATAGCAGCCATTACTGGTTTGTCACTAGTAGGAGAAACATACATTCCTGACAATGAAGAGCACTCGAGCATTATTAACTTTGAAGTCAAATTAGCCAGCTTTTCAAAGTTCATTAGCCACTACCACACTGAAGGAGATAGTGTGTCGGATGTGGAACACATTGCTTTCCTTACCTTATGGTTATCAAGGTATGTATTCTGGAGCAGGTCCCTACAGGTAGCCAACAGGTTCATCCCTCTAGCTAGAGATTTACATGAGAATCAGAGGGTGTGTTTAAGCGAACTGTTACTTGTTGATCTCTACGAAAGTTTAAGATCAGCTGTTTTGAGTTTGAAATCTCACACTCCCAAAAACATCCTGCTAGCTGGCCCCTTCTGGTTACTCCAGTTGTGGCTTAATGCCATGTTTGAACCTTCACTATCAACTGCTAATACTATTGTGGAACAAGATCCGGAGATAACGGACAGAATCATTGAAGGTACTAGGCTGCGAAGACTTACCCCAAACGATGACAAAGATGACTTCAAAGTTCTCTTCTCAAAATACATAATGATCTTCTCCAAGAGACACAAATTCGAAGAGACCATGGCGCCCTTTGCCTCAAGGACTCATGGGCCATCGTGGTTCACCATGGCTCTCTCAGAAGCAGTTAAGAGCAAGGAAATTCAAGATATTTGGAAAGCCTTTTTGCTTCCCAGATTAATCTCCTCACGAATCACTCCTGCTAAGAACCAAATCTTCCTTTTTGCTTATCAACCCAATTTTGTTTCTAGACAATTTGGCCTATGCCAACTAATCCCTGAACCCTTGTTCCAAACAGAAAATGCCATCACCTCTGGGCAAACCTTCAAAGCAAGAGAAGCCAAACTACAACAGGAACAATATCAAGGCTTCGCCCACTTTGAACTAATATCTTTCGAACCTACACACCTCACAGCAAAGGGTTTTCTGGAATGGTGGACAAAGTTCTACCAATCTTGTATGTTCGATACCCTCTCTATTCAACAGAAACTAACTGATGCGTTCGATGTGCAGGTACACTCCAGAAAAGGTATGTTCACTCATGCCAAAGAGATTAGGGCTTTTCAAAATTATTTCGAAACCACCTATGATCCCACACACTTGGAATCCACTGTGCATCAAGCTGCTAAGACCTTGAAGGAAAAATTTACAGAAAAAATTTCTAAACTCAAACTTCCTTCAGGGTTGTCACCTGAGGATAGGTATAGGTTGGCATTCGAAATGCATCCACCTAAATTTCCTAGATTGCCTACCTCAGAACTGGCTCTGGCTTGGTTTCTTCCATACCCTTGGTGGTTCACTTGCAAAGAAATGTTCAAATATCTTCAAAAGAAACCAAAGCCATCTGAGACTGTGACATGGGCTCGTCATTGGCTCCACGATTTCCCAGGACATCTTCGCTATGACCTTTCTGCCATGTCGATTAAATCTGAGCAAGGCGCATGTGCGAATGCTTGGGAAAATCCCAAATGTTTCTCAATTTCTACATTTTTAACTTTTGCCTTAATTGTTTCGATTTTCAGCCATCAGGATAAAGACTGCTGCTTCAAATTCAAAAGAGGGAAGCGCCTCCCAAACATCTGTCGAAACCATTGATAATGTGACTCTATCCAAACCAACAACAACTGCTGCAACAACAACAACAACACCAGTGATAACCACTGTTCCAACTCCACAGGTAATCAATTAGCCTTGATGCTTCAAATACACTAATGTTTCATGATTTAGATCTAACTCATGTTTAAATCTTTTCAGACTAACAAACTCCCGCCAACCACTCCAAAGAAAAGAAAAACAAACACTACTGGGAAGGATCCCAATGCTGGAGGGAATTCACCAACTGCTTCGAAGAAGAAGCAGAAGAAGGAAATTTCCAAAAGTGCTGCACCAACTGGTATCTCTGGACTCGATTCCAGAGATGTTTCTCCTTCAACTAAATCCAAAAATCCACCTTCGACCTCCAACGTAATGTTGGAACATATAGATAGCAACCTCTCTTCTGAGAGTCCACAGGTAAATTGAACTCTAATTTTTTAACAAAATGATTATTCATTACCTTGGTGCATGCTCTTAATATTCTTTGCCTCTGTAGGACATTTTGAACCCAGCCCTTACCACTTCGACTTCTCCATCAAAAACTGCTGCTCCCATCAACTCTTCTACTCATGGGGACTCCAGTAACCTGGTGCAGAACAAAGGATCCTCCAACAAGGCGGTTCTGACTGGGGCTTCAGAGCATCAAGATGACCAGAGTACTTCTCCCCCTCTGAAAGAAACAAGTGAAGCAACGCTTCATGAATCTGCAGAGACTTTACAAAAGACTTCTCTTTAAAAGTCCCCTCTTGAAACCCCTCAAGAGAATCCAAAGGACATTCATGCTGAAGGAGAGAAGGCTGATTCTGATCAAGGAAACGAAGAATCTGCAGAGGAAGGGTCTGAGGAAGAAGATGCCAACAATGGTTCGACTGCTGGAACAGAGTCAGATGCAAATAGCAGTGAAAACGATGATATCGAAGTGGTGGATCTGGTTGATAATGAAGAAGGCAATGAGCGGGAAACGAGTGAAGGTGACGGTGACGCGACCAATAAACCCATGGAAGTCGAAATAGATGTGACTCCTTTGCGCGTGGAACTTCCTCAATCGTCTCTATCTCAGATGACCGAAGAGGAGCTAGCCCTCCTAAGACGAAATGACACAATTGGGTACATGAAGGCGAAGCTAGCCCAAAGGGATATTCCTCTTGCTAGGGCTGGCACTAGTTCGACTAGCAATCCGTTGCCCACAGATGATAGAATTGTACTCCTTAACAGAATTAGGAGAACAATCCTTGACGTGGACTTGTTCGAAGTGCTCAAACAGGATAGTACAGCTTGCTACACCATGAAGGAGCTACTTACACAAGTCAACCTCGCTACCTGCTCTTTGCCAGTCAGCACTATCTTATTCGATCTTCAATCTCTGTTAGACAACGTGACTGGGTGTCTTCTCCAAGATGAATTTGCTACCAGAAAGGTCCAAGAAAAACGAACTGCAATGGACGCTGCTTATGAGCATGCTTCGAAGCTCTCTCAAGAAGCTGAAGATCAAGCCATGCATCTAAAGCAAGCAAAAACTGACTATGAAGCTCGAGCTGAGTCCATCCTTCTCTGGGAAAGGAAAATTCAGGAACTTCAACAGAAGGTTAAGGAGGCTCAAGAACAACAATTAGCCTACGAAACCAATACTGCTGGCAACCAATTCGAAGAGCTACTCAACAAAGGACTTGCAGAAATGGAAACCGCAGAACAACTCAAGGGAGAAGTGGCTACCTTAGAGGGAGCAAGACGTTTTACTCAACAAAGGCTTGAGTCTTTTCGAAGTACCTTTAACAGATTGAAGAATAATGTCTATTTTTAAATCTTAGTTTTAATTAGTTTTGTAATTTGGTTTTGGTCTGTAATATCTGAACAACGCCATTTTGGCAATCCCATACTACCATTTTGGCATTCCTTTATGATGTTTTGACTACGTTGTTATTATTCGAATCTCCTACAGGCGTGGCTTATATTTCTTTAAATATTTCCCATTAACCTTTAGGATTCGCTTATCATCAGCTAATTCTTCGATTTCGTATGCATTGTTTGAAAACATCTTTACTATTCGAAAAGGTCCTTCCCAATGAGGTGACCATTTACCTAATGTTTTATTTTTCTTGTCCATGGGCAATATGACTTTCCAGACTAAGTCATTAATAGTGAATGCTTTCCCTTTCACCCTTTTGTTATATGCCCTGGCTACCCTTTCCTTTTGTCTCATCAGGATTTCCAATGCATGCAATCTAACTTCATCCAACTCAACTAACTCATTCATCATCATTTCCCAATATAATGCAGCTGGAATTTCGTTTTGTCTTTGAATTTGAACTGATTGTAGATGAATTTCTACTGGCAGAACTGCATCATGACCAAATGTGAGTTGGAAAGGTGTGGTGTTAGTAGCTTCTTTAGGAGATGTTCTACATGCCCATAGTATTTGGTCCAGAGTTTTGTGCCAGTTCCTTGGCTTTTTCCCAATATGTTTCTTGATTAACCCTATTATCACTTTATTAGCTGCTTCGACCTGACCATTTGCTTGAGCATAATATGGCGTTGATGTCAGTAATTTGAACCCCATCTCTTGAGCAAATTCTTGCATCTTTCTACCAGTAAACACAGAACCTTGGTCTGTGGTTATGCTCTCTGGCAATCTGAACCTATAGATAATTTGTTTCTGTATGAACTCAATAATAGCATTTTGATCAGCAACTATTAATGGTATTGCTTCGATCCACTTGGTAAAATAATCTATTCCTACCAAGATATATTTCTGTCCTTTAGAAGAAGCAGGATTTATTTCTCCTATTAAATCCAATGCCCATCCTCTGAAGGGCCATGGTTTAATGATTGAATGCAACTCACTTGCAGGGGCATGTTGAATCCCTGCATGCTTCTGGCATTCTTTACACCCTTTAGCAAAGTCTATACAATCTTTGAGCATGCTGGGCCAATACATGTCATATCGAAATAACAACCATTTCATTTTATGACCTGCTTGATGTGCCCCACATGCCCCATTGTGGACTTCTGACAATGCTAAGTATGCCTCACTTTCTCCTAGGCATTTCAGTAATACGCCTTCTTGAGTCTTTTTGAACAATTCATTTCCCATGAGGACATATGATAATGCTCTATATTTTATCTTCCTATGAACATTCAAAGTTGGATTTGTTAAATAGCTCATAAGTGGACTTCGCCAATCTGCATCTGATAAGGTGTCTATGGCTAGCACTTCGAATCCCTGTTTCTCAGCATACCCTAACTTTATACTCTCTAGATCTGATGGTATGAATCTAGTAGCCATAACTCTACCTCTTAATTCGACCAGATCCTCAAAGTTTTTGGCAGAAACTTTATAACCTGAAGCCAACTGTGCTAAGTCATTTGCTTCTTGGTTTTCTATTCTTGGTATATGTTGAATATCCATGTATTCGAATTTTCTAAGTAGCCTGTTAACTATGACGAAGTATATCATCAGATTTTCCTTTATGCATTTGTACTCCTTTGTTATTTGCTTGACCACTAACTCTGAGTCTCCTTTAATTTCGACTCTAGTTGCCCCCAATTCCAACAAAGCTTCAAGTCCAACAATAAGCGCTTCGTACTCAGCTTCGCTATTCGAGCAACGAGGACCATCTAATTTATACTTGAATTTGGTTGGAATTCCTTCAGGAGAAATTATAAGGACCCCAACACCACTACCATTCCTGTGGGTCCAACCATCAAAGTATAATTTCCATGGTTGCATTTCAACATAACTCATGACAGTCTGTTCAACCAATGAATGGTCCACAATGAAATCAGAAATCACTTGGCCTTTCACAACTTTTAAAGGCATGAAAGTCAAAGAATATTCTATTAAGGCTAAAGCCCATTTACCAACTCTGCTATGCATTATTGGTTTTGAAAGCATGTGTTTGATAACATCAAAATGAGATGAAACTTAAACATCAACAGGCTTTATATAATACTTGAGTTTCATACAAGAAAAGTACAAACAGAGACATAACTTTTCTAAGTTGCTATATCTAGTCTCTGCATCATTCAATACTCTACTTAAATAGTATATGGCTCTTTCGATGCCATTGCTATCTTCTTGTGCTAACATACTACCTATACTAACTTCAGAGGCAGATATGTACAATCTCATGGGCTTTCCCTATGAAGGTGGAGACAAGATGGGAGGCTGAGAGAGATATCTTTTTATCTTGTCAAATGCCTCCTGATGGGCTTCGTTCCACTCGAAGGCTTGGCCTTGCTTCAAACGAAGCAACGGAGAGAAAGCTTGGGTTCTTCCACTCAAATTCGAAATGAACCTTCTGAGAAAGTTAATCTTCCCTAGCAAAGATTGCAGCTCCCTTTTTGACGTAGGCGCTTTCGTCTCCATTATGGCTTTGGTTTTATTTTGGTTGATCTCAATTCCTTTTTTGTGAACCACAAAGCCAAGGAAATCTCCAGCCTGCACAAAAAATGCACATTTAAGGGGATTCATCTTTAAGCCATGTTTTCTCATTCGTTCGAATGATTGGCTCAAATGATGCAAATGGGTTTCTGCAGATATAGATTTGATGACTATATCATCAATATACACCTGCATAAAAGTTTCAATGAAATCATGGAAAATCGAATTCATTGCCCTTTGATAAGTTGCCCCAACATTTTTTAAACCAAAAGGCATCACCACCCATTCGTAGGTGCCTAAGGCTCCTGGGCAACGAAATGCTGTCTTGGCAACATCTTCTTCAGCAATAAAAATCTGATTGTAACCAGAGTATCCATCTAGCATACTCAAATATTCGAATCCTGCAGCAGAGTCTACCAACATTTCTGCCACAGGCATGGAGTACTCATGTTTAGGGGCTGGAGTATTTAAATCCCTAAAATCTATGCAGATTCTCAGAGAACCATTTTTCTTAATAACAGGCACTATATTTGCTAACCATTCGACATACCTTGTGGTTCTGATGAATCTGCAACACAGCAACCTTTCGATCTCAACTTTGATCTTTGTGAGAACCGCTGGTGTGAATCTTCTAGGAGTTTGCTTGATGGGCTTCTTGCCATCCTTGATTGGAAGTCTGTGTTCCACTAACTCCCTCTTTAAACCAGGCATTTTGTCATAGTCTCACGCGAAGCAATCTTTGTTTTTCTTGAGGACTTCGATCACTTCCTGCTTGAGGCCTGGGGTAAGTTTTGCACTTATGTAGGTTATTCTTTTCGTGTTCTCATCCCCTAAATTCACTTCTTCGAGTGGATCCTGCGCCAACGTTTTGGCACCTGAGTCTATGGGGTCCCTCTCGAAGCCTAAGGGTTCTTTATCATAGATGGCGTCCAGCCTTTGATCTATTTTGAGTTCTTCAAAGGGTGAGCCTTTCGAGCTACCCCCATTTATTTCGTTCACCTTTACAGCCAGTTTATTTATTTCAGCCTCTAAGGCCGCCTTTGATTCGTTCTCAGCCATATAGGCCAAAATCCTTTCGAAAAAGGAGGACTCAGTCATGAGCAAGGTTGTCGAATTCCCAGCCTGCTGGCCGTCTTTGTACAGTACCTTCGATTCCTTCATCTTCACTGATTATTCTTCTATCCCAATATATGCCATCATGGCGAAGGGTCATATAATAGTGTGCGTTTCTGGTTTCGTTGATTTCATCATTTGGGACACAAGGAGCAATCTTTGCCAGATGTTTGTCATAATTCCTCTTGTCAACTAAGTTGACTGCTGTCATGAAGTAACTCTGGTCCATTTCAATGTTCTCCACGATCCCATCTTCTCTCCATAAAACTAATCTCTGGTGCATTGACGAAGGAACTGCTCCTACGCCATGGATCCACTCTCTTCCCAGCAACAAGTTGTAGTTGGCCTTGGCTTCGATCACCATGAACATGGTGGGCCTACAGCTTGAGCCTATCGT
Source organism: Vicia faba (assembly GCA_948472305.1). Classification (NCBI taxonomy): domain Eukaryota; kingdom Viridiplantae; phylum Streptophyta; class Magnoliopsida; order Fabales; family Fabaceae; genus Vicia; species Vicia faba. Next base: position 881,777,779 of record OX451741.1, on the reverse strand, counting down.
TAAGTCCAATTAAACCACCCCCAATGTTCTGCCTACTTTCCCTTCATAATTGGATAGAACCATGTTGTGTGGTTTGATGTCTCCTTCGCGTATTTCTAGCTTTTTCAGCATGAAGTGGGGTATTAAGTTAACTGCAGCGCCCCCATCCACTAAAACCTTATTTACGCCATGGGCACCAACCTTTGCCTGAATGAATAATGGCTTCAGATGATTTTTCATAGCTGGTTCTGGATGCTCGAAGAACGCATTCTGCTCCTCGACAGCTCCGTTATCCATCACGTAGTAACACACAGGCCTATGCTTCATCAGATCTATGGTATCTTCTTCTTCATACTCTTCGATTTCAGTTTCCTATCCAAAATCACAAGGAAGTACAGATACCACGTTGCAATTGATATTGAGCGAAGACTCCCCCTCTGATTTGAAGTTGTCCATTAACATATCTTCGTCTTCTTCTAGACCTGGAGTGTATTCCTTTGATTCATTTGGTTGTACTTCAGCGAAGAGTCTCCTACTAACTGGGGGTTTGTCTTCAGTCTAATTATTTGGTGTGGGTTTGTTGGTGCTAGATTCACCTTGGTTTTTTATTGAAGTTGCTCCTTTATTTGCCACAGCTTCCCTTTCAGCCTTTCGAATTCTCTGTTGCCTTCGCCATTGAGATCTTGACATGGGGTTTCTACCTTTGTAGTTCTCTAACCTCACTTCTTCCCTCTTTGCTATGTTGAACTGCCTTCTATATGTCATAGCGTGGCGTGCGTTTCGTTCATTGTTTCTCCATTTGTCTTTGCCTTTGTCAGTTCTGACTTGCAGCCATTTGTTTGTTGGCACTTCAGCAGGAATTTTGAACGTCACTCTTCGAGCGCCCTTGGGATGAGGACTATCAGGCCTTCGTTGATTGTATTTGCTATCGAAACGTTGGCCCATCTGAACAGTCTCTTGGTGGTTCCAGCAAGGGGCGAAAGGGATTGTTTCGAAGGCTCTGGCCATGCTTTGATCATACACAGCGGAACACCTTGGGCATATCAAGCATTTGGTTGCCCCTTTGTAGCAGCGAATCAGAAATTCCAACAAACTTTCTCCAGCTTTAGGATAACACCTGAATAACTGGTTATCCTGGCGCCAGTTGATGCCAGTTCGTGCCCTTTGTACCCTCTCGAAGTTTGCAGCAATTCTCTGGTTGCAGAGGATGCTGCACCTAGGACATAGTATCATTCCCGTATCTCCTTTGTGGCACATCATGAGGTAATCCTTAAGACTAGCATCCCCAGCATAATTATCCTCCATTTTATACTTATCTTTTTCTAAGTATCTCTCCACCTCCTCCATTTCAGAACAAGGTCTCTCCATATCCACCATGTTTACATCAACATCCTCCCCCTTAGTGTCACCATCCCCCCATCCTGTAGGTTTTATATCTTCAATTTGGATTTTTGAACTCTCTGGGGCAGAATACTTGACCAAGTAGTCAAACTTTCCACTGGGCTCCCCTAAAGTATCCCATATTTCTTTCTGAGGGGAGGTTGGCTTCGTGATCTGGACTTTCTCCAATTCTAGCCTCAGGCCTTCAGTAACCTGTGTCAACTCTTGCTTTTGGTTTTCCTGGCCTTCAGTAGCCTGGATTTCTTTTGCAACAGCTAAAGATGCTGCTTCGATCAAAGTCTCTGGTTGCTTGTGGACGTCTTCAGTGACCCCCTTGTTGACTTCGACTAACACCCAGCTTTCATTTTCAGTACCTTTCTCTCCTACTGGAGCGTCATTTTGATCAGCTTCCACCATGTTGATTTCTCCAATGCATACAGGCTCGGAGTAATTGGTGTCTGCGACGTCCAAAGGATCTTCATCTACTTTCATTTTTGGTTTATCGGCGAATTTCAGTCTGCCATCTTTAATTGCATTCTGAATTAGGTCCCTGAAAAGAAAACACTGTGAGGTTTTGTGGCCTAGGAAACTATGATACTTGCAAAATCCTCTTTTCTTCCTTTGATCTAAAGGAGGTATTTTGACATTTGATGGCACAATGAGTTGGCCATCTTTGACAAGTAAATCAAAAATCTCGTCACACTTAGTTACATCGAAGGTATAAACCTTCTTTGGGAATTTATCACTTTTCTCATTTTCAACAATTTCTTTCCCTTTTGTGGGAACTAATAATTTGCAGGAGTAAGGTGGGGCCTGTTTTAATTCAGCGAGATCAATTTCGACCTCTTCGAATTCAGGGTAATCTTCTGCTTCCTCAGCTCCAACATAGGAGACCCTTTCTTTCTTGTTATTTTTAAAAACTCTGGCCTTTTCGGCCTTTAGCCTTTCGACCTGTCGAACCCTATCGGCCAATTGAGCCATATCCCTCAAGTATTGTGTGTCTAATTTCTTTCGAATGGAGTAATCCAGGCCTCCAGCATCCATTTCGACTAACTCATGTTCAGGAACTACTGTAAAGCATCTAGATTTCAAGAGTCTGAATCTATTCAGATAATCATCTATGGGTTCAGTAAACTTCCTCTTGACACTGGCTAGTTCCTTCAGACTTATTTTAGATTGTCCCATGTAGAACTGTTCATGGAATAATATCTCCAATAGAGCCCAAGTATCTATGGACCCAGGAGGTAAAGTGGTAAACCATGTGAAAGCGTTTTTAGTTAGGGAACTTGGGAAATATTTGATCCTAAGGTCTTCATTATTCGTTATATCTCCTGCTTCGATTAGATACCTGGCTATGTGTTCGACTGTTGATTCATTGGTATCCCCAACAAACTTTGTGAACTTAGGGACTTTATATCCCCTTGGTAAATCAGTGTGCATTATGTAATCTAATATAGGAGAGGCATAATTTGGCCTTCTAATTCCTGTGTTGAGGCCATTCTGGGCCATGATTCTTTCTATCATGGTGGTTAAATTATTTTCTGCCAAGATGTTATCATTTCGAATTCTGTGAACGACTGCATCAGCATCTTGATTTCGACCCACCATGACAACTCCTATAGGCTGTTCTTCTCGAAATTCTGGGACTTCTAGCCTTTCGATCCTTGCCCCTGGTTCCATAATTTCCCCTTGTGGGCCTTGAATCATTGGGGCTTCTAACCTTTGTGCCCTTTCCCCTAAATTAACCTCCTCTCTGGCTGGTCTATAGGGTGGGTCGTTAGCAACTTGTTCTATGATAGGTACGTTTGCTCGAACTCCCGCCTGATTCTGCCTACGCCTTTCTGGAGGAGCGAAAAAGTCTACTATTCGACTCATGTTATCTGCGTTTTCTCTGTTTGTCACAATTACATTTTGTACTATTGGGGCAAAGATCTCCTGCATAGTTTGTGCTAATACTCCTATCATATTATGGTTACTGTCATCCATTAATTGCCTAAAAGCCAACCGATTTTCTATGGTTAAGATAGGCATTGCACTATAACCCACTGATCCTTGGTTATTTGTCATAAATTGGTTTGCCCCAGATCCAGACCCTAATTGTGGTGACGTATTCGATGTCGAAGTGTGCAGACCCGCCATAAAAGATGTTGGCATTCCATAAGAGGAATTTCTGTGTCTGTTAGCATCGAACCCGGGTGGTCTAGTTAGTGGGGTGGCGAAATGGGTTTGTGTCCCTGATGGTGGGACGAATCCCCTAGGATAACCAATGGTTCCAGTATTTCCTAGGATCGAACTGTTAGTTGACATGCCACTTGTTCCATTAGTGGCTACACTACTGGTAGAAGATGCAACAGACTGTGCGTTCGAAGGGATCGCATTAGATGTTCCCATCGAAGCGGACATATTAGTGCCTGTTGTATGTGGGATATTTTGTTCCCCTTGTTGATTGTCTGGATTAGACATCTTGTTTAAACGTTTTCTTCTGGGTAAGGGTTGGTTGCTATTGGTTATTCTACCACTTCTAAGGTTCATATAACAACAAACTTATCACTCAGAGAATACTTTACAATGGTTATGTCTCAACAATTTTTACTTTGTCCTAAATTTTGTAATGACCAATGACGGGTCCCACCGGGTGTGCCAATCTGTTTACAGTTATTTCTGGTAAACAACCGCTAGTCCTCTAAACTATCAAATAATCTTAATGACTATTATTTAATCTCTCTGGTAACTTGCAGGATCGACTAGATTGATCCTATGGTGTATTGGTCATCTGGATAATTCTCATTGTAGAACTGATATTCATGTTTGGTGTTTAGATTGTTGTGTAGGTGTTTCAACTTACTTCGATTACTCTATTAAAGATCTAATGACATGATCAAGTAAATACGCGCGAAATTAAATTGCATGAATGAAGGTTCAATTGTAAAGACATGTAAAACTGCAAAAAGACAAGTAAATAACTTCGAAGTATAAAAGCATGTAATGTAAAAGCGTTTCTGGAATGTAAAAGGTTCGAAATAGAAAGAAAACGTTTAAATGCAAGAAATCAGTAAGATGACTTTGGATGAAAAGGATATTCGAATGACAAAGACATGAAGATAACAACATAAAAGGTATAAGAATTTCTGAAATGTAAAGTATTCGGAATAGAGGGAAAGACTTTTAAATGCAAGGAATCAGTAAATGACTTTGAATGGAAAAGATTTTAATGTAAAGGCTTTTGAATGATATTGACATAAAGATAGAGGATAAACTGGACATGATAAAGAGTTTTGCTTAATCATAATTATTTGGTGTTATCATACGTACATTGTTCGAGCATTCGTTTCCCTAGCCATGTGGTATTTTGAATGTTTACTGAATTTTGTACAATAGATATGACACACGAAATCCTAACGCTAAGACTTCTATTTATACTACTTCGACCATAACGGTCTTGCCTATAAGATTCTGCCACGTTCAGAACATGCAAAGCAATGCCCCTCTCTAGCTTCCACGCGTCTTCGAATGCTCCAGCGCATATATTTTGAATTTCGAACATCCCGCCTGCGTTTGAATTTCAAATGTTTTGGCACTCTTCGTTTCGAACTCATTTCTTGGACACAACCTTGTTACCACTTCGAGACTTCTTTTGAATATATCCCTATAACTGTCACTCGAAACTCAGAGTTTTGACATGCCCATTTGAAGCACTGCTTCTACCATTTCGAAACATGACATCTTTCTTTATTCCAACGAAACATCCAACTTTCTTCACTTCGAACAATATCATCAAAATCTTCAGCCAACACATATCCAGCTGTCCAATTAGTAATTATGGAGCCTATTGCTGAAGGAGATGTTCCTCATACCATTCTTCATCAACATATGTCTACTGACCTTGAAGAGCTACAAAAGTCTTAGATTCAATTGAAAGAAGAAAGGGATGCCTTTGAGACTCAGTTCTATGCTAGTGAGAAGAAAGTATTGGAGCTGACAAAACAACTTCACAAAGAGCAGATCCTTAATGCATATGTCAATACAAAGAGGAAGCGTCCATGGGAGACTTGAGTCATAATTTATTCCTTTGTAATCCTTCTTTTTGTTTTCATTGTAAGCCTAAGAGGCAGTTATAATTTAAACTTATTAATAAGAGTCCTTGTTTCTGTTTTGATTTAACAAACTTAAATCCCACGAGGTCCTTGAAAACATTGTGTAGCGGTTGAAATGTTTAAGACTAAGCCATTAGATTGACTAGACTTATACAGATCAAAATAAAAATCGCCACCGCGCTTTATTGTTTCCAAAGGAATGGGAAAAGAGCGAGTAACCCAAAAAGAGGGGGAAAGATTCAAGGTAAGGGGGTTGGTTATGCAAACGGAAGGTATTAGCATCCTAAACATCTATGGTACTCCGTAGGAACCTCTTTGTAAAATCTGTATATTTTGGCTATAAAATGTTGTATGAAAATGGATGGTGGAGGTGAGAAAAGAAATATATTCTTTATGATTTTTGCACCCGCCGCAGTTGCGAACCTTTAGTGCCTACCTACCACCTTTCATGCAATAGGGGATCAGGGTACACGTAATTCACCTTTAAAAATTTTAAAATACAAGTGTGTTGGTTAATTTTATAAGATAAGACATCATTGTCATTGTCCGTGTGGAAAAACATACTTACTACCCACAATTATGAGAAAGGAGAATTTGCATCATCTCAAAGTGGAGGATATGACTTGGATTTTAAAATCAACAATGCCTCACTCAACATTCATGTGGAAAATATCTCTTTTCACTACATATTGTAGAAGTATAGTTGTTTGCATCACTACAAGGATTGACAAGAGTCTAATCTTTTGAGAAAGGTTTTAAAATAAAAAGCCAAAGTGGCAAAAGGGTTTGAAATGAGATTGATTGACTTTTAGTCTTCTCACAAAAAATGTCAAGGTATCATTAAGTTGATTGAAGTTTATTTATGAAAAGATTTTGAAAATGCATGGACCTAAGTCCAAGTTTATTATGAAAGTGGTTCAAGTTTAAAAGAAACAAGAGGAGTTTTCAAAAGGAGAGAGAAGATTTTTAAAATTAAAGAAGATGGGAGGAGAAGAAGAGACTATCCTAAAGCATAAGGTAAAAGCTAGGGATAAGAACCATATAACCAACAAGAAGCCAATACTTGACATTATGAGCTAAGATAGAATTCCCATTCTTTGGATTGAAACCAAGCAAGCAAATATACTAGACCTCTTGAGAGAACCAAACTTCAAGTGTATTAAGTCTTCATAAAAATTGGACAGAGTAACGGTTGTATACAGGTGAATTCCAGGTTACAAACAAAGTATGTAATCACAATAACCTATACACAAAACAAACAAACAACCCAATGTCTTGAGGTAAACCTCAAGAACTCTAGACAAAATCTCCATCAAGGTCACAAGGTCTCCAACATAGGCCAAGGTTTATATTCCTAAGTCCAAGAAGTCCAATGTTCCATAATGCCAAGGATAGTATCCAAATAGTCCAAGTATCATTAAGGGTTTTTATGGTTCATGTTGATTATTAGGTGTCTTAGAAGAGAGAAGAAAAGCTCAAGTGAGCAAAAATAAAAAATAAAATGACATGAAATGTAATGCTTAAAGTAAATTGTACATAAAGCATAAAAAATAAAAGGCATAAAGTAAGAACAATTTAATAATTAGTGGTTAGTTGGATGACCATCTTGAAACTTGCATTTGGAACTCATTAGAGGACTGGTAGAACCAAAGCCTCCACACAACAAGTTGCATTTGCTTTTTGTCAAGTATATCATCCATTTGAAATCCTCAAAAGTACCATTTAATGATCAACGATGTTTAAGTGATCCGCGTTGACCAAAAGTTTTATAGATCCATTAGAGGATTGATAGAACCAAAGCCTCCACACAATTAATCTCAAGGTTATTGGAACAAATAGATCAAATTAACATACTTGGGATTGCAAACATAGGTTTGGGCCACGAATGATCATTTATTTGAATCGGGACAAAATTTAGCGCTATGTTAAACAATCGTAAGTGGACTTATATAGAAGTCGCCCCTATTTTGAGGCCGATCAATAGCAATCTATACACCATTTTTTTTGAGACATGGTATAAAGATCATGCTCCAATAACACTTAGTGCAATAAGAAAAGGATAAATGAAGAGGGGTGGGAAAGAACATAGAAACCACATTTGAATTAAATTTCAATTAAACTATTACTAAAATCATTCATCCATTTTTATGGAGTTAAACTCAACATCATGGATCCAATGATGTTAACAAAGTTCATAATCAAAAATTCAACCCAAAATCAGCCAGAAAATAATCACAAAATAATATTGCATTTTAGTATATACATTAAAAAAGTTTAAAAATGTTTGAAAATAGAAATAAAAGAGAAAAATATCAACTATGTTCAAATTAATTAAGAAATAAAAAGTAAGACCATAGAAAAATCAGAAAAGGACTCAAATATTTTTACAATTTTTTTTGTAATTTTTTAAAGTCAGAAACTATTTTTAAAATTAAAAGAAATGAGTAAAATGAACCAAAAATGGTAAAAAAAGACCAAAGTCAGAAATAAAAAATAAATAAGGTCACCAATATTTGTCACAATATCATTGGATCATTCCATAATTTTTTTAGAATTAAAAAATGCATAAAAGTAATTTTAAACATTTAAAACAAATCAAATAAAATGAAAATTTATAAAAAATATCAAAACACAAAATAAAATTGTGAAAAAATAAAAATCAGAAAGAGAAAATTCAAAAATATTTTTCATAATTTTTTCAGATTTTTAGATTAAAAATGAATTTTCTATGATTTTTTGAAATTTAAAATAATTAAATATAAAAATCATAAAAGAAAAATAAAGTCAAAAAATATGTGGACCATTGGATGAGAGTCAAAACGTGTTAGTAATCAAATCCTAGGGATCTGGCGCGCTGTGCATATCATGGTCATTAGTGAATAAAGCATAGAATCATTAATTAAATCAGATTTTCAAAAAAAAAAACAAATGACGCGCTTTCATTGTTTGGAAGATGACACGTTTTTCATCTTAAACCTCCAACCAATGTGAATTATAGATCTCTCAAACTGTAAAATCTGAAGCTCAGACATATGCCATTCACTTTGTCTCTTCGAGACGAAGACAACCACCCCTTCGCGACAAATTTATATAAACTGTAGCTCAAGCAATTTAGAAGGAAAGTTTTGAAAAGGGATTTGAAATTTCATGGTCAAAACATGTTTCCAGATAAAAGTAAGTTTTGCAACTAGAACCAGGGGAATGAGAGCATCACAATGATATCAAAGTTTTAAAGAATTGATGGAGAAATCTACCTATTGAAGTTGAGTTGCAGAGCTCTGAAACTAGACTTATGTGGAGCAATATAGGGTATGATTCTTGAAGGTAATTGTATGGTTAGCTTCAGGGAAGATCAAGGAAGGTAAATTGATAGAGAAATTGGATTGAAAAAGGCTTAAACACATATTTTGAAGTTACAAAAATTTGAGTTATGGAACAAGTTTGGCAGGGTGATTCTGGCTATCCAAGCTTGAGAAAATGAATGAGGGATGACCATCTATTTATAGGGAATCAAACGGAATGTCCAAGCGTGTGAAATGATGAAGTTTTAAGGGAAATCGTGTGAAGTTTCAAACAAGAAAAGTGTGACTTCTAATTTGATCAAAAATCATCCAAAACGTGCGTTTTGCTGTGCTAATCACTTCTGGAAGTTCACTAAACATGTTTAGAGGCAAAAACGCGTAGGAACAAAGTGTTTAGAAGCTAAATCAATGATTTTAAATTCTGACTTTTGAAGAAACTTCAGTTTCAAGTTACCAAGTTCAAACCAATGGCATTCTCAGCTCAAGGGGTCTTAGGGAATGATTCTTGATGCTTTAGAAAGATGATGTTACAAGCTTTGCAATGGAAAAAAGAATGAAATCAAATGGATGTTTGAGCTGAAAGTTGCATTGAGTCAAAGTTGGAGAAAAAGGGTTGACTTTCCATACTTAGAAATATTTCAAAATTTTCTTCAAAAGTGACCTATAATATTTTGCATCCAAACATGGCATTCCACTTGGAATTTGCTCTTGACCAAAGAATATGGCATGAAATAGAACTCTTAAATGACACTTTTAAACTTGAACGATTCAAAATATCCAAAAATTGAGAGAGTTATGAATTGTTAAAGTTGGCAAAAAATCATGAAATGGCCTATAATCTTTTGTATCCTTAGGGCATCTTCCATCCATTTTCTCACTTTGCACATAAAAGAAGGAGTAAAGTTCACATCCTCAAGATAATTATGGAAAAGAGTGGGCCAAAGGTGATAAAAATTGACCAAGTTATGATCATTTGAAGTCACACATGAGAAAATGAGGGTTCATCTGTAGGACTTGTAATATTTCTTCATCATTAAGTTTCTTCCACATGAAAACTCCTTGAAACTTTTGAAGTGATTTGTTAATAACCCTTTGAAGAGAAGTATGTATTTGGAATCACTCAAAAATACCAAAAGATGAGCAAGATATACTTCTTTGAAGTTCAAAACCCTAAATCATAGATAAAGAAAATATTGAGGAACCCTGGCAAATTTGAACCACCTTCTTGTACCAACACTCTTGCTTTGTAAATAGAAGTTATTGAAGGTGAAAATGAGAATTCATAGCCACCAAAACCACTTACATATCTTGAGAATTTAGAGAAATATGCACTTGTGACCAATGGGAACAAGGCCTTGTCCAACCATGACAACTTCTTCAATCAATCCCTTGCACCCTTGAATCAATCTTGCTAACTTGGGAATGTGGTGAACCAAAATAACCTTGCCATGCCATCCCTTCCAAAACAACTTCAATGGTGAGGTTTGGATTTCTCAAGCTTTATTGACTAGGGCATGGAAATAAACTCATGAACCCATGAAGCAACTTGCTAAGCCTCATTGCCTTTACCTAAATTATTAACAAGTAAGACAAACCAACATTGAATTTTATTAATTAAAATAAAAATCAAGACAAAATATTCATGATCACAAAAGAAAACAAGTCAAGGTGCTTGGTGATTCCTCAAAGAGCAAAGCTAAAGATAAGGGGGAGAACCAAAAGCCCTAATGTGATCTTGTTGTGATTGAATCAACATGGTATAATGAAGGGATCTTAGGGGAAACAATTGGGGTAAAACATCTGCCCTTATTTAAGTTTCTTCTATCCGGAGATACGAAGGTTAAAAATCTTCGTGTCGACGCAATCAATGATACTTAAATATAAAACAAACCCTATTTTTGGCCCTAAGATGCCATGCAATGCTTACGACCATGAATGCATATGAACAAAATAAAAGAGACGCAAAACACCACTGGGGATATAGCAAAGGAAATAAAGATCGAAAGGGAAACCCAACCAGGAAAATAAATCACTGGTGGATCAAAAGACTTGACTCATAGAGGATGGTAAAAAGTCAAAGGATACACCAACTTATACTGAAAGCGAAACTACCAACGTTCACTGAAGGTAGAAAGGGAGAAGAAATAAAAACACTGACGTTCACTGATGGAGAGCTACCAGCATTCACTGAAGGTAGAGAGAAAAGAAAATATCATGACATTGCCGTTCACTGACAGTGAACTACCAACGTTCATTGAAGGTAGCAAAAAGATAACAAGCACCAACTTTCACTGAAAGTGACCTACCAACTTTCACTAAAGGTAGAAAGAGAAAATATCATAGCACCGCCGTTCACCGATGATGAACTACCAACGTTCACCGAAGTTAGCAAAAAGATAACAATCACCAACTTTCACTGAAAGTGACCTACCAACTTTCACTGTAGGTAGAAAGAGAATATATGATAGCACCTCCGTTCATTGACGATGAACTACCAACGTTCACTGAGGGTAGTAAAAAGTTAATAATCACCAACTTTCACTGAAGGTGAAGAGAAAATATATCATAGCACCATCGTTCACTGATGATGAACTACCAACGTTCACTGAGGGTAGCAAAAAGATAACAATCACCAACTTTCACTGAAGGTGACCTGCCAAGTTTCACCGAAGGTAGAAAGAGAATATATTATGGCATCACCGTTCACTGATGATGAACTACGAACATTCACTAAGGGTAGCAAAAAGATAACAATCACCAACTTTCACTGAAGGTGACCTACCAACTTTCACTGAAGGTAGAAAGAGAATATATCATAGCACCACCGTTCACTGACGATGAACTACCAACGTTCACTGAGGGTAGCAAAAATATAACAATCACCAACTTTCACTGAAGGTGACCTACCAACTTTCACTAAAGGTATAAAGTGAATACATCATAGTACCGCCGTTCACTGACGATGAACTACCAACGTTCACTGAGGGTAGCAAAAAAATAACAATCACCAACTTTCACTGAAGGTGACCTACCAACTTTCACTGAAGGTAGAAAGATAATATATTATGGCATCACCGTTCACTGGCAGTGAACTACCAATGTTCACTGAGGGTAGCAAAAAGATAACAATCACCAACTTTCACTGAAGGTGACCTACCAACTTTCACTGAAGGTAGAAAGAGAATATATCATAGCACCACCGTTCACTGACGATGAACTACCAACATTCACTGAGGGTAGCAAAAAGATAACAATCAACAACTTTCACTAAAGGTGACCTACCAACTTTCATTGAAGGTAGAAAGATAATATATCATAGCACCACCGTTCACTGAAGATGAACTACCAACATTCACTAAGGGTAGCAAAAAGATAAAAATCACCAACTTTCACTGAAGGTGACCCACCAACTTTCATTGAAGGTAGAAAGAGAATATATCATGGCATCACCGTTCACTGACGATGAACTACCAACATTCACTGAAGCTAGAAAAAATATAACAATCACCAACTTTCACTGAAGGTGAAGAGAAAATATATCATAGAACCTTCGTTCACTGACGATGAACTACCAACGTTCATTGAGGGTAGCAAAA